>OX235275.1:33703625-34925716 GCA_944472155.2 Trichobilharzia szidati
GGATGAAGAAATGGACAGCGAAGGAAGAGAGGACTCTATGCAGGTGAACATAGAGAATACAGACGGAGGTGATGAAGATAACCAATGAACCGGGACAGCAACAACAACAACCAACACTAATTACCATCAAAGGGAGAGATTTGACAGAAGTTACTTCCTTCCCTTATCTCACCAGACCGCATTGTTTCAACTACAGGCTGAAGGGAGGAGGACTTCGAGGCCAGCGAGAATCGGAAAGAGAAGATACATTTGCATCAACCTGAAGTCATCTTGGAAATCTTCTGCACTCCACAGCATAAACAACGAGATTCAGATTTTCAACACCAATGTCGAGTCAGTCGGTGCTTCTTTACGGGTCCGAAACTTGACGAGCGTGTCACGAAAAGAATTTCCAACAGTCTGTTGCAAACACTTATGAACAGCTGCCTTCACTGGCTCCATACTGAAGATCCAATGGCTGTTTGGCCAGGAAGAGTCAGCAACAAGAACCTCTGCAGTTGTACAAACCAACAGGCGAGAGCAGATCGGTCGACAAATATGTAGAGGGAAATGGAGATGGATCGGTTGGGCATGCATTGAGGAAAGCGTTGAATGGTATCACACGGAATGCAGGTCATCGCTCGAGTGGAATCCGAATGGGAAGCGACGAGTTGGTCGTCTTTGTGAGGGTGACATGGAGGAGATGGTGCGTCGGACAGCAGGCGATGAGAGATTATGGGCACTCATGGACCCTGCTAAAGAGGATGGCAGAAAACAGAAGAACGTGTAGATGTGCTGTTGAAGTCCTACGTTCCACTTGGAACCCAAGGGAATAATAATAATGTATATAGTTAATGAAATATTGGTGGTCCAAAGGAATCCTCCCAGACACATCTGGTTTTTATGCGTTTCGTTTGAACTCAGCCATCATCCGTGTCTTTGTAACCCAGATTTGTTTGTTGTGTTGGGTGTTCTCGTATTTTGTGGTGGGTCCAGAGGTGAATTATCGGTAGTGTTTTTCTGGCTCTCATCGTCGTCTTTGGTCCCATGATATTATGAATATATGTGACCATCATTCAGAATATTTCTGGAAATATTTTAACGCGAAGATGTAAATGGTGGCAGTTATAAATGAGAATAATTTTCAGGAGAGGTTCGATTGCTTGTGGAATTATGTGGTCACTTGTTTATTTCCAACTGCTCCTCCATGGAAGTTGATTTATTCTTGGGGTACCTGAAAAATAATTGGAATAATTCTTACGGTATCGCAGAGCCCAGGGGACAACTGCTTGAGGCTGGTCACTCATGGACTGTCGGAACTGGCTTTTAGCTTGGGTGCCGTATTAGTAACTCACAGACGGCTGCAAACCAACGTAATTTAGGTCGGGATGTACAGCTTTTAGGGTCTAATTTATCTAACCTCCTCTCTTCAGAGTGGAGAGACAGGATAGCTGGCATTCTGCTTATCTGGGAGAAACGCCTTGCATCCATGTTCCCCAGTAGTATGACTTTACCCACGAACCTCCCAGCATAGTATTAACAGAATCTTACACTATCCGGTAACTGCTTTTACTCTCATCGCTATCCTAACATTCTTCCTGGGATGATGGGGCATGTAGGAACATTTGTTCTAGCCAGTGTTGCTAGACCGACCACCACGTCATGGTAGCAAGTATCGGTCAGCGAAAATGATGAATTCAAATTCTCGATTGACAGACATTATTTGATTTCATGACTAATCACGAACTGCATTCATTTTGAGAATCATTGGAATGTGGGGTTTACTGCACAGCTGTCTCGTCACCGTTTGAAGTTATTCAGCAATACCCACCCATCACCACACTACAAGTCGAATCTAGAAGCTCCAGATTACAAGTCAAGCTCGTGGACAACGCAGTCAGGGAGACGGGATCCAGTGGTCCATCAGTTCTAACGTCTGCTAATTCGTGATATACTAAGACCACCAGCTAATGCCATCTGCGAGTATATGTCCTTATGCTCAACTCTTAACTTGAATGTACTGGGCTCAATCTCTGGTGGGTTCGCTGGTGCATAATTCTGAAGAGGCTGCAATAGGCATTAAACAACTGTCCAGTACTCTATGCTTTTCTATGGCAGTCTAACATAAGTCAGCTCTCGATCAGCCTAGAAAATAATAACTGGTAACCATTTCTTAATGGACATATAATTCGCTGGTATTATGGGTGAAGAAGACTTTTAGAACCTCGTGCGGGTGGAACAGTCTATAAATTCACATACCTTCTGTTCCCTTTAACATAAAACGGCGCTAGTACAATTTTTATTCACATGTATTCACTGAAAATGTGTTGCAGATAAATACGTTAAGGCTTTGAAAGACACTCAATGGAATCCACTATGCAGGCAAGTTCATTTTAACAGAGAAAAGGAGATTCATGTTTTCCTGTCATCACTCAGATCTCATTGAGTTTGACAGCTTTCCTATGAGTAAACATAGGAGGGAAAGATTGGTTTCTGCAGCTTAGGGTTTCAGAGAACACTTCAAATTGGTTGTAAGTGTAGACAAATTTGACTAACTCATTCGACTCTGGAAATAGAAGTCCAAGGGAGCAGATCATGGAAACAGGTTATCAAGTTTGATTTAACACTCAATATTAATGTACATATAAAACAGTTTCGAGGATATTACCTGAATTTCTTATATCCCTAGGCATAAAAACGCCTAAACATATCCTATACGTTCAAAATACTTTTTGTCATTACATTTAACTTTCCTTGGTCATCTACATTTAGAGACCATTGGTTATTTTAACAATGAAATTTCTTTATTATATTTTAATCTGTGACTATGACGACTGACATTGACACCTACTACCGACTCAATTTCATCCTTTGATACTGTGCCATATCCTACATAAATATGTAAGTGTAGGAAGAGAATGCTTGAGATTTGGAAAGGAATTACATTCCTCGTTTGTAGTAAACTGTATCCTGTGATTATTTTTCGAACTCTGATTTAATGCATTGAATTCCTGGAGTTCATTAGTGATGGTTATCCACGCTGTTGTTTCAAATGATATAATACACGACAGGAAGTCTGGGATTGACTTCTAGCCGACACACTCCTCAACCTCAACTAGTTCATTTCCACAGAGTCAACCAGGATAAGAGAGTAAATCTAGACAGTAGGATCGAAATTCAAATCTGGAAAAACAATACCACAGATATTCAAACTCCAAACATTGGAGCCCCATGCTTCCTTTAGGAAACGAGGAATGAATAAGAAAGTGTACTTCTACTAGACATAGTGGACACTTCCTCTAAATGGTATAATTGATGAGAACAACTTTGTCATTGTCGACATCAAGCAAAACGCTTCAAATAGAATACACCACCTGCTATGACGGACGATGTTTCTAACTGTGGTGGATTGATGACACAGAAAAGTGTGATGGAACGAGAAGACAGTTATACGTGAAACCATTGAGAGAACTCTTGATGATTTGGACTTCTCTGACGATTTGTGTCTATTGGCACCTAGGATCGAAGACTTACATCTGAAAGCTAACAAGTTGATAGGAGGAGCAGGCAGAGAATAAAGGCCTCCAATTGAACAGAGGAATGAAATAGGTGAAGAAAATGACCAACCAGCAGCGACAAGCACCAATCACTATCACTGGAATATATAGTGAATATATTTGAAAGATGTCACCTCCTTCACTTGAGAATGCAGCATCGTTTCAACCACAGGCGAAACAAATGTAGAGATAAGTTGTTCTTTCTGGGTCGGGAACTTGACATGTGCGTCACGAAAAGCACTAGCTCCATAGTGAAGATCCAATGGCTGTTTGGCCAGGAAGAATCAGCAACAAGAACCTCTGCAGTGGAACAAACCAACCAACAACCTATCCTTCAAGAAATGTGTGGGAGAGAATGCAGAGAGATTGAATAAACGCTAAAGAAACCATTGAGTGACATTGCTCTCAATGCAGGTCATCGCTTGAACGGAATCCGAAGGTGACATGGAGGAGATCATACGAGTTGAAGGAAATGAGAGATTATGGACAATCATGGGTCCAGAATAAGAGGAGAGTAGGATATCGAGCGAAGTGGAGATGTGCTGTTCAATCCCTGTGTTCCACTCAGAACTCAATTGAACAATAGTAATAATAATAACACCATGGTGAATATACATCGCTGATTTAATTTTACTTTTTCACTAATGGTACCTATGATATTGAAAGAATGCAAGAATAAAAGGTACGAATTATAATACATAGTGTGCGTCGGTGGCATAGCGGTTAGGACGCTCGTCGACCATGGGCGTGGTCCGGGGTTCGATCCTCGGCCGACGCACTCCTTTACCTCACTAAGCCAGAAATAATGCTGATCAAGACGAAAGGTTGGGCATGAGGCTAGCAACCTCATCCTGTAAAATAAACACTGCTACAGAAACTTCAAGCCACTAACTTGAGGCCCTATGTTCCACTGCGGAACGTAAAGAAAAAAAATTGATACAAAGTAGATATAACTAAAATTATCCTGAGCAGAAGAAAGAATAAATTAGATGAAGAGGCGACAGGGCTGGTAAAGCAGAGAAATTCTACTTATTTATGAATTCTTACTTCCATGTGTAAATGGATACATTTTGTTAATGATTTATGAAAACGAAACTCATAGTTCAGCGAAAAGGCTCTTTTCGGTGAATCCGTTTTCTTTAGCTGTACAGTCTCACTTATTTTCATGAAAGAGTGTAGTTTCAAAAGTGTTGAGTTGTTACGAGCACAGTTTTAAAAATTCGTCAGTTCTAGTCCCGATGAGGGTCGATTGATGCCGACCACAACTGTCTGCAAGGTATGGCGATAACACTTTCATCATTGGCGATAAAAGTTACGACGCCAGTCGATTGCTACAAGTATTTGATAACTGCCATTCGACAATAAAATTCACTCTTGTAGTGGAAAGCGAGTCTGTAGTTCCCTTTCTTGATGTGAAACTAAAAAGAAGACCTGATGGAAGATTGAGCAGTTTAGTTTTATTTTTGTGGAATATCTTGCCAAAAGGTTGCGAAAATCTATTGCAATTATTTGCCTTTGAAACACTGAATCTTGGACATAATACTTTTGATAAATAATACCTATAACTATCTATGTGCCACTCTGTGCTTGTTTAACACTAACTAATATCTTTAATTGTATATATTGATGGATTTACATGTTCAAGTTGGTTCAAGTCAGTGAGTCTATGATTTTGGTATCATTTTAGTTAACTCTATTTGACTGTGATATTATTATTGTTGTTGTCGCTTGTTACCCTTCTTGTTGTGAATTATTTTCCTGTGCTGGTGTTGCTCTGATTGTTTTATTCCTTGTCTCCCTGGTTTTAAGGGAGCAGCCCACAGGGTCGCCTCTCACTAAAATATAATTTAATGTAACAATCCCCTTCTCAGGCGTGAAGCTAGCAACCTCACCCTGTAAACAAAGTCGCTACAGCAACTTCAGCACGATGAATCTCCTTGCGCCAAAAGAAGAAGTCTGTGTGGAGACATGGAATGTTCGCACCATGTACGAGATTGGCAAAGCTGCGCAGATCGCAAACGAAATGAAAAGATACGGAATTCAAGTACTGGGGGTATGTGAAAGCAGATGGAACGGGAATGGACTCGCACTCGGTGTGCATGTGGTTATCCTCTGGGTGACCGGAGTAGATCACTGACTCACCCGTCGACAATTTGGTAAGTCCATTCCTGTTCCATCTGCTTTCACATACCCCCAGTACTTGAATTCCGTATCTTTTCATTTCGTTTGCGATCTGCGCAGCTTTGCCAATCTCGTACGTGGCGCGGACATTCCATGTCTCCACACAGACTTCTTCTTTTGGCGCAAGGAGATTCATCGTGCTGAAGTTTCTGAAGCGACTTTGTTTACAGGGTGGGGTTGCTAGCCTCACGCCTGAGAACGGGAGTGAGAAAAGGTTAGTGTTGCTTGACCGCAGAGTCCAGGGGACAACTGCTTGAATCCGGTCGTATGCAGCCTGTTTTATTAGTTTTTCTTGTTTGCTGTGTGTCAGTAGCATATTTATCTCTTCTGCCCTGTGACACAGCGGCGGGAAGCACGTTCGTTGTTAATCCGGTCCCCCACCGACCCGGCATGATATTTTGTGAGTTTGTTTGAATCATAGTATTGGATTGGGTAGTTGCTTTTTGTCTAACCGCTATCCAAACAACCTTTCTGGCATGGTAGGACCTACACGAACATAAGTTCCAGCCAGTGTAGCTCGTTGAGTCATTGCTATATGCAAGCCTGACCACCACGTCAAGGTAGCAGCTATCGGTCGGCTTACTCACCAAAGAAGTGGAGCAAAGGAAACGCTGGGCTGAACACTTCAAAAGACTCCTAAATCGACCACCACCTACAACGCGCCCAACAATACCAACGACGGAGACAGAGCTACCAGTGAACACCAACCCTCCGACGAGAACAGAAGTCCTGAAGGTAATCAAGATGTTAAAAGCTGGAAAAGCAGCAGGACCAGATGGAATCCCAGCAGAAGCATTGAAAACGGACCCAGAGACAACAGCGGACTTGATGACGCCACTACTGAAGATGTGGAAGGAAGGCAAAGTACCCGAGGATTGGAAGAAAGGCTACTTATTCAAACTACCAAAGAAAGGAGACTTAAGTCAATGCAAGAACTGGCGCGGAATTATGCTGCTGTCCATCCCAAGCAAAATACTAAGCCGCATCATCCTGGAGAGAATCAGTCACGCCGCCCTGGATGAAAAACTTCGACCGGAACAGGCTGGAGTCAGGAGAAACAGGTCATGCATTGATCAGATTTTATTATTCATTTTGGTTACAGCGTGAGGCCACACCGTATTTTCAGTACAAGTATGGAATTTTCAGCATGGATATCGGTAGCCCAAATATTGCAGGCCGACCATAGATATAGGGTGTGCGTCGGCGGGGGATCAGATGGTCGGCCAGAAAAGATGAGTAACAGAGATCTCTGGCAATGAGCGAACCAACCAGGAACCGATTGTGAAACAAATAGGCAGGAAGAAATGGAGATGGATTGGCTGGCCATACTCTCAGGAAACCATCAAGTGACATCACTAGACAAGCCATTGCTCGAGTGGAACCCGAAAGGCAAGCGGCGAGAACCGAACTCAATGGAGACGCATGACTGAAGCCCTATGTTCCTCTAGGAATTGAAGGAAACAATAATTCTAATAATAATAATAACGAGCATGTTTGCATAAGGGCAACAGTGGCTCTTTAAGCAGTGTGAGAATTTAGCATATTATCAGCGCTGGTCATTCCATCCCAACACCTTCATCTCCTCTGCATTCTTGAAGCCTAAACTATTCAGTTAAGGCGGCAGGAGCATTGCAAATGGAGCTAAATTATTAAGCCATTCCAACTATCATGGTGACAGCCACTGTTGATTTCAGTTGACGTCATTCCTTGTTCGTTTTCTTGTTTTTCCAACTCCTTATGACTCGTGTGTTTCCTCAGAACTCTTGCATAATTCCACATACTCCTTCGTTTCCATTTGCCTCCTGACTACAACTATAACTCATCCATCACACGGTTCATCCTATTACGTAATTCCAATACGGTCAGTCAACTCCTTTTATGCACTGACTAATATTAACAAATATAATTATTACAATTCATCTCATTTTTTCCTATTCTCTTGCAGTGAATTTGGTTGGCCATATTAAAACTTCTTGTTCTGTGAGAAATATATGGTGAGGAACTTGCAATTGTTGTGAAGCACCTATGAGAAATTGGATATCCTTAAAAGTCAGTTGATATACACTGAAGAACACCAAGTATGAAGGCGAGGTCAGACAGCATGTAAATGCCAGCAGTTTTAGGACTTGTATACTGGGGTGACTAATTGTGTGTTATAACCAAGTACAGAATAATCACTGTGCTGGAGAGAATCATTCCAATGCCCAAAGTAATCACACTTAGTGAAATGAGTCGCTCATTGAAACAATCCATGGATAGCAAATTCCTCTCTCGTGTTACCTCCAACTGTCACACATACATCGAAGAAAGAGAAGAAGGGATTTGTGGCTGAACATTTGGGTTCACTCCAAGGGATGGCTACCGAAGGACAGGAGCAGAGGTCCACAGTAGAACATCTTCCTTATCGCTCTGGTTAGACTTTGAGATAGAACCTGCGTACGAGTATCTCTCTTGAATTGTAAGCACAAAAATAATGCGCTTTTCTTCACAATTGCCAGTTCATGTTTTCGATCATTATAACCCATGTTAGCTTTCATAAACTTCTCTGGGTATCTATTTCTATCGAGAATATCGCCGACGATCTGAGGTTCTGTTTCTAGAGAGTGTTCCGAGCGAATCGACCTCGTTCTAAATACTGAGCATCTAATCAAAGTACTTTTGTAGTTGAAAGGTGCGAATCCAGGAAATGTATGTAGTGAGATGCAGTGTTTAAGATTATGAATGTAGTTCTTTCAATGGATCCTTCCTCTCTTCTCGTTAGTGGTACATCGAGAAAGTGCAGAGAATCATCGGGTTCTTCTGTCACAGGTGAAATGCACCTGGGTGAACATCATCCATGTGTCTCAAAATCATATCACTACGTAGACCTTCATCTTCATTACGCCATCTATGCAACAACCGTACAGTTCCATTTCAGTAACTTCATCGTAACAAAAGAAAATTCACTAGTTTCTCTAGAAAAATGTCACTGAATATTTGAACTAGTGGAAATCGCAAAGCCACTCAATCAACCTGTCTGTATATTTCATTATTAGGGAAGTATTGGACAATAACTGTACATCTAAGCGATAGGCACTTCACATTAATAATAGGAACATCAGTGCAAAGGGTTCTTAGCATAATCTGTTCTCAGATATAGTCGAAGGCGTCTACCAGAGACATGTTAGTGATGAATAAGTAGCACGCATCGATGGATGACACATCTATGTGTTGATTTCAAATTATTTTTCATCTTAACAGTAAATTTACAGTATACTCTACTAACTGATCACAAAGAGATTCAACTACCTGTACCAGCGACTTTGCATTCTCATGATAATGTGATTGAGACGTCTGGTGTGGAACAGAGAGTCCCCTTGGATTTCTGCCTTTTCGGTAAACCGTGTTACTGAGGGAAGAAAAAAGCATATTTCACCAACAACACGTGAAGATCTAAAACCCACATGGAGCACCATTCAGTCGTTATCCACAATGTTGATTTGACTATTATAATTTCTGCTCTCACATACCATGTATTGTCAATTTTGCACTCCACATCAACTTATAACTTGCCCTCCTAACTTTGTAATACTTCTATGATTATTTCAATGTATGCAAATAGAGGCTTGGTAGTATCCTTTACCCCTTCTATTCTTCTGCCTAATTACCTACTGTTATTATCAATATTGTTAATTAATTAGTGGCCTTAATATTATTAATTCTCAGTAACAAATGAATGTGAATATTTTGTATGTAGGTAGATAACTTTGTTTATGTTGTTGAGTTTCACGTGAATGAAGGACACGTCGAGTAGGGTATTTGCTACTCGATGCTAGTGAGAGTTGAGTAAAGAGAAAGTACGTTGTCCAGTAATAATAATGGTAGTAATAATAATGATAATAATAATTATTATAAATAACTATATAAACCTGCAGGTGAGCATTGTATATTCATCACAGACAAGATATTCCGCTATAAATAACCTCAGGTCTTGAATTCTCTGCTTCATCTCTGCGTGGCAGTATTCTGAAGTAAGTTAAACACAATAATCTATGAATAATGATAAAAATAATGATAATGGTAATTTGTAAAGTGTGAAGTGCTTTAATACGTTCCACGTTTCAGTGTAGTCGTGTTTTCTTAACGAAGCTGAGCTGACTACTGGTAGTGTGTGAGGCTTAAGACAGCATTGAGACAGGAATCAAACTCAACCGGAATTCGTGGTTGGTGAGCACTCTAACACTGATGGCACCGACGTACAATTTGGATACTGACACCAGCTTATGCAAGGGAAAAAGATTTAGTGTTGAATAGACACCTCTGTTTCCGCTATCATTGTGATGACAATTAAGATACTCTTAACAAGCAACACGGTTATCGATGAGTGCAATACTGACAGTAACATTATCTCATATTTATAGGACTTGTTATTTCATGTTTAAGGCAATATGCCGTTTCCTGAAATTTGAACGCATCTTTGCTAAGAATACTACGTGACGTGGATCACACAGTCAATGCACAATTTTTGATTAACTGAACAGTTTATTTTCATATGACTTTCCAGACAATATCGAACGCTAAACAAAAATACAATGAAGTTCTCCGTAGTGTTTATTTGCATACTGCAGTTGATACTTGTCAGATTACAAAAGAATTTGAACTTATCGAACGAATATGTTTTGATTATACCTATTGGTGAGACCTATGATGAAACCATTGCAGAGACTACAACTATGCGTGAAACCACTCCAGAGAATACAACAATGGGTGAAACCACTCCAGAGACTACAACTATGCGTGAAACCACTCCAGAGACTACAACTATGGGTGAAACCAATCCAGAGACTACAACTATGCGTGAAAGCACTCCAGAGACTACAACTATGCGTGAAACCACTCCAGAGATTACAACTATGCGTGAAACCACTCCAGAGACTACAACTATGCGTGAAACCACTCCAGAGACTACAACTATGCGTGAAACCACTCCAGAGACTACATCTATGGTTGAAAGCATTCTAGAGACTACAACTATGCGTGTAACCACTCCTGAGACTACCACTATGAGTGGAACCACTTCTGAAGGTGCAGCTAAGACTACAATGACAACTTCTACGATGGATACTTCTACTTCAACGCGTAAACCTGATGACTCAAAAGGCAAAGGCGGTGAGTCGGTGTTTTAATTGAATGGTATTCATGCAGGGTGTTATTAGCTTAATTACTTTGTCGTCATTTTATAATACGAAGGCTGAATTCATTTCATCTTGACTATACTTCAGTTAGGTAGATATTTACATCACATTTTCCATTTATTTCAGCATGAAATTATTATCATTATTACTACTGTTCATTGACTGGTTTTCGACTGAAGCGTAGAGCTTCAGGAGCACACCTCTATTTCACTCGATTCTCTGAGGTCGCTCTCAATCAATTGCATGATCACTTTGATTTCCTCTTGCATTTTACGCTGGCAGCACAGCCAACTCATCGCCTCCTATTCACGCTCCACTCGAAGGAGTCTTGACTCTTTCCTTAATTTCCCTTCAGTGACGACAACTCCCTTATGAATTATTCTAAACAATGAAGAGGACTACAAAGGCACACACACGCACGCACATGCTTATTGCAGAGAGTGACGCAATGTGGTATACTTACGTCCTCATGTAAACATGATCTTTGTGATTTCGACATAGAGACTGTGATGTTGTTTCCTCATGCCTAAACAAACGAAAGACATCACGTATCATGTTTGTGGGTGCATGAGAAATATTTGACAGTGAATAGTGATAAACAAGCATCTCAGGATGAAAGAGGTGAAGTCGTTGGCTAGACACAGCGAATGTGCATGTAGAATGAAGTTTTAAGTAGCTGGGATAGTTCTCTCTAAATTAGCGATCAAATATTTGTGACACCCTGACAGCTTGTAATTAAACTGTTGTGAGAAATCCACAAATCCTAAAGTCATCTCTACCGTAAGATTACGTTTGTTTTATCAGATTTCTATTTGTGTGTAAAAACTCCTTTGCGCTTATTTTTCGTTAATCACACTACATTGTGTTGTTATCATATTCGTGACAGGTATAGGAACAGGAATAATTGTGGCAATTGTATTCGGCTGTCTCGCAGGAGTTGCAGTTATTGGTGCAATCATCTACTTTGTTCTACAATAACTTTTGCCCAGATAATGTGCGATGTTTCGAATTTTGTCCCATAATAATAATGGTTGATGACTTATGTATTTTATTTTGTAATATTTTCATTGACACTTGATTAGCTTTGGATAAAGCAGATTTCTGTTTTCTGAGACAACTTGTTATTTCAGTGCACACATTATTAGTTTTACTTCTGTAGAATCGTTATTAGTAAATGTAATACAAACTTATCACATTTTTTCTTGACCTAATGGCTTTCAATGATTTTGATGGTTGCCTTCGCCATGGTGAGACGGTATACAGAGTAACGAGTGCAAAGTAGGATGGAATAAACTTTGGCCGAATAAAGAGTATCGTGGCTGGTTTAAAATGTCGACTGACTTCCTAATTATCGGTTGATGTGTAGGAGGAAAAGTAGGAAATATGGAACAGTGATGGAGATGTTATTGGTAGTATTGACAGATTAGGATAGGTGTTCATTACTCTGAAATTAATGTGGTGATTTTCAGTTATCAGGAGTACACACGCATTTTCAATATTAATGTCAAAAGGGTCGGTGCTCCCACATAGTTCATAGACTTGATGAGCGTATCACCAGAAGTATTTCCAACAGATCACTACAGACTTTCATTCACAGCCACTTTCTCTCTATTCCGAATATCGAATGACCGACAAGAAAGAGTAAAATTCGAGGAAGTCTGACTGCGAGTCGTCAGATAGATGGATTGAATGTGCGCTAAGAAGATCTTTAAATTACGCTTCACACCAGGTCTTCGAGTAGAACCTGAATCAGATTGAACGAGTTTGGTCTGGTCCTGAGGTTGACTGAAGTGCTCCATTCTATTGGAGATGCAAAGAATGAATAATTATGATATTATGCAGGTACTTTGAACTCATGAATTTGTTCCCGTCTAGTCGAAAATGATGTAAACACATTTGTTTTGGAATAGTCTCTAATAACCTGAATTTTAAGTGACTTAGTTCGTAAACTGATAGGGGAAACATGAAGATTGTGTGTTTGATATAAATGCGCATTGAACAGTTCATCCACGTATTAAGTCTGGTTGAAATGAAGCATTTGAAACACAACGCCTAATGAGATAAGTTTGGATAAAGGAATAGTGGACATTCTTTGGTGGGTGGCGATTACCTGTCGAATTCAAGATGCGCCAATCGCTATCCACTTCAACGATTGAGTCACGAGAGCCACCTGTTCTGCAACGACTATCAGTTGTTATTATTATTGCTTCCTTTAATTCCTAGAGGAACATAGGGCTTCAGTCATGCGTCTCCATTGAGTTCGGTTCTCGCCGCTTGCCTTTCGGGTTCCACTCGAGCAATGGCTTGTCTAGTGATGTCACTTGATGGTTTCCTGAGAGTATGGCCAGCCAATCCATCTCCATTTCTTCCTGCCTATTTGTTTCACAATCGGTTCCTGGTTGGTTCGCTCATTGCCAGAGATCCCTCTCTGTTACTGATCTTTTCTGGCCGGCCGGCCATCTGATCTTGAGTATTGAGCGAAGACAACTGGCTGTTGATGAAGGTGTGTAGTTTGTTTGAGATGCTCTTTATGACGCGCAGTGTAAGTCTCTGATCCGTATAGTAAGTAGCACTGACTTCACATTGGAGTTGAAAATCCGGATCTTAATTTTGATGCTGAGTGCTGTTGACCTCCACCTCAGTTGTTATTATCATTAATTCAATTTCGACTTTTCCGATGATCGATTGGACTGAAGTGCTCGATCGGAACAGATAAACACGATTATGTAACTTAGTTATCTGTTGAATAGTAGGAGAGTTCGGAATCGCAGTATTGTTGATAGCTTGCAGTGCGGTAAAATAGGTAACTCGTGATACTGGAATTAAGGATGACTGGCGTGTTCCTGCAACCACGCACACTGAGAAATGATTCAGAGGCCTACCACAGAATAGACTAATACTGCGGACTGTTGTACGAGTAGTAATTATCATATTCTCTCGTGAGCAAGAGGTTCATTCAGGAACATGACAATAACAAGAGTGTCATCCTGCTGTCAGAGGCCTGAATAACATACTTATATTCGTGTCGATGATACCAATACGTTGTGATTGCTGGTTGTAGAGTCTGTGCATTTTGCTAAGATTGGATGGGAGTGAAGAGAAGTAACCACTTGAATAAGACATAGGTGACCACTACTGTCTGTATTAGCAAATGCGCGGGGAAAGCCAATGACTTCACAAAGTCACTTTTGCTTTCCAATTTTGGCAGTTTGCTGAATAGGAAGCTCAACGCTTAGTTGCCAATAAGTGTTTATATGAGTTTGGTGAATGTGGATAATTTGCCTTACTAGTTGTGAATACCATGAAACACTTAGATGTGCCTACATGGACACTGCAAAAATGTTGAAGTCAAGTGTATAAACACGGAGAGGCCAAGACTACTAACACTAAAGTTCAGTCGGATAAATCTGTGAGGGAAAATTACAGTTAACTTAGCATTACACAGAATGCAGATTGTTTCACTGTAACGAAATAGTCTGGAACATTACAGCTTATAGTTAGTTTGCAACTCAAACTCTGTAACGAACTTGAGAAGACATGTTTGTGAGAACGATATCAGAAGATTTACAATTTTTAGACCCACTTGTTTGTTCACAGTCGAAATAATTGAAGTTAAGTCTTTCCTCTGCTTCCTGATTCAGGTTCCAGTTGACTTGATTAAGACTGTATTTTCAACAGTGAAGTGAGGCAGGTGACTAACTGATTCACTCGAAGTTTGAGTATGGTTTATTTTGTAGAGGAGAGACTGGTTACTTGCTAGTAGCCACTATGCATATATTGGCAAAATGAACGATAATTTAATCTGAGTAGCGAAATAATTGGAAAGTTCAAAGTGTGGCGTAAATTCTTCTGCTTCTTCTCCTTCTTATTGACCTCCTGAGTTCCATGTTGAGCATAGGGCTTCAGAGGCATATCTCCACTACACTCGATTTTCCGCTCTCCCCTATAACTGGCTACACTAACTTCCAGAATCCTTTACTTCTTATTCATACAAACTTTCTTATGTCTTCATTGAACGTTTTGTGGCTTGATGTAATATACAGTCTCTGGGTATATTTGTATATGTGTAATGTAACAAGTTTTTCTTTTTCTTCCCTCTCTGCAGCCTGTTAAATTTCTTTCGTTTTTTGCTATTTGTTCATGACTATCATTGCGTTACAGCTGTTGGTAAAATTCCTCAGTAATTTTGTTACAGCAGAATGGATGATACAGTAGTCAAGGTATATTATTGAATAACCAAATCGTTGTTTTGTAAAACTGGGGTTTAGTTATTTAATCAGTCACTGGTTGTTTGATTTCGGTTGACTTCAATCGACATGAAATAGGAGGTTGAAATATGCATAGTATTCTGTTGAACCAGTCTAGGAGATGAACAGGTAGTAATTATCGAGTTAGTTGAAACATCCGAATGTGTATGAATATTGTGATTAGATTGCCCAGGAGGGATGGTCGAAATCATCGTTCTGCCACAATTGGTGCTCGGGAGTGTTTGTTCAGCCACTTCGTCTTCTATGTATTCACCTTATTTTTGGTATTCGCTTGTATACCTCCAAGTTTGTGTGACATGTGACATGAATTATCCGTGAAGTGACGACCTTCTAGATTTTCAACTTTTACTGCCACTTCTCATGCTGAACGAATGGAGTGGATGACTGTTTCTGTCTTTCTTGTTTAATTGTGTTGAGTTTCAAGACAATGAGAGTGAATGTGCAGATTTCTAGAGAAACAAGTTTGAAGTCAGAATGGACGACTTCTTCTGAAATGCTGCCCTTTTCGTGATAAAAACTGGCATTCATTCATCCAGTGAAATGAATGCAATCAAAAGTAAGTGAAAATAGTTTTGTGCTGTCTGAGTATATGAAAACCTGCGTCAACCACATTTTATCCTATTCCCAGTGGACACAACTTATCTGTATGCACTGCGGTTTGAATTAAATCTTTGGCGGATAGTACTTAAAATGGGATTAGAACCAGTGTGATTGGAATGAGTGAATAGGCATTCTAGATAGAGTGTTCTGAAACAGTCGAATTGAGGCAGAATAATTTCGCCTAATACTTTATTTCTAGTCAGCAGTGCTGGTTACGACAAAAGATTAAAGAAATCAAATCAAAATTCATAATAGGTAGCACAAATTACACTTAGTAAGAAGAGATGACCAACACCCTTCAAACTTAGTAAAGTGGTCAGATAGCATACAAAAGTTGTAGGTAGTGACTGTTCAACTGTGTGACTGAGACGTCTTGAAGGTGAACGATGTGGGTATAGAAATTCATTAGCGTAGCAAGTAGACATAACCCTCCTTGTCAATGGATCTGATTGTAGTGTTTCTGTTCGCAGGCAATACTCATCACATTGATGGCAATCTGTTGACGTTTTCACCATTCGTAGAAGTCTGTGGATACGCCTTTTCTAGCGGTTTTCTGAGGTTGGTGATTAAATTGGTAAGCTCTCACTGCCTTTCTCGACTACAACTTTGTGTTGAAGCTTGCACTGAAGACGCTGTGTAGAAGGACAATGGAAGGTTTGCAATACATCACAGATCTCAGAAAACGTGAACGGAAAATAACTCATTCCCAACAATCTGGTCACACAACTACTTTCTCATTGGTGATAAAGTGGAGAAATAGTAGTGTTAAATGGGAGGCGAATAGACGAAGCCCAAGCTGAAAGGCTATACAACTTATCAAATGGAAAGTGGATAGATTGAGGAACTAGTTCGAGTAGTCTTATGAAACCTCATTGAGTTTAGATTAAGTAAGACTACTCAACCAAGTTTCACAATTCAACCATCTCTCACTGATACGTGATTTAATGTTTGAATCATCAAGAGACTTGATGCATCACCATAAGCACTTCTGACAGACAATTGCGGACGCTGATCAAGAACTGTCTTAGCTAACTGACGCTGAAGATTAGTTGGTAAGCCAGAAAGTATCAACAACAATGAATTCCGGCGAAGAACCAACGTCGAGCAATCAATCAGAAGGTATGCCGAATGAGATGGATGTTGACTGAAGATATGTTGGGGAGATCGTTGAGTGAAATCGCAAAAATCGTCGACGTCCCAATGTAAGTCGGTTAAGAAATGACAAGTTTGACTTTGGTGGGAGACTGTCATGCAGGACCATCAAAATCATTGAAAACCATTAGGTCAAGAAAAATTGTGATAAGTTTGTATTACATTTACTAATAACGATTCTACAGAAGTAAAACTAATAATGTGTGCACTGAAATAACAAGTTGTCTCAGAAAACAGAAATCTGCTTTATCCAAAGCTAATCAAGTGTCAATGAAAATATTACAAAATAAAATACATAAGTCATCAACCATTATTATTATGGGACAAAATTCGAAACATCGCACATTATCTGGGCAAAAGTTATTGTAGAACAAAGTAGATTATTGCACCAATAACTGCAACTCCTGCGAGACAGCCGAATACAATTGCCACAATTATTCCTGTTCCTATACCTGTCACGAATATGATAACAACACAATGTAGTGTGATTAACGAAAAATAAGCGCAAAGGAGTTTTTATACACAAATAGAAATCTGATAAAACAAACGTAATCTTACGGTAGAGATGACTTTAGGATTTGTGGATTTCTCACAACAGTTTAATTACAAGCTGTCAGGGTGTCACAAATATTTGATCGCTAATTTAGAGAGAACTATCCCAGCTACTTAAAACTTCATTCTACATGCACATTCGCTGTGTCTAGCCAACGACTTCACCTCTTTCATCCTGAGATGCTTGTTTATCACTATTCACTGTCAAATATTTCTCATGCACCCACAAACATGATACGTGATGTCTTTCGTTTGTTTAGGCATGAGGAAACAACATCACAGTCTCTATGTCGAAATCACAAAGATCATGTTTACATGAGGACGTAAGTATACCACATTGCGTCACTCTCTGCAATAAGCATGTGCGTGCGTGTGTGTGCCTTTGTAGTCCTCTTCATTGTTTAGAATAATTCATAAGGGAGTTGTCGTCACTGAAGGGAAATTAAGGAAAGAGTCAAGACTCCTTCGAGTGGAGCGTGAATAGGAGGCGATGAGTTGGCTGTGCTGCCAGCGTAAAATGCAAGAGGAAATCAAAGTGATCATGCAATTGATTGAGAGCGACCTCAGAGAATCGAGTGAAATAGAGGTGTGCTCCTGAAGCTCTACGCTTCAGTCGAAAACCAGTCAATGAACAGTAGTAATAATGATAATAATTTCATGCTGAAATAAATGGAAAATGTGATGTAAATATCTACCTAACTGAAGTATAGTCAAGATGAAATGAATTCAGCCTTCGTATCATAAAATGACGACAAAGTAATTAAGCTAATAACACTCTGCATGAATACCATTCAATTAAAACACCGACTCACCGCCTTTGCCTTTTGAGTCATCAGGTTTACGCGTTGAAGTAGAAGTATCCATCGTAGAAGTTGTCATTGTAGTCTTAGCTGCACCTTCAGAAGTGGTTCCACTCATAGTGGTAGTCTCAGGAGTGGTTACACGCATAGTTGTAGTCTCTAGAATGCTTTCAACCATAGATGTAGTCTCTGGAGTGGTTTCACGCATAGTTGTAGTCTCTGGAGTGGTTTCACGCATAGTTGTAGTCTCTGGAGTGGTTTCACGCATAGTTGTAATCTCTGGAGTGGTTTCACGCATAGTTGTAGTCTCTGGAGTGCTTTCACGCATAGTTGTAGTCTCTGGATTGGTTTCACCCATAGTTGTAGTCTCTGGAGTGGTTTCACGCATAGTTGTAGTCTCTGGAGTGGTTTCACCCATAGTTGTAATCTCTGGATTGGTTTCACGCATAGTTGTAGTCTCAGGAGTGGTTTCACCCATAGTTGTAGTCTCTGGAATGGTTTCACCCATAGTTGTAGTCTGTGGATTGGTTTCACGCATAGTTGTAGTCTCTGGAGTGTTTTCACCCATAGTTGTAGTCTCTGGAGTGGTTTCACGCATAGTTGTAGTCTCTGGAGTGCTTTCACGCATAGTTGTAGTCTCTGGAGTGGTTTCACGCATAGTTGTAGTCTCTGGAGTGGTTTCACCCATAGTTGTAATCTCTGGAGTGGTCTCGCTCATAGAAATATCATTTGGAGCGTTCTCATCAATAGGCATACCCCACACATATTCGTACGCATATTCTAAATTCTCTTGTAATCTGACAAGTATCAACTGCATTATGCAAATAAACACTACGGAGAACTTCATTGTATTTTTGTTTAGCGTTCGATATTGTCTGGAAAGTCATATGAAAATAAACTGTTCAGTTAATCAAAAATTGTGCATTGACTGTGTGATCCACGTCACATAGTATTCTTAGCAAAGATGCGTTCAAATTTCAGGAAACGGCATATTGCCTTAAACATGAAATAACAAGTCCTACAAATATGAGATAATGTTACTGTCAGTATTGCACTCATCGATAACCGTGTTGCTTGTTAAGAGTATCTTAATTGTCATCACAATGATAGCGGAAACAGAGGTGTCTATTCAACACTAAATCTTTTTCCCTTGCATAAGCTGGTGTCAGTATCCAAATTGTACGTCGGTGCCATCAGTGTTAGAGTGCTCACCAACCACGAATTCCGGTTGAGTTTGATTCCTGTCTCAATGCCGTCTTAAGCTTCACACACTACCAGTAGTCAGCTCAGCTTCGTTAAGAAAACACGACTACACTGAAACGTGGAACGTATTAAAGCACTTCACACTTTACAAATTACCATTATCATTATTTTTATCATTATTCATAGATTATTGTGTTTAACTTACTTCAGAATACTGCCACGCAGAGATGAAGCAGAGAATTCAAGACCTGAGGTTATTTATAGCGGAATATCTTGTCTGTGATGAATATACAATGCTCACCTGCAGGTTTATATAGTTATTTATAATAATAATTATTATCATTATTATTACTACCATTATTATTACTGGACAATGTACTTTCTCTTTACTCAACTCTCACTGGCATCGAGTAGCAAATACCCTACTCGATGTGTCCTTCATTCACGTGAAACTCAACAACATAAACAAAGTTATCTACCTACATACAAAATATTCACATTCATTTGTTACTGAGAATTAATAATATAAAGGCCACTAATTAATTAACAATATTGATAATAACAGTAGGTAATTAGGCAGTAGAATAGAAGGGGTAAAGGATACTACCAAGCCTCTGTTTGCATACATTGAAATAATCATAGGAGTATTACAAAGTTAGGAGGGCAAGTTATAAGTTGATGTGGAGTGCAAAATTGACAATACATGGTATGTGAGAGCAGAAATTATAATAGTCAAATCAACATTGTGGATAACGACTGAATGGTGCTCCATGTGGGTTTTAGATCTTCACGTGTTGTTGGTGAAATATTCTTTTTTCTTCCCTCAGTAACACGGTTTACCGAAAAGGCAGAAATCCAAGGGGACTCTCTGTTCCACATCAGACGTCTCAATCACATTATCATGAGAATGCAAAGTCGCTGGTATAGGTAGTTGAATCTCTTTGTGATCAGTTAGTAGAGTATACTGTAAATTTACTGTTAAGATGAAAAATAATTTGAAATCAACACATAGATGTGTCATCCATCGATGCGTGCTACTTATTCATCACTAACATGTCTCTGGTAGACGCCTTCGACTATATCTGAGAACAGATTATGCTAAGAACCCTTTGCACTGATGTTCCTATTATTAATGTGAAGTGCCTATCGCTTAGATGTACAGTTATTGTCCAATACTTCCCTAATAATGAAATATACAGACAGGTTGATTGAGTGGCTTTGCGATTTCCACTAGTTCAAATATTCAGTGACATTTTTCTAGAGAAACTAGTGAATTTTCTTTTGTTACGATGAAGTTACTGAAATGGAACTGTACGGTTGTTGCATAGATGGCGTAATGAAGATGAAGGTCTACGTAGTGATATGATTTTGAGACACATGGATGATGTTCACCCAGGTGCATTTCACCTGTGACAGAAGAACCCGATGATTCTCTGCACTTTCTCGATGTACCACTAACGAGAAGAGAGGAAGGATCCATTGAAAGAACTACATTCATAATCTTAAACACTGCATCTCACTACATACATTTCCTGGATTCGCACCTTTCAACTACAAAAGTACTTTGATTAGATGCTCAGTATTTAGAACGAGGTCGATTCGCTCGGAACACTCTCTAGAAACAGAACCTCAGATCGTCGGCGATATTCTCGATAGAAATAGATACCCAGAGAAGTTTATGAAAGCTAACATGGGTTATAATGATCGAAAACATGAACTGGCAATTGTGAAGAAAAGCGCATTATTTTTGTGCTTACAATTCAAGAGAGATACTCGTACGCAGGTTCTATCTCAAAGTCTAACCAGAGCGATAAGGAAGATGTTCTACTGTGGACCTCTGCTCCTGTCCTTCGGTAGCCATCCCTTGGAGTGAACCCAAATGTTCAGCCACAAATCCCTTCTTCTCTTTCTTCGATGTATGTGTGACAGTTGGAGGTAACACGAGAGAGGAATTTGCTATCCATGGATTGTTTCAATGAGCGACTCATTTCACTAAGTGTGATTACTTTGGGCATTGGAATGATTCTCTCCAGCACAGTGATTATTCTGTACTTGGTTATAACACACAATTAGTCACCCCAGTATACAAGTCCTAAAACTGCTGGCATTTACATGCTGTCTGACCTCGCCTTCATACTTGGTGTTCTTCAGTGTATATCAACTGACTTTTAAGGATATCCAATTTCTCATAGGTGCTTCACAACAATTGCAAGTTCCTCACCATATATTTCTCACAGAACAAGAAGTTTTAATATGGCCAACCAAATTCACTGCAAGAGAATAGGAAAAAATGAGATGAATTGTAATAATTATATTTGTTAATATTGGTTAGTGCATAAAAGGAGTTGACTGACCGTATTGGAATTACGTAATAGGATGAACCGCGTGATGGATGAGTTATAGTTGTAGTCAGGAGGCAAATGGAAACGAAGGAGTATGTGGAATTATGCAAGAGTTCTGAGGAAACACACGAGTCATAAGGAGTTGGAAAAACAAGAAAACGAACAAGGAATGACGTCAACTGAAATCAACAGTGGCTGTCACCATGATAGTTGGAATGGCTTAATAATTTAGCTCCATTAGCAATGCTCCTGCCGCCTTAACTGAATAGTTTAGGCTTCAGGAATGCAGAGGAGATGAAGGTGTTGGAATGGAATGACCAGTGCTGATAATATGTTAAATTCTCACACTGCTTAAAGAGCCACTGTTGCCCTTATGCAAACATGCTCGTTATTAATATTATTATTAGGATTATTGTTTCCTTCAATTCCTAGAGGAACATAGGGCTTCAGTCGTGCGTCTCCATTGAGTTCGGTTCTCGCCGCTTGCCTTTCGGGTTCCACTCGAGCAATGGCTTGTCTAGTGATGTCACTTGATGGTTTCCTGAGAGTATGGCCAGCCAATCCATCTCCATTTCTTCCTGCCTATTTGTTTCACAATCGGTTCCTGGTTGGTTCACTCATTGCCAGAGATCCCTCTCTGTTACTGATCTTTTCTGGCCGGCCGGCCATCTGATCTTGAGTATTGAGCGAAGACAACTGGCTGTTGATGAAGGTGTGTAGTTTGTTTGAGATGCTCTTTATGGCGCGCAGTGCAAGTCTCTGATCCGTATAGTAAGTAGCAGTGACTTCACATTGGAGTTGAAAATCCGGATCTTATTTTTGATGCTGAGTGCTATTTACCTCCACACAGACTTGAGAGTAATGAAGTCTTGTCTTGCTTTCCAGATCATAGCTTTGATATCCTCGTCAGTTCCGCCTGTAGTTGAAACGATGCTTCCCAGGTAGGTAAAAGAGGTTGTTTCCTTCAGGTTCCTCCCATTTGTGCTGATCGTTGTCTGTTGTTGTTGCTGTTGGTGGTGTTGACCAAGAATCTTCATCACCTCTGTTTTCTCTATGTTCACCTGAATTCGCTTCTATCTTTGATGCTTCTTCTGCCAACTTGTTGCTTTTCGCTTGCATATCTTCCAGTTTGTGGGAAATCAGACATATATCATCGGCGAAGTCCAGATCCTCCAAGTCTGTTTTTGTGTGAGTCCATTTTATGCCTGTTTCCTCATTGCCCGCAGTCTGTCTGTCGCATTATCCAGTCTACTGCAATCAGGAAAATCATTGGCGATAGTAGGCAGCCAGCTTGTCTTACTCCCATCCTCACTTCGAAGGATTCCGTAAGTTTCCCGTTGTGGATTACTTGGTTTGCATTATTGTCGTACAGCTGTTGGATGAGATGTATAATTGTCGTTGGCACCCCGTAGTAGCGAAGTAGGTTCTAAAGCACCTCTCGACTGACGCTGTCGAAGGCCTTCTCAAAGGAATGGACTTACCAAATTGTCGACGGGTGAGTCTGTGATCTACTCCGGTCACCTAGAGGATAACCACATGCACACCGAGTGCGAGTCCATTCCCGTTCCATCTGCTTTCACATACCCCCAGTACTTGAATTCCGTATCTTTTCATTTCGTTTGCGATCTGCGCAGCTTTGCCAATCTCGTACATGGTGCGAACATTCCATGTCTCCACACAGACTTCTTCTTTTGGCGCAAGGAGATTCATCGTGCTGAAGTTTCTGAAGCGACTTTGTTTACAGGGTGGGGTTGCTAGCCTCACGCCTGAGAAGGGGATTGTTACATTAAATTATATTTTAGTGAGAGGCGACCCTGTGGGCTGCTCCCTTAAAACCAGGAAGACAAGGAATAAAACAATCAGAGCAACACCAGCACAGGAAAATAATTCACAACTAGAGGGGTAACAAGCGACAACAACAATAATAATATCACAGTCAAATAGAGTTAACTAAAATGATACCAAAATCATAGACTCACTGACTTGAACCAACTTGAACATGTAAATCCATCAATATATACAATTAAAGATATTAGTTAGTGTTAAACAAGCACAGAGTGGCACATAGATAGTTATAGGTATTATTTATCAAAAGTATTATGTCCAAGATTCAGTGTTTCAAAGGCAAATAATTGCAATAGATTTTCGCCACCTTTTGGCAAGATATTCCACAAAAATGAAACTAAACTGCTCAATCTTCCATCAGGTCTTCTTTTTAGTTTCACATCAAGAAAGGGAACTACAGACTCGCTTTCCACTACAAGAGTGAATTTTATTGTCGAATGGCAGTTATCAAATACTTGTAGCAATCGACTGGCGTCGTAACTTTTATCGCCAATGATGAAAGTGTTATCGCCATACCTTGCAGACAGTTGTGGTCGACATCAATGGACCCTCGTCGGGACTAGAACTGACGAATTTTTAAAACTGTGCTCGTAACAACTCAACACGTTTGAAACTACACTCTTTCATGAAAATAAGTGAGACTGTACACCGAAAAGAGCCTTTTCGCTGAACTATGAGTTTCGTTTTCATAAATCATTAACAAAATGTATCCATTTACACATGGAAGTAAGAATTCATAAATAAATAGAATTTCTTCAATGAACGAAATATTCCCATATTGAGTCATAAGAAAAAGGCACAAACAGCGAAGAAAATTTTCTTTTCGACGATTCATTTTCATGAGCTGTACAATCGTAATTATAATTAACAAAGAAATCTTTAGACCAATCAGATAATGGTAAATTTTGTCCTTGGAAAATTGTATTACATAATGTAAGGTGTAAGAACGGATGACTAATTGTAAGTTAGAAAGGAGACAGAAGTTGGCATGACGTAATAAGTGTGAGATAGTGAATAATCAATAATCTCGTGTAAAATGGACAGGAACTAGTGAAAAGGCTATAAAGTGTTTTTGTATAAAATATGTATGAAAAACAATGTTATTAATAAACAGTAATAGAGTGGTAATAAAATGTGGATGATGGGGACAAAATGATAATAAAAGTATTAATAAAATAAAAATAATAATAATGGTAATAATAGTGAACTTACATAATAAAGGAAAGAAGCAAAATTGTGATAGATTGAGGAACTAGTTCGAGTAGTCTTATGAAACCTCATTGAGTTTAGATTAAGTAAGACTACTCAACCAAGTTTCACAATTCAACCATCTCTCACTGATACGTGATTTAATGTTTGAATCATCAAGAGACCTGATGCATCACCAGAAGCACTTCTGACAGACAATTGCGGACGCTGATCAAGAACTGTCTTAGCTAACTGACGCTGAAGATTAGTTGGTAAGCCAGAAAGTATCAACAACAATGAATTCCGGCGAAGAACCAACGTCGAACAATCAATCAGAAGGTATGCCGAATGAAATGGATGTTGACTGAAGATATGTTGGGGAGATCGTTGAGTGAAATCGCATAATTCGTCGACGCCCCAGTGTAAGTCGGCAAAAAATGACAAGTTTGACTTTGGCGCGAGACTGTCATGCAGGAGATCGTATGAAGAGGACATGAAAACTACTTGGCAACCGTGTAGCAAGATAAGGAGGACTGTAGGAAACACGATGAAAGGGAAGTGTGTTGCTCAAACCAAGTTTTCCACTAATACATCAAAGGAAAAGTAATATAATTGTTTTGTCGAAATTCAAGAAGGGCACGAGTTGTTCTGAAAATTACTCAGTAAAATAAGACTTTTTGTCAAAAAAACGTTTATTAGTTATACACGATAAAACGTTTTACAACGGTCTACAATTTTCATATCTGTTATTTTCTTGGCTGTTTGTAACAGAAAAACAAAAGCGGATATTATCCTATTGATGTTGAGAGTATTTTCAGTTTTCATCAACCAGTACGTATTTCAACCAGTAGGACCTTCCGTTATGAATGTCTCTACAAAGCAACATAAAAGAAACAAAGCAGTATAAACAATACGTCTACTAATCGCTTTTATTCAATGAAACATGAAGCCATCTGTGATTAATATGAGTAGAATTTAGGCATTGTGGTAGAATATAATTCCGCATTCGACAAGTTTACTTGTTATATGTTGAACAGTAATAGTGTCAGAGTGTTAACAACAAGGAGACATTACAAGCACAATTTATTCCTCATTATGTTATCAGTGTATTCTAACAATTTGGTGAGTTGCTTTAAAGATCTTTATTGCCGTCTATTTGCAAATCAGTTTTTGTATATCAGGCGAGGTGTTGTTTCATTGCGTTATGTGTGTTTGCAGTTGGTTCTATGAACGAAGATTCAGTGATTCAACTCTCTGTACACTCATTAATATAGATTTCCCATACATTTGTTCTATTCACCCCTCTGTACTATTACAAGTGCTTGCATACACTCGGATGGCCGAGGTTCGCTCACTAGATTGCTACATTTAAGGAGGTCAATAATTGCATTTGCGACATGCAGTGATAAGGAATGATAGTTGCATATGGCGTTGTTCGTGTGCCTTAGTAGCTTCGTGGATGAAGACGGCGCAGCTCTCACGAATAGCTACTGCACAACTTACTAAGCTTTAAGTTCTAACTTTGATATATTGACTGCATTATCGATCAATACTTTTGATTCTCGTCCATAGAACAGCTCAGTAAAATACTCCAGGTAGAGAGGATTAGTCTGCGATTTCTACTTTACGATCTTTATGTTTCTCAACTTTGAGATTTTCAGGCCAAAGGTAACGGAGACCAGTTTTATTAGCTCACAGTATCTACTTATTCGTTTTCAGATCTTGAAGTGAGAATAATTTTTGTTAGTCTTATTAACTGTGAAACACGGAAGAGGTTTTTATCATTATTAGTGATTATAGCTCAACCAGTGGTAGTATCTCTCAAGGTATTAGGCCTATTCACTAACTTTAAACAGTTCATTTCGAGCATGTCGCTTATCAGTTGCAACCCGAAAGATACCTGAAAACTTATCTAAAATGTTCTCAGTATGCTTGGTATATCCCTCGTCCTAATTAAGGTAGAAACTCAGTTGCCTAAATTATCTTACTTTCTAGGCACATGATAAGCATTGATCGGGTAAGAGTGAAATCTGCTTAATCACAGGACTCGTCTGATGTAAACTGTGATGATGGAAAATATCTGTGCATGAAAACGTAAAATGTGCGAAACGTGCAAAACGACGTGAACTTATAAACTGTTAAGAAACTGCACTTGCCGTTCCTTGTGTTTGTCCTTCCTATTGACGTGAAAATAAGTAAGCACGTAGTTCATATTCAGTACCAGGAGAGCAAAATTAATCAATGTGGTTATTCACCATAGGGCTGTTTTACACATCAGAAATATTTCTCAAACAATCTTAACATGAAACTGTTGGAATTCGTCTTTTTCAGCTTTGTTGAAAATGTGTACCGTTTGTTTTTGTAATCTAAATATCTTTGTGACGTGTGCTACTCACAAAATTTGACAGTAGTATGTAAAGAGACATTCGTTGGCAGATAAACATCAAATTTCCGGGAGATAGATTTGATGTCAGAGTAAGCAGATGATTCAGCTTCGCGGGTAAACATGAGGGGTGTGAGAGAAACACAAAGAAATACAAAATGAAGGAAGGTCAGATGTAGGAGAATAGGCAAGATCTGTGCAAATGGTGCTTTGAAGATAAGTTGCACATAATTTGGTTATGTAGCAGTGCGAAATTCCAAATGAACATTACTTTACCATGTCTCTTGTCTTCTACTGTTGCGTTTTTAGGTCAGAATTATCATACAGATAGATCCTGAATTTGTGATCACATTTTAATAATAATATCTTTATTCTGAACTGCATTTGTAAAATGTACAGAATATTCAGAAGAGTTTGCTGCATGATATTTTCCCTCCGTTAAACATCTTCAAGCAATTTAATGACTGACAGCATATCCTGTGACACAGTGCTCTCTGACCTGAAGCACAAACCACTACATCATGATCTATCTGCTTTCTCTCCTTTCAAGAATTCCACGACATCTAGTTGAAAGGCAATTGTATCATGTCCGGAAGTACATTTTGAGACCCAAAAGCAGAACGCAGAATAGAATCTATTATCTCATGTATGAGGACACACTGCTACCCACAATCAGACCATCCCTGAAGTTTAGTAGGAACTTGCGAATCAAGAGCTTAAAAACACTTTAAATATACACTCGAGTAGGTACTAACATTAGAGGTCATAGTCTGATCGATTAAAACAGAGATGGAAGTTTTCGGTAGCTCAAGTTTTAAGCAGGCCGCCAACATGTTAGCATTCCTACTGTCAAGTATGTTAGCAACTCGCATTTGTGTGTCAGATTGTTGACGTAATCGTTGCTTTGTCATCTCTTCGTATTCCGATTATCAGACAAACGAATGCAAATCAATACATTCCCATATTATTACAAATCTATGCAATTTTGCCTGAGAATATTCACTTGTATTCTGCAGCTCAGTTGCCTATGATCTCATGAGATAATGTTCCTGCTGTACTTTTGGTTTTGATTTGATGTGTTTATGATTGAATGCGATACATTTCATCATATGCAAAGATTATTTGAAGTTTATATCAGATTATACGAAACACTAAGACTGGTTGCTGGTTGTGGACCACCGAAAGGTAATTCAAGATGTACAGTTAACACTCTCTCTCTTTCCAGAGCAGAGTGGCAGCATAACTGGCTTGGCGGTCATCTGAGAGAACACATGACAGACGTAACATCGCCATTTATCACCAGTAGTATAAATTCGCCCAAAGAGCCCGACTACGATGAATTCTGCTTTTAGTCTAATCGCTATCCAAACAAACTCTCTGTGATGGTAGGAACTTCAGTAACATTTATTCCAGTCAGTATAGCTCGTCAGGTAATTGCGACATGCAAGCGCTAACACCACGTTAAGGTAGCAGCTATCAGTCGGGGAGGATAGAATCGAATTCTGTAAATCGAGTAGTGGTATTGCTGGAAGTAAAACTGTACATGTACGTGACTAATACTTCAGTTGACCCTTTTTATCTCTTCACATCCCCAGTGGAACACAGCTCTTTGACATTTCAGTAGCAGTGGTGCTTATGTTTTTGTACGGGTTGGTGTTGCTAGCCTCTCAACCAACCTTACCTCTTTACCCGGTCTTCTGCCTGTCAATTTAGGTTGGGTAGTGCATCGAGTGGTAGTCGAACTACAGACCACGTGCTTTGCTAGTGAGTATTCCACCTCTGGATGAATGTCGCACACGTTTGTAGAAAGTAAGTACAAGAAATCCAGGAATGAAGTCAGAATTCGGACCATACATGAAAGCAACAATAATTAAGGAAAAACTTCAATCAGTTATCTTCTAATCAGATAATATGATACTCTTAGATTTTCATAATTTCTACTACTTATTTTCTTAAATTAGTAATAAAAACCGTTTTTAGTGTTTTTTCCATCCACATATACCTCTAAACTTGTTGAAGGTTTTGACTGCAAGTCGAAAATGGACTTTTAAAACAAGACACTTTTGTTCCTTCAGAAATGTTGATTATTTTAGATACTGTGCTGCAGATAATGAGAACATACGAGAAACAGAATTATTTTATATGGTTTACCGGGAATTCGATTTTACCTTAATTTATCAGAATTTATCAAGGCTATCATACATAAGTGTAGTTCGGTGGCACATAGGTAGAATGCTCGCCAACCAAGCATGTGGTCCAGGGATCGATCCCCAGCCAACTCACCCCGTTACCTCTCTAAGCCAGTATAAGACTGGTAATAAAGGAAGGTTTGGTAGGAGGCTAGCAAGCACATCCCGTAGAAAAAAATAAAAACCACTGCCACCGAAACTTCGAGCCTCCAGCTTGAAGTCCCATATTCCACTGGGAACGTAGAGGAATAGAAAAATATCATACATTTATGAAATTGCATCATTATTTTGATAACAATCATAAGATTATCCTTAGAATATTTCAGCAAGTGTTTGGCTTACCCCCGATCCACTACTTAATAACCTGGTATTGGTTAAAAGAAAGTTTATAATTTGACTGAGAGAAATACTGAATAATCACTGCTTCAAATTTAAAAACAGACAAATGCATTTCACGTATTGTTTCGACTTCTACAGTGTCATTTGATTTGTCTTTTCATGAAATTTATTGTGTTTCATACACTGTACAGTTGACAGAGTTTACTTAACGAACATTCTCTCAAATTGTGAACATTTTTAAATGAATCAGCTTTCATTTTATTCACTTGAAGCGACAATCTGTGCTGTCGTTGTCTTATTCTCTTGTCTTTCGAATTCTTTATTCTAGTCAGTCAGAATAACTGAGTAAATGTCTCCCAGTACTTAGGGCTGGATTCTTCTGACTGATTTAAATGCCTCATGTCATAAAGTCAATGTAACGCTGTCACTAATCACTGAGAATTCACAGATTTTGGTATTCGAGGATTCATGAAATTGTTGATCTAACTTAAGATGCATATTGTCGAAGAACAGCGTTGTTCTAAGCATTGTGCATCAATATTAGACTATACTCTATGGAAATTTCTATTGCGATAAGCTGTGAAAGTTATTTTATTATTTACTTTATTTCCTTAGGTTCCAGATAGAACATTAAGTTTCAGCAGCATATTTTCATTTCACCGTCTTCTCTGAAATTTTTCTGTTAACTCATTCTTCTGTTACTCACAAGCTTTCATTTCCTCTCTACGTGATCACCTGCATTTCATCCTCTGACATTCTACTCATCATTTCCAATCCGGGGTTGATGCCTATAATTTATTTTTGCAGAATGGTCTCCTAAGTACATGTCCAGTCTACCCGTCTCCACTTCCTTCCACGTATTTACTAGACAGTAGGTTCCCAGTTGATTCATTTTCTCCAGAGTTATTAGTTGCTAGTTATAGTTGCTGGCCGGTCATCGGAATTCCAGTATGAGCGGAAGGCAGTTGTGGATGCTTACCACCTGCATACACCTTTTGGAATTGCTTCCAGTAATGCACGCACCAAGCCTGTGAACAATACAAGAACACTGATGTAGCATTGACATTGAAGATCTCGATCTAGTCCCCCTGCCAACAATTAGTCGAAACGAATTCATGATGAAGGCTTTTCCTCTACAACAAACGTATTCGTTGGTGAATAATATCAAATGGCTACATGTTACCAATCATTTGCCTTTCAAAATCCCCCGCCATCACTGATTGAGATCAGCTGAATAAATGTATGTAGGTGTAGATTCATCTCCCACACATACATAGCTGATTGTCTACAGTTAATTGCTCTCAACTGTCTATCTCGAAAGATGAAGAGAAATGGTCTGGACTTATAAGTGCAGTGAGTTATTTAAGTCTTCAGTTCTAATTGACCGAAAATGAATTTGGGCAGCACTTTCCATTCGACTAAAGTTTTACAAATTCTACTACTACAGACGAAGAAACAGGATCTGTGAATGCCTCACAATAACTTCCCATGAGCTACAGCAAAGTGAGTTCAGAAGAACTTACGATAATGTGTTCGCCAACTGCCTGTTTCGTTGCTACAAATTCAAGTTGAAATAAGTAATTACGAGTTAAACACTCTGTAAATCAATGGAGATATTCACAGAGAAGGCGAAGAGGGACGAATCCTGAGGAGTTCTTAGTATCATTCATCTCAGAGATTCAGTATTATGCTACCAAATGTCCACGAGAAAGTGATTGAATTATATGTTCTCATTCGAGGTAATTCATGTTTGATATTAAGCATATAAGACTAAATATACGTGACATGCAGAAATTCTAAACAATCATACGTAACGAAGTTCAAGCATAAACACTGAATTAAGGAATCTAATCTTTCATGTCGTAGTTAATTATTCTAAACGCAGGTGACATGAAGGCCTGCAAAACTAGAGGACAGTATGCGCTCAAGCGAAATGATCTCTGTGTAGATTGTTGTGATAAGTAAAAACAGTTGCGAATACATGGATATGCTCAATGGATAGCTTATGAATGTCGAGGGATGAAGGAAATTCCGACTTGGAGTTCGAATGTTTAGATAGGCAGACCACTGATCAAATTTAGCATTTGGAATGCAAGTTATTATCGATTAACCAATATATCTGACGTGAAGCGGGAATGTCTACAAAATTGAAGGATATTATTTCAAAAGCATGAATGCTGGCTTTCCTAGAAACGATTCATATTCTTTCAGTTCATTCTCGTCATCCACAGTGTGGATATTTCGAAATGGCTCACTCTTAACTAGAGTTTGATTAAGCTTCAAACAGCCAGATATCAGTAATTGTGAAAATGCTTGTAAACGTGATGTTGAGCCTGAAGAGAACAGGTAAGTTATAAGTGCTTTTCTCCAGTCAGACCCAAAAATGCTACACCTAAATGAGTTGCTTTGATGCTTTTTCATTGAAGATGGACTGTGTGATGGAAAACAGAGCTTCCGTTGTGACCTGTTCAGTAGTACCCTTCACCTTATCATTATGTCGATGGATGACTTAACAGAATATCTCCTCATTCAAGTCATTACATGCTGGTCGGCGATTCAGTAGTATGATACTCAAAATCCACACAAGTGTTCCAGAGTTTGGTTCTCGATCTATGTACTTCTTAACTTCTCTTGGTTATTAAATCAGTAGGAATTATCAAAAAGGGGAAAGGTTGAGAGTGAGGCTAGCAATCTCACACCGCAGTAATGACATCAGCACTATGGAGACCTCGCAGCTTGAAACTGTTATTTCCACTCAGAAAGCGAGTAATGAGAAAAGTCATTTCATACAAAAGCCGAGCGGCATTTCGAGGCTACATTGTTTATACCTTTTTTCATATTCGCGATTTAGTAAACAAAACTAAGCGTTTTCTGCTTCATGGATGTTTCACCGTTTGTATGGGAACAGGGCTTTCTTATAAATGCTGACATTTTCACTGATAACTGTTTCCAATGCAGGCCTTTTGTGCATTGACACATACTTTATTGCTTATAGAAAGCTATTCTATGAAATTAGTTCTGTGTCAGTCAGGTTTTCTGGAAAGCTACAACTGTGAAACTTCATTTCTTGGCTGTGTAAATTTCAAACATGTGTCAAATATCCAGATCTCAGAGATCCTGGACCTGTCGCTAGTTTCAGAAGGCTAAGGCTAATGCACTGAACATTATGCACTGTAACTGACTCAGAACAACAGAAAGAGGTTGTGAAACACGATTATTTATTCTTCAAGCGATAACGAAACAGATTGACAGTGGTTAATCAGTGCCGAGTTCTCTAGATAAACGTCAGTACAATGTACAACAATACTTCTGATCGCAGTTCTCCAGTCTTCTGACAACCAGTACACGATTAATCAATGGTAGCCTCCTTGTCTCCTTCCAATGGAGACCAGTTCGAATAAACAACCTATTCAATGTTCACTAGCACTGACATACGTTTTCATTTTATTCCAAGTAAGTATGTTAGTATAAAAATTCACGTACTGCAAAGTCCAGCATTAAAAGAACTTCATCAGAAACTCACCATCAGCCAGTGTTCCTAACATTTTTGGAAATAGACAATACTGTTTCACTTGTTGAAATTATCCGGTTATAAGGTGGCCATGATTTGAAGAATTTGTGATTTGTATCTTAGTTTCCGCCAGTGAGGACGTCATGGTTGACTCACACTGGACTATGATAAACGAATTCTTGTTCCATAAAGACTGATTGAAAAGGATTCAGCCTCTAGGACTTGACTCAACATTGCTAGAACTCTACGACTGTGACAGAAAAGGTAGTTTCGAAAATGACTGCCACCTCAAAGACTGATGGTTTCATTGACAGTTTGTTGAATACGTTGGTTAATAGCCGCCAACTCAAAATACTCTCACAGTTGTAAGGATGTACAATAACGCACCTATGCTTGACCGCGTTGGGTTTATCATCCATTCTCGACACCTTTCCACAACTTTATCGGATACCTTTTATTAACAAGATGCATCACTTTACAGATGAAAATAATAATGTCTTCTGGAATCAGGAATATCTAGATGTCTACAGACTATCGGAAATGCAAAGAAATATCAGTCGTAACACAGTGAGAAACTCTTGATTACTGCATTATACCAATCTATGATGGATCTGTACTGTACTATCACCAGAGTTTACATACAATCCACCAGTAAATTGAAGAAGTTCTACAAATACTCTGAATATTAATCAGTTAGTATATGGAGTTCACTCTGGTGTATTTCATGCAATTTACTTCAACAACTTTGACGGCAGAGTCTAATCAGGGATTTCGTTTACTGTAGTTGTAAAAGTGCAATTGTGAACAGTTAGTTACACTAACATATGCAATAGTTTGACACGTAGAAAACGCATCACTGCATAAACTCTAATATGACCGTGCTATAACAAATGGTGAATAATTGTAGAGACAGGGTTGTGTCATAAGAAAGACGATTTAATTAACGCAGTTTTGCTAATATGAGCATGGCAGCTGGTGAGAATTACATCGTGTGAAGAAAGTAGATGGACATACTGTAGCAGGAGAGAATACAAACCAGAAAAGGATTAGAGTTTAGGATATTTTTTCCATTCAAAAATCTCAGGTGTATTACTTATTTGCACGACGTCGGGAGATATATTATGATGCCGTATATAGTCCTACTTTTGGACGTTTTCGCATGACTCTTCTATCTAATAATCTATCAGGGAATCAAATTTCTAATTATTTAAAACAGCTCAACTCCATAACAGACTCATTCTGGGAGTAGTACATACCTTGAAGACATATAAATATATATATATATATATATACATAAATAGTGCATTTAACTTACTGTTTGCATCGCAGAATGATTTGAAACCCATCTCACCTAGAATGAAAATAATGCTTAGTGATGATACTTTTGACAAGGGATCTTTTGTATCAAAACTACCACAACAATGTCACACTACTAAGATTATTCCATACAGCACACACAGAAAGTTTATTGACACAACGATTTCGGGGAGTGTGCATTATTCTCTTGGTGTAGTTTACTTTGAGATTTTCAGTAACCTACATTACCTGGAATTATTTGTGTTCTCTGCTCTGGTTGGTTTGACTGCGAAGCACACAGACGAAATACTCAACTGTAGTAGTGATAAGCCAATCACCCACAAAATAATTTGTGTACAGACATTGTTTCAAAGAGTTCAAACACACTGTAGCACTCCAGTGTTGAAGAGAATGGAGGGAAAATACCTAGCTAATAACCGTCTTCGAAAAAAATGCATATCCTCACAGTTTCATCGAAAAGTGTTTCAAATCTAGTCACAACACCAGTAAGAAACCATCATCATAGATAACAAGTAAATTCACCCTACCATATATAAAAAATATCTCTAAAATAACAGCTAGAATATTGAAACCTTTTGAAGTAGACATAGCACAGAAGCCAGCCGGCCAGCCAGCACAATCACTTCATCCGATATGTAACAGACATTACACCGGTCAAAGTCGGTATCCCCTTTTAATCCAAATGCAAGAACACAAATTAGCTGCAAAATAGCGTGATATATATTCTTGAATGTAGATAATTATGGACACAAATCTGGTGACTGAGATAATGTAGAAATCTTAGAGGAAACACAAAAATTGCAGTCAGGGAATTTCGAGAATCGTGATACTCAAGTGAATCAGCCAGCGATTAACAAATATACTGCAGTTGACCAAATTTACCAGCTAATAAGTGTGAACCACATAATAAGAGAGTTTGAATCCCAAGTCAATAAAAATGATCCGTAGAGATGTTAATAAACGACCAGTCACGAAGATGGTTTCCATTCCTGATGAACACACCTACTCAGTGATAAAAACGTGGATATCTAGTAACAGATGATGAGAAATTCTCAAAATTATTTGTGGTATGGTGACGCTTGCTTTACGTAGAGCTTTTACCATTCGTTTTTGGAGAATATATATTTAATAATATTATGTACATGATTTGGAAATCCATGTCTGAATTCCCCTTCAATCAGATACTTTCCTCTCAGTTAAAACCTGTTCTCTACTGTAGTACACTTAACAGCAGTTTTGTTTATCATCAGTCTCTTCGATGTATAATTCTCCCATATTGAACAAAGATAAATGCATAAATTTTATGCCCCAAATTACAAGAATAATCAACTCTGCAAATCAAGAAACAATATTTGAATTCACGTTGACTTATTCTTATCAACAGACGTGTCTTTCCTTTACATGAAATAATACAGTCGACCAAGAAGGGTGGTTAAGAGAGATTTGTTATCATAACATCTATTCATTCACAACTTTGCTTGCTCAACCTGATCTATGCATTGAAGGACATTGGGGTACAGACAACTTTGTAAACACTGATTACAAATATGGATATTATGGAAATGAGGGAAGTCAAATCAGAATTAGACGGTTCTTGTAGATAGAGCATTTGAGAAGGGAGAATCAACACCTAGCAGATCGCCATTCTTAAATGAAACAACAAAACTTAGTGTCTGACTGCTTCACCTCTGAGAATCCAACACCATCATTATGTTGTTGGATGGCATAACTTCACATCTTGTGATGCATACAATGGAATAATGATTTTGTGTGATTTGGGTACACTATGAAAATGTGACTTCGTAGAATCGGATGGGATGAATTTTGTCGTTGAATTCATTGTTGTCTACTTACTTTATTATTTTCTTCAATTTCTGCATTATCGACATTTATGTCTGATAGGTCATCACTGACATTATTTGTGTAAATATTGTAAAATGAGTGAGCAATGTTTAGTGATAAGATAGTGGATCGAAGGAGTCTGAGTTACTGCGATATACCTCTGTAGTTGTACCTACTTGAATAAAAAAAAGATTTGTATTCGCATCTACGGTTCACTATCTCAACATTCCAGATTTTGTGTCTATCACTGTGTACAATTCGTAAATTGTGTTTATCTTCACAAAGTCTACCTATAATTAAGAAAATGAAGGTCAGCATAATTACTCACAGAGTAATTAGTATACAGGACTGAATAGTCTAAAGTAGTAAGGCTTTCACTACACTATTATAATTATAATAATAATTATTATTGATCATCTTAAGGAATTTCGGTCTGATTATAATGACTAGCACAAATACAACTAATTCTACTACTACTACTACTACTACTACTACTACTACTACTACTACTACTACAACTACTACTACTACTGCTACTACTACTACTACTAATACTACTACTACTACTTCTACTTCTACTACTTTTGCTATTACTACTACTACAACTTATACTAGAATATTTGTGCTTCACAGCGTAAAAGCGAAAAATATGTTGTAGGCAGTCGAAAGAAGTGTAGCTTGTGTAACTCAAGTTACTCAGATCTTATGAAATACCCACAGAAAACCTTATCACCTGAACTAATGCACACTGGATGATATTGTCTAACCAACGAAATCTCTATTAGGTTATTAGTATGTACTACTCATTATAATAAAGGTTTTTGTATTTCCCAATGAATGAAAAACAAAACGATACTGGGAAATACAAAAGCCTTTATTATAATGAATATCATACACCGAATGCCCAAATTGTTTCAAACTGTTGATAGTGAACTTGGTTTGGACATGTATAGAATGCACTACTGTTGTAAATGTGTAATTTTCACAGATCTTATTTCAGTCATGTGAACCCTCCTAGTTGTGAAGTGATGGTGAAAAAACTACGAAATGATGATATCTTTTGGCGATATATTTCTTCTCAAGGCCTATTTCAAAATCTCTGCACATGTTGATGCATATACACATAAATATTATATGTTCTCTTTGGATTTATGTGGAAGAGTTTATCTACTACCTATGAGTGTATGCATAACAGAGAGGAATTAGGTGTATACTACGATTGGTCATTCATAAACCATTGTGTGACTCAAATCTCATTTCATTTCATGAATGATCCCCATCAAGACACTAACGAGTAAAAGAAAGGCAGTTGAGTGAAGAGACTCTCTTCAGTGAATTCATTCATTAAGCTGTACAGTCGCGTTTATATGCAATGTTTATCTCATGAAATAGGGGATTAACAAAAGTGATGATTTGTCACAACCATAGTTGTTAATATCATACATTGCATAACATGATATATGTAAATATGAAGGTATAATATAAATAATGATCTCGCTTAGTTAACTAGCTCACTATCATTTGTCTTTCCAAGCATTCTGCTTCACTTCTTTGTTCACTGACCTGTAGTTTTTACTCAACTTAGTTTTTTCATAGCTAATATATGCCTTGACCTCGCCTAGTTGACAAACTTCCTAGTTCTCTATCCAGCCCCAAGCCTGGTTATGGAGGGAGGGTTTAGTCTGTTGCTAGCTACCCTACACCACTAAACCTATCAAACTGCTGGAGAAACTTCGAAGCACAGGAAATATGTTAAAAATACAAAAAATTCAAACGGTAATCTTATTCTTGCTGGTGTCGGAGAGGCGAAATGACACAGTAGGCTGGTGAAAGCTAGTCTTCAGGAAGCCAGTCATCCAGCCAATGTGTCTTCTCCCTATGAAAGCAAGAATAAGATTGGGGACGTGGAATGTCCGTTCAATGTACGAGACTGGCTGGGAAGGCTTCACAGTTCATCTTGGAAATGCGAATATACAGTATAGAAATGCTGGGTACTTATCTGAGTGGGCAGATGGAATTGATGTGGATCATCAAAACTGTCAACTGGAGAGTCAGTAATCTACTCTGATCTGGTCAACTAGACAACAACCACGAGCACACGAAGGCAGTGAGTGGCTGCTATGAAGTAACTAGGAGCAGGCAAAGTTCTAATGCAGCGGGAATCAATCTTCTCATCCAGGATCATGACAGCAGGATTCAACTCAATGATCTATTGCTACGGCCAGGGCCACATAAAACGCGGAATCGGTGAAGAACAAGGAAGAATTCTACAGACAACTACAAACAGTAATGGACAAAATCTCAAATGGTGACAACAAAATCCTTATGGGTGATATGAATTACAACCGAACTGGGAGCAGATTATACAGGAAGAGAACTGATCATGGGTTGAGGGGCTCTGGCTTGGTGAAATGAATGAGAATGTGGGATTATTCGCAGACTTCTGTGCTTCCAGTGACTTGGTGATCGGATGTAGCGTGTTTAAGCTCAAGAATATACACAAGGCCAGCGACATGGATTTCTCGTGATGGACACTCTACCAACGAGAGTGATTTCATCTCAGTGCTTCTCAAAATAGTGGAGACGCAGCCAGTCTGCTGGACACAGAGTCACGAAGGGGAGCAGATGAGGGCTCAGACCATCCTCTAGTTCAAGGAACCTTCAATGTGAAGCTGAAATCCCTCAAAACAACTGGAGAGAGGCCACTATAATTTAAGATCAACATTCAGACACTGAAGGACACAACTACACGAGAGGCCTTCACTAAAGATCAGATCAGAGCAAAGTCAGTGAGAGACACTACGCTGTATCAGTGAGGAAACCTGTGTGGAAGAACACCAATAAAAGTCCTAATCGTGGTGAGCTTTGTCATGCATCAGACTGTGGAGATTGATGAGACAGAAAAATGCTGTGCTGACCGATAGGATGACTCTAGATGATTTTGATTTCGCGGGTGAATGATTTGTGTTTAATGTTACGCAGACTGAAAGACTTGCAGGCGAATACCAACAAACTGGATGAAGAAATGGATAGCGAAGGAAGAGAGGACTCTATGCAGGTGAACATAGAGAATACAGACGGAGGTGATGAAGATAACCAATGAACCGCAACAGCAACAACAACCAACACTAATTACCATCAAAGGGAGAGATTTGACAGAAGTTACTTCCTTCCCTTATCTCACCAGACCGCATTGTTTCAACCACAGGCTGAAGGGAGGAGGACTTCGAGGCCAGCGAGAATCGGAAAGAGAAGATACATTTTCATCAATCTGAAGCCATCTTGGAAATCTTCTGCACTCCACAGCATAAACAACGAGATTCAGATTTTCAACACCAATGTCGAGTCAGTCGGTGCTTCTTTACGGGTCCGAAACTTGACGAGCGTGTCACGAAAAGAATTTCCAACAGTCTGTTGCAAACACTTATGAACAGCTGCCTTCACTGGCTCCATACTGAAGATCCAATGGCTGTTTGGCCAAGAAGAGTCAGCAACAAGAACCTCTGCAGTTGTACAAACCAACAGGCGAGAGCAGATCGGTCGACAAATATGTAGAGGGAAATGGAGATGGATCGGTTGGGCATGCATTGAGGAAAGCGTTGAATGGTATCACACGGAATGCAGGTCATCGCTCGAGTGGAATCCGAATGGGAAGCGACGAGTTGGTCGTCTTTGTGAGGGTAACATGGAGGAGATGGTGCGTCGGACAGCAGGCGATGAGAGATTATGGGCACTCATGGACCCTGCTAAAGAGGATGGTACAAAACAGAAGAACGTGTAGATGTGTTGTTGAAGTCCCACGTTCCACTTGGAATCCAAGGGAATAATAATAATAATGTACATAGTTAATGAAATATTGGTGGTCCAAAGGCATCCTCCCAGACACATCTGGTTTTTATGCGTTTCGTTTGAACTCAGCCATCATCCGTGTCTTTGTAACCCAGATTTGTTTGTTGTGTTGGGTGTTCTCGTATTTTGTAGTGGGTCCAGAGGTGAATTATCGCTAGTGTTTTGCTGGCTCTCATCGTCGTTTTTGGGCTGATGATATTATGAATATATGTGACCATCATTCAGAATATTTCTGGAAGTATTTTAACGCGAAGATGTAAATGGTGGCAGTTATAAATTAGAATAATTTTCAGGAGGGGTTCGATTGCTTTTGGAATTATGTGGTCACTTGTTTATTTCCAACTGCCCCTCCATGGAAGTTGATTTATTCTTGGGGTACCTGAAAAAAAATTGGAATAATTCTTACGGTATCGCAAAGCCCAGGGGACAACTGCTTGAGGCTGGTCACTCATGGACTGTCGGAACTGGCTTTTAGCTTGGGTGCCGTATTAGTAACTCACAGACAGCTGCAAACCAACGTAATTTAGGTCGGGATGTACAGCTTTTAGGGTCTAATTTATCTAACCTCCTCTCTTCAGAGTGGAGAGACAGGATAGCTGGCATTCTGCTTATCTGGGAGAAACGCCTTGCATCCGTGTTCCCCAGTAGTATGACTTTACCCACGAACCTCCCAGCATAGTATTAACAGAATCTTACACTATCCGGTAACTGCTTTTACTCTCATCGCTATCCTAACATTCTTCCTGGGATGATGGGGCATGTAGGAACATTTGTTCTAGCCAGTGTTGCTAGACCGACCACCACGTCATGGTAGCAAGTATCGGTCAGCGAAAATGATGAATTCAAATTCTCGATTGACAGACATTATTTGATTTCATGACTAATCACGAACTGCATTCATTTTGAGAATCATTGGAATGTGGGGTTTACTGCACAGCTGTCTCGTCACCGTTTGAAGCTATTCAGCAATACCCACCCATCACCACACTACAAATCGAATCTAGAAGCTCCAGATTACAAGTCAAGCTCGTGGACAACGCAGTCAGGGAGACGGGATCCAGTGGTCCATCAGTTCTAACGTCGGCTAATTCGTGATATACTAAGACCACCAGCTAATGCCATCTGCGAGTATATGTCCTTATGCTCAACTCGTAACTTGAATGTACTGGGCTCAATCTCTGGTGGGTTCGCTGGTGCATAATTCTGAAGAGGCTGCAATAGGCATTAAACAACTGTCCAGTACTCTATGCTTTTCTATGGCAGTCTAACATAAGTCAGCTCTCGATCAGCCTAGAAAATAATAACTGGTAACCATTTCTTAATGGACATATAATTCGCTGGTATTATGGGTGAAGAAGACTTTTAGAACCTCGTGCGGGTGGAACAGTCTATAAATTCACATACCTTCTGTTCCCTTTAACATAAAACGGCGCTAGTACAATTTTTATTCACATGTATTCACTGAAAATGTGTTGCAGATAAATACGTTAAGGCTTTGAAAGACACTCAATGGAATCCACTATGCAGGCAAGTTCATTTTAACAGAGAAAAGGAGATTCATGTTTTCCTGTGATCACTCAGATCTCATTGAGTTTGACAGCTTTCCTATGAGCAAACATAGGAAGGAAAGATTGGTTTCTGCAGCTCAGGGTTTCAGAGAACACTTCAAATTGGTTGTAAGTGTAGACAAATTTCACTAACTCATTCGACTCTGGAAATAGAAGTCCAAGGAAGCAGATCATGGAAACAGGTTATCAAGTTTGATTTAACACTCAATATTAATGTACATATAAAACAGTTTCGAGGATATTACCTGAATTTCTTATATCCCTAGGCATAAAAACGCCTAAACATATCCTATACGTTCAAAATACTTTTTGTCATTACATTTAACTTTCCTTGGTCATCTACATATAGAGACCATTGGTTATTTTAATAATGAAATTTCTTTATTATATTTTAATCTGTGACTATGACGACTGACATTGACACCTACTACCGACTCAATTTCATCCTTTGATACTGTGCCATATCCTACATAAATATGTAAGTGTAGGAAGAGAATGCTTGAGATTTGGAAAGGAATTACATTCCTCGTTTGTAGTAAACTGTATCCTGTGATTATTTTTCGAACTCTGTTTTAATGCAGTGAATTCCTGGAGTTCATTAGTGATGGTTATCCACGCTGTTGTTTCAAATGATATAATACACGACAGGAAGTCTGGGATTGACTTCTAGCCGACACACTCCTCAACCTCAACTAGTTTATTTCCACGGAGTCAGCCAGGATAAGAGAGTAAATCTAGACAGTAGGATAGAAATTCAAATCTGGAAAAACAATACCACAGATATTCAAACTCCAAACATTGGAGCCCCATGCTTCCTTTAGGAAACGAGGAATGAATAAGAAAGTGTACTTCTACTAGACATAGTGGACACTTCCTCTAAATGGTATAATTGATGAGAACAACTTTGTCATTGTCGACATCAAGCAAAACGCTTCAAATAGAATACACCACCTGCTATGACGGACGATGTTTCTAACTGTGGTGGATTGATGACACAGAAAAGTGTGATGGAACGAGAAGATAGTTATACGTGCACCATTGAGAGAACTCGTGATGATTTGGACTTCTCTGACGATTTGTGTCTATTGGCACCTAGGATCGAAGACTTACATCTGAAAGCTAACAAGTTGATAGGAGGAGCAGGCAGAGAATAAAGGCCTCCAATTGAACAGAGGAATGAAATAGGTGAAGAAAATGACCAACCAGCAGTGACAAGCACCAATCACTATCACTGGAATATATAGTGAATATATTTGAAAGATGTCACCTCCTTCACTTGAGAATGCAGCATCGTTTCAACCACAGGCGAAACAAATGTAGAGATAAGTTGTTCTTTCTGGGTCGGGAACGTGACATGTGCGTCACGAAAAGCACTAGCTCCATAGTGAAGATCCAATGGCTGTTTGGCCAGGAAGAATCAGCAACAAGAACCTCTGCAGTGGAACAAACCAACCAAGAACCTATCCTTCAAGAAATGTGTGGAAGAGAATACAGATAGATTGAATAAACGCTAAAGAAACCACTGAGTGACATTGCTCTCAATGCAGGTCATCGCTTGAACGGAATCCGAAGGTGACATGGAGGAGATCATACGAGTTGAAGGAAATGAGAGATTATGGACAATCATGGGTCCAGAATAAGAGGAGAATAGGAAATCGAGTGAAGTGGAGACGTGTTGTTTAATCCCTGTGTTCCACTCAGAACTCAATTGAACAATAGTAATAATAATAACACCATAGTGAATATACATCGATGATTTAATTTTACTTTTTCACTAATGGTACCTATGATATTGAAAGAATGCAAGAATAAGAGGTACGAATTATAATACATAGTGTGCGTCGGTGGCATAGCGGTTAGGACGCTCGTCGACCATGGGCGTGGTCCGGGGTTCGATCCTCGGCCGACGCACTCCTTTACCTCACTAATCCAGAAATAATGCTGGTCAAGACGAAAGGTTGGGCATGAGGCTAGCAACCTCATCCTGTAAAATAAACACTGCTACAGAAACTTCAAGCCACTAACTTGAGGCCCTATGTTCCACTGCGGAACGTAAAGGAAAAAAAATAATACATAGTAGATATAACTAAAATTATCCTGAGCAGAAGAAAGAATAAATTAGATGAAGAGGCGACAGGGCTGGTAAAGCAGAGAAATTCTATTTATAAGAAAAAGGCACAAACAGCGAAGAAAATTTTCTTTTCGACGATTCATTTTCATGAGCTGTACAATCGTAATTATAATTAACAAAGAAATCTTTAGACCAATCAGATAATGGTAAATTTTGTCCTTGGAAAATTGTATTACATAATGTAAGGTGTAAGAACGGATGACTAATTGTAAGTTAGAAAGGAGACAGAAGTTGGCATGACGTAATAAGTGTGAGATAGTGAATAATCAATAATCTCGTGTAAAATGGACAGGAACCAGTGGAAAGGCTGCATACAAAAGCGATACATACATTCTCTTGCCTTACCATGGCCAGAGTAAAATTTCTTATCACAATTTTGCTTCTTTCCTTTATTATGTAAGTTCACTATTATTACCATTATTATTATTTTTATTTTATTAATACTTTTATTATCATTTTGTCCCCATCATCCACATTTTATTACCACTCTATTACTGTTTATTAATAACATTGTTTTTCATACATATTTTATACAAAAACACTTTATAGCCTTTTCACTAGTTCCTGTCCATTTTACACGAGATTATTGATTATTCACTATCTCACACTTATTACGTCATGCCAACTTCTGTCTCCTTTCTAACTTACAATTAGTCATCCGTTCTTACACCTTACATTATGTAATACAATTTTCCAAGGACAAAATTTACCATTATCTGATTGGTCTAAAGATTTCTTTGTTAATTATAATTACGATTGTACAGCTCATGAAAATGAATCGTCGAAAAGAAAATTTTCTTCGCTGTTTGTGCCTTTTTCTTATGACTCAATATGGGAATATTTCGTTCATTGAAGAAATTCTATTTATTTATGAATTCTTACTTCCATGTGTAAATGGATACATTTTGTTAATGATTTATGAAAACGAAACTCATAGTTCAGCGAAAAGGCTCTTTTCGGTGTACAGTCTCACTTATTTTCATGAAAGAGTGTAGTTTCAAACGTGTTGAGTTGTTACGAGCACAGTTTTAAAAATTCGTCAGTTCTAGTCCCGACGAGGGTCCATTGATGTCGACCACAACTGTCTGCAAGGTATGGCGATAACACTTTCATCATTGGCGATAAAAGTTACGACGCCAGTCGATTGCTACAAGTATTTGATAACTGCCATTCGACAATAAAATTCACTCTTGTAGTGGAAAGCGAGTCTGTAGTTCCCTTTCTTGATGTGAAACTAAAAAGAAGACCTGATGGAAGATTGAGCAGTTTAGTTTCATTTTTGTGGAATATCTTGCCAAAAGGTGGCGAAAATCTATTGCAATTATTTGCCTTTGAAACACTGAATCTTGGACATAATACTTTTGATAAATAATACCTATAACTATCTATGTGCCACTCTGTGCTTGTTTAACACTAACTAATATCTTTAATTGTATATATTGATGGATTTACATGTTCAAGTTGGTTCAAGTCAGTGAGTCTATGATTTTGGTATCATTTTAGTTAACTCTATTTGACTGTGATATTATTATTGTTGTTGTCGCTTGTTACCCTTCTTGTTGTGAATTATTTTCCTGTGCTGGTGTTGCTCTGATTGTTTTATTCCTTGTCTTCCTGGTTTTAAGGGAGCAGCCCACAGGGTCGCCTCTCACTAAAATATAATTTAATGTAACAATCCCCTTCTCAGGCGTGAGGCTAGCAACCCCACCCTGTAAACAAAGTCGCTACAGCAACTTCAGCACGATGAATCTCCTTGCGCCAAAAGAAGAAGTCTGTGTGGAGACATGGAATGTTCGCACCATGTACGAGATTGGCAAAGCTGCGCAGATCGCAAACGAAATGAAAAGATACGGAATTCAAGTACTGGGGGTATGTGAAAGCAGATGGAACGGGAATGGACTCGCACTCGGTGTGCATGTGGTTATCCTCTAGGTGACCGGAGTAGATCACAGACTCACCCGTCGACAATTTGGTAAGTCCATTCCTTTGAGAAGGCCTTCGACAGCGTCAGTCGAGAGGTGCTTTAGAACCTACTTCGCTACTACGGGGTGCCAACGACAATTATACATCTCATCCAACAGCTGTACGACAATAATGCAAACCAAGTAATCCACAACGGGAAACTTACGGAATCCTTCGAAGTGAGGATGGGAGTAAGACAAGCTGGCTGCCTACTATCGCCAATGATTTTCCTGATTGCAGTAGACTGGATAATGCGACAGACAGACTGCGGGCAATGAGGAAACAGGCATAAAATGGACTCACACAAAAACAGACTTGGAGGATCTGGACTTCGCCGATGATATATGTCTGATTTCCCACAAACTGGAAGATATGCAAGCGAAAAGCAACAAGTTGGCAGAAGAAGCATCAAAGATAGAAGCGAATTCAGGTGAACATAGAGAAAACAGAGGTGATGAAGGTTCCTGGCCAACACCACCAACAGCAACAACAACAGACAACGATCAGCACAAATGGGAGGAACCTGAAGGAAACAACCTCTTTTACCTACCTGGGAAGCATCGTTTCAACTACAGGCGGAACTGACGAGGATATCAAAGCTATGATCTGGAAAGCAAGACAAGACTTCATTACTCTCAAGTCTGTGTGGAGGTAAATAGCACTCAGCATCAAAAATAAGATCCGGATTTTCAACTCCAATGTGAAGTCAGTGCTACTTACTATACGGATCAGAGACTTGCACTGCGCGCCATAAAGAGCATCTCAAACAAACTACACACCTTCATCAACAGCCAGTTGTCTTCGCTCAATACTCAAGATCAGATGGCCGGCCGGCCAGAAAAGATCAGTAACAGAGAGGGATCTCTGGCAATGAGTGAACCAACCAGGAACCGATTGTGAAACAAATAGGCAGGAAGAAATGGAGATGGATTGGCTGGCCATACTCTCAGGAAACCATCAAGTGACATCACTAGACAAGCCATTGCTCGAGTGGAACCCGAAAGGGAAGCGGCGAGAACCGAACTCAATGGAGACGCACGACTGAAGCCCTATGTTCCTCTAGGAATTGAAGGAAACAATAATTCTAATAATAATAATAACGAGCATGTTTGCATAAGGGCAACAGTGGCTCTTTAAGCAGTGTGAGAATTTAACATATTATCAGCACTGGTCATTCCATCCCAACACCTTCATCTCCTCTGCATTCCTGAAGCCTAAACTATTCAGTTAAGGCAGCAGGAGCATTGCAAATGGAGCTAAATTATTAAGCCATTCCAACTATCATGGTGACAGCCACTGTTGATTCCAATTGACGTCTTTCCTTGTTTGTTTTCTTGTTTTTCCAACTCCTTATGACTCGTGTGTTTCCTCAGAACTCTTGCATAATTCCACATACTCCTTCGTTTCCATTTGCCTCCTGACTACAACTATAACTCATCCATCACGCGGTTCATCCTGTTACGTAATTCCAATACGGTCAGTCAACTCCTTTTATGCACTAACCAATATTAACAAATATAATTATTACAATTCATCTCATTTTTTCCTATTCTCTTGCAGTGAATTTGGTTGGCCATATTAAAACTTCTTGTTCTGTGAGAAATATATGGTGAGGAACTTGCAATTGTTGTGAAGCACCTATGAGAAATTGGATATCCTTAAAAGTCAGTTGATATACACTGAAGAACACCAAGTATGAAGGCGAGGTCAGACAGCATGTAAATGCCAGCAGTTTTAGGACTTGTATACTGGGGTGACTAATTGTGTGTTATAACCAAGTACAGAATAATCACTGTGCTGGAGAGAATCATTCCAATGCCCAAAGTAATCACACTTAGTGAAATGAGTCGCTCATTGAAACAATCCATGGATAGCAAATTCCTCTCTCGTGTTACCTCCAACTGTCACACATACATCGAAGAAAGAGAAGAAGGGATTTGTGGCTGAACATTTGCGTTCACTCCAAGGGATGGCTACCGAAGGACAGGAGCAGAGGTCCACAGTAGAACATCTTCCTTATCGCTCTGGTTAGACTTTGAGATAGAACCTGCGTACGAGTATCTCTCTTGAATTGTAAGCACAAAAATAATGCGCTTTTCTTCACAATTGCCAGTTCATGTTTTCGATCATTATAACCCATGTTAGCTTTTATAAACTTCCCTGGGTATCTATTACTGCCTAGAATATCGCCGACGATCTGAGATTCTGTTTCTAGAGAGTGTTCCGAGCGAATCGACCTCGTTCTAAATACTGAGCATCTAATCAAAGTACTTTTGTAGTTGAAAGGTGCGAATCCAGGAAATGTATGTAGTGAGATGCAGTGTTTAAGATTATGAATGTAGTTCTTTCAATGGATCCTTCCTCTCTTCTCGTTAGTGGGACATCGAGAAAGTGCAGAGACTCATCGGGCTCTTCTGTCACAGGTGAAATGCACACCTGGGTGAACATCATCCATGTGTCTCAAAATCATATCACTACGTAGACCTTCATCTTCATTACGCCATCTATGCAACAACCGTACAGTTCCATTTCAGTAACTTCATCGTTACAAAAGAAAATTCACTAGTTTCTCTAGAAAAATGTCACTGAGTATTTGAACTAGTGGAAATCGCAAGGCCACTCAATCAACCTGTCTGTATATTTCATTATTAGAGAAGTATTGGACAATAACTGTACATCTAAGCGATATGCACTTCTTATTAATAATAGGAACATCAGTGCAAAGGGTTCTTAGCATAATCTGTTCTCAGATATAGTCGAAGGCGTCTACCAGAGACATGTTAGTGATGAATAAGTAGCACGCATCAATGGATGACACATCTATGTGTTGATTTCAAATTATTTTTCATCTTAACAGTAAATTTACAGTATGCTCTACTAACTGATCACAAAGAGATTCAACTACCGATACCAGCGACTTTGCATTCTCATGATAATGTGATTGAGACGTCTGATGTGGAACAGAGAGTCCCCTTGGATTTCTGCCTTTTCGGTAAACCGTGTTACTGAGGGAAGAAAAAAGCATATTTCACCAACAACACGTGAAGATCTAAAACCCACATGGAGCACCATTCAGTCGTTATCCACAATGTTGATTTGACTATTTTTATTTCTAGTCTCACATACCATGTATTGTCAATTTTGCACTCCACATCAACTTATAACTTGCCCTCCTAACTTTGTAATACTCCTATGATTATTTCAATGTATGCAAACAGAGGCTTGGTCGTATGCTTTACCCCTTCTATTCTACTGCCTAATTACCTACTGTTATTATCAATATTGTTAATTAATTAGTGGCCTTAATATTATTAATTCTCAGTAACAAATGAATGTGAATATTTTGTATGTAGGTAGATAACTTTGTTTATGTTGTTGAGTTTCACGTGAACGAAGGACACATCGAGTAGGGTATTTGCTACTCGATGCCAGTGAGAGTTGAGTAAACATAAAGTACATTGTCCAGTAATAATAATGGTAGTAATAATAATGATAATAATAATAATTATTATAAATAACTATATAAACCTGCAGGTGAGCATTGTATATTCATCACAGACAAGATATTCCGCTATAAATAACCTCACGTCTTGAATTCTCTGCTTCATCTCTGCGTGGCAGTATTCTGAAGTAAGTTAAACACAATAATCTATGAATAATGATAAAAATAATGATAATGGTAATTTGTAAAGTGTGAAGTGCTTTAATACGTTCCACGTTTCAGTGTAGTCGTGTTTTCTTAACGAAGCTGAGCTGACTACTGGTAGTGTGTGAAGCTTAAGACGGCATTGAGACAGGAATCAAACTCAACCGGAATTCGTGGTTGGTGAGCACTCTAACACTGATGGCACCGACGTACAATTTGGATACTGACACCAGCTTATGCAAGGGAAAAAGATTTAGTGTTGAATAGACACCTCTGTTTCAACTATCATTGTGATGACAATTAAGATACTCTTAACAAGCAACATGGTTATCGATGAGTGCAATACTGACAGTAACATTATCTCATATTTGTAGGACTTGTTATTTCATGTTTAAGGCAATATGCCGTTTCCTGAAATTTGAACGCATCTTTGCTAAGAATACTATGTGACGTGGATCACACAGTCAATGCACAATTTTTGATTAACTGAACAGTTTATTTTCATATGACTTTCCAGACAATATCGAACGCTAAACAAAAATACAATGAAGTTCTCCGTAGTGTTTATTTGCATAATGCAGTTGATACTTGTCAGATTACAAGAGAATTTAGAATATGCGTACGAATATGTGTGGGGTATGCCTATTGATGAGAACGCTCCAAATGATATTTCTATGAGCGAGACCACTCCAGAGACTACAACTATGGGTGAAACCAATCCAGAGATTACAACTATGAGTGAAACCACTCCAGAGACTACAACTATGGGTGAAACCACTCCAGAGACTACAACTATGGGTGAAACCACTCCAGAGACTACAACTATGGGTGAAACCACTCCAGAGACTACAACTATGAGTGAAACCACTCCTGAGACTACAACTATGAGTGAAACCACTCCTGAGACTACAACTATGCGTGAAACCACTCCAGAGACTACAACTATGGGTGAAACCACTCCAGAGACTACAACTATGAGTGAAACCACTCCTGAGACTACAACTATGAGTGAAACCACTCCAGAGACTACAACTATGAGTGAAACCACTCCAGAGACTACAACTATGAGTGAAACCACTCCAGAGACTACAGCTATGGGTGAAACCAACCCAGGGTCTACAACTATGGTTGAAACCACTCCTGAGACTACAACTATGCGTGAAACCACTCCAGAGACTACAGCTATGCGTGAAACCACTCCAGAGACTACAACTATGGGTGAAACCACTCCAGAGACTACAACTATGGTTGAAAGCACTCTAGAGACTACCACTATGAGTGAAACCACTTCTGAAGGTGCAGCTAAGACTACAGTGACAACTTCTACGATGGATACTTCTACTTCAACGCGTAAACCTGATGACTCAAAAGGCAAAGGCGGTGAGTCGGTGTTTTAATTGAATGGTATTCATGCAGAGTGTTATTAGCTTAATTACTTTGTCGTCATTTTATAATACGAAGGCTGAATTCATTTCATCTTGACTATACTTCAGTTAGGTAGATATTTACATCACATTTTCCATTTATTTCAGCATGAAATTATTATCATTAATACTACTGTTCATTGACTGGTTTTCGACTGAAGCGTAGAGCTTCAGGAGCACACCTCTATTTCACTCGATTCTCTGAGGTCGCTCTCAATCAATTGCATGATCACTTTGATTTCCTCTTGCATTTTACGCTGGCAGCACAGCCAACTCATCGCCTCCTATTCACGCTCCACTCGAAGGCGTCTTGGATCTTTCCTTCATTTCCCTGCAGTGACGACAACTCTCTTATGAATTATTATAAACAGTGAAGAGGACTACAAAGGCACACACACGCACGCACATGCTTATTGCAGAGAGTGACGCAGTGTGATATACTTACGTCCTCATGTAAACATGATCTTTGTGATTTCGACATAGAGACTGTGATGTTGTTTCCTCATGCCTAAACAAACGAAAGACACCACGTATCATGTTTGTGGGTGCATGAGAAATATTTGACAGTGAATAGTGATAAACAAGCATCTCAGGATGAAAGAGGTGAAGTCGCTGGCTAGACACAGCGAATGTGCATGTAGAATGAAGTTTTAAGTAGCTGGGAAAGTTCTCTCTAAATTAGCGATCAGATATTTGTGACATCCTGACAGCTTGTAATTAAACTGTCGTGAGAAATCACAAATCCTAAAGTCATCTCTACCGTAAGATTACGTTTGTTTTATCAGATTTCTATTTGTGTATAAAAACTCCTTTGCGCTTATTTTTCGTTAATCACACTACATTGTGTTGTTATCATATTCGTGACAGGTATGGGAACAGGAATAATTGTGGCAATTGTATTCGGCTGTCTCGCAGGAGTTGCAGTTATTGGTGCAATAATCTACTTTGTTCTACAATAACTTTTGCCCAGATAATGTGCGATGTTTCGAATTTTGTCCCATAATAATAATGGTTGATGACTTATGTATTTTATTTTGTAATATTTTCATTGACACTTGATTAGCTTTGGATAAAGCAGATTTCTGTTTTCTGAGACAACTTGTTATTTCAGTGCACACATTATTAGTTTTACTTCTGTAGAATCGTTATTAGTAAATGTAATACAAACATATCACATTTCTTCTTGACCTAATGGTTTTCAATGATTTTGATGGTCCTGCATGACAGTCTCACACCAAACTCAAACTTGTCATTTTTTAACCGACTTACATTGGGACGTCGACGATTTATGCAATTTCACTAAACGATCTCCCCAACATATCTTCAGTCAACATCCATTTCATTCGGCATACCTTCTGATTGATTGTTCGACGTTGGTTCTTCACCGGAATTCATTGTTGTTGATACTTTCTGGCTGACCAACTAATCTTCAGCGTCAGTTAGATAAGACAGTTCTTGATCAGCGTCCGCAATTGTCGGTCAGAAGTGCTTCTGGTGATGCATCAAGTCTCTTGATGATTCAAACATTAAATCACGTATCAGTGAGAGATGGTTGAATTGTGAAACTTGGTTGAGTAGTCTTACTTAATCTAAACTCAATGAGGTTTCATAAGACTACTCGAACTAGTTCCTCAATCTATCCACTTTCCATTTGATAAGTTGTATAGCCTTTCAGCTTGGGCTTCGTCTATTCGCCTCCCATTTAACACTACTATTTCTCCACTTTATCACCAATGAGAAAGTAGTTGTGTGACCAGATTGTTGGGAATGAGTTATTTTCCGTTCACGTTTTCTGAGATCTGTGACGTATTGCAAACCTTCCATTGTCCTTCTACACAGCGTCTTCAGTGCAAGCTTCAACACAAAGTTGTAGTCGAGAAAGGCAGTGAGAGCTTACACCAATTTAATCACCAACCTCAGAAAACCGCTAGAAAAGGCGTATTCATAGACTTCTATGAATGGTGAAAACGTCAACAGATTGCCATCAATGTGATGAGTATTGCCTGCGAACAGAAATACTACAATCAGATCCATTGACAAGGAGGGTTATGTCTACTTGCTACGCTAATGAATTTCTATACCCACATCGTTCACCTTCAAGACGTCTCAGTCACACAGTTGAACAGTCACTACCTACAACTTTTGTATGCTGTCTGACCACTTTACTAAGTTTGAAGGGTGTTGGTCATCTCTTCTTACTAAGTGTAACTTGTGCTGCCTATTATGAATTTTGATTTGATTTAGATATAATAGAGAAGATTTGTAGCTCAGGTGGATGATTTTGGTGTGGTTGTGTTCTCTGAGCTGGATGGTTTGGTTGCGAAGCTTTCATTGCTCTACTGAGCAACATCTTCAGCGCATACTTCGATGTGAAGTGAGCTTTTAGAATTCTCTATGAGTTTATTAGTCATCTCTTCTAGTAACCCTGAACGTGATTGGTTGTTTTCGTGTAACATTTCACCCCCTAGTTTGCTTGTCTCGGTGCTGGCTGCTTCTGTGGTCTGAATGTCGTTAGTCATTCCTCCTGCTAACCTTGAACGTGATTGGTTGTTTTTGTGTGACTTCTCACTTTCTAGTTCACTTGTTTTGGTGTTGACTGTTTCCTTGACCTGAAGTTTGACTTTGTTTTTGTGTGAATTTCTTCGTATGGATTGGTATATTTTGTTAATCTCTATGTGTCTATTGATTGCTGATTCATTTGAATACCAGGCCTCTAGGAATTCTCTGGCATTTTTGCAGTTCCCTTTGTCTAAGATTTGAACATTGTCCCAGTCGAATTGGTGCCCGTGTTTGTCTGCATGTAGTGATATGAGGGAGTGTATGTCGTGTCTTTTGACAGCTAGTTTGTGTTCGTGAATGCGAAGACGAAGAGGGCGTCCACTTTGACCAATGTAATGTTTGTCGCAGTCGTTGCAACTTATCTTGTAGATGACGTTAGTTTTGTCTTCTTTTGCCGTTGAGTCCTTTGGTTTACATAGAACTGAATGTAGTGACTTTGTTGGTTTATGAGCGACATCGATTCCAAAAGGTTTAAATAGTCTTGTAGTGATTTCGGAGATATCTTTTATATATGGTAGGACGACTTTCTTTGTGTTTTCGCTGGTGGCCTTTGATTTGGTTGGTTGAGCTGGGGGTAGATGTCTTTTGATGAAGTTTCGTGGGTATCTATTTCTTTGGAGGACGTCCATAAGATGATTTTCTTCAATTTTCCTCAAGGCGGGAGTGCTGCAATGAGTCCTGGCTCTCTTGAACAATGTATGTATGCAGCTAATTTTGTGTGATGTTGGGTTGTTACTGTTGTAATTGAGTATTTGATCCGTGTGCGTTGGTTTTCTGTATACTTGGGTTTCTAATTTTCCTGTAGTTGTTCGTTTGATTAAGACGTCTAAAAATGGGATTTTGTTTTCATATTCTTCTTCTCTTGTGAATTTGATGTCGTTGAAGGTGTTGTTTATTATGTTGTGGGTATTGTCTAAGTTTTCTCTTTTGATTATCACGAATGTATCATCTATGTAGCGTATCCAAATTTTCGGTTTGATCTTTGGCAGAATTATGTTTTCCAGTCTTTGCATGACGGCTTCCGCAATCAATCCTGATATGGGTGATCCCATAGGTGTCCCTTGAATTTGTTCATACATTTGGCCGTTGAATTGGAAATAAGTTGTGAGACACAAGTTTATGCATTCCATCCAACTTGAATGCTGCATTTTTGATTGTTGTATGTGTTCGTCGTTGTTGAGTAGTTGTTCCATGGTTTCTTTTGCTAGTTTTAGTCCAATCGAAGTATGCCCTGAAGATGTTGCTCAGTAGAGCAATGAAAGCTTCGCAACCAAACCATCCAGCTCAGAGAACACAACCACACCAAAATCATCCACCTGAGCTACAAATCTTCTCTATTATATCTAAATCATACGAGCGGAACACGCTTCTTTCTGTTCGAAAGTGGGAAGACTTCGCCAAACGGCAAGGATCCACCAGAGAACAACTATTTTTTCTCCATGAGTGCCTTCGTCATCAAATTCTACCAACCAGCGTGAGATATAAGCCACCAATCAACTGCCCAATGGGATGGAAATTAGCTGAACAATGTGGAAGAAAAATGGTTAAACTAATGATTACAGATGCACATTATAGAATCAAGAAATATCAACAAATAATGGACTTTGAAAAAGAGAAACTAGAGAAAATCCTCAGCCAAGAACACCTTTCAACAATGATCACCGCAATCGCACTGACAAGTAGTAGACACAGAGAACGTAGACGAAAAGTTCTCAGAACCAAGCTAACCAAAATCAAAAAACAACAGCCGAACAATACACCAATTGATTGCGTAGTCAATTTATCAAAACAGCCGCTGTCAAAAATGGAACAACAACTACTTCAAAAAGGATTAAACTACAACACTGAAGACGCCTCGAAAACAGACTTCTTCGCTGCTCTTGAATCAACACTCAAATCATCAAAATTAAGTGAAGAAACACAAGAAGAGATACGTCAAACAATAGTGCCTATAGTTAAACAAAGAAAACGACACACACAACTCAACTCACAAGAACAAAAAGCCCTCAAAAGACTGAAAAACAGGAAAGATATCGTTATAGTACCAGCTGACAAAGGAAGGACTACAGTAATCATGGACAAAGAAGAATACACTGCAAAAGCGGAAGAACTACTCAAAGATCAAACAATATACCAACAACTAACAACAAACCCCATCGAAACACTAAACAACCGCATCCAAAGAACCCTAAGCAAACTCACCAAAACGGGTCAGATCACAAAAGAAGATCAATGGCGAATGAAATCCAATGGACCCGTCATACCTCGATTCTACGGCAGACCAAAAATACACAAGCCAAATATACCTCTACGACCAATCGTATCACTCCCAGGAACCCCAACATACAATTTATCCAAAGAACTATACAGAAGACTGAAACACTTGACGAAATCATGTGATCACTCCATCCAATCTGCGACCCAATTTTTAGAGAAAATCAAAGGCATTGAAATAGACAGCCAAGAAATAATGGTATCCTTCGACGTCACGGCATTATATACTTCGATTGGACTAAAACTAGCAAAAGAAACCATGGAACAACTACTCAACAACGACGAACACATACAACAATCAAAAATGCAGCATTCAAGTTGGATGGAATGCATAAACTTGTGTCTCACAACTTATTTCCAATTCAACGGCCAAATGTATGAACAAATTCAAGGGACACCTATGGGATCACCCATATCAGGATTGATTGCGGAAGCCGTCATGCAAAGACTGGAAAACATAATTCTGCCAAAGATCAAACCGAAAATTTGGATACGCTACATAGATGATACATTCGTGATAATCAAAAGAGAAAACTTAGACAATACCCACAACATAATAAACAACACCTTCAACGACATCAAATTCACAAGAGAAGAAGAATTTGAAAACAAAATCCCATTTTTAGACGTCTTAATCAAACGAACAACTACAGGAAAATTAGAAACCCAAGTATACAGAAAACCAACGCACACGGATCAAATACTCAATTACAACAGTAACAACCCAACATCACACAAAATTAGCTGCATACATACATTGTTCAAGAGAGCCAGGACTCATTGCAGCACTCCCGCCTTGAGGAAAATTGAAGAAAATCATCTTATGGACGTCCTCCAAAGAAATAGATACCCACGAAACTTCATCAAAAGACATCTACCCCCAGCTCAACCAACCAAATCAAAGGCCACCAGCGAAAACACAAAGAAAGTCGTCCTACCATATATAAAAGATATCTCCGAAATCACTACAAGACTATTCAAACCTTTTGGAATCGATGTCGCTCATAAACCAACAAAGTCACTACATTCAGTTCTATGTAAACCAAAGGACTCAACGGCAAAAGAAGACAAAACTAACGTCATCTACAAGATAAGTTGCAACGACTGCGACAAACATTACATTGGTCAAAGTGGACGCCCTCTTCGTCTTCGCATTCACGAACACAAACTAGCTGTCAAAAGACACGACATACACTCCCTCATATCACTACATGCAGACAAACACGGGCACCAATTCGACTGGGACAATGTTCAAATCTTAGACAAAGGGAACTGCAAAAATGCCAGAGAATTCCTAGAGGCCTGGTATTCAAATGAATCAGCAATCAATAGACACATAGAGATTAACAAAATATACCAATCCATACGAAGAAATTCACACAAAAACAAAGTCAAACTTCAGGTCAAGGAAACAGTCAACACCAAAACAAGTGAACTAGAAAGTGAGAAGTCACACAAAAACAACCAATCACGTTCAAGGTTAGCAGGAGGAATGACTAACGACATTCAGACCACAGAAGCAGCCAGCACCGAGACAAGCAAACTAGGGGGTGAAATGTTACACGAAAACAACCAATCACGTTCACGGTTACTAGAAGAGATGACTAATAAACTCATAGAGAATTCTAAAAGCTCACTTCACATCGAAGTATGCGCTGAAGATGTTGCTCAGTAGAGCAATGAAAGCTTCGCAACCAAACCATCCAGCTCAGAGAACACAACCACACCAAAATCATCCACCTGAGCTACAAATCTTCTCTATTATATCTAAATCAAATCAAAATTCATAATAGGCAGCACAAGTTACACTTAGTAAGAAGAGATGACCAACACCCTTCAAACTTAGTAAAGTGGTCAGACAGCATACAAAAGTTGTAGGTAGTGACTGTTCAACTGTGTGACTGAGACGTCTTGAAGGTGAACGATGTGGGTATAGAAATTCATTAGCGTAGCAAGTAGACATAACCCTCCTTGTCAATGGATCTGATTGTAGTATTTCTGTTCGCAGGCAATACTCATCACATTGATGGCAATCTGTTGACGTTTTCACCATTCATAGAAGTCTATGAATACGCCTTTTCTAGCGGTTTTCTGAGGTTGGTGATTAAATTGGTGTAAGCTCTCACTGCCTTTCTCGACTACAACTTTGTGTTGAAGCTTGCACTGAAGACGCTGTGTAGAAGGACAATGGAAGGTTTGCAATACGTCACAGATCTCAGAAAACGTGAACGGAAAATAACTCATTCCCAACAATCTGGTCACACAACTACTTTCTCATTGGTGATAAAGTGGAGAAATAGTAGTGTTAAATGGGAGGCGAATAGACGAAGCCCAAGCTGAAAGGCTATACAACTTATCAAATGGAAAGTGGATAGATTGAGGAACTAGTTCGAGTAGTCTTATGAAACCTCATTGAGTTTAGATTAAGTAAGACTACTCAACCAAGTTTCACAATTCAACCATCTCTCACTGATACGTGATTTAATGTTTGAATCATCAAGAGACTTGATGCATCACCAGAAGCACTTCTGACCGACAATTGCGGACGCTGATCAAGAACTGTCTTATCTAACTGACGCTGAAGATTAGTTGGTCAGCCAGAAAGTATCAACAACAATGAATTCCGGTGAAGAACCAACGTCGAACAATCAATCAGAAGGTATGCCGAATGAGATGGATGTTGACTGAGGATATGTTGGGGAGATCGTTGAGTGAAATCGCATAAATCGTCGACGTCCCAATGTAAGTCGGTTAAAAAATGACAAGTTTGAGTTTGGTGGGAGACTGTCATGCAGGAAATCGTATGAAGAGTGCATGTAAACTACTTGGCAACCGTGTAGCAAGATAAGGAGGACTGTAGGAAACACGATGAAAGGGAAGTGTGTTGCTCAAACCAAGTTTTCCACTAATACACCAAAGGAAAAGTAATATAATTGTTTTGTCGAAATTCAAGAAAAGCACGAGTTGTTCTGAAAATTACTCGGTAAAATAAGACTTTTTGTCAAAAAAACGTTTATTAGTTATACATGATAAAACGTTTTACAACGGTCTACAATTTTCATATCTGTTATTTTCTTGGCTGTTTGTAACAGAAAAACAAAAGTGGATATTATCCTATTGATGTTGAGAGTATTTTCAGTTTTCATCAACCAGTACGTATTTCAACCAGTAGGACCTTCCGTTATGAATGTCTCTACAAAGCAACATAAAAGAAACAAAGCAGTATAAACAATGCGTCTACTAATCGCTTTTATTCAATGAAACATGAAGCCATCTGTGATTAATATGAGTAGAATTTAGGCATTGTGGTAGAATATAATTCCGCATTCGACAAGTTTACTTGTTATATGTTGAACAGTAATAGTGTTAGAGTGTTAACAACAAGGAGACATTACAAGCACAATTTATTCCTCATTATGTTATCAGTGTATTCTAACAATTTGGTGAGTTGCTTTAAAGATCTTCATTGCCGTCTATTTGCAAATCAGTTTTTGTATATCAGGGCGAGGTGTTGTGTCATTGCGTTATGTGTGTTTGCAGTTGGTTCTATGAACGAAGATTCAGTGATTCAACTCTCTGTACACTCATTAATATAGATTTCCCATACATTTGTTCTATTCACCCCTCTGTACTATTACAAGTGCTTGCATACACTCGGATGGCCGAGGTTCGCTCACTAGATTGCTACATTTAAGGAGGTCAATAATTGCATTTACGACATGCAGTGATAAGGAATGATAGTTGCATATGACGTTGTTCGTGTGCCTTAGTAGCTTCGTGGATGAAGACGGCGCAGCTCTCACGAAGAGCTACTGCACAACTCCTAAGCTTTAAGTTCTAACTTTGATATAATGACTGCAATATCGATCAATACTTTTGATTCTCGTCCATAGAACAGCTCAGTAAAATACTCCAGGTAGAGAGGATTAGTCTGCGATTTCTACTTTACGATCTTTATGTTTCTCAACTTCGAGATTTTCAAGCCAAAGGTAACGGAGACCAGTTTTATTAGCTCACAGTATCTACTTATTGGTTTTCAGATCCTGAAGTGAGAATAATTTTTGTTAGTCTTATTAACTGTGAAACACGGAAGAGATTTTTATCATTATTAGTGATTATAGCTCAACCAGTAGTAGTATCTCTCAAGGTATTAGGCCTATTCACTAACTTTAAACAGTTCATTTCGAGCATGTCGCTTATCAGTTGCAACCCGAAAGATACCTGAAAACTTATCTAAAATGTTCTCAGTATGCTTGGTATATCCCTCGTCCTAATTAAGGTAGAAACTCAGTTGCCTAAATTATCTTACTTTCTAGGCACATGAGAAGCATTGATCGGGTAAGAGTGAAATCTGCTTAATCACAGGACTCGTCTGAGGTAAACTGTGATGATGGAAAATATCTGTGCATGAAAACGTAAAATGTGCGAAACGTGCAAAACGACGTGAACTTATAAACTGTTAAGAAACTGCACTTGCCATTCCTTGTGTTTGTCCTTCCTATTGACGTGAAAATAAATTAGCACGTAGTTCATATTCAGTACCAGGAGAGCAAAATTAATCAATGTGGTTATTCACCATAGGGCTGTTTTACACATCAGAAATATTTCTCAAACAATCTTAACATGAAACTGTTGGAATTCGTCTTTTTCAGCTTTGTTGAAAATGTGTACCGTTTGTTTTTGTAATCTAAATATCTTTGTGACGTGTGCTACTCACAAAATTTGACAGTAGTATGTAAAGAGACATTCGTTGGCAGATAAACATCAAATTTCCGGGAGATAGATTTGATGTCAGAGTAAGCAGATGATTCAGCTTCGCGGGTAAACATGAGGCGTGTGAGAGAAACACAAAGAAATACAAAATGAAGGAAGGTCAGATGTAGGAGAATAGGCAAGATCTGTGCAAATGGTGCTTTGAAGATAAGTTCCACATAATTTGGTTATGTAGCAGTGCGAAATTCCAAATGAACATTACTTTACCAGGTCTCTTGTCTTTTACTGTTACGTTTTTATTTCAGAATTATCATACAGATAGATCCTGAATTTGTGATCACATTTTAATAATAATATTAATAATATCTTTATTCTGAACTGCATTTGTAAAATGTACAGAATATTCAGAAGAGTTTGCTGCTTGATATTTTCCCTCCGTTAAACATCTTCAAGCAATTTAATAACTGACAGCATATCCTGTGACACAGTGCTCTCCGACCTGAAGCACAAACCACTACATCATGATCTATCTGCTTTGTCTCCTTTCAAGAATTCCACGACATCTAGTTGAAAGGCAATTGTATCATGTCCGGAAGTACATTTTGAGAGCCAAAAGCAGAACGCAGAATAGAATCTATTATCTCATGTATGAGGACACACTGCTACCCACAATCAGACCATCCCTGAAGTTTAGTAGGAACTTGCGAAACAAGAGCTTAAAAACACTTTAAATATACACTAGAGTAGGTACTAACATTAGAGGTCATAGTCTGGTCGATTAAAACAGAGATGGAAGTTTTCGGTAGCTCAAGTTTTAAGCAGGCCGCCAACATGTTAGCATTCCTACTGTCAAGTATGTTAGCAACTCGCATTTGTATGTCAAATTGTTGACGTAATCGTTGCTTTGTCATCTCTTCGTATTCCGATTATCAGACAAACGACTGCAAATCAATACATTCCCATATTATTACAAATCCATGCAATTTTGCCTGAGAATATTCACTTGTATTCTGCAGCTCTGTTGCCTATGATCTCATGAGATAATGTTCCTGCTGTACTTTTGGTTTTGATTTGATCTGTTTATGATTGAATGCGATACATTTCATCATATGCAAAGATTATTTGAAGTTTATGTCAGATTATACGGAACACTAATACTGGTTGCTGGTTCGTGGACCATCGAAGGTAATTCAAGATGTACAGTTAACTCTCTTTCTCTTTCCAGAGCAGAGTGGCAGCATAACTGGCTTGGCGGTCATCTGAGAGAACACATGACAGACGTAACATCGCCATTTATCACCAGTAGTATAAATTCGCCCAGAGAGCCCGACCATTTTGTAAATGACTTATACTACCATGGTATCTGCTTTTAGTCTAATCGCTATCCAAACAAACTCTCTGTGATGGTAGGAACTTCAGTAACATTTATTCCAGTCAGTATAGCTCGTCAGGTAATTGCGACATGCAAGCGCTAACACCACGTTAAGGTAGCAGCTATCAGTCGGGAAGGATAGAATCGAATTCTGTAAATCGAGTAGTGGTATTGCTGGAAGTAAAACTGTACATGTACGTGACTAATACTTCAGTTGACCCTTTTTATCTCTTCACATCCCCAGTGGAACACAGCTCTTTGACATTTCAGTAGCAGTGGTGCTTATTTTTTTGTACGGGTTGGTGTTGCTAGCCTCTCAACCAACCTTACCTCTTTACCCGGTTTTCTGCCTGTCAATTTAGGTTGGGTAGTGCATCGAGTGGTAGTCGAACTACAGACCACGTGCTTTGCTAGTGAGTATTCCACCTCTGGATGAATGTCGCACACGTTTGTAGAAAGTAAGTACAAGAAATCCAGGAATGAAATCAGAATTCGGACCATACATGAAAGCAACAATAATTAAGGAAAAACTTCAATCAGTTATCTTCTACTCAGATAATATGATACTCTTAGATTTTCATAATTTCTACTACTTATTTTCTTAAATTAGTAATGAAAACCGTTTCCAGTGTTTTTTCCATTCACATATATCTCTAAACTTATTGAAGGTTTTGACTGCAAGTCGAAAATGGACTTTTAAAACAAGACACTTTTGTTCCTTCAGAAATGTTGATTATTTTAGATACTGTGCTGCAGATAATGAGAACATACGAGAAACAGAACTATTTAATATGGTTTACCGGGAATTTGATTTTGCCTTAATTTATCAGAATTTATCAAGGCTATCATACATAAGTGTAGTTCGGTGGCACATAGGTAGAATGCTCGCCAACCAAGCATGTGGTCCAGGGATCGATCCCCAGCCAACTCACCCCGTTACCTCTCTAAGCCAGTATAAGACTGGTAATAAAGGAAGGTTTGGTAGGAGGCTAGCAAGCACATCCCGTAGGAAAAAATAAAAACCACTGCCAACGAAACTTCGAGCCTCCAGCTTGAAGTCCCATATTCCATTGGGAACGTAGAGGAATAGAAAAATATCATACATTTATGAAATTGCATCATTATTTTGATAACAATCATAAGATTATCCTTAGAATATTTCAGCAAGTGTTTGGCTTACCCCCGATCCACTACTTAATAACCTGGTATTGGTTAAAAGAAAGTTTATAATTTGACTGAGAGAAATACTGAATAATCACTGCTTCAAATTTAAAAACAGACAAATGCATTTCACGTATTGTTTCGAGTTCTACAGTGTCATTTGATTTGTCTTTTCATGAAATTTGTTGTGTTTCATACACTGTACAGTTGACAGAGTTTACTTAACGAACATTCTCTCAAATTCTGAACATTTTTAAATGAATCAGCTTTCATTTTATTCACTTGAAGCGACAATCTGTGCTGTCGTTGTCTTATTCTCTTGTCTTTCGAATCCTTTTTTCTAGTCAGTCAGAATAACTGAGTAAATGTCTCCCAGTACTTTGGGCTGGATTCTTCTGACTGATGTAAATGCGTCATGTCATAAAGTCAATGTAACGCTGTCACTAATCACAGAGAATTCACAGATTTTGCTATTCGAGGATTCATGAAATTATTGATTTAACTTAAGATGCATATTGTCGAAGAACAGCGTTGTTCTAAGCATTGCGCATCAATATTAGACTATACTCTATGGAAATTTCTATTGGGATAAGCTGTGAAAGTTATTTTATTATTTACTTTATTTCCTAAGGTTCCAGATAGAACATTAAGTTTCAGCAGCATATTTTCATTTCACCGTCTTCTCTGAAATTTTTCTGTTAACTGATTCTTCTGTTACTCACAAGCTTTCATTTCCTCTCTACGTGATCACCTGCATTTCATCCTCCGACATTCTACTCACCATTTCGAATCCGGGGGTGATGCCCATAATTTCATTTTGCACAATGATCTCCTAAGTATATGTCCAGTCTACCCGTCTCCACTTCCTTCCACGTATTTACTAGACAGTAGGTTTCCAGTTGATTCATTTTCTCCAGAGTTATTAGTTGCTAGTTATAGTTGCTGGCCGGTCATCTGAATTCCAGTATGAGCGGAAGGCAGTTGTGGATGCTAACCACCTGCATACACCTTTTGGAATTGCTTCCAGTAATGCACGCACCAAGCCTGTGAACAATACAAGAACACTGATGTAGCATTGACATTGAAGATCTCGATCTAGTCCCCCTGCCAACAATTAGTCGAAACGAATTCATGATGAAGGCTTTTCCTCTACAACAAACGTATTCGTTGGTGAATAACATCAGATGGCTACATGTTGTCAATCATTCGCCTTTAAAATCCTGATTAATTAACAGTCAAGTTCTTCCACCATTACTGATTGACATACGCTGCATGAAAGTGTGCAGGTGCAGATTTGTCTCCAATACATATATAGCTGATTAACTACAGTCAATTGCGCTCAACTCTCTATCTCGAAAGATGAAGAGAAATGGTCTGGACTTATAAGTGCAGGGAGTTATTTAAGTCTTCAGTTCTAATTGACCGAAATTGAATTTAGGCGGCATTTTCCATTCAACCAAAGTTTTACAAATTCTACTACTACAGACGAAGAAACAGGATCTGTGAATGCCTCACAATAACTTCCCATGAGCTACAGCAAAGTGAGTTAGAAGAACTTACGATAATATGTGTTCGCCAACTGCCTGTTTCGTTGCTACAAATTCAAGTTGAAATAAGTAATTACGAGTTAAACACTCTGTAAATCAATGTAGATATTCACAGAGAAGGCGAAGAGGGACGAATCCTGAGGAGTTCTTAGTATCATTCATCTCAGAGATTCAGTATTATGCTACCAAATGTCCACGAGAAAGTGACTGAATTATATGTTCTCATTCGAGGTAATTCATGTTTGATATTAAGCATATAAGACTAAATTTACGTGACATGCAGAAATTCTAAACAATTATAGGTAACGAAGTTCAAGCATAAACACTGAATTAAGGAATCTAATCTTTCATGTCGTAGTTAATTATTCTAAACACAGGTGACATGAAGGCCTGCAAAACTAGAGGACAGTATGCGCTCAAGCGAAATGATCTCTGTGTAGATTGTTGTGATGAGAAATAACAGTTGTGAATACATGGATATGTTCAATGGATAGCTTATGAATGTCGAGGGATGAAGGAAATTCCGACTTGGAGTTCGAATGTTTAGATAGGCAGACCACTGATAAAATTTAGCATTTGGAATGCAAGTTATTACCGATTAACCAATATATCTGACGTGAAGCGGGAATGTCTACAAAATTGAAGGATATTATTTCAAAAGCATGAATGCTGGCTTTCCTAGAAACGATTCATATTCTTTCAGTTCATTCTCGTCATCCACAGTGTGGATATTTCGAAATGGCTCACTCTTAACTAGAGTCTGATTAAGCTTGAAACAGCCGGATATCAGTAATTGTGAAAATACTTGTAAACGTGATGTTGAGCCTGAAGAGAACAGGTAAGTTATAAGTGCTTTTCTCCAGTCAGACCCGAACATGCTACACCTAAATGAGTTGCTTTGATGCTTTGTCATTTAAGATAGACTGTGTGATGGAAAACAGCGCTTCCGTTGTGACCTGTTCAGTAGTACCCTTCACCTTATCATTATGTCGATGGATGACTTAACAGAATATCTCCTCATTCAAGTCATTTCATGCTGGTCGGCGGTTCAGTAGTATGATACTCAAAATCCACACAAGTGTTCCAGAGTTTGGTTCTCGATCTAGGTACTTGTTAACTTCTCTCGGTTATTAAATCAGTAGGAATTATGAAAAAGGGGAAAGGTTGAGAGTGAGGCTAGCAATCTCACACTGCAGTAATGATATCAGCACTATGGAGACCTCGCAGCTTGAAACTGTTATTTCCACTCAGAAAGCGAGTAATGAGAAAAGTCATTTCATACAAAAGCCGAGCGGCATTTCGAGGCTACATTGTTTATAGCTTTTTTCATATTCGCGATTTAGCAAACAAAACTAAGCGTTTTCTGCTTCGTGGATGTTTCACCGTTTGTATGGGAACAGGGCAGTCTTATAAATGCTGACATTTTCACTGATAACTGTTTCCAATGCAGACCTTTTGTGCATTGACACATACTTTATTGCTTATAGAAAGCTATTCTATGAAATTAGTTCTGTGTCAGTCAGGTTTTCTGGACAGCTACAACTGTGTAACTTCATTTCTTGGCTGTGTTAATTTCAAACATGTGTCAAATATCCAGATCTCAGAGATCCTGGACCTGTCACTAGTTCAGAAGGCTGAGGCTAATGCAGAGCACAGTATGCACTGTAACTGACTCAGAACAACAGAAAGAGGTTGTGAAACACGATTATTTATTCTTCAAGCGATAACGAAACAGATTGACAGTGGTTAATCAGTGCCGAGTTCTCTAGATAAACGTCAGTACAATGTACAACAATACTTCTGATCGCAGTTCTCCAGTCTTCTGACAACCAGTACACGATTAATCAATGGTAGCCTCCTTGTCTCCTTCCAATGGAGACCAGTTCGAATAAACAACCTATTCAATGTTCACTAGCACTGACATACGTTTTCATTTTATTCCAAGTAAGTATGTTAGTATAAAAATTCACGTACTGCAAAGTCCAGCATTAAAAGAACTTCATCAGAAACTCACCATCAGCCAGTGTTCCTAACATTTTTGGAAATAGACAATACTGTTTCACTTGCTGAAATTATCCGGTTATAAGGTGGCCATGATTTGAAGAATTTGTGATTTGTATCTTAGTTTCCGCCAGTGAGGACGTCATGGTTGACTCACACTGGACTATGATAAACGAATTCTTGTTCCATAAAGACTGATTGAAACGGATTCAGCCTCTAGGACTTGACTAAACATTGCTAGAACTCTACGACTGTGACAGAAAAGGTAGTTTCTAAAATGACTGCCACCTCAAAGACTGATGGTTTCATTGACAGTTTGTTGAATACGTTGGTTAATAGCCGCCAACTCAAAATACTCTCACAGTTGTAAGGATGTACAATAACGCACCTATGCTTGACCGCGTTGGGTTTATCATCCATTCTCCATACCTTTCCACAACTTTATCGGATACCTTTTATTAACAAGATGCATCACTTTACAGATGAAAATAATAATGTCTTCTGGAATCAGGAATATCTAGATGTCTACAGACTATCGGAAATGCAAAGAAATATCAGTCGAAACACAGTGAGAAACTGTTGGTTACTGCATTATACCAATCTATGATGGATCTGTACTGTACTATCACCAGAGTTTACATACAATTCACCAGTAAATTGAAGAAGTTCTACAAATACTCTGAATATTAATCAGTTAGTATATGGAGTTCACTCTGGTGTATTTCATGAAATTTACTTCAACAAATTTGACGGCAGAGTCCAATCAGGGATTTCGTTTACTGTAGTTGTAAAAGTGCAATTGTGAACAGTTAGTTACACTGGCATATGCAATAGTTTGACACGTAGAAAACGCATCACTGCATAAACTCTAATATGACCGTGCTATAACAAATGGTGAATAATTGTAGAGACAGGGTTGTGTCATAAGAAAGACGATTTAATTAACGCAGTTTTGCTAATATGAGCATGGCAGCTGGTGAGAATTACATCGTATGAAGAAAGTAGATGGACATACTGTAGCAGGAGAGAATACAAACCAGAAAAGGATTAGAGTTTAGGATATTTTTCCATTCAAAAATCTCAGGTGTATTACTTATTTGCACGACGTCGGGAGATATATTATGATGCCGTATATAGTCCTACTTTTGGACGTTTTCGCATGACTCTTCTATCTAATAATCTATCAGGGAATCAAATTTCTAATTAATTAAAACGGCTTCACTTCATAACAGACTCATTCTGGGAGTAGTACATACCTTGAAGACATATAAATATATATATATATATATATACATAAATAGTGCATTTAACTTACTGTTTGCATCGCAGAATGATTTGAAACCCATCTCACCTAGAAGGAAATAATGCTTAGTGATGATACTTTTGACAAGGGATCTTTTGTATCAAAACTACCACAACAATGTCACACCACGAAGATTATTCCATACAGCACACACAGAAAGTTTATTGACACAACGATTTCGGGGAGTGTGCATTATTCTCTTGGTGTAGTTTACTTTGAGATTTTCAGTAACCTACATTACCTGGAATTATTTGTGTTCTCTGCTCTGGTTGGTTTGACTGCGAAGCACACAGACGAAATACTCAACTGTAGTAGTGATAAGCCAATCACCCACAAAATAATTTGTGTACAGACATTGTTTCAAAGAGTTCAAACACACTGTAGCACTCCAGTGTTGAAGAGAATGGAGGGAAAATACCTAGCTAATAACCGTCTTCGAAAAAAATGCATATCCTCACAGTTTCATCGAAAAGTGTTTCAAATCTAGTCACAACACCAGTAAGAAACCATCATCATAGATAACAAGTAAATTCACCCTACCATATATAAAAAATATCTCTAAAATAACAGCTAGAATATTGAAACCTTTTGAAGTAGACATAGCACAGAAGCCAGCCGGCCAGCCAGCACAATCACTTCATCCGATATGTAACAGACATTACACCGGTCAAAGTCGGTATCCCCTTTTAATCCAAATGCAAGAACACAAATTAGCTGCAAAATAGCGTGATATATATTCTTGCATGTAGATAATTATGGACACAAATTTGGTGACTGAGATAATGTAGAAATCTTAGAGGAAACACAAAAATTGCAGTCAGGGAATTTCGAGAATCGTGATACTCAAGTGAATCAGCCAGCGATTAACGAATATACTGCAGTTGACCAAATTTACCAGCTAATAAGAGTGAACCACATAATAAGAGAGTTTGAATTCCAAGTCAATAAAAATGATCCATAGAGATGTTAATAAACGACCAGTCACGAAGATGGTTGCCATGCGACACATTTATGTCATTCACGGAGAATTCAAATGAGTTCCCTTCATACTGGAACTTGCGCTGAAGATGCTGTCCAGAAGGACGAAGAACGCTTCGCAATTAAATAAACCAACTTTGAGAACACATCTAATTGCAAATCATCCACCTGAGCTACAAATCTTCTCTAGCACCTACATTATTTGTCTAAAGCTGTAAGCTGGTGAATTAAACCTATTTGATCATACGAAATATGACGGCTGTAGCTAAGGGAAAATTTCCATTCCTGATGAATACACCTACTCAGTGATAAAAACGTGGATATCTAGTAACAAATGATGAGAAATTCTCAAAATTATTTGTGGTATGGTGACGCTTGCATTACGTAGAGATTTTACCATTCATTTTTGGAGAATATATATTTAATAATATTATGTACATGATTTGGAAATCCATGTCTGAATTCACCTGTAATCAGATACCTTCCTCTCAGTTAAAAACTGTTCTCTACTCTAGTACACTTAACAGCAGTTTTGTTTATCATCAGTCTCTTCGATGTATAATTCTCCCATATTGAACAAAGATAAATGCATAAATTTTATGCCTCAAATTACAAGAATAATCAACTCTGCAAATCAACAAACAATATTTGAATTCAGGTTGACTTATTCTTATCAACAGACATGTCTTTCCTTTACATGAAATAATACAGTCGACCAAGAAGGGTGGTTAAGAGAGATTTGTTATCATAACATCTATTCATTCACAACTTTGCTTGCTCAACCTGATCTATGCATTGAAGGACATTGAGGTGCAGACAACTTTGTAAACACTGATTACAAATATGGATATTATGGAAATGAGGGAAGTCAAATCAGAATTAGACGGTTCTTGTGGATAGAACATTTGAGAAGGGAGAATCGACACCTAGCAGATCGCCATTCTTGAATGAAACAACAAAACTAAGTGTCTGACTATCTATGCTTCACCTCTGAGAATCCAACACCATCAGTATGCTGTTGGATGGCATAACTTAACATCTTGTGATGCATACAATGGAATAATGATTTTGTGTGATTTGGGTACACTATGAAAATGTGACTTCGTAGAATCGGATGGGATGAATTTTGTCGTTGAATTCATTGTTGTCTACTTACTTTATTATTTTCTTCAATTTCTGCATTATCAACATTTATGTCTGATAGGTCATCACTGACATTATTTGTGTAAATATTGTAAAACGAGTGAGCAATGTTTAGTGATAAGATAGTGGATCGAAGGAGTCTGAATTAAGATGACACACGTCTGCAGTTTTATCTACTTTTCAGTAATTCATTAATACCTGAAATCACATGATGAAATATGCCTGTAGTTTGGTGATTTATCTGAAATCTCAAGGATTTCAACCAGTTCTCTACCAATGAAATCTTGTGTGAAATGAAAATGACTCAGTGATCGGTACACAGAAGTATGACACAGTATGCATGAAGTTTATTTCAGTTAGTTAGACAATACTTCCTGATAATTTCAGTGATTACGTGGTATGTAGTGGGTGACAGTTACTCTCTCTCTGTCTCTCTGTTTCTTGTCTCTATCTTAAGGGGATAAAATAAATACCATCTACAAAATAAATTGTATGAACTGTAACAAGCATTATATCGGCCAAAGTGGGCGTCCCCTTCGAATCAGAATCCAAGAACATAAATCAGCCGTGAAAAGACATGATATGAATTCTTTAGTATCAATGCATGCAGACAACTATGGTCATCAGTTTGATTGGGATCATGTCAAAATCTTAAACAGAGGAAACACGAAAAGTGCCAGAGAATTCCTAGAGGCCTGGTACTCAAGCGAAAATGCGATTAACAAACACGTTAATATAGATGAAGTATACCAATTAATAAAAAGTAAATCAGGTGACCAAAAAGTTTAAAATCCTAGTCAATAGAAAGTGGTCAATACATATGTGAAGATAGTAACCAGGAGACGCAATTACATCATGCATGAGAAAATTTAAATCACTTCACTTCGTGATAAATATGGCGCTGAAGATGTTGTCCGGAAGGACGACGAAAGCTTCGCGATTAAACCAACCAGCTCAGAGAACGCTTTTAATTGTAAATCATCCACCTGAGCTACAAATCTTCTCTATTATGTCTCTATCTTCATTAATGTGACTGCTGTAAATGTCATAATGTTTACAAAACGACTTCATGTTTCCCGTGTAATCTCAGGTTATAATTTAATGGACTTACATAAGAACCACTTCAGTAGGAATGATGAGGATACCATTGGAAGAAGAGTACCTGGAAGTAGAATTGATAGTAATTTGTAAACAGAAGAAAAATATGAAACAAAATGGCGAAATCAACTTGGATCTACTACATGGTAGAGCAGCTCTGATGAGCATGTATACTAATATATGCATAATCTGACAAGTGCAAATGAGATCGAAATTACAGTAGACCGACTGATTTGATGAATCGAAATATCGTATAAACGCTTAGCAAATTACAAGTGAATCACAGAGTGATTTATTATCTGGTCTCACAAAGATCTGTATTGATCTCTAGCATGCTGAGTTAGTCAGTGTGCTGATTGTCTTCAAGATCATATAACGGTGAGAAATCTGGTTTCTGTTGCCTTCTTAGGCCAAATCATCTCTCATTTTGCTTGGAAACAATACGTGGACTGTCAGTAGTTTGAAGTGGATCGCACGACTGATTACCAGAATGAATCTACATTTATGCGTAGATTCACTGCTGATTGGAGTGATGGCAAACATCTTTTTTCATTATGGTAAAGGCTTTTTGTGTTTCCCAATGAACGAATGAAAAACGAAACACTGTCGTTGATTTTTCTGACGTTTCACTATTTAGTGCTGCTGTTAATAGCTCCATCAAATTTGCTTATATATAACAAATTGATCACCGTTCCTCAGCATGTGGTTAACGGTTGTCATTCCAAATAGATCAGAGACGTCAGATGATATCAGAAGAGTACTCAATGGGCACGGCATCAGAGTTCTCTTCAAAATATCAGGCACACTCAGAAGCAACCTTGTCCACATAAAAGACCGAATCCCCAATGATTCTCAATCTGATTGTGTCTACAAAATGAAATACTTGGAATGTTATGTGACAGACATCGGACAAACATCTCGAGATATCAAAATCAGGAGACAATCTGTTTGACCACCGAGAAATGCAGCCAAACTAGAAAAACTTGAAAAATCATCAGCCATAGCTCGTCTACACGATACAGAATCAGGCCAAAAAATCGATTTTGACAATATTGATATCATCGTCCGGAAAAATTTCACAAATCACAAAGAACGTCTAATATCCATCAGAATCGGAATCTAAAGTCTCTGAATAGGAGTGATGGACCAAAAATGAATTCGACCTGATTGCAACACCTCCATCCCTCCATGGAATGACGAAATCAACACGAATGTGAAAAGCAATTTCCTTATGTAAACACACGCTGCTTTTATAATTTTCACACTTATCAAATCTAACAATATCCACCTGCTTTTATTATCTTTACAAATTGACCAGCTTGACAACGCAAAAATGACCCCATGCTGAGTTGTTATATATAAACTAGGATTCTGGTTTAATAATACCACCTTGATAAAGCTACTAGCAGCAGCATTAAATAGCGAAACGTCAGTGTGAACAATATCGTTTTGTTTTCGATTCCTTGGGAAGTTTGAAGAACCTTTATTATAATGAATATCATATATCCGATGCCCAAATCTTTTCAAACTGTTGATAGTGACCCTGGTTTCGACGTATATAACCTATTTTCTTTACGGAAGATGAATTCAAACACAGAATGTTCTGCGTCAGTCTCAACAGTCAACAATGCCCTGCTTATCAGGTGAAAACCACCAATTTGTTTGTCCAATTTCAGTATTTCACGTAGAGTTATACAAATTGAATATGGAAATATGAACATTCCTCAGCATGAATAGTCCTCTCTACCTTCTTAGTAGACACACACGCACACACACACACAACAGGGATCTTCTAGCACACTTACCGAGAATGATTGCTGATGATAAAAGCAAACTCTGTGCTCCGCTCAGCATTGTTTGACTGTCTCTTTCGTGAATTGAATAGAATAGAATTTAAACATAAATCACACGTGTATTTATACTCAGTATCAGTTGATTACATGTGTTCAATGGCTGTCATTGTCAGCATGTTGAATATGTTATTGGTGTGATAAAAAATAAATTGAATGTAGCTGTGATTTGTTTTACTGTTAAAGTTTAGATTATTTCTGCCTTCAACCTAGTGTGCTTCACACACCACACACACACACACAAACAGGCACACTTAATCTATTGAAATCACAGTTTAGAGCAAATTCATCATGATTTGTTAACGTTAGACGTTTTAACTAGACTATAAAGTTGTTTATTTTACAAGGTTTTGTGTAGATTTAGGTGAATAATTGTAAATATCAGTCTCTCACACATGGATGGCTTTAGTGAGAAGTCGTGATCAGTGAGATCCACATTCCCAGTGGAAACTGGAGATGCAAAGAAGGCATCTGTTGAGGGTAGCGGTGTATCATGAATTGAAAATTTGAAATCCGCATGTCATTGGATTTCAGCACAAGTGACTTAATAGTCAACAAGTTTGACCTAGTCAACTTTGGGCCCTGGGTAGCTCGGTCCTTGATGAGGCTGGAGATGCACATTATTAAAGACTCCCGAACTAAGACGAAACATCTGTTCACTGCTTCCCAGTGATTTCAGTGATCTACAACTGTTATTAGTTCGGGACAAAATCTACGTTGAAATATAAAGTCATTGTGAAATCATAGTGCATTAAATGTAGAATATCCGACAAAATGATTTCTATCAGGATAGAAATTCTAGGAGCAGTTAACTAAAATGTCTCATACTGCTTTGTGTCTTTCAAGAAGTTTGCATTTTCAGTTTTGTGCTAAAAATAAAACGGTAAATAATCTTGTAGACTTTTGAATCAGGATTCTCAAGATTCCTGTTATCTAACTCTCTCCAAGTTATGACGCAATGTAATTATGAACTGATATCTTCGTTGACTATTCTCATACTTAGTGTAAACTATGTCTGGAGAAGAAAACAAATGTATGACAGTCATTCCTTCCTCAGATGTCTTCTAGACTGTTGGATGATTTCGTCACTACATTTTTTTAATTAAAACTGAATCATTTGAGATGCCCACTATTGATTCATGAACGATAGTCACAGATATAGCGTAAATGCTTTCTTACAAAGTAAAGTGACGGGCACAGATAAAACCATCTGTTAGGTGAAACACTTTTCTGAGTTGGTTTGTTATTATTATTACTATCCCCTTGTGTCCCGAGTGAAACGAATGGTCTCAACAACACATATCCATTTCTTCCTCTTTCCTTCAGTTCACCATGGCTGGCTCTACGATTCCCTATCAAACTTCCTCACATCTTAACACTGTGTCTTCCATATGACATTTCATATGAGACTCTAATTTGACTGCTGAGTTACAGTATAACTTGACAATTAAACAAACAGTGACACGGTATTCTAGTTTACTGATGACGACGTTTCGAGCACAACTGATTGTTCATAAACACATCAGAGTATACTCACAAAAATATCAAACTCCGTTTCTATTATTCTATTATTTATAAACAATTATCTCACTGAAAAGAAATAGAAAACAATACCGTCAGTGAAATCAAAGGATAAGGAATAATGAAATTACACAAATGAGGTTTAGAAGTTTTGCAAGTGACTTGATATGAATACTAGCAATAAATTGTGCTCGATATATTATTATCAGTGTTAGTAATACTGAATCACTGTGTGCTTTCATCAAACAAATGTATTCCAGGGTGGAATTCAAATCCCCTATCCATTCAATAATATTAATTGTTCGGTTCCTTCCGAGATGTTTGTCTTCTCTGATTTGGCTTTTTATTTTTCTCTGTCTCGAAAAATGTTCTCATTGGATTAGTTAACAAAGAACAATGCACAACCGTCTCGTCGTTTTCCGCGTTTGGGATAATCTAGTAAATTTGTGAGGGATTAAACTAGGTGAGATCAGTTAAAACCATAAGAGGTGACCAAAATATTAACTGATGGACTTGAACGATTTGTAACCTGAGTTAAGTAGAATTAATTTCACAGAAAACGGCTTGCTCTGTCTCAAAGGACGATGTTTACATTGAATCAATCTGCAGGCAGCTTATCTGATGTGTGATTGTGAAACAGACACTAGAATATGTGATTCCTAAATCATACTATTCAGACTGGCTTATCATTATCGACCAAGTCATATATATATGCTTTCACGAAAGTCTCAGTAATGCACCAGGGATGATTCCATATCACCACACCAACATACCAGTTAAAACACAAACATTAAAAATTGACGGCACTTTATAGGTTCATGTTTCTGAGGATTTACACAGGTGGCTTGAAAAGTAATTCAACTCACAGAGATTGATAAGCGAAAGTGGTACAAAATCCCCTTCGTCCACAGCAAAATCATTCTCTTATACTACTGTTATTATGCCCTCGAGTTCCAAGTGGAAGAGGGGACTTCAGCAGCACATTTCCATTTCACTCTCTTCTATGCGGTTTTCCTTTAGCTGACTATACTACTGACCATGTGCTCTCATCTCCGTCTAACACAGTCTCCTCCATGCCATCATCAGACGACTGAGTCATCATTTCACATTCTATTTCTCCTCAGTGCATTAACAATTGATATCACTCAATGGTCTTTCCGGAGTGCATCAAAATCAAATGTTTTCTTTTTCTTCTGTGGATGTTACTGCGTGAATGGTCGTTCACTACGTCGTTTCTAGAGTTCCTCGTCACTTGTCCTTCTTCTGCAGCATTCCGATCCTTGGACTCGAGCGAACGATTTCGATCTGGTTATTTATGTTGAGTGCAGTGGACTCTAAGACTAACTTCAAATTAACGGAGGTCCGTCTTTATTTGATGATTATAGCAAACCATTGAGTTGATGTGGATTTTGAGATTCTTGTTAAGATCTCCTTCAAACTATACACAACCAGTCATCAGGACAGTACACTGAAAGTGAATATTGCATCAGATGTCACACCAAGTTGAGTCATACTTTCTACTACCTACTAGTCATGTTGATCAGTTAATTGTTCATGAAATGTTCAATTTCAGTTCTAACTTCTTCAAGCTTAAGTTACTGTAAGAAACCATCATCAGAACACTGCTGTCAACAACTTCAATGTTGATGAATTTGGCTTTCATGTTTGACAAGAAAGCTAACAAACAAGATTGTATCTAGTAGGCATGATACATCGTCTGTTCAGTGATACCAGCATCATATAAACTTTTATTTACTTGACGTAAGGGCGTCAACACCTTAAAGCTGTTCTCAGAAACATTTCGTTTCAATGCAGATTTCATCATAAACCAACAAGAGTTAGCGAATTACTGAAAACCAGGGAGGCCTGGATGGCTGTTTAGTCCTAATCTTCGAATGTTTCAACAGTGTGCATCCATACAATCAACATCGGTATATCTCAAGACTTCCAGACTTCTCTCTCAACCAGTAGAGAACTGGATTTGTGAAGGTTTCAGTCATTTCAATACTGATTTAGGTTTCGGTTCTCGTTTGAGCATAGGAGGTTGGAGGCCTGTGCTAATATTCTTTTCAACTAGGCGTCTCTGCTTGTATATTCTCCACTTAATCAAGTCTACTGACGACTGAATGTTTGCTTCTCTTCGACGTAGTGAGATGATACACACAGTTATGAACCCGAAAATAGAATAAAGTGAACGTGAACGAAAATGAGGCTGTATAAGCAGCCGAAAATTGCACTGTCACGCCTTGCTCTAATATGTGTACAACTTATGACGGTCGGACGAGGATATCTGAGCTAGCGAAGATTGTATCGCGAAGGCGAAACAGACATTCACTACTATGGAATAAGTGTGTATTGATAAATTTCACGAATGCAAAAAGGACCGCATTCAGAGCACAAAATGGCGTCAAGTTATTTCACAAGATCCCGATAGCCGCAGACTACTTAAAATTTAAATTGTTCTCAAATGATAAGTGAAAATGACATACTTCGAAGTCAGATTGACAGCAGAGAAGATGTCAAAATCGAATGCGTCTGAAATGTAGCCATCACAATCTGGTTTTCGCTCAAGGTTTCATCAATTTACATGGATTCCGAAGTCAAAAACTAATGCGAGGGGAAACCAAATCATTGCAAATCCAATAGGCGTGTGGTTCCAAAACACCTCGAACACAGTCAGCCGAAATTACCAATAAACATCATTATGCATCCTGTGTATTCCAAAATCTAAATCTAGTGAAAGATTCGCCACAATCTCTTTGTTTGTGCCTGCGTTAGGTTGAAGTTGTCAACCTACAATTTCCTTGACAAGTCATATTAAATTGAGTATCCTTTGCACATTTATTATCTTTACCGATTTGACGATCTACATCGTGTCTGCCAATCGCACTTTATGGATATCAGCGTCTTCTCATGTATGAGTTGCTTTCAATATTCTCAGAAAGCCAGATAAATGCCTTCCCCTTCATCCTTCTGCATGCTTGCTAGTACAAGTGCATGCAAATTTATGAACGCAGTTGATGGTGAAAACAGCCAGTTACTTATCCAGCTGAGATTGAATTACTGAGTGTGTTTCTCTGTATGAAGATGCAGTGTCATCTTCTAGGAATCATCGTTTCTACTGTCAATTTGCCAATTTGTCGGTTGTCAAATTTGAACTAAGTCTCTTCTAGGGGAGAAGCAGTAGCGTTTTCATCCTTATTTCGTGTAGGGTAAGCAGATCTGTTTGTTGGCAAATAAGTCAATTTTATGAATCGATGGTACGCCGGTGAATGATACCATGAATTTATCTGAACTGCCAACATGCTCTATAGTTCAGAAAATCTAAAGCCGTCTTTCAAGCTGTGTATTGCAAACTTGTTCCTGACGGAATCAGAGTATCAGCTAATCACCGAGATAATCTGTGACACATTCTGTTGGTCGTTAATAATATCGTTCTCAAAAGAGCAATAGACTTAGAGATTTCTGGTGAACTATGCTCAAATGAGAGACGTTAACATTTTGAGTTGAGCTCATTAAACGTAACATTGTCGGTCAGTAGGTGCTTTGAGACGTTTTTTCAATCTGTTTTCAAGTGGCTGTCTTGAAACCGTTTCAGTACAACCACCAGAAAGAGATTTCTGGATCGTTAGTCATTTTTGTTCAGGCGTTAAACTGGCACTGTCATCATTTTCAAGTAGCTTCACTAATACGATACACTGGTTCAATCTGTTTTCAAATGGCTGTCGTGCATTCGCTTTAGTCTTATCCACACGAAAAAGATTTCAGGATCGCTAGGCGATTTGTTCAGGAGTAAAAATAACAGTGTCAAGATTTCCAAACAGTTTCATTAACACGATTCTATTCTCCTTGATCAGAAACTTTCGCGTCTTCCGTAATAATGTGTGGTGTTGGTTGGCTTTGTCAACTAATTTAGACTTTCACAGATTTGCCCTCGTCTCTCTCTATTAAAATTGCGATGCTAGCATTTCAGATAAGTTAACGAAGCATATTGTGTCTTCTATCATTGGTAGACTGCTGGCTAGGTGATTGCGTGTCAGAAGGTGGAGGACGATTTTCGCTTCACACCTGTTGTGACATGTAAAATTTGAGACTTACCAAAGTATTCCATGTGAAATCGTGTCGTTACACGCCTCGAAGTAGCAGTAAATGTGATAATTAATTAGGTTTAGAGACAAGCTAACTGGTAGATAGCACAAATTAATCTCAGCTTTATAATTTTGGTGCAAACGTTACACGATACTTTCTAGTCTCAACATCATGTGTGCCAAATTAATTATAATTATGATTGATATGTGTTAAAACACGAATGAATGCACACGTTTTAGCAGGTTTCTTCACACACACGCACACACCCAACGCCTTCATTCACTGTTCAGTTAAATCAACAATACTGATAGGTGAAATATTCTACAGCCAATGAAATCCTAAAGGCTACGTCACTGCCAACTCTGTTTGTTCAGTGTACCGAAGGAGAACTACAAGTCGCCTTTCTTCCGTACTTCGCGTCAATGTTTCCGAATTCGGGAGAGAGCATGCCTAAACGTATGCTACATGTGATTGACTCCATAGGAGAATTCGAAGCATTATATTCACTTAAGGCAGTCACCACGGTGTGTGAACGTGTCGACTACTGTGATCAATAATCGTGGCTTATACTCCCAGAAGAGACCTCTGTTGGTGACAACACCAACTGAAATAGCATATTTCTCACTGTTTCACTTAGTACTACATTCAGATTTCACTCATTCATCTGTAGCAGTCTATGAAGAATACAGCCAACTGGTTGAAATGCTCGATTGTGAATACGAGTTAATATAATCGCGGGAGTAATAGATAATCACGAATGTTGACGCAGAATTAACGCATTGAGAATTCGATCATTTGAACACCGAAATCAGTGACCGGCATTATAATAAAGTGGTTTTTGATGACTATTTGCACGAAACGCTGAGAAATGTTTTCCATGCTGTGTGCAACTATGGACAACAAAACGCAGTTGACCGGTTGTTGCGTCCAAACTGTCTTGCTGGGATTCTGGTGTCACGCATTCAACTACCGGCGTGGAATCACTTTAGCTGTGTGCGTGTTTGAATTCTAAAATTCTGTCCAATCACTGACGTCGTTCATGTTTCGATCCGCACTGGTGCATTGCTAAGCTTCACCCAGTTGGCTAGGCGGCTGTTAACCGGGAAAGAAGGGAGGTTGTGTGTGAAACTAGCGATACCCTTAGAAATAAGGAGAACGAATACGTCGTCTATATCTAAGTAGATATAATCGATTACATTCGGTAACTGCCAATTTCAGTGGAAATAAAAGTGGACGTCTTCAATTGAAAAGCAGATTTACGCATTTCCTCCACCTTCTGACACGCAATCACCTAGTCAGCAGTCTACCAATGATAGAAGACACAATATGCTTCGTTAACTTATCTGAAATGCTAGCATCGCAATTTTAATAGGGAGAGACGAGGGCAAATTTGTGAAAGTCTAAATTAGTTGACAAAGCCAACCAACACCACACATTATTACGGAAGACGCGAAAGTTTCTGATCAAGGAGAATAGAATCGTGTTAATGAAACTGTTTGGAAATCTTGACACTGTTATTTTTACTCCTGAACAAATCGCCTAGCGATCCTGAAATCTTTTTCGTGTGGATAAGACTAAAGCGAATGCACGACAGCCATTTGAAAACAGATTGAACCAGTGTATCGTATTAGTGAAGCTACTTGAAAATGATGACAGTGCCAGTTTAACGCCTGAACAAAAATGACTAACGATCCGGAAATCTCTTTCTGGTGGTTGTACTGAAACGGTTTCAAGACAGCCACTTGAAAACAGATTGAAAAAACGTCTCAAAGCACCTACTGACCGACAATGTTACGTTTAATGAGCTCAACTCAAAATGTTAACGTCTCTCATTTGAGCATAGTTCACCAGAAATCTCTAAGTCTATTGCTCTTTTGAGAACGATATTATTAACGACCAACAGAATGTGTCACAGATTATCTCGGTGATTAGCTGATACTCTGATTCCGTCAGGAACAAGTTTGCAATACACAGCTTGAAAGACGGCTTTAGATTTTCTGAACTATAGAGCATGTTGGCAGTTCAGATAAATTCATGGTATCATTCACCGGCGTACCATCGATTCATAAAATTGACTTATTTGCCAACAAACAGATCTGCTTACCCTACACGAAATAAGGATGAAAACGCTACTGCTTCTCCCCTAGAAGAGACTTAGTTCAAATTTGACAACCGACAAATTGGCAAATTGACAGTAGAAACGATGATTCCTAGAAGATGACACTGCATCTTCATACAGAGAAACACACTCAGTAATTCAATCTCAGCTGGATAAGTAACTGGCTGTTTTCACCATCAACTGCGTTCATAAATTTGCATGCACTTGTACTAGCAAGCATGCAGAAGGATGAAGGGGAAGGCATTTATCTGGCTTTCTGAGAATATTGAAAGCAACTCATACATGAGAAGACGCTGATATCCATAAAGTGCGATTGGCAGACACGATGTAGATCGTCAAATCGGTAAAGATAATAAATGTGCAAAGGATACTCAATTTAATATGACTTGTCAAGGAAATTGTAGGTTGACAACTTCAACCTAACGCAGGCACAAACAAAGAGATTGTGGCGAATCTTTCACTAGATTTAGATTTTGGAATACACAGGATGCATAATGATGTTTATTGGTAATTTCGGCTGACTGTGTTCGAGGTGTTTTGGAACCACACGCCTATTGGATTTGCAATGATTTGGTTTCCCCTCGCATTAGTTTTTGACTTCGGAATCCATGTAAATTGATGAAACCTTGAGCGAAAACCAGATTGTGATGGCTACATTTCAGACGCATTCGATTTTGACATCTTCTCTGCTGTCAATCTGACTTCGAAGTATGTCATTTTCACTTATCATTTGAGAACAATTTAAATTTTAAGTAGTCTGCGGCTATCGGGATCTTGTGAAATAACTTGACGCCATTTTGTGCTCTGAATGCGGTCCTTTTTGCATTCGTGAAATTTATCAATACACACTTATTCCATAGTAGTGAATGTCTGTTTCGCCTTCGCGATACAATCTTCGCTAGCTCAGATATCCTCGTCCGACCGTCATAAGTTGTACACATATTAGAGCAAGGCGTGACAGTGCAATTTTCGGCTGCTTATACAGCCTCATTTTCGTTCACGTTCACTTTATTCTATTTTCGGGTTCATAACTGTGTGTATCATCTCACTACGTCGAAGAGAAGCAAACATTCAGTCGTCAGTAGACTTGATTAAGTGGAGAATATACAAGCAGAGACGCCTAGTTGAAAAGAATATTAGCACAGGCCTCCAACCTCCTATGCTCAAACGAGAACCGAAACCTAAATCAGTATTGAAATGACTGAAACCTTCACAAATCCAGTTCTCTACTGGTTGAGAGAGAAGTCTGGAAGTCTTGAGATATACCGATGTTGATTGTATGGATGCACACTGTTGAAACATTCGAAGATTAGGACTAAACAGCCATCCAGGCCTCCCTGGTTTTCAGTAATTCGCTAACTCTTGTTGGTTTATGATGAAATCTGCATTGAAACGAAATGTTTCTGAGAACAGCTTTAAGGTGTTGACGCCCTTACGTCAAGTAAATAAAAGTTTATATGATGCTGGTATCACTGAACAGACGATGTATCATGCCTACTAGATACAATCTTGTTTGTTAGCTTTCTTGTCAAACATGAAAGCCAAATTCATCAACATTGAAGTTGTTGACAGCAGTGTTCTGATGATGGTTTCTTACAGTAACTTAAGCTTGAAGAAGTTAGAACTGAAATTGAACATTTCATGAACAATTAACTGATCAACATGACTAGTAGGTAGTAGAAAGTATGACTCAACTTGGTGTGACATCTGATGCAATATTCACTTTCAGTGTACTGTCCTGATGACTGGTTGTGTATAGTTTGAAGGAGATCTTAACAAGAATCTCAAAATCCACATCAACTCAATGGTTTGCTATAATCATCAAATAAAGACGGACCTCCGTTAATTTGAAGTTAGTCTTAGAGTCCACTGCACTCAACATAAATAACCAGATCGAAATCGTTCGCTCGAGTCCAAGGATCGGAATGCTGCAGAAGAAGGACAAGTGACGAGGAACTCTAGAAACGACGTAGTGAACGACCATTCACGCAGTAACATCCACAGAAGAAAAAGAAAACATTTGATTTTGATGCACTCCGGAAAGACCATTGAGTGATATCAATTGTTAATGCACTGAGGAGAAATAGAATGTGAAATGATGACTCAGTCGTCTGATGATGGCATGGAGGAGACTGTGTTAGACGGAGATGAGAGCACATGGTCAGTAGTATAGTCAACTAAAGGAAAACCGCATAGAAGAGAGTGAAATGGAAATGTGCTGCTGAAGTCCCCTCTTCCACTTGGAACTCGAGGGCATAATAACAGTAGTATAAGAGAATGATTTTGCTGTGGACGAAGGGGATTTTGTACCACTTTCGCTTATCAATCTCTGTGAGCTGAATTACTTTTCAAGCCACCTGTGTAAATCCTCAGAAACATGAACCTATAAAGTGCCGTCAATTTTTAATGTTTGTGTTTTAACTGGTATGTTGGTGTGGTGATATGGAATCATCCCTGGTGCATTACTGAGACTTTCGTGAAAGCATATATATATGACTTGGTCGATAATGATAAGCCAGTCTGAATAGTATGATTTAGGAATCACATATTCTAGTGTCTGTTTCACAATCACACATCAGATAAGCTGCCTGCAGATTGATTCAATGTAAACATCGTCCTTTGAGACAGAGCAAGCCGTTTTCTGTGAAATTAATTCTACTTAACTCAGGTTACAAATCGTTCAAGTCCATCAGTTAATATTTTGGTCACCTCTTATGGTTTTAACTGATCTCACCTAGTTTAATCCCTCACAAATTTACTAGATTATCCCAAACGCGGAAAACGACGAGACGGTTGTGCATTGTTCTTTGTTAACTAATCCAATGAGAACATTTTTCGAGACAGAGAAAAATAAAAAGCCAAATCAGAGAAGACAAACATCTCGGAAGGAACCGAACAATTAATATTATTGAATGGATAGGGGATTTGATTTCCACCCTGGAATACATTTGTTTGATGAAAGCACACAGTGATTCAGTATTACTAACACTGATAATAATATATCGAGCACAATTTATTGCCAGTATTCATATCAAGTCACTTGCAAAACTTCTAAACCTCATTTGTGTAATTTCATTATTCCTTATCCTTTGATTTCACCGACGGTATTGTTTTCTATTTCTTTTCAGTGAGATAATTGTTTATAAATAATAGAATAATAGAAACGGAGTTTGATATTTTTGTGAGTATACTCTGATGTGTTTATGAACAATCAGTTGTGCTCGAAACGTCATCAGTAAACTAGAATACCGTGTCACTGTTTGTTTAATTGTCAAGTTATACTGTAACTCAGCAGTCAAATTAGAGTCTCATATGAAATGTCATATGGAAGACACAGTGTTAAGAGGTGAGGAAGTTTGATAGGGAATCGTAGAGCCAGCCATGGTGAACTGAAGGAAAGAGGAAGAAATGGATATGTGTTGTTGAGACCATTCGTTTCACTCGGGACACAAGGGGATAGTAATAATAATAACAAACCAACTCAGAAAAGTGTTTCACCTAACAGATGGTTTTATCTGTGCCCGTCACTTTACTTTGTAAGAAAGCATTTACGCTATATCTGTGACTATCGTTCATGAATCAATAGTGGGCATCTCAAATGATTCAGTTTTAATTAAAAAAATGTAGTGACGAAATCATCCAACAGTCTAGAAGACATCTGAGGAAGGAATGACTGTCATACATTTGTTTTCTTCTCCAGACATAGTTTACACTAAGTATGAGAATAGTCAACGAAGATATCAGTTCATAATTACATTGCGTCATAACTTGGAGAGAGTTAGATAACAGGAATCTTGAGAATCCTGATTCAAAAGTCTACAAGATTATTTACCGTTTTATTTTTAGCACAAAACTGAAAATGCAAACTTCTTGAAAGACACAAAGCAGTATGAGACATTTTAGTTAACTGCTCCTAGAATTTCTACCCTGATAGAAATCATTTTGTCGGATATTCTACATTTAATGCACTATGATTTCACAATGACTTTATATTTCAACGTAGATTTTGTCCCGAACTAATAACAGTTGTAGATCACTGAAATCACTGGGAAGCAGTGAACAGATGTTTCGTCTTAGTTCGGGAATCTTTAGTGATGTGCATCTCCAGCCTCATCAAGGACCGAACTACCCAGGGCCCAAAGTTGACTAGGTCAAACTTGTTGACTATTAAGTCACTTGTGCTGAAATCCAATGACATGCGGATTTCAAATTTTCAATTCATGATACACCGCTACCCTCAACAGATGCCTTCTTTGCATCTCCAGTTTCCACTGGGAATGTGGACCTCACTGATCACGACTTCTCACTAAATCCATCCATGTGTGAGAGACTGATATTTACAATTATTCACCTAAATCCACACAAAACCTTGTAAAATAAACAACTTTATAGTCTAGTTAAAACGTCTAATGTTAACAAATTATGATGAATTTGCGCTAAACTGTGATTTCAATAGATTAAGTGTGCCTGTTTGTGTGTGTGTGTGTGGTGTGTGAAGCACACTAGGTTGAAGCCAGAAATAATCTAAACTTTAACAGTAAAACAAATCACAGCTACATTCAATTTATTTTTTATCACACCAATAACATATTCAACATGCTGACAATGACAGACATTGAACACATGTAATCAACTGATACTGAGTATAAATACACGTCTGATTTATGTTTAAATTCTATTCTATTCAATTCACGAAAGAGACAGTCAAACAATGCTGAGCGGAGCACAGAGTTTGCTTTTATCATCAGCAATCATTCTCGGTAAGTGTGCTAGAAGATCCCTGTTGTGTGTGTGTGTGTGTGTGTCTACTAAGAAGGTAGAGAGGACTATTCATGCTGAGGAATGTTCATATTTCCATATTCAATTTGTATAACTCTACGTGAAATACTGAAATTGGACAAACAAATTGGTGGTTTTCACCTGATAAGCAGGGCATTGTTGACTGTTGAGACTGACGCAGAACATTCTGTGTTTGAATTCATCTTCCATAGAGAAAATAGGTTATATACGTCGAAACCAGGGTCACTATCAACAGTTTGAAAAGATTTGGGCATCGGATATATGATATTCATTATAATAAAGGTTCTTCAAACTTCCCAAGGAATCGAAAACAAAACGATATTGTTCACACTGACGTTTCGCTATTTAATGCTGCTGCTAGTAGCTTTATCAAGGTGGTATTATTAAACCAGAATCCTAGTTTATATATAACAACTCAGCATGGGGTCATTTTTGCGTTGTCAAGCTGGTCAATTTGTAAAGATAATAAAAGCAGGTGGATATTGTTAGATTTGATAAGTGTGAAAATTATAAAAGCAGCGTGTGTTTACATAAGGAAATTGCTTTTCACATTCGTGTTGATTTCGTCATTCCATGGGGGATGGAGGTGTTGCAATCAGGTCGAATTCATTTTTGGTCCATCACTCCTATTCAGAGACTTTAGATTCCGATTCTGATGGATATTAGACGTTCTTTGTGATTTGTGAAATTTTTCCGGACGATGATATCAATATTGTCAAAATCGATTTTGTGGCCTGATTCTGTATCGTGTAGACGAGCTATGGCTGATGATTTTTCAAGTTTTTCTAGTTTGGCTGCATTTCTCGGTGGTCAAACAGATTGTCTCCTGATTTTGATATCTCGAGATGTTTGTCCGATGTATATCACATAACATTCCAAGTATTTCATTTTGTAGACACAATCAGATTGAGAATCATTGGGGATTCGGTCTTTTATGTGGACATTTTGTTTCATATTTTTCTTCTGTTTACAAATTCCTATCAATTCTACTTCTAGGCACTCTTCTTCCAATGGTATCCTCATCATTCCTACTGAAGTGGTTCTTATGTAAGTCCATTAAATTATAACCTGAGATTACACGGGAAACATGAAGTTGTTTTGTAAACATTATGACATTTACAGCAGTCACATTAATGAAGATAGAAGACAGAGAGAGAGTAACTGTCACCCACTACATACCACGTAATCACTGAAATTAATTATCAGGAAGTATTGTCTAACTAACTGAAATAAACTTCATGCATACTGTGTCATACTTCTGTGTACCGATCACTGAGTCATTTTCATTTCACACAAGATTTCATTGGTAGAGAACTGGTTGAAATCCTTGAGATTTCAGATAAATCACCAAACTGCAGGCATATTTCATCATGTGATTTCAGGCATTAATGAATTACTGAAAAGTAGATAAAACTGCAGACGTGTATCGTCTTAATTCAGACTCCTTCGATCCACTATCTTATCACTAAACATTGCTCACTCATTTTACAATATTTACACAAATAATGTCAGTGATGACCTATCAGACATAAATGTCGATAATGCAGAAATTGAAGAAAATAACAAAGTAAGTAGACAACAATGAATTCAACGACAAAATTCATCCCATCCGATTCTACGAAGTCACATTTTCATAGTGTACCCAAATCACACAAAATCACTATTCCATTGTATGCATCACAAGATGTTAAGTTATGCTATTCAACACCATACTGATGGTGTTGGATTATCACAGATGAAGCAGTCAGACACTTAGTTTTGTTGTTTCATTTAAGAATGGCGATCTGCTAGGTGTCGATTCTCCCTTCTCAAATGTTCTATCTACAAGAACCGTCTAATTCTGATTTGACTTCCCTCATTTCCATAATATCCACATTTGTAATCAGTGTTTACAAAGTTTTCTGTACTCCAATGTCAATCAATGCATAGATCAGGTTGAGCAAGCAAAGTTGTTAATGAATTGATTTGCAGAGTTGATTATTCTTGTAATTTGAGGCATGAAATTTATGCATTTATCTTTGTTCAATATGGGAGAATTATACATCGAAGAGACTGATGATAAACAAAACTGCTGTTAAGTGTACTAGAGTAGAGAACAGTTTTTAACTGAGAGGAAGGTATCTGATTGAAGGGGAATTCAGACATGGATTTCCAAAACATATATGTTATAACTGAAGACATTCTACAATACGGACTGATAAAATCTCTACGTAGTGCAAACTTCACCCTTAACCATCAAATTTTACTCTCCATCAAGAAACGTTTTTGTCGATATATGAACACATAGTAGAACAAATCAGTGTGCATATATCACTTGACTTCTTCTTGTAGAAACGAATACATTTGCCCTGTCGTGTATCTGCTTGCTTTTCACCCCATACAATGAATAATTTTGAGAATATCTCACCATATGTTACTACATATTCACGTTTTTGTAGCTGAGTAGGTGAATTCGTCAGAGAGTAGAAAATTTCATTAACTGCAGCTTTCACCAACTTGCAGCTTTAGACGGATACTGTAGGCAACTGAATATCTTAAATTAAACTACACAAAGAGAATAATGTACACTTCCCGTAATCTTTGTTTTAATACACCTTCTGTGTGTGTTATATGGAATAATCTTAGTAGTGTGATATTGTATTGGTGTTTTGATACAAAAATCCCTTGTCACACATATCATCACCAAAACTTATTTTCACTCAAGGTGGGATGGGATTTGAATCATTTTGCAATACAAGCAGTAAGTTAAATGCTCTACATGTATTTATATGTCTTCAAGGGATGTACTACTCCCAGAATGAGTCTGTTATGAAGTGAAGCCGTTTTAATTAATTAGAAATTTGATTCCCTGATAGATTATTAGATAGAAGAGTCATGCGAAAACGTCCAAAAGTAGGACTATATACGGCATCATAATATATCTCCCGACGTCGTGCAAATAAGTAATACACCTGAGATTTTTGAATGGAAAAATATCCTAAACTCTAATCCTTTTCTGGTTTGTATTCTCTCCTGCTACAGTATGTCCATCTACTTTCTTCATACGATGTAATTCTCACCAGCTGCCATGCTCATATTAGCAAAACTGCGTTAATTCAATCGTCTTTCTTATGACACAACCCTGTCTCTACAATTATTCACCATTTGTTATAGCACGGTCAATTAGAGTTTATGCAGTGATGCGTTTTCTACGTGTCAAACTATTGCATATGCCAGTGTAACTAACTGTTCACAATTGCACTTTTACAACTACAGTAAACGAAATCCCTGATTAGACTCTGCCGTCAAAGTTGTTGAAGTAAATTGCATGAAATACACCAGAGTGAACTCCATATACTAACTGATTAATATTCAGAGTATTTGTAGAACTTCTTCAATTTACTGGTGAATTGCATGTAAACTCTGGTGATAGTACAGTATAGATCCATCATAGATTGGTATAATGCAGTAATCAAGAGTTTCTCACTGTGTTACGACTGATATTTCTTTGCATTTCCGGTAGTCTGTAGACATCTAGATATTCCTGATTTCAGAGGACATCGTTATTTACAGAATTACAGTCACGCAGATTGTTAATAATAGGTATCAGATAAAGTTGTAGCACTTGAAATTGGCAAGGTATCGTAAACGGGGTAATAAACCCAACACGGTTACACATAGGTGGGCCTTTGAACTTTCTTACAACTGCTTTGGTATTTTGATTTGACAGATTTTAACAAAAGTTCTCAAGAAACTGTCAATGAGAATATGAGTCTCCAAAGTGGAAGTCATTTTGAATACTACCCTTTCTGTCACGGTCGTAGAGTTCATTCACCGTTGATTCGGGTCCTAGTGGCTGAATCAGTTTTAGTCTGTCTTTATGAGATACAAAGTTGGTTCTCACATTCCAGTGTGAGTCAACCACAGCATTCTAACTTACGGACGCCAAGATGCAAATCACAAATTCTTCAAATCATGACCACGTTGTTACTGGTTAATTTTAGCAACTGAAGCATTAACATCTATTTCTAAAAATGTTAGGATCACTGGTTGATGGTAAGTTTTTAATGAAGTTGTGTTTAATGTTGGACTTTGCAGTACATGGTTTTTTATACTCACATATTCACTTGGAATAAAGTTTAAACATGTGCCAGTGCTGGTAAACATTGAATAGGTTATTTATTCGAACTGGTCTCCATTGTCGGGAGACAAGAAGGCTGTGATCGCTTAGTTGTGTACTGGCTGTCAGAAGACTGGAGAACTGCGATCAGAAGTTTTATTGTACATTGTATTGAAGTTTATTTATAGAACTCTGCACTGATTAACCACTGTCAATCTGTTTCGTTATCGCTTGAAGTATAAATCATCGTGTTGGCCAACCTTTTTCTGTCGTTCTGCTTCAGTTACAGTGCATAATGTTCTGCGCATTAAACTTAGTCTTCTGAAACCAGCGACGGGTTCAGGATCTATGAAAGCCAGCACTCATGCTATCGAAATAATATGCTTCAAATATGTAGACATTCTTGCTTCACGTCATATTTATTGGTTAATCGGTAATAACTTGCACCCCAAATGCTAAATTTTATCAGCGGTCTGCCTATCTAAACATTCGAACTCCAAGTCAGCATTTTCTTCATCTCTTGGCATTCATAAACGATCCATTGAACATATTCATGTATTCCCATTTTTTAATTCTCATCACAACAATCTGCACGGAGGTCTCTTTGCTTGAGCGCATACTGTCCTCTATTTTTGAATACATTCATGTCACTTGTGTTTAGAATAAATAAGTACAACATAAAAGATAAGATCCCTAAATCTGTTGTTTATGCTTACCTTTCGTTACCTATAGTTGTTAAGAATTTCTTCGTCACACGTAAATTAAGCGGTATATGCTTAATATCAAACATGCATAATCTCGATTGAGAATATTTCATTCGTGAACATTTGGTGGTATAATACTGAATGTCCAAGATAAATTATACTCACAATTCCACAGGATTCGTCTTGTTTTGCCTTCTCTGTGAATATCTCCATTGATTTACAGAGTGTTTAACTCGTAATTACTTATTTCAACTTGAATTTCTAGCAACGAAAGATGAAATTGGCGGGCGAATATTATTGTAAGTTCTTTTGAAATCATTTTGTAGTAGCACATGGGAAGTTTTAGTAAGGCATTCACAGATCCTGTTCCTTCTTCTGTAGAAATACAATTTGTAAAACTTTAGTCGAATGTAAAATGCTGCTCAAAATTATTTTTGGTCATTGCACTTACAAACCCACACCGTTTCTCTTCATCTTTCAAGATCAGTAGTTGGGAGCAATTGACTGTAGTTAATCAGCTATGTATGTGTGGGAGACAAATCTGCACCTGCACACATTTATTCAGCTGATCTCAATCAGTGATGGCGGGGGATTTTGAAAGGCAAATGATTGGTAACATGTAGCCATCTGATGTTATTCACCAACGAATACGTTTGTTGTAGAGGAAAAGCCTTCATCATGAATTCGTTTCAACTAATTGTTGGAAGGGGGACTAGATCGAGATCTTCAATGTCAATGCTACATCAGTGTTCTTGTATTGTTCACAGGCTTGGTGCGTGCATTACTGGAAGCAATTCCAAAAGGTGTATGCAGGTGGTAAGCATCCACAACTGCCTTCCGCTCATACTGGAATTCAGATGGCCGGCCAGCAACTATAACTAGCAACTAATAACTCTGGAGAAAATGAATCAACTGGAAACCTACTGTCTAGTAAATACGTGGAAGGAAGTGGAGACGGGTAGACTGGACATATACTTAGGAGACCATTCTGCAAAAAGAAATTATGGGCATCACCCCCGGATTAGAAATGATGAGTAGAATGTCAGAGGATGAAATGCAGGTGATCACGTAGAGAGGAAATGAAAGCTTGTGAGTAACAGAAGAATCAGTTAACAGAAAAGTTTCAGAGAAGACGGTGAAATGAAAATATGCTGCTGAAACTTAATGTTCTATCTGGAACCTAAGGAAATAAAGTAAATAATAAAATAACTTTCACAACTTATTCCTATAGAAATTTCCATAGAGTATAGTCTAATATTGATGCACAATGCTTAGAACAACGCTGTTCTTCGACAATGTGCATCTTAAGTTAAATCAATAATTTCATGCATCCTCGAATACCAAAATCTGTGAATTCTCTGTGATTAGTGACATGAGGCATTTAAATCAGCCAACAGAAGTAAACACAAAGTAGTGGGAGAAGATAACTCAGTTATTCTCCTATGTGACTGACTATCGTGGGGAAATCCGAATGAAGGAACACACCAAGTTAAATCTCTCAGTTTACCTTATATTCGTAAAATTGATGTCGTCTGCACCTTGCTCAAACTTTTATGAACTATTTTTGTATCCTTTCAAGGGCACTAAGTACTAGTGGCGGAGTAGGAGGAGGAGTAGATGTAAGTAAACAAAACTGTCTAAAATATTTTATAATTCACCTAAAAACTTCCATAAAATAATGTTGAATTTTCATACACAGGATCGCTTTTGGATAAATTCTGATAAGATAAAATTGAACTCACAGTGTAAACTATGAAATCATTTCATTTCACAGCTACAGACTACTTGGAATTAAAAGTAGTTAGAAAGTGATGAAAATGTAAATGAAGTAATTCAGTTTCTAGAATATGATAAGCGGAAACGTCCAAATCTCTCGTCTATAGCATTTTTGACTGTCGCATTCATGAAGTGTAAAGCCGTATGGGAATACGGAAAAACATGGATCCTAGTAATTACTAGTAATATAAGGTAATAAGTAGTAGGAATGAAGAAAATTTCAGAGTATCATTAATTTTATGCCAAGGATGCTTTAAGAACATGCTGTGGATTCAGCTTAATTGATGTTTTTAGCCTTATTTATATCTGCTTTGATATGAGGTTTAAATTATTTTTATTTCCTTACTGGCCTTGTCGTATTACATGACAACTCTTCACTTTGTGCTGCACTTAAAGTTGTTTAGGTAGAATAATAATCGGAGACAGTTGAATAAAGTATCAGGCGTAAACATAAGTTTGCTTTCATTAACAGCATTGCAAGACTTTCAAAGATTGAGTTAGCCTCCATGCTTAACGATTGCTGAATACATTGACAGAAACGAACACAAATCAACTAAAAGATGAGATTCAACTTCCAGTGAACTTTGTACATGGTCAGATGATTCAAATTTACAACAAGACAACAAACACAATTTCATGAAATCATAGCGCATACAAATCTGTAGAATTTTAGCAAATATCCTCATGCGAAGCATATTCAAAATCGATGGTTTTCGTTAGATAATGAGATTGTATTAATTTTTATCTGATCATGCGATGAAAATGCACAGGGTGACGCAGCAATGACGACACCAGTAATCGGACACATAAATGCAAGTCGTCTGTGCTGAAGATAAGAATCATAGTGGCATAAACTATCTGAGTGATCATTCTGATTGTAAGTCGCCTCGAATACAATCACCTTCAAGAAGAGGCAATAAAAATGAACCTCAACAGTTTGATTTTGATTTTACTGAAGAATATCTTTTTTAAGCTAAATTTCCTCATGATAAATGACTACACCGATTGTTTGCCAAACGGATATTGACAATAAACCTTGTGCTTATTTACTTACATGGTAATAGACAAAGGCAAGTAAAGATTTCCCATCACTTTATAAATTCACATCGTTTCGTGAAGCAATTCATCTGCACATTTCACCTTTTTTGACTGCCTATTTGTCAGTTTACATTAATGCTATCCATTGTAACGCTTCTGGCTATAGTTGACAAATAATATGCTGAAGATTCGCAAGCTGGCCTGGCGAAACAGCTGTCTCTTCAGTACTCCCACCTGGTTTTCCAATGGTTCTCTAACTGTTGTTAGCTCATGATGAAATCCTCCAGCCAGTCAAACAAACAGAATCCCTACGAAAACAAATACTTGAAAATTAATATGCAGAAAATTAGCCTTCAAATGTCAGCCAATATCATTATTACTCCCTTGGATTTCGGATAATTTTATTATCACATCTGCATTTAACCCTGTCGTATCCATTTCTGTTTAGCTGCTTCGACGATTGTTGATAAGCTGTCATTTTCTCAATTCACCTCTATCGGGTCACTCCCTTCCCTAAATCATCGTTTCCTATTTGCATTCCACTTGAAGGTTTGCCTAGCGAATGATAAGACTCAATGGCCTCCTCTGCGTGCATCCAGTCAACCTGCATTTCTTTCTGCACATATTTAGGCAATAAATTCTTTGTTTGTTGGTTTCCAGAGTTATTTAATGCACATTCCTTCTGACCGACTGTCTGATAATCAGTACGTAAAAAAGACAGCTGTTGATAAAAGTTTGCAATAGCCTTCTAGAAATACAACTATCGATTCTTGAAGTCTCTGTAACGTACAGAGGAACTGACTTGACGCTGTTAATGATCTGGATCTAGGTGTTCATACTTATTGCAGCAGAATTCCACAGTGATTTCAGAATAATGAAGGTCTGTCTTGGTTTCCTTGCTTTCTTGACTGGCTTTGGTATACTCGGTGGCACAGCGGTTAGGACTCTCGCCGACCATGCAAATGGTCCGGGGTTCGATCCACTGCCAACGCACACCTGATATCAGTTGGTCGGCCTGCAAAATTTGGGCTACCGATATCACATACTGAAAATTCCATACTTGTACCAAAAATACGGTGTGGAATTCAGCTATAGTTAAAAAAATTCAGGCCGCCTGTAGTTAGAATGATTCTGTCAAGATAAGTGAAAGCAATGATTTCTTTCAACTGATTATTTACTCCCAGTCATTGAGATATAATCAGTAATACTGATTAAAAACTCTGCAGTATTTTATTGTTAGCTAATAAAATTAAATTGGTCGGTAAATTCTCTTGCATTACGACGACAATTAAATCAAACAGTTCTCAACAGAGAATACTTATATCCAAATCAATAAATCAATCAATTTGGCGTACAACATTTGAAGCTGAATAACAAACACTGAACCTTGTAAAAAAGGCTATGAATGTAATTTGTTTCTTTACCTAGAATACCCTACTCAGTTTATGAAGAATGTAAAAGATGCATTCTTTTCTGCGAACTGACATTAGAAGTCTTTGGTCCTATATTAGACAATATATCAAAGTAACATCTCAGAAGGCCTACTTCCGACTAGATGCATCACCTACATCCATTAGGCTTCTGTGGTATACAAATGAACTGTTATATCATCATTACATTACACAATAGCAAAGAGTAAAATTACATTAGGCATATTGTTGGAGTCATGTGAATGCATTTATATGATAATAGGCAACAAATTGTGCTCCACTTGTTACCATTTTATCACTGTGTTTTGCATCACGTAAACTCATCTAATGTGGAATTATATTCTACCACAATGCCTAAATTCTACTCACATTGATCATAACTTTATATTTCATGGAATCAAAGGGATTAGCAGGCGTAGTGTTTATGATATGTTGTTTCTTTTATGATACTTTGCAGAAACATACATAAAAACAGTCCTCAGTCGTTGGAATGGATAGTGAGGGATTAATTAATACTGGAAAATTCTGTAGTTATAACTACAATAATCTACTTTAATATGTACACTGAAATCTCATCTCTTTGGTTGTTTTTCTGTTACAAACAGCTCGGTAAACAATAAACACGAAAACAGTTAACGGTAGTGAACGTTTGTCCATGTATAATCAATAAACATTTCTTTACAACAAATCTTATTTTACGGAATATACACATTGGGTCATAGGAGTTATCAAAAAGACAATTGCAGCGAAGAAAATTTTCTTTTCGACAAAGTCATCATCTATGCTGTACATTCGTGTATTTATATCAAATGGATGGGAAAGTTCCAGAATAATTTTCGGTTAAGGATCAAATTAATAAAAATTACAATTAGGAATTAGAATGCCATAATAAACAGGGGACGGAGCGGATAAAACTCAAACAAAGTAGCATTATAATAACTAAGAAGACTGACATTGTGCAATCGGGGGTTAGAAATGTAGAAATAACAAAATATATAGTATGTTTAGATAAAAAACTAATATGATGAATAATTGTTTATGCAATCAGGGATTAAATATGTAGAAATAGTAAAATGACAAAATAAACAGGAAGGGTGGATATGAAAATATGGTAGTGTAGACAGGGATTAAGAAAAACTTAAAATAACATGAATAAACAGGAAGTTTAGATAAGAAGGGCGATGAGATTGTCATTACTAAAAAAAACATTTACCCGTTTATGATGACCATGGCAGGGACGGGGGTTGGACGTAATTCTTCTGAATACAAAGCGTGGGTTTGAGCTTTAGGATAGCTAGCGCCTCAGCTATGCCAAAATGTCTTGATTTGACTCCCTTTGATAGGTTTGATTGAATCTTGTATATTACAATGAAGGATTTTTCGAAAGGCGCTGAATGTCCTGAGTTGACCAGATGCTCTGTCACTGAACTGTATACACGTTTTTGGTCTCCTTTTACTAGCCAGGCTGGGTAGTGTTCGCGAGCGCATTTTCCAAGTCGGCGCATGGTACGGCTGATGTACTCAGCTCCACAAGAGCAAGTAAACTGATTTATGCACGTTATTTTATTGAGTAACTCTCGAAACAATTAGTTCTCTTTATAAATTTTGACAAAGCAATTATATTCTAATTTCTTTTGAGTAAGACTGTAAAATTGACCTTGAGTAGTGCATTGCCGTTTTTCTCTGTTCTCTTCAGTTCTGTTTAACTGCCTCCATGATCACCAATAAGCCCGTATTTCATCTTCATACGATCTTCAACATGTTGACCTAGGATAACCAACTGTTTGTTTCGCAGTCGTGTATCATTCTATGGTCTGCTTAGCATATGATGTCACTTAATGCTCGCCTCAGGGTATGTTCAATCCATCCATCTTCAATTCTTTCAAAATACTGATTACGCGATACGGTCATGGTTGCTTAACCACTGTAGTTCGATGTTGCTTACTCTTTCCAGATGGCCAGGGTCACTGAGTGAAGATTGCTGTTAATAAAAGTCTGGAGCCTGTTGTAATTGCTTTTGATGAAATGTCAGTTCTCTGAAACATACAATAGAATTGGCTTGAAAGTTTTGATGATTCGGATCCATTTCTTTATGCTTGGTGTAGCAGATTTCCAGAGTGATTTCAGATTATTCGAGTTGTGTCTTGCCTTTCTCATCTTCGCTTTGTCGCATCTAATAGGAATGTTTCTTATGTAACGTCTTTTCAAAATTGTACTGTTGATTAGTGTTTCTGCAAGTTCCTACAGAATGTCAGTACAGGTAATTTTTTCGCATCACTTGATAATTCAAACATGAAAACACGTATCAGTGAGAAAAGATGTTTGAATTATGAAACTTGGTTGAGTAGTCTGACGTTGTGTGAAAGCACTGAGTGATGAATAGTTTTCAGAAATAACTACAATGATTTCAGATTAGATCCGACTAATTAACTGAGTTTTATAATTTATAGAATTTCTATTCGTGATCTATAGCTTGATATATTACTATTAGAAGTTTACAGGCTACATGGAAAGTCTAAATAAATGAGAGTGCCTTCACATTACTACTTTGACCTTAGCGTCGGTGATGTAGCGGTTAGGACGCTCGCCGACTTTGCATATGGTCCGGGGTTCGATTCCCGGCCGACGCACTCCATTACCTTGCTGAGCCAGAAATAATGCTGGTAAAGAGGAAAGGTTGGGCATGAGGCTAGCAACCCCATCCTGTAAAATAAACACTGCTACAGAAACTTCAAGCCACTGGCTTGAAGCCCTATGTTCCACTGGGGAACGTGAAGGAAAAAAAACCTTTAAATTCGGTCTACGTCTATTTACCAACCCCTTAACATTTTAGTATTCTCGAACATTATGATTCCCGATGGCAAGTACTTGTGTGATCAGATTGTTCGAAAGATGTTTTCTTCTATGTGATTGCGTTCTGTGGGCTGTGCGATATAAATGCAAAGCTTTCATCCTGCTTCCAGACAAAATCTTCAGCTCAAGCTTTAGTGTGAAGTTGACTAGAGGCAAGGGTTTTGAGTATACCCTACAAACTAGGAGTGTTATATTTACTTGCTTACCAATTGATTTTTGTCTCCACACCGTTATCTTTGAAACTTCTTAACCACCCACTTAAATAGCCATTACCTACTACCTTTCTGTCTCATCTGACCACTTTGGTTAATCTACGTATGTCTGTATCTGAAGCCTAATTTGCACCACCAATTCTTAGGATGCTATATTATGGATTTTTCTCATATTTCTTTGCGTTTCTGTTCTAGGAAGAACTGTCGTCTAGAAATCAAGTATTAGCCAAATCATTCTCCTTAAATATCAGTGTATCAGACCACATTATCTAGAATGCTTATATGTATTTCTCCCAGTTGAACGGGTTCTAAGCTTAACCAAAAATTTGATTAAATGGTTATGTACTGAGATGTGCTATGAGCATCATGTCAGCGATAAATTGTGATTAGCAGAACGTTTCACTCTAATTAGACATCACAGACCTGTTTACCTTTTTACGATTTCATTTCTTTTAGTAGGTGCCTACTTGTTTTTGCAAAACGGTAGAATCCACCCACAAAAATCTTCACTGATGAATGTTTCATTCTCATAGGCAATGGGATAAAGAACACAAAGAGAGTCATCATTTCATTCAATGAAATTAGTCACACTCACTTAAAGTTTACTACAATGATGAAATCCTGAAACATCTCCATTTTATGGATAATTTATGTCCGATGTCACATAGACTCAAAGATATAGAAGTAGGTACCTACAGGTCGGTAGTGGAAGCAGTGACACCAGGAATTAAGATGCGCATAGGTAAGACAGAGGTGATGAAGAGAGCCTACAGACAACAGCAAACATCAGTTAACAGTAGATATCTGAATGCGGTCATCATATTCACTTAACTAATCAATACCAATTCATATACACAGGACAAAGATGAGGATGTCAAAGTCAGCAAGGGGATGCAGAAAGTAAGACAGGTAATACCTACTCAGAAATAGGTGTGGAAATCTATACCACTCGTCGCAAAAAAGAATTTTCGAATTTACAACACTAATATGGAGTCAATCACAGCTTTTATGCAGTTCAGAGATTTGGCAACGCATATCACCTAAAACATTCCCGATGACCCGTAACATGTCTTAATGAATTTATCACGAGACTGCAAAGTGGCTGGTAAAGGATACTCAATCGCTTCGTGATCAGCTAGTAAAGCATAGTGTCGGTTTAATGTGCCTCTGGTAGACGCTTTCGACTATAACTGAGAACAGAATACAGAAAGAACATTGTGGACTGATATTCCTATTATTAATGTCAATCACTTATTGCTTAAATGTACAGGGAATGTCCACTACTTCTCTAATAATGAAATATACAGACGGGTTGATTGAGTGGCCTTGTGATCTCCACTCGTTCCTATACTTCGGGACATTTTTCTGGAGAAACTAGAGGATTTTCTGTTGTAACGATGAAGTAACTGAAATGTGACTGTGTTGTTGCGTAGATGGCATTTTGTAGTGTACGATATAGGTCTATGCAGTGATCTGATTTTGAGCCGCATGGATGATGTTCACCCAGGTGTGTATTTCACCTGTGATAGAAGAATCCGATGAGTCTGTGCTTTTTCTCGATGTCTCACTAACGAAAAGAGAGGAAGGTTCCATTAAAAGGATTATATTTATATTTTAAAAGATTGCATCTCAATGCAAACACTTCTTCGGCTTTGCGCTTTTGGAAGTGAAACTTAGTTTGATTAGAAGCCCAGTATTTAGAACGAGGTCAATTAGTTCGGAACACTCTTTAGAAACAGAACCTTAGGTGGTCGGGGATATTCTAGGCGGAAACAGCTACCTAGAGAAGATTCTAAAAGCTAACATGGCTTATGATGGTCACAAAGATGAACTGGTAATTGTGGAGAAACAGGCATTATTTTTGCGCCTACAATTCAAGAGAGATACCTGTGTGCAGGTTCTCTCCCAAAGTCTGACCATAGCGATAAGGAAGACTTTCTACTGTGCACATATACTCCTGCCCTTCAATAGCCGTCCCTTGGAGTGAACGCAAATGTGCAGCCACAAGTCCCTTCTTCTCTCTCTTCAATGTATATGTTTTGGCAGGTAAATTGTCAGTGACAGCTAGAGACAACGGGAGAGAGGAATTTCCTATCGATACATTGTTTCAATGAGCGACTTATTCTGCGTTTGAGTGTGATTACTCTTCAGCACAGCGTTTATTCTGTACTTGGTTATTACACACACACAATTTGTCACCTTACGATCCAAGTCCTAAAACTGCTGGCATTTCAATGCTATCTGATTTTACATTCATTTCCCATTCATACTTGGTGTTCTTCAGCATATATCAACTGACTTTTCAGGATGTCCACTTTCTCGTAAGTGGTTCGCAACAATGTCAAGCTGCTCACCATGTATTTCTCATCGAACAAGACGTTTTAATATGGCAAAACAACTTCATTAAAAGAGAGTAGTAAAAAAGGGATGAATTGTTATAATTATATTTGTTAATATTAGTTAGTGCATAAAAGGAGTTGACTAACTGTATTGGAGTTACGTAATAGGATGAATCGTGTGATGGATGAGTTGTAGTTGTAGTGAGGAGGCAAATAGAAACGAAGGAGTATATGGAATTATGCAAGAGTTCTGAGGAAATACACGAATCATAAGGAGTTAGAAAAGCAAGCCAACAAACAAATAATAATGTCAGTAGAAAACAATAGTGACTGTCACCATGATAGTTGGAGTGGCTGAATAATTTACTTCTGTAAGTAAAGCTCTAGCTGCTGAGGAGATGACGGTGTTCGTTGAGATGGAATGACCGGTGATCACAAGGTTTTCAATGATCACACTGCTTACAGAGTTACTGTTGCCTTTCTGCAACCATGCTCGTTAGTTTTCGTGTACCCTCTTAGACAAGATACGTGTGGAACGACATATGTGCCTGACTTTGGATGAAGACTTCTTCAGAAGATCTAGGTCTACTTGTAGAGAGTCAGGATTGCACATGTGTGGGATCCGAGTTGCAAGGGATTTAATTAAATTACATTTCCGTTCAACGGCCATCCAACTGTAGAAACTTCGCAGTTGACCGACCGAAGTGGGTTTCCAATTTACTGAATTGATTAATCTCACATTGGGCCTTCTTGTTAGTTTCACATCAAGAAAGGGAACTACAGACTCGCTTTCCACTTCAAGAGTGAATTTTATTGTCGAATGGCAGTTATCAAATACTTGTAGCAATCGACTGGCGTCGTAACTTTTATCGCCAATGATGAAAGTGTTATCGCCATACCTTGCAGACAGTTGTGGTCGACATCAATGGACCCTCGTCGAGACTAGAACTGACGAATTTTCAAAACTGTGCTCGTAACAACTCAACACTTTTGAAACTACACTCTTTCATGAAAATAAGTGAGACTGTACAGCTAAAGAAAACGGATTCACCGAAAAGAGCCTTTTCGCTGAACTATGAGTTTCGTTTTCATAAATCATTAACAAAATGTATCCATTTACACATGGAAGTAAGAATTCATAAATAAGTAGAATTTCTCTGCTTTACCAGCCCTGTCGCCTCTTCATCTAATTTATTCTTTCTTCTGCTCAGGATAATTTTAGTTATATCTACTATGTATTATAATTCGTACCTTTTATTCTTGCATTCTTTCAATATCATAGGTACCATTAGTGAAAAAGTAAAATTAAATCAGCGATGTATATTCACCATGGTATTATTATTATTACTATTGTTCAATTGAGTTCTGAGTGGAACACAGGGATTGAACAGCACATCTCCACTTCGCTCGATATCCTACTCTCCTCTTATTCTGGACCCATGATTGTCCATAATCTCTCATTTCCTTCAACTCGTATGATCTCCTCCATGTCACCTTCGGATTCCGTTCAAGCGATGACCTGCATGGAGAGCAATGTCACTCAATGGTTTCTTTAGCGTTTATTCAATCCATCTGCATTCTCTCCCACACATTTCTTGAAGGATAGGTTCTTGGTTGGTTTGTTACACTTTAGAGTTTATTGTTGCTAATTCTTTCTGGGGAACCGGCCATTGGATCTTCAGTATGGAGATAGTGAAGAGAGCAGCTGTTGAAAGAAGTCTGCTTTGGTCTGTTGGAAATCCTTTTCGTTCCTGGCTCAAAAAGAAGAAGTGATATTCTCATCCGTTTCGCCTGTGATTGAAACGATGCTGCCTACTCAAGTGAATGAAGCGACTTCTTTCAAATACATTCCACTGATAGTGATTGGTGTTTGTCGCTGCTGGTTGGCTATTTTCACCACAAATTTCATTCCTCGGTTCAATTGAAGGCTTGTATTCTCTGCCTGCTCCTGCCATCAACTTGTTAGCTTTCAGATGTAAGTCTTCGAGCCTAGGTGCCAATTGACACAAATCGTCAGAGAAGTCTAATTGTTCAAGAGTTCTCCCAACAGTTACACGTATTACTGTCTTCTCGTTACAGCACACTTTTCTGTGTCAGCAATCCACCACAGTCAGAAATATCGTCCGTCATAGTAGGTAGTGTAATCCAATTGAAACGTTTTGCTTCATGTCGAAAATGACAAAGTTGTTCTCATTAATTATACCAGTTAGAGAAAGTTTCCACGATATCTAGTAGAAGTACAGTTACGTTTTCACTCCTCGTTTTTTCAATGGAGCATAGGGTTCCAACATTTAGAGGTTGAATATCTGTGGTATTGTTTTTCCAAATATGAACTTCTATCCTACTGTCTAGATTTACCCTCTTATCCTGGCTGACTCCGTGGAAATAAACTAGTTGAGGTTGAGGAGTGTGTCAGTTAGAAGTCGAACCTAGACTTCCTGGCGCGTATTATATCGTTTGAAACAACAGGGTAGATAACCATTACTAATGAACTCCTGGAATTCACTGCATGAAAACAGAGTTTGAAAAACAATTACAGGATACAGTTTACCACAAACGAATAGTGTAATTCCCTTCCACATTTCAAGTATTCCCTTCCTACACTTACATATTTTATATAGGATATAGCGCAGTATCATAGGATACAATTGACATGGTAGTAGGTGTAAATGTTAGTGGTCATAATCACAGACAAAAGTATAATAAAGAAATTCCATTGTGTAAACAACGATTGGTCTTGATATTTAGAGGGCTAAAGCAAGTTAAATGTAATGACAAATAGTATTTGAACGTATAAAATAGGTCAAGGCGTTTCCATGTTTAGGGCCATAAGAAATTCCGATATTGTCCTCGAATGTATTCCACATGTAGATTGTGGTTGTGTTAAAGTCAGGAAGCAACGAGCATGATAGGAAATCAAAAGGAGAAAAAGACACGCAAATACGATGAGCAAAAGAGAAAGGTGTAGAAGTTATGCCTGAGAGTATATGCGAATATTCATTAAATTTCTCACTTAATTAGCTACCAGTCTGAAAAGTACCCAACTCCTCTTATGCACTGTCGAATACTAACAACTATGCTTGTGACAACTTATCACTTGTGTTAATACCCTCTATCATGAGATAAACATTGTGTATAAATGTGATTGTACAGCTTAATGAACGAATTCACCGAAGTGAGTCTCTTCACTCAACTACCTGTCTTCTATTCGTTAGTGTCTGGATGGGGATGATTTATGAAATGAAATTTCAATCACACAATGGTCTATGTATGATCAAGCATAGCATACAACTATTTCCTCTCTGTTATGCATACACGTTTAGGAATTAGATAAAGCATTTCTCATAAAAACCAAATAGAGCAAGCATATACAAATGTATATATGTATCAATGGGTGCAGAGATTTTGAAATAGGCTTTACAACTAGAAGGGTTCACGTGAGTGAAATGAGATCTATGAGAATCACTCATTTACAACAGAAGTACATACTAATAAGCAGAGAAATTTTAGTAGGTCAAGTAGTCCATAATTAGTACATGTTGCATTCCGTTGTTTTGTGCACACACCGTTTCAAGTGCATGTAATTAATCTATAAAAGAATTTCTCAATTTCATCAATTACTAGTGAGAGGTCTTAGGAACTAATTTCAGGACCTGCTTGTGCCCTCTTACTCTCAGTTCAAAGCGTGAATTTAGCGTTACTCAGCAACCTACATAGCAGCCTTGCTGTCTCGTTGAAAGTTTTGACAAACCGGCTGTAGAATACCGCTCTTCCCAAAGACTGTCTCAGCTTCCGTCTCAAATTTGGTACTTCACTGGTTTTGACAGTCAGGATTTTCTTAGGTAACGATAGTATTTCTCCATTTCCCACTCAATAAACCAGGAGGACAACAGTGTTTTTCGCTATTTGGGACTTATTCTCATTAATATGCAGTCCATATTCATCTATTCCCTCTAAGATGGCTTCGACAATAATAATACTAATCCACTTTATTTCAATAACAGTAATTATAATACAGAATGGAATTCTCAGCATTTGTCACACATATTGCATCTGATTTACTCAAAGTATAAGTAAAATTAAAACAAAATTAACCAGAGGAATTTATCCACATTTACGTTATAAATTCAAAAATATTCGCAGTACAAAATGAGAATAATAAATATAATAATAATAATAACATAGAGTTTGTTTCAAACAGTATTGTCGATTCAATTTCTGAAATTTTAACATGTTATAGATTACTGAATCTAATGTTCTGTTGATATAGTCTAGTGAGGGGAAAGGCAAAATTAACAGTTATAACACAACTTAAATGTACATGAGACAGCATTACTTGAGAAAGGATTAAACTTTAACATAACTCGGAAACCACTGAAAGAGATAGAATTAGCTCCCATCATGGAACCTATATTAACTCTTTCACCTGATGATGAAGCTAATGAATTACGTCAAAGGTTGGATGTATCCTGTCGAATCAAAAGCAGGGCATCCCAAATTTGTCGAAGAACGAACTTCATGCATTAAAAACATCAAGATCAGATAAATCTATTGTTATAACTAAAGCTGACAAAGGCACTATCACTGTTATTCTTAATAAAGATGACTATGATAAGAAAGCTTTGGAACATATCGAAGCAGGTCCATACGCATTAGTACCAATAAACAAAATGTCTAGTACTATGAACAAAGTAAAAGCACAAGTGTGCAATCTACTTAGAGAATTGAAACCAAATCTAGGGAATTCAGTCTGGTTTTCAATAGCTCCCAAAACAAACACGGCCGCGAGATTTTATGGAAGGCCGAAAATACATAAAGTAGATGTTCCTTTAAGACCAATAATTGATTTTACCAATTCAATAACATATACTTTGTCAAAATACATATCACGAATACTGAAACCACTTCAATACAATATTCCTTCGAACATTAAAATATTGAGGAGTTTAAAAGGAAAGTAATGGACATTATTTTTAAAGAAGACGAAATTATGGCAAGTTTTGATGTGGTTTCTCTATTTACTAGTATTCCTATATGTGGTTCACTTGATATTATGAAATATGAACTTGAAAACAATCAAGAAGTATTAAATAAATCTTTATTATCAATAGATGAAGTTATAAAATGCTTAAAACTTTGTTTGGAATCTACATATTTTACCTTTAAAGACAAACTATACTGTCAAACAAATGGAGTTGCAATGGGTTCACCAGCATCTCCAATTGTAGCTAACCTATATATGAAAGCCCTAGAAAAGAAAGCATTGACAAATTTTAGTTGTCATCCTAGAATATGGTACAGACAGGTAGATGACATATTTGTCATCATAAAGAAAGCTGAAAAAGAAAACTTTCTAACAGAAATTAACTTAGTCTCAGAATATATAGAGCTTACTAATGAAGTAGAATCGACGGAGGGAACCCTAAACTTTCTTGATTGTCTTGTAAAAAAACAAAAGGACGGGAAACTGAAGTTTACGATATACAGAAAGCCGACACATTTCCAATCAGATCATCCAATAGGAATGAAAGTTTCAGTTGCTTTAAATCTCGTTAACAGAGCTAGAAACATTATAACAGATAATGACGATATGGAGAATGAGATATCCGATATAAAACAGATTTTGATTGGAAATGGTTATCCAGAAAACCTACTAGATAATATCATCAATAAAAAGGAGCATAAGGGAAAACAAAAAATTGAAAAGTCTTGGCTATCGACGACAGCCATTCCATATCGAAAGGACACAGCTGAGCAACTTCAAAGACTATTTGCTTCATATTATATTAAAGTCTGTGTCAAGCCTTCTAACTCTCTGGAGAAAGCGTTGGTGCATGTCAAGGATATGGTTCCCAAAATAATAAGTAAAACTTGTCATTTCTCAACCGACTTTCACTGGAAAGTCAAAGAAGTATGCGGTTTCACGCAAAGATCTCTCCAACGTATCTACAATCAACATTCATCGCATTCGGTACACGTTTTGATCGACGGTTCGAGGTTGGTTCGTTGCCGGAATTCATTGATGTTGATACTTTCTGGCTGACCAACTAATCTTCGGTGTCAATGAGCCAAGACAGTTGTTGATGAAAGTCCGCAACTGTTGGTCAGAAACACTTCTAGTATTCTATCAAGTCTCTGAAGAGCATAGGCGAACTGACTTATTAGTGTTGGTCATCCATATGTTTGTTCTTTATGTTTAGGGAAGTTGAGTTTGAAACTGATTTCAGATTATTGGAGATGTGTCTTGTCTTTCTTGTCTTCGCTCTATCACCTTTAATAGGAAAACGTAATTTAGAAGCACACAGATCACAAAGGAATGTTCCTTTATGTAACGTCGTTTGTACTGTACTGTTAATTAGTATCTCTGCAACTTCACATAGAATGTCAGTAGAGGTAATTTTTCATATCACTTGATGATTCAAACGTGAAATCATGTATCATTGAGAAAAGATGGTTGAATTTTGAAACTTGGTTGAGTAGTCCTACTTAATACAAACGCATTGAGTGATGAACAGCGTTCAGAAAATGTTGTAATGCTTGTAGGTTTCATAAGACTACTTGAACAAGTTCCTCAATCTATCCATTTCCCATTCGATAAGTTGCATAGCCTTTCAGCTCGTGTTTTGTCTATTCGCTCCCGATTTAACACTAATATTTCTGAATATAAAATCCAATGAGAAATCAGTCGTGTCACCAGACTGATGGGAGTGAGATATTTACCGTTTCTGTTTTCTGAGCTGAGTGACGTAATTGTAAAGCTTTCAGTTGTAAAGGAGAGCGGAAAATCGAATGTAGTGGAGATATGCCTCTGAAGCCCCATGTTCAGTATAGAAATCAGTGCGTGACCAAGAAGAAGAAGAAGCAGAAGAACTTACTCCACATTTTGCACTTCCCAATTATTTCGCTACTCAAATTAACTCGCCGTTTTTTCGCCGATATATGCATAGCGGCTACTAGCAAGTAACCAGTCTCTCCTCAACAAAATAAACCATACTCAAACTTCGAATGGACAAGATAGTCACCTGCCAGTCGTCAGTGCTTAAAATACAGTCTTAATCAAGTCAACCTAGAATGGGATCAGGAAGCAGAGGAAAGACTTAACATCAACTATTTTACTGTGAAAAAACAAGTGCGTCTAAAAATTGTAAATCCACTGATAACGTTCTGACAAACATGTCTTCTCAAGTTCGCCATAGAGATCGAATTGGAAACTAACCATAAACTCCGTTGCAAACCCAACCCATTTAGGTCACAATATGTGAAATGTTTCAAACCATAGGTAATTAAAATCGAGAGACTGTGTATCGTGTTGACTGATTCGAATTGTCTGCAATCCATGTGTGGGATATGAAGTTCAGTTGACTGGTTCCGTGTTAGCTACTTTGTTGTGATGATCCACGTATTTTTGGATAGAACCAGCCAACAACTTGTTACTTGGAAACAAACATGTGGAGACAAAGGAGAGAAAACCTGAGAATATGATTGCACGTGAATTCTTCTATTTATCGAGTTCCAATTTAATGGTGACTTATCGTGTGAGATTTTATTCCATAGACTTCGCATGAGTATACGAAGAAGATTTTACGCAGCAAACTTCTGTTTGTCATTCTCTGGCTGACGAATGATTGGGACGCAAACAAAGGATAAGCTAGATAGTTTTGCCACATCTATGTGCATTTATCAATTCAACTGCACCTGCGGTGACAGTTATGTCGGGCACACCACCAAGAGGCACTTTAGACAACCGATGTTTTACTGAACGTCTCTCATTGTGATTTGACAGAGGACTGACAAAAACAATTCGTGGCTCAATTTTGTCACTTTCAGTTGATAGTGGTCGCATAGGGGAGAAGACGAGAGCTTTCAGGGTAATTCAACGTTTCTCACCGAATCTCTCCAATTAGCCGCGAATTCGTCTACTGCACACAGCTCAGGCGATAGGCATTCGAACTATCAAGCCTAAACTATGCATTCAAAAGAGGTTCTAACAGCCATTATTCCTCTCTAGCCCTAGTAAGACAAAACCACCTGGTGAATTCTACACCGCCCACCACTTTCATTCTTAACCCTCTCCTATCATCCCTTAATCTTATCGCATCTTCATTAAAACGTATTTCATTTAATTCCCTTATGATCTAGCATTAATTAATACGTTCATTTGTTTTTCTTAGCCTTCATCGACTACTTCTACCTGAACATTTGTTTGTTTAGTCATGCTGTTTTCCATTATTCTTTTTATCACAGATCGCCTCACTTTTTTCATCCTTATTATTGATAGAACCATTATCATTATCATTACTATTATTATGACTAATTGCACAATTTATATGCACAATCTTGTTATCCTATTTGTAAAGTTATGTAGGTGTATTCGAGTTAAGCCTGATGAGGTCTAATTGAAAGCGCACTATTGTTTGCTTTAAGGAAGTCAAGTTCTGTGTCAGCACATTCTGAAGTACAAATGTTTGTTATCCTAAAAAGAGCAAATGAATTCATTTTCCTTTTCCTGGTGATAGGCACCCAACTACAAATATTAGTTATTTGTCCGTTCCATGTACGTTTCCGAAAATAAATGGGTTTCTACGGTATTCTGTCAAATTTGCGTTAGTGAAATCTGAGATTACGTTTTTTTTGAAGGCTGTATTAGTAAAAATGAATATCCTTATGTATTCCGGAAAGCAATTAGGCGTAAACGTATATGTCCGAATTCGAAAACATTTAAGTGCTATACACTTAATCGCATTGATGCAATCAGTTCTCTTGTTGTAGAGCTAAACAGGAATACATCTTTTAGAAGTCACTTTCTGTTTGAACTTTCAACTGATGAACGCCGACAATCCGAGGGAAACATTTCTCTTGTCATCGGAAAATAGTCTCAGTTTGCTAATCTCAAGCATCTTGACAGCCTCAAGCAGGTAGTAGTAGGAAAGAGATTTCCGATTGATCCCAATAAATATGCATTTAATAATATTAGATGGTTGGAGGCGATCGGCCACAGGAAGCCTTGAATGACCTAGGTTTCGTGCTAGTTGGCACTCAACAGTAAGCAAGGCGTATCTGCAACATTGAAGGGACTCATGTCCCTTCTGAGATTCGTACCTGTGTCATCCAGTGCTGCCTACAGTCAGGGATGTTACCACTGAGCTATTCAGGCTCACGATTGACCTCCTGTAGGACTGTGGTGGATACTTTGATTGGACAGCAGTAGCTAGTGCGATGTGTCTAGTCCTTTGTGGACACACTGCAAACCTGACTGATAGCATTCAGTCTCCACCAAACAAAGGACCAGACACATCACACTAGTTACTAGTGTCCAATCAAAATATGTATTTAATTATTCTTCCGTCACTCTTTCTGAAACTTAATTACAAGCCCTATCACTGGGCGTAAGTTCTGTGACAGTTCGTCCAAAGTCAACAGATTTCATACTCAAGTGCGATTCGCCAATGTGTTTAACCAGACCAACGATCTCACGCTCACATCACCTCAGGATATCCAACACTTTAAATCTACAGTTCTTGATTGCTGCCATCAGTTTACTAGTTCACAACCTAGCTGCAATAATCTTCTGACCAAAGAGCATATAGACCAACTTAAAGAACTAGAGAAGAATGGTGATATTATCATATGCGATCCAGACAAAGGTGGGTGTATTGCTGTTATGAATCGCCAAGATTATAATGACAAAATCTCAGTGATCCTTTTTGACCAAATGAAATTCGCCAAACCCGATGGTGAAAAGAACACGACACATCTAATTGAAAATCAACTGACTGATGTCTTATAGAACATGAGGAATAAGTCAGTAATCTCGTCAGATATATATGGATGCATTCAACCAGTAGGCGCCATAATACCACAGTTGTGTGGACTACCGAAAATTCACAAGACGGGATTACCCCTCTTTACAATCCTCGATATGCCGAATTCTCCTTGTCATGGAATTGCTCAATAGCTAGCTGAAATACTGGAACCAGTTAGAAGGCAAGTATCTAAGTTTTCCATTGGTGATACGCTTAAATTTATTGAGAATATCAAAGATTTTAATGTCTCAGACAAAGTCATGCTCTCATTAGATGTGACTTCGCTATTTACCACTGTACATCTCATGGAAGTTGTTTGCCATATATGTGATTCTACTGATACACATAGTTTAGAAATAGGGTTGACGACAATCCATCTCAAAGAACTTTTGTTGAGATGCAGGATGAATGTTCAGTTCATCTTCAATAATAAGATTTTTAGACAGAGAGATTGCATTGCCAAGTTAGTCTAAAATTTGGAAAATCCACCAATATCGTTCCCACAAACATGTCTTCTTAATTTCGCCATAGAGATCGAGGTGGATACTTACTATACACATCATTGCAAACCCAACATGTTTAGGTCACAAAATGTGACATGTTTCAAACCATTGCTAATTTAAAATCGAGAGATTGTGTATCGTGTTGACTGATTCGATTCGTCTGCAATCCCTCAAATCAATCTGTGTAATGTGAGGTTCAGTTGACTGGTTTCGTGTTAGCTACTTGGTTATGACTATCCACTAATTTTTGGATGACAGTAGACTGAATTTTGGCCAGTCTAGAAATCCATTTGTATTGCTTTGTTCTCCCCTTCAAATTCCCGCGAAAACCTGTTACAAGACGCGGCATTCTATCAGCAGTATCTTCTATTTTTGATCCACTTGGGATACTGTCGCCACTGTTGCTTCCGGCAAAGCTGATGTTACAGTCACTCTGCAAAACAAAATATGGGATGGGATCAGTCATTGTCCTCACAAAACGAAAAAGTCTGGCAGAGTTGGATAGGCGCCGTGGAGAGAATAGAGGCTTTGAGAATCCCTAGATGTATAGGACCCAGTTTCGACTCTGAAAACTGCACCCAACAGTTACATATACTATTTGATGCGTCAGAAGTAGGGTACGGAGCGGCCGCGTATGTGCGAGTACAATCGAGTCACAACAAAGTATATTGCAATTTACTCTTTGCCAAGGCTAGAGTCGCCTCGCTGAAGGCCGTAACCATTCCACATTTAGAACTAGTAGCGGCAGTGTTGGCAATCAGGCTGTACGAGATCATACGTCGTAATACAACCGTGAAATTTAAAGCCGTATATTTCTGGACGGACTCAATGACAGTATTATATTACATACGTGATACGTCCACTAGGTTCAGAACCTTCGTAGCAAACCGACTAGCCACCATACACCATTACTCAGATCCCAAACAGTGGTACCATGTACCAACCAGAGATAATACAGCCGACCTAGCATCGCTTGGCACGTTAAAACTTGAACAACTACAGCGTTGGTTGGAGGGTCCGAGGTTCCTATCGAAAGAAGAACATCAATGGCCGCATGCAGAGCTATGCTGTATTCCTGAAACAACAGAGTTGAAGAAACAAACAGCTGCAGTACGATGTCTCGTTCGACCAAACTGCATCACCAATCTGTTGAGACGATACTCTAAATGGACGCTCTTAGTGAAGTCTTTTGCATGGATCCTTAGATGGAAAACCTTCCTAGTTGAAAGGTTCAGAAAAACGGGAAAGGAATTAGCCGTAAGAGGATTATTGAAACTATCAGAAATGAGACACGCAACTCTAGAAATCATACGATCTGTTCAGAGTGAGGTCTATTCGAACTTCGATGAAATAGGGACGGACAGGAACTGTAAGGGCGTTGATTCTCTGAGAAAGATGTGTCCGATAGTAAAGGATGGAGTCTTATGTATAGGAGGTCGTCTTTCGTACGCGGACATTTCCATGGCAAATAAGCACCCAGCAATCCTCCCTTCGAAACACATAGTTACCGAAATATTGATTCAGTATTATCATACCACAGAGGGTCACTGTGGAGTGCATAACATTATGGCGTCTTTGCGTCGCTCCTTTTGGATTGTTATAGGTGCCTCCACTGTTAAACGAGTTATTGGACAATGTGTCGAATGTAAGAGGATGTCTACGTTAACTTGTGAGCAGCTCATGGCTCCTCTACCCATGGCGAGAGTGCAAGAAGTATGCTATCCATTCCAGTTCGTTGGAGTAGACTACTTTGGATCATTTTTTGTTAAGTGGGGTCGAGGAAAAGAGAAGCGATATGGCTGCTGATTTACGTGTCTTCAGATTCGTGCTGTACATCTTGAGGTAGCACATTCCTTAACGACTGAGTCATTCATCATGTCGTTATTGTGGTTTATAGCTAGACGTGGGACCCCTACATATATCTGCAGTGATGATGGGACCAACTTTGTCGGCGAAAACAGAGAACTGAAGGATGGATGGAATCAGAAGAAGATTAGTGATACTCTTTTGTCCAAAGAGATACAGTGGCACTTCCAGCCTCCAAATGCGAGTCATAGAGGTGGAGTGTTGGAGCGAATGATTAGATCAGTGAGAGTTATTCTTCAAGCATTATGCAATGAGCAGAATCTAAATGATGAAAATATATTGACGTTTATGGCAGAAGTAGAACGCATATTGAATGATCGGCCACTTGTACCACCAACATCAGATAGTAGAGATAATTTAGCTCTCACGCCAAATCACATACTACTGGTCTGTCGAAACATTAGTATGTTGAATCTATCGCCAATAAACCTGGATATCTATGAAATAACGAAAATATGCTGACAGCTGAATTTCAGATCCCACTAACTCATTCGATGGTAAAATTCTGCTCCTGCATGCCTCTTTCGACATTTTTGTATGGATTGGTTCGCAGTTACTCAGGTTCCAGACCAAAAAGAATCAAAAATTCACCGGTTGCTGAATTATTAATACTTCTCTGCATGTTTAACTGGATCATAACTGCTGTGGTGAGCCTTTTGCAGATTATATTGCTTAAAACATCGTTTACGGTAAACTAACTAACGACCGAATGTAACGCAACACTCAGTTGTTTCGCTCATTTTCAACAAATTCAAACAATAATGGTGCCATATAAACTGTTTTGACTTATGCAGAGTTTACTTACGGTCAATATTCCACTATCTACCCTTGTATATATATCTTGTGTTAGTGAAAAATTTTAAACATGTCTACTCCATGTGTGCATTATTATCATATTAATGATGCCTGTCAACTGGAGTCCCTCATGTGCATAAAGTGGGAATATATTATTGTAAGACGCATTTTATTGTTTTATGAGGGAATTGACTTCAAGCTTTATTTATTTTCCCAAGTATCTGTAATCCATTCAACGCATACTTGGGTTTTTTTGTTAATGCGAAGTCAATATCTCTATATTTCTTGATGTGTTCCATTGAATCACCAGTTATCCTATTTTTCCCACAAACTGAAGATAAAATGACAGCAACCATGTTATTTAACCGTAAATCATGTAATTTAAATATGTCACGTAAATAATACTTATCCATGCCTATACAACTTGTGTGTCCTACATTTGTAGGAATAAATATGTACCATATTATATTATCATTACTAACTAGACTTACTAATCGTATGTGTAATTTATCGAATTGATGATGCCTGTAAACTGGCGTCCCTCATGTACAAAAATGAGAATATACTATTATTATTATACTGTCCAGGTACACAACTCCGGATGGAGGCAGGCTATGCATCTAGCAGCTTCGTTTTGGCGGAGAAGGAAGCGAGAATATCTATCCTTACTTTGAACTAGACAGAAATGGATCACAAAATCTAAAAATCTATCCCCGGGGGATGTGGTGATGATTGCGCCAGAATCTTCGACAAAAGACCGTTGGCCGCTAGGAATTATTGCGGGATGCGAGCAGTCCGCGGACGGACTTGTCAGAACCATCACAATAAAAACGAGAAACGGCGAAGTGAAGCGCGATATACGTAAGATATGCCTACTAGAGGGAAGTCATTTGTAAGAGAGCCGGGCACGAGGGTTATTCTGTGCAACATGATTCATAAAATCCTAGTCGGATTTTGGGGGCCGGCGTAAGGTCAATTCAATTCCCATCCTTGAATCAAGTCAACCTGTCCCGGATCAGCCTAGCATTGTTGCAACCAAATTATCCATGCCTAACGTGTCTATCCCTCCTTGTTTAATGAACTGTGTGTGTTTTTTACATCGATCCGTTTAGTCAGACCGTTGAACTCATGACCCAGTAAGAGTATTTTGTGAACTGTTATTTTTGCTGACCCATGTCTAACTTTGTACTATTCTGTTGAGTTTATCTTATTTATTGATCTTCATCTGTATCAGCCTACCTGGTTAAGTACCCAATTAAATTCTATCTTTGTGCCTATGCTCTGTCTATCTCTTAACCGCTCTCCGTTTTATGCCCTGCCTTACTTGGGTTCATTCTTCTACTGACTGCTTACCTGAACGGTCGTGTCTGATTCCGGCTAGTTCGCAATTTTGACTTTAACATTATTCCGCTCTGATAGCGGTACCTTGCTTTCTGTTAAGCGTTGTGCTTTGTTCTCTTGAAACCGTTAAGTTTTGTTGTATATATAATTATTGATTTGTTTATTAATAGTACCGTAGAAACAGTGACCGGCTTCTTGTTTGTTCTGGACCGGGATAGCCTTTATCTACGCGTGACTTAATTTCAAGCGATATTGCGCTTACAGTTTTTTCCGGCAACACAGGTGTATTTTAGAATATTATTTCACTTCTTTTACTCTTAGCTACTTTCGCAGGAACTTCGCTTTCTTTATTGGCAGCTTTATGCTTGAGCTTCCCGTTTATCAGGGCACGCTGAAGAGCCATATTAAAGTGTTTCTCTCCCAATACGAAAGGATTCATTTTTAACAAGACCTGCTGATTCTTAAGTGGATTCTTCTTAGCCTTCGGAGCTGGACGCTGCAAATGCATACGTCCAGACCTTACAACCGAGGAGATCTCTCGGCAATGTAGAAGCCTGCCAAGGTTCGAGTTGGTCATTTTTGCCATTGGTAAGTGGAAACCATTCTTCTTAACACTTCCTGTCTTCCAAGTGCCATAGATTTTGTCCAACTGTCTAAACGCCCCATCGGTCCAAATGGCCAAACGCCCCATATGACCACCTGGAGCAAGCTTCAACAGATTCAGAGCTCTGACATTAATCAAAGTCACACCTGGAATATTTCTGAATGCACGAGTTATTCTGTCATCTTTTTTGTAAATAACAATCGGAACGCGTTTCTGAATACGACGTCGATTCCTCATTTTGCCCTTTCCAGCTCTGAAGCGCTGGGAGTTGTAAACTTTTTGTATATCAGGCCACGCCCGAACTGCTTTGAGCACCTTTACGGCATCTTTAGTTTTCTTTATCGACTCCACATCGTTGGATACAACAAGAGGAAGCTCGGGAACACGATCACAGCGATGACCGCGAACCATGACCAAAGACGGAACACCCGTAGCTGCACAGTGGTAAGGACTCTCGCCGACCATGCACATGGTCCGGGGTTCGAACCCCTGCCGGCGCACACCCGATATCTATGGTATGCCTGAATTTGGGCAACCGATATCCATGCTGAAAGTTCCACACTTGTACTGAAAATACGGTGTGGAAATCAAGCTGTAAATCAAAAAAAAAAAAAAAAATAGCACTACAAATAGCATAACGTCTTTGGTGCACGTTTATTTTTCTGTGCCACCTTCTCCATGTCTTGGTTGGAGCATACATATGCCCACCTTGACACATGTTTCCATAGGCTCCTTGGCCTGATCGATGGGTACCACCACCACGCACTCTGGGAATACGAGCAACAGCTCTACCAGTACCCCAAGACTCAGCAGAGGTTTGATGACCAGCCTTGGTGCTAACCGCGTAAGGTTGTCTTGAATTTTCGCGCATTTGATCATGAACGAAGTTCAAAAATATCCGTGCGAAGCCAAGCAGAAAACACTGCTGATATTTTAATTGTATCACGCGTAGGTACACCATCAGCTCCGTACACATTAACAACTGGCCTCGCGACAGCCATTTTAGCGTGAACACCAGTGTAAACCAAGCATGACTCCTAGGGTTTAAGATCTTACTCTGATCGCTTCTTACCACCTAATGTATACTTGTAGTTTAATTATTCATTTACACGATTTACCTTGAAAGAAGTGACTATGAGACTAGATTCAGCATATTTTAGTAGCCTAGCACATTGCAAAAGAATTACTGAACAACTGTTTCGTCCTCGTCTGGGGCTCTACAGCGGTACACGCCCAAAACCCCTCCAGAGATAGAACCCGGGATCTTCAGGTTACGAAGCAAGCTCATTGACCATCCAGCTACTGGAACAAAAGCGCTACCTCATCGAACCCAGGTCGCCTGGGGACAGCTGGGAATCCTAACCTATCGCCCAACAAATATGTCGAAGGGAATGCATGTGGATCGGACAGATGCTGAGAAGACCGCTGAAAAACATCGCGCTCCAGCCAAATCCTCGAGTGGAACCTGAGTGGGAAACCACGAGTTGGACGTCTAAGGGTGACGTGGGGGAGATTCTGGGAGAAAATGAAAGTTTATCAGCTACCATGGAGCCACCCAAAGATAACTGTGGAGATTAGGATGAGATTGAGATGTGCTGTTGAAGCCCTATGTTCCACTAGGAATCCAAGGGAATAATATAATAACATATAACACAATAATGCAGAAGCCTAGTATCCTTAATCACTTAACAAATATGATATGTAATGATCCGAATAAAAAGGTAGAAGAGATCCAACTTACCAAATAAGCAGCAGCTAGAAATGGAAAAATCAGATATCCTGGATAGAGATGGATATAACATCCGAAAGCGCATAAAACGAAAGCTGGCAGTAGGTAGCCTAAATTAATTAAGCAGTCAAGTTGAAGAGAGTAACAGCAATCACGACTTATTCATCGTAAAAGTGATAGGGATAAGAAAACGCAACTATTTTAACAAAGCAAATGAAATGAATCTGAATGACTGGTGTGTATGATATGTGTAACACATGCCCCAGCCATCTCCATCGATGCTACTTCACAACCTAATCAGCTGACTTTTCCTCTCTACCCAACCTTCATATAAACGACAATATTACACTGCCTAACGCACATATATTAAAGACAGCTGACCTCTCTGTGTCTTCCTACCTTCAGTTTCTATGTCTCAAAGCCATACAGGAAGTAGAAGCGAAATGTTGCACAGTACACGCTCCTTTGACGTAAAACCGGATATCATGCCTAAAACAAAGATGACGCAAGTTGAGAAGTGTCAAACGAATCCTTTGTGTTTATGATAATACAAACAATTCATTGGACCTGTTGCAAATTCGCTAGCCCATCTTCAAACTGGAAGTCAATGCAGACCAGTCCGCCAACATTTTACATTTGACAGCGGATTAATCTCATACCAAACATACTAGGATGCCTGCTCAGTGTGTTCGGAAAGCTATTTTTTAGCGTCTCCACCAAGTCGAAATATATCATTTGTGTAATGTATACCAAGAAGTTCTCATAAAAGTAATTCAATCCTTGATTCACTGCAGTCGACTCAGGTCATATCCATTAGTTCAATTATAGTGAAATTAAATAAGCATATTGACAGTTAATGTTTCTGACAGACACAACGAGTTTTCATCACTTCGGAAGACAACTCTTTAAAGCCAGCCTGTTACATGATTGCATGCAACCGGGTTCAGAGTTTTAAATATAATAATAATGTATATTTTCATATAAACATAAATTTACATGAAAATGCATGCCATTTTTACAGGCACGATCAAGTATGATATTTCTGGAAATTTCTGGAAACTCCCTTAGAAGCAACATATTGGCGCAGTACCACCCGATCAACAGAGTTAAATCCCGCTGTCACAAAAGCGAAATACGGAAATTGTCGAACACCGGTAAGTTTGCCTGTTTCAGAATATGTTAAAGGATGTACGCTTGATCAATGCACCCTTGTCTATGTCTGAAACCTACCTGGTTTTCATAAGTTTGCTTTCCCCAGACCATATTTAGATTATACAAGTTAATGAAACTCTGGATCTTGAATACTACTTTAGTCAAGCAGATATTCTTGTGATCACGATGGGACGATCTTTTTAGTCATAAACTGGTACTGTAGACGATGGACAACGATTTTCGAATTCTAGTATATTAATTAGTCTAGCAAAGTATTTATCACTTCCATTCTTAAACAAATCTGGAGTCATCCTATCAGATCTTTCTGCCTTAAAACCTTTTGGATTAATGACATATTTGGCAACTTCAACTACAATTGGAGGACCAACATCTACATCTTGTTGAAGCTGCTTTGATGTTTATAACTTGAGTCTTCTGATTAAGTCATAAACTATTCGTTTCTAATTCTTCAAGAAGTCAATCCAGACCAGCTACACTTGTACATTTCACAACAGTAGTTAGTCAGGTGCTAGATGCTTTCTTTTGATATTGGTCTGCTCTGATTAATATTACATGTCGATGTGAAAAATAAACTGGATGAACAGTAGTGGGCAATTTTACTATATACAATGGAATACGCTAGTAAAACATAGTCGTAAGGTTTTATTAATACCTTCTCTAAATACATAGACAGACTGAGTTTTCCGCATAGAACTTTGCATAAAAGTGCGATAGTTTAAGTTGCTACACTTCATATAGCATACGAAGGTAGATTAAGATTTAAAGGAACTGTAATGAACGGAAGTATTCGGGACAAAAATAAGTATATAAAGAAAAATGAGAACGTAGTGGATTTAGTTCATCACGAGTGAATACACACACTTTGTTGGGAACGTTGTTGAGCTATTTCCCCTAAGTCTCAAACCACTGGTTTTTAGTGTCTTGATGACCTCAACCAGGCGGTCGACACCTTCCTACACGGCTCAAACCAATATTTAAAGATTTCATATGTTGATTCCAGGTTTGATTTCAGCACCCTCATCCCATTTTCAACCTAATTTTATGTTAGCTAACATTGCTCGACAAGGAAGGCAATAGCTTGGAATGCGTATTTAAATACATGCCGAAAGCAGTAGTACACATCCAACATAATGAGTGACATGACTACATCATGCACCGCATATTGTAAAACCCTAGACACTGTTAAATTAAAGAAGAGAAATTTAGTGATGCCGATGAGATGCGGAGTTAATAACGTTAATATAACTCAGAAACACGTTAGAAGTTTATGCACTGGGCAATGATTCACACCTAACAAGTGATGGTCAGTCAGACCAGCTGGTGCCTTAAAAAATAAATCAGATTCACAAGAAAGTAAACTTATTCCTACAATGTTAGATAAAATCAGATAAAAGAGGTGAACTACAACTAACCTTTACAGATGGAAATATTGATCCACAGGAATACTATGTTATACACGATACAGGTTGAATTGGAGGCAGATACTAGTATTGAATAAGGATCAAGTGATTACCTGAACAATGCATTACAAAAGACAGTGAGAAACTAGGGTCACTGTACTGAAACATTATGGCTTTTATTCTTATTTAAGTGTAAAATTTATGAAAGTTTATTTTTAGAATGCTGTTATAATCAACGATACCTACACAACCAATACCTTTATTCAATTAATATACCCAGCAAGAACGCACGCTTCCAAAATAAAAGTTTATGACTTACATGTGCTTCAATGCAGACACGCGAACATTGTCATTCCCGCAGTGAATTGTACTTCAACATAAATGCTCGTTATATTTGTGAAATTGATAATGAAAGGCTTTCAAACAAACGAAAATTATCATTTCACACCTAATTCGCATAATCATTAAACTCAGAGCATATTCCTAAATGGCTCCAAAAGCAAATTTAATTCCCAGAACCCATTAATGGTGAAAGCAGGAGAATTAGCTCCTCTATCACGAAACATAATATAGAGACAGGACATAAAATTAATGTTTACACATCTTTTAGGCCTATCTATAAAACGTGTTTGGGGTGTATCCTAAAGTTTGTGGAAGCCCTAGCAATCAGAAAGTTTGAACCGCCTTTATGCTTTCAAGAATAATTCGTTATCACACTAAACCTTTCTTGGTTAGCTTTTTGGATACCATAGCAGATGTACTATTGCCGCTTATTCGGTTTAGTGATCTTCATTCTTATTTTGACCTTCACTATGTCCTTTTAACTTGACCTAAATTTATTTTCTCAGCGCTTAACCCTTTATTAATTTCATATATATTCCTATGACAAGTCCGTGTGTGATCAGATTGCTCGAAATGCGTTGCGCAAATACATTACACGATTCAGACAAATTACGTCTTCTTATTGCTTTGTCTAAATTCACAAGAATATATAAGATCTTATAGTACATATGGACCACAAGTAACAAACCGTTAAACTTCCAGAATATACTAGAACGACCACATTCAGGGTTTGCGTTGCATGCCATCGCACTACACACTATAGATCTGCTGTTGACAAATAACGGATACCATGATCCAGCACTTAATGTCGTATTTTTAAAGATCAGACCAACTTAGATCACGGAAATTTCGGAATCATCACAGAACAACCTTGTAGCATTCTGATATTATTTTAAAAACATAACACTACAGTCTTTAAAGTCACCAGAGCATTACAGATTTGCGGGGAAGTTGCAAACGGCGAAAAACAAGTCTTTCAGATTCAGAAGTATGAGATTATATTAGAATCCTATCTTTAACAAGTGTTTGGCCTCAAATAGACACAAATGGAATTAACATCGCCAGCAAATACAAATATTCATCACTAAAACTTCGTTTTAATATCAAATGGATTAATGTACTCTCTAGAGAACGGCTTACTCGGCTTTTTTCCAGATTCAATGTTGAAACTGAGTGATCAGCACAAATATAACTGTAAGATAAAGCACTCAACAATCTCAAACTATTCTACTGCGTAAATACAAAGCCATGGCTAACCCCTCCGCCCACGAAGCATCATAACTACACAAAAAATACTCAACACTACCTTGACAAGAGTGAGCAAATTAAAGAACCAATGTTATCATTCAAGATCAAGAAACACCATATCAAATTAAGGGATTTCTATAGGCCCCTGATGAAATCCTTTAAATGAGTACCATCTAAATCTTTTCAGCTACTTACCAAATGAGTGAGAGAGCCTGGAGTTCTTTTAGATCCGTTTCCTCTAATAAAAGATGCTTCGATGACTCATGTACTGAGGATTTGGAACACTTTTGTATAGAAAGCAAATACTTTAGTATATATATTTCCTATCTATATGGAACACACCAGTTGTACAGGCATGGATAAGTATTATTTAAATTACATGAATTTGATTTATAGTGAAATTAAATGGTTGCTGTCCTCTCTGACATCAGTTAGTGAGCACATTCTGATAGTTAGTCGTTCAGTGGAGCACATAAAGAAATATAGAAATATTGTCTTCGCATTAACAAAAAACCCAAGTATGTGTCGGATATATTACAAATATTTGGGAAAAAATAAAGCTTGAAGTCAATTCCTCCATATAACTTTGTTGTGTGCGGCATCGTATCTTCTTTTATGTTCAAATTGGGTATAAATTTAAAATGAGTGATTTATTTTTATGATTTTGACATCATTTTTATTGCAAGTGATACCAGATGTGAATTCAACTGAACGCAGATTAATATTGGTCATTGTCAAGCAGATTTGTTTTACTGCACCCAAGTCACCCATAGCCCGCCATTTGTCACTGCATGGTAGCTCCGTACGAGTAAGTTGATAAACACGTAGAAAGCAATATAAAAACCATTTTAGATCGTTGACAGTGCTTGTATAAGATGCTGTACAGCATCTTTTTATGGTGGCAGTGGATTTCATCAAGGATGCTGAGCCATTACTAGCCAAACCTTGAGGGATAATATATGAGTAAGTGACTTTAATTGTTTCTCAGCTTCAGTCGGAATGTAGATCAATGCAACTTGTACTACAAAGTAAATACAACAGAAATGTACCAGAGGACAAAGAAAAAGTATGTGGATTGGGAAATATTTGTTTATATTCGTTGTACATTGTAATTTGACGAACAAAAATTTGTTTCTACTATGTCTTTTTATGCTACTAGTTTATTTATAGTCTTTAGAGAAGTAAGGGTATTTAAGCGCGTTTAGGTACTGTAGTAGACTAATAGTTGATTCGTTCTAGGAATAAATAGTTTATTTATATAATCAGCAGAGTGAAATAGTCTGTACAGAAAGTGTTTGAAACTTATAACCGTATTGCAGTTCCTGACTTCTAGGGGCAGGCTATTCCATATTTTAGAATACATGACTGTGAAGAGGTTTTCGCGGAGTGTTGACTTAAAAGCTTATATTGTCACTGTGCAAGTTTGGTTACGCAGATCGTAAGAGCCTTCTTGCGCGAATTGTAGGTCCTTACTGTCTGAGAATGATATTTTGTGTAGGACCTTATAGAAGAATACTAGGTTTATAATTAGTCGTCTTGTCCAGAGTGGGTCAAGTTGTAGAATCATTCACCGTGAGATGTAGTCTTTCTTACATTCGCAGCCAAGTAGTTTTGAGGTAAAATATCGTTGGATGCTTTCTATTCTTAGCTTTTCACGTGTGTGAGTGCTGCTAATAATAAATGGACAGTATTCTAGTAGTAGCCTCACACAGGTTTTGTACAGAATGAGCTTTGCTTCATTGTCGGGAAAGTTCCTGAGTATGCATCCTAAGAACATCCTCGACTTTTGAGTCTGTGATGCCACTTGCTCAGAAAATGTCAGGTCACTAGAATACCTCAGCTCTCAGTCAACGACACTTTAGAGTCTGGTTAGGTTAGCAGATTGAAGCGTTAATTTCATGTTGATTGAGGGTGCACCGAAGCAGATCCAGCCACATTTTTTAAGGTTAAATTGTAGGTTTCATAAAGAAGACCACTTTATCTAGTTCTTTTTGTACAACATTCTGGAAGTACCCTAGGTCATCAGGTTGGAATGTATAAGCTACTTTTAGGTCATCTGAATATTTTAAGCAGTAGTAAGGGAATGTCAGGGCCACCATATTTATAAAAATAGGATGATATGCCATCAGTACCAAAACCTTTTGAGCATTTCAGGGTTCTTATAGTTTGTTTAATGTTAGTATAAGTAAATTCAACAGTACTAATTAAGTTTGGTGTGTGTGGAGATGCATTCTGTGCTATATTAGTAGCAGGGTGTATATTGAGTAACCGGACTGTGGGCTTAAGGTAGTTACCTGCAAAAGTTGAGTTAAATAATTCACACGTGTCTGCAGAATTAGTGCATAGTCTACCCTTGTCTATGGGGAGGGAAATGCTGTGATTTTGCGATTCATTCGCTTCTTTAAGATTTCTGTGAGTGCATACACTCTAGCAGGACTGGCTACTGCGATGCGTTCTTCGTTTCTCATACGCAAATCTCGAGCTTGTGAGATGGAGCTAAGGGTGATAAGTATTAAACCTAGTGTGTCAAAGTCGTGGTGTTTGAAGTAGCTTGTCAAGAGTGTCTTCAGTCTCGTACGATCCTTTGGTTTTATAAATGACTTTCTATGTTTAGAAAGCTTTAGTGTTTGGAGTGGAATGGCAGCATCTAAGCATGTGTTTGAGTTCTGATAGAAGATGCTCAGAGCTCTCGAGAGGTCATCAGTAGTGAAGTATTCGCCCCATTCAGAGAATCGTAGCATTCATTCTAAGAAAGCCCAGTTTGCTTTTCTATAGTTCTTATATATTACTTGTTGTGAAGTGGAGGTATGAGCTGCATTGCTACTCAGGGGAAATGGCAGTACACACATCACTGTTTTGTGGTCACTACCTGAAAACTTAGAATCCACTAAGATTTAGAGGGGACTTATATCGTGACAGAATATTAATCCAGTACGTTGTCACCTCTTGTAACAGTTTATTCCCAGCCTAAAATGTCCAGTGTATCTAAGAGCTTGTCATATTTAGTTGGCCCTTTTAATAATTCCCAGTTGATTTCGGGTAGGTTGAAGTCTTCACATATGATCTTATGCTCGTATGGAAGAGTGGATACTTGCTCCAGTACATTTATAAGTTGTGTCTCGTTATCACTGAAGGTGCCAGGTCCTCTGTAGATACATCATATTAGTAATGTAGCACTTTTGAAGTGTACATTGACCCATAGGGTGTCATGCATGTCATTCAGTTCCCTATTTTCTAGCTGTAATACGGTAAGTGTGTTCAGGAATTACATTAGTTAGCCTCCTGCATTACCACTGTTCCTGTCACATCGAAAGTATGTGTACCCATCTATACTTACCTCTTCGTCTGGTATATTGGAGTGACACTAAGATTCAGTAATCATAATCACGAGGTTTTACATAAAACTGTGTTTACCCTGAGCAATGCGTTGTTTTTAATTTTTACTTCAGCACAGCCAGACTTAAGGGAGGCATGATATATAAGTGAAAAGGGCAAGCTTCACCTTCACTAAAACATCTGACAATTAAAGTACAACGGAGCTCAGGTGACAGTTCAGTCAGAAGAGGCGTTAAGATTCGAAAATGTAGAACATGTAGGACCTACTGACCCATAAGATGTCCCACGTATCTGTGTGAGGCCCACAGGATGGTATCTTGACAAGAATTTGAGCGAACATGTGGGTGTTTAAGGTAGAAGCCTTATATGTTATTTAGATCTAAGTAGTAATTATTGTTTTTAGGGCTACCATCTAAGCTCACTTTTCAATATTGAGCAATCAAAATACATGTTGCTATCCTACAGAGTGGGGCTATTCACACTTGCAACCACTTCTATATCTACTGGTCAGCATGAGGAAGATAGGTGCAAACTTAAGGGTGATAAAATCTAGGTAAGTGCTGGTGAAGCAGCAACAATCATGCATCTCTTCACGTCGTGGTTGGCTGATAGCAGTATGATCTATCAAGAACCGGACCCCAGTGTCTGAGGTACGACCCCGATTGGGACATTAAGACGACGGATGGGTCAGAAGTTACGGCAGGCGAGAAGTGGGTGTCAGTCTGCCCAAAGTTGTCGAAGACGGTCCTCATTATCTATTGTGCGACCGTGAGGGCCAAACTCACCAGCCAAACGGTCCTGTTCACTTGGGGTGCAGACCCAAGTCCCCACCTGGAATTACGATATCTGTTAGACACGCACGCTTCATGGTCTCACTTTAAAAAACTAAAGTTTCACTTTATGTGCTATTTTCTATTTTTATGTGAACCGAACAGTTTCGCGGTTCATCTTTAACTGCTGTATATACTTTGTTTGGATGGTTATTTTTATGAATCAAGACCCATTTTCCAGTCATTGTGTTCTTTGTATTTGGATACCGATTTATCCCAAAACTGAAGGATCCTATTATAATTACTTGATGCATTTCGCCACATAGAACATATTCTGTATTATGTCTAGCATTTTTAGCGTCTGATACAACTCTGTTTGCATCAGTGGGGTTCTGATTTGCATTTTTGGTTGAAGTCTGTGGGCTCGAATCTTTGCCGAAAGTCATCCGTGCAGTGGCTTTATTAAAGCTCGTTAGTTCCTCAGATAACTTCGCAGTTCTTAGCGTCCTGTACACTGTTGGAACACGCTTTATTAAACACTGTAAGGTGAGAAGTTAAAAACGTTGCCTACACTAGTTCAGTAACTGATTCTGAACCCGGAAATAGAGGAAGGAATGGGCGTAAGATCAACGACCATAATGGCTAAAATTAATCCATTCGCTACAGAAGCTTCGAAGAACTGGAAAAATATTTTGAATAAACTAACTCTTTATTGGAATCGGAGAGAAGGTATGTCTCAGGCTGGTAAGAGTCTTGCGGAATCCAATCAGCATATGTCATCTTTCGATGAAAACGAAAGCACTCATTGAGGAAGTGAAACCCCTAAAGAATGTTTGAGGCAGGCAGGGCTACCCAGACCTCTGATAGAATGAGAACGTATGACATGAAAGTGCTAGGAATACATGAAAGCAGGTGGAAAGGAAGTCGACTCTCTGAAAATGTATTTGGGGGGTCAATAGTTTACTTCGATCAGTTGGAGGAAAACCATGAACACACTATGGAATAAGCTCTTACGATACCATCAACAACGTTTTAATTTTATTTTAAAAAAAAATTAAGGCCCTTGTGAGGAGAGAACCACCTTCCTCCACAGTACTAGTAACAAGATTCACCCGAAGAGGTAAAAAATTACAATTATATGACACTGTGCACTCAAAACACTAGACCAAGAAAAGAGGAAGACAACAGACAACTTCAAATAGCAAGACGGTCTTCAGCCGGAAGTCAACAAATTCATCAGATCCCAAACCGGTAACATTTGTCGCTTGTTTTAAATTTCATGACACTGGCAGCTGAAGCAGAACAGGCGTCAAGGAACGGGAACCTCAGATTACCATACAACATAACCAGGTGTCTATCAGGAAACCAGTCAATACAGATTAAACAGGTGAAAGGCCATGAAGGGAACGTAATCACCAAGGAGGAAAACAAAAGAGCTTTGGATTAATTACTTTAAGGAATGATTTAATCGACCACCACCCGTAAACCACCCACAGGTGATATCACTGGTCATAAAGCTGCCAGTGAACACCAATCCCGCAAGAAATCCTGACATCTTGAAAACTGTAAAGCTGACAAAGCTGCAGAACCAGACAGTGGTGCAGAATCCCTAAAATGAGCACACAGAATTCAGGGGATACGCTGACCTCACTACTGAAGATTTTTTGGTAGGTGAGAAATGTATTGACTGTCTAGAATCGGGACGACTTCAGCCTTTGCGAGAACTGGCACACAATCGTGGGTATGACAAACATTCGTTTGCATGGAGTACAATTCACTTCTTGTGTTACCTACGATGACAGTGATGAGAATATTATGCAAATGTATTACTTATTTTAAGTTAATACACCCTGCAACTAAAAATGAAGAATAAGATCCAATGCTCTGTTAAATAGGAGAATCGACTTCACGCCCTACTTTTTCCAAATTATTTGTGATACATCCAACGCACATATGGTTTTTTTGTTAATGCGAATACAATAATCCTATATTTCTTAGTGTGCTCTATTGAATGACTAGTTCGCAGATTGTTCCCACAAACTAAAGACGAATAGAACACCAACCATGTAAATTCACCATTAACCAAATTTATCTAATTGAAATAATGAATATGTATGCCTTTGCAACTGGTATGTTCCTGTACAGACAGGAATTAATATATAATATTATCATGTTTGAATAATGATATTGACATGTGTTTCTTTCCGCTAGACCAGAGGATTATTTTAGTCAACCAGCTGCTGATAGCAAACCGTCGAAAAACTCGCTTGGATATCCTCTCGGGGATGAGACCATCACCCGCACAACTGGATCAGTCGGCGAAATTTACTGTCTAAGCTGCCTCTTAAAGTCTCATGCATAAGAAATTTCATGATGTCCTTCGTTCCTCAAATGGTCTAAATTCAGTGAAACCAAATAAATTGCTACACCACCACCAGCCATACACATTGCTGGAATGCAGTGCTTCAGTCGAGCAATTCACGCCGTAGACTTTAACGCCCTTGTCCAACCTCAGAAGTAATGAGGAACTCTACCCAAGCCAACTGTGGTTTTAACCACTAACGTAGGATGAATCTCTATAATATGATATCGGGTTCCACAATTAAATCAGTTTCTGGCCAAACGACGAAGAAGTGATGCTCACCACCCCACTTTAGGAGATTCATACTGAGCCTCAGCCGTCTCACCCTCGACCATCGAGCTTTTTGATTTGTACAGGGTGAAACATGGCGGACAATCGGAGTTTCAGGGGACAGTGGTGGCGTTGAAGTGTGATTGTGTATTTCTGTACTCTGTGAATTCATCGTTAACAAGTACACACATGAGCAACCGTAATTTTTATATTCTCCCTTCTTCAGTGTGGTGGTGTTAAGAACAGTCTGGCCATCAGGATAGGTGGGTTAGGCTACAGAGTCAGCAAGTGGTGTGCGAAGAGCCCACATCTAGGTAGAATGAATGACCTAACATCATTCGTGAGCGTTATTTCCAGTAGAAACCGACTGAACGCGAGCCTGAAATTAATTAGGCAAGCTAACTAATTGGTTTCCAATAGGTTCTTCGCAGCGTGGAATGTGACTCACTACCCCTTGTTCACATTCCAAAGCACCACAAAAAGGTTTGAAATTCTCTGGTTAGCACCTGGTAAACACGGATTCCTTTCACTTACTCGGTGAGATAAAACCTTTAGAGAGACGTTTCCTATGACGCTTAAATCTATAGTTTTCTATTTCTGACTCCTTCAGAAGATTGGGCTATTCATAATTTCCTGGTAATCTACTTCAGAGGAACCCTCTGTAGCCTTTAATTCACAATTATACACCGCGAGAACACTCAATATTCCCCCATCACCACAACGATGATTACACATAATCTTACTTGTCGGCCCATTGTACTGTTTTGACGTGTGATGTCTAGCTCAGTTACAGTCTGGCACGGAAGGCTGTCTTAGTGACATCCGACGAAATGTTCGAGCAACTCATGCTCCTTCTTTTCCAAAACAGTTCGAATCTTCAAAGTCATGTTGTTCACCTATAGACAAAGTTCTGTCAGCGATGTCAGCCGACTTGGCCTACATAGCCATGGAGAGACGGCTGGTTATTTGTTCCAAAATTATGGGTGAGTTTAAGTTTTAGATATTAGCTGTGTTGCTTAACGTGGCCTGCACGTTACCAGGTTTTATCGAGAAATCGGTGAGGTCATCCGCATTCATGCTGATGGCACAAGAATCCCTTGTTAGGTCGCATGCAAGCGAACGAGCGACTGTGTGATCTTAATCCAATAAACCATGAAATATCCACGCATCCCCATGTTACCCAAAGTCTGAATGTGGAATCATCCAGACTTCAATTACCCTCCACGCCTTTGTCTCACAAAAGTGCAGCAAATGGTTAACATCTATCCCTAGCCGATTGATTGACCTTCAGTATCACTTGGTAACTGACTAATAAACATAGCACATTTACTCGGATTCCCATCCAAATAAATTATATAAACCCTGAGGATACATATGCTATTTTCAGTAAAGATAATCGAGACAAAGTGATCTCTTTTCGTACTTCCTAAACTCTCAACTTTCTTACCCGATTTACTGGGTACTTCTGAACTCTGGAATACAAAAAAATTCCCAGGAGAGTATCACATAAGCCTATCTTGTCTAAGAGCCAGTTCAGTTTTACAGAACATTAAATATCAACAATTGGTAACGCCAAATGTCTTGCTGATGAAATTATTTGTTTACACGTATACACAATAACAACGTCACACGTGCGAAAGTTCAAATTGGTGCGTCACAATGGCTGTAAAGTCGACGAACCCTAAGGCTGGCGATAATAAGTCAGTCAACACAAAATCTTCTAGTGAAGGCCAATCAGTCGCATCAATCTTCAAAGAGTTTTACAAGAAATACAAGGCCACAACACCAAGGAGGTTGCGTATATTGGATGCTTACTTGGTTTATATACTCTTAACAGGAATAATTCAGTTTTTGTATTGTTGTCTCGCAGGTACTTTCCCATTCAACTCATTTCTGTCCGGATTTATATCATGTGTCGCCTCGTTTGTCCTTGGTGTCTGTCTAAGAATGCATTCGAATCCTCAGAACAAAAATGTATTTACTCCTTTTTGTCCAGAAAGTGCTTATGCTGACTTTATATTCGCTCATGTTGTATTGCACTTAGTTGTCTTCAATTTTATTGGTTGAACCTATTTTTCTGCCTCATTTTGTTTGCTAAATTTATGTTTTCCTGACAGTTGGTATTATTTTATGACAGTTCTTTGTAAAAATCGTTTGACTCATTTACAACTAAGTAATTATTTTTCTTCAGTCATGTCCAGCTTACTTAATACGTAATACAATCATGAAATGTTCAGGTCTTTATGAAAAACAACTTTTTGCTGTAGGAAATATACTTTTCAAACGATACCGCGTAAACATGCTATAAAGTCGTATATTTGTTTGTGAAGTCGAGAAGTCTTACCAATTACATGCCAGAGTTGTACTGTATATTAACTTGCGCTAAACCCAGGAATAATTACTTTATATCCGAGAAGTTAATGAGTTATATTAATTTCCACGTGTTCGTAAGTGCAATATTCGGCAGCTAAATTATGGTTAAGTTTCTTAAGTTTTCGGCTCATACGTCTTAGCTTTCTAATTATAGCGTTCCAGATCACAACCTGTGCTCTGGTATTTTGAGGCTTATGAAGCTTCCGTGTATTTGTGACGATTAGTCACCGTAAATATTTTCGAAGCATATTGACCGTTGAAAACCTGGTGACATGCACAACGAATTTCAAGGAGTTATGGTTGACTAGATCATTATGTCTCATGCTTCTCCATAATTTTGAATATTATTCTGTTTGGTGATTGTCATCATGACTGTTGCCAACATTTTACGATTGTTACTACGCCTCAGTAAAACACTCCAAATGAGGTCGAAAACCCCAGAGACTGAATTGCATTCTAATCGTTAAACACGGTTAAATTTCAAGCTTATAATTATCTATAAAACAATATTTCATACAGGATTTTGTTTTTGAGTCTGCCGTAATTCTTGGACATGTTTACTAAGCTATATAGGTAGATAATTTTACAGTTTGGGCCGACTCAAAACTTAGTAATGTTGCTAGTCAGAGGGATTTCTTAATATGCAGTGAATAACTTATTGCAAGGTTTGAACTATATTTATCTGTCCATTATGGATTACAGCTAGAAAAATAAATACTATATCGTTTACAACGCTACTAATCTCCACGTATTTAGAAATGTGACATGTTCCACGGTGTCCCAAACTAGGACGAAACAACTGTCCAATACTCCTAGGTTTTCCAATGACTTTCTAACCGGTTTCAGCTCATAATGAAATCCTGTAACCAATCAGATCCCTGCAACACTTGAATATTAACCCAAGGAAATTGAAAGACAAATTGTCAACTTATTTATTCTGTAACTTCTGTTGGGTCTATACACCACCGAATTAGGAACACCTTTCTTTTAAAGTTTGTCAAATCTTCATTTTCCAGATAGTATTATACCATTAATGTTATTTGAAGTAACCTTTATACATGCCAAATCTTAACTTTTATGGTGCATTACCAAGTCAACGCCTTTAATGACAAGCAATGTTAATTGAGGTAGGATAAGAGCGAGAAAATAGGGGCAATCATATCAAAAAGCGTTAATCCATGGAGTTATCATCTGTTGGTCTGAGTGACGTAAGGTGATGAAGGTCACCTTTGTAGAGTCATAGGCACGCTAAGGGCCACTGGTTAGAAATTCTTGGGATAATAGGGTAGATTTATTGCTTCCCAATTATTTGATAAATCCTGAAAATTTTCATATAAGTTCTATTTGTCAGTCTCATACCTGCCTGTTTTGTTCTCTTTACTTTTATTCGCCGGTTTGAAGTGTACCAGTTTGTCGCGACAGGCATCTGTGCAGAATTTCGTGTTAATTTGTCATCAAAATTATCAGTGAAGTAAATTTTGTGAATATGAAGTTAAGTAAATATATTATGATGTGTCTTGTTTACAGTCAATAGTAAGGGATGTTGTTTGACTTGAAATTTATGCTTGTTCTTACTCATCGACAAGGTGTATTCTCAACCCTAATGAAATTCAAGTATAGTTGCAAGTCTGTATCACTCGATACCTAGTTTTTAAAATTATTAAGACCATATTCACCATTCTATATCTGTTAGTATCTATAGGGTAATCAACATAGGTATTGCTTGCAGAACTATTCACCAAAATTATGAAATACTACTAGTCAAACGGATACATTGCGTTGCGATTTTAGTCAGTAGGGCTTCATACTGTATTATCTTGCGAAACTTGTTTTAAGTTACCATTATTTCAAAAACGATTCTGACACCTTAATTTTGTTGAATACTCTACTTGACTATTTCCAAATACTTTTTTGTTTAAAACAGAGCGTGTGAATATGTAAAATATCGGTTAAGCCGTCTTCTGAAAAGTGGTATGATTTAATTTCAAACTCTTCAGAGATAAACAACCTGAATAAGTCATTTGAATCACAAGATCTTAAAAAGGTGAATTACGAAGTTTCGTGGATGTGCTTTATCACTAAAAGTATTGTATCTGTGTTATATTGTCTAACCTTTACGGCAATTTCTCATAATTGTGTATGGTAGACAGGTGTAGACTTTCATTCAGGATTCTCGGACGTTAATGAATAGTCTAAAGTTTCGCCAGCTTTATTGTCGCTGCAATCGGAAAAACTTCAATTTTTGTCTATATCTATTCATCTAATATCTCATAAATGCCTCAGCAATTCCTCAAATAATTCAGAAGGATTAGTAACTCATGAATTTCACTTTTTGCTGTTGTTAAGTAGTGATCACTTGTGAAGCCTCAACTTAAGCTTCTTAGATAGCAATCCGTCTATACTGCACTCTTATATGTTGTTACCGTTCATCCAATAAAGTTGGTCCGGAACGCATTTTAATGCTCATATGATTTCATATATTAACCCAACTAAAAGAATTCTCAACTGGCTGTAGGCAAAATATTCATGTCAAAAGAAGCAGCTACTATTAGATACTGGTATTCGTATTATTAAATTTCAACAACAGAAGTTTCTCGCAAATTAATCCCAGATAATTTATTAGATGGGATTCACTCCACACTTTCTGCTCAGGATTGTGTTGATCAAGTGACTAAGCTATACATTCATGACGAAGTCTCCCCTACTCAAGCTGCAATCATTCATCTGACTGATCAAGTTGCTTTGGTTTATTTTTGAATTCAGTTTCATCACACACTTATGCCAGGGGACTATTAAAAATCAAACGTTGGGAAATAATTCCTTGACCTCTGTATTTAACCTCAGAAGTATGTTGTTTCACATTGTCTAACTCTCATTAGTCTTCCAATATTTTTTGGTTCAGTAGGTGTTGCTTATCATGTACACATTTAGTGAGGTTTAAGAATCTACTTCACTTAGTAGACCAGTTATTGGATAGAAAACGTGGAACTAGTCTTTTTAATAAACACTATATTACTTTTTTAATATTTTATGAATATACGCATCTGTTTTCAAGTCGGTTGGTACTGCTTAATGCATTGAAAGTGGTAGGAATTTCGGTCTTATAACTACGAATTATCCAACTTCATAATAATATTCTTGAGGATGTATATTTACTCAGATTAAAAGATGCCTTGGTACTCTAGCTAATACATTTGAATTATAGGAGGCAGTATCTGACCTCAGCATTCTCATCACTTTTAATGTGTTGAAATCTCTAAGGTAAAGGTACCTTCCAGGTACATCACATTGCAAGCTCTTCACATACTGGTTTACCGTTGCTTGCCTTCACGGGATCGATATGATCTGTCTGTGTAAGCAGTATATCAGCTTCAAGAATGGACACCTCGATGTCTTTAATTACAACCTTGATGTTATTTAGTAGATTATGTTTAACAATATAACCCAAGACCCTCGTTTCATGCCATTCGAGAATTACAGCAGGTGAATGTACCTGCTTCTCTCTACGTGATTATGTTTCTAATAAGACCCGAATCCAGTACCCATCGTTTGGAATGCCAAGACGTCATTCTCCAAAAATATATTTTGTGCAAGAGGTGTCAGACTGGATTACTCAGTCTCTTATGGCACGGTTAACTAAAATAAATATTAACTCCGGTTAGATATTAGTCCGTATAGTTCTATAGCTTATATCCCTTTCTATTCTAAATGAGGTATAAACGTACGGATAAGGTTTTTCAATACGACTACCATCAACTGTTACATATCTTAGTCATAAGTCTAAAGCCAGAGATTGTCATTGTGTCGTTATAATAACCTGTAGTAGTATGATTTTGCCCAATAACAATGTGATGTTAGCACATTATGCTGAACTTTCCGTATTAAACTAGGGATTCTGTCAGTAAATATTACATGACGCTTCATTGAATTGTCAAAGCAGAACTATAATCAACAAATAATTACAGTCAGTTGTCCTGAATTCGTACTTTATTGAAGTTAAAATAAAGGCCTGGATTTCAAGGGGTTTCGGATTACTCGGTTGCCAATAAACTGGTCTACGAAACTCAGTCATCAGAGTTCTATTTCATTTATGTCCCTGTGATCTCCATCCAGCTGTAGTATAAATAAAGAGAGACAAATCTCTTTCATCATCACCACTTTGTTTGTTGAAGTTATTTTGAACCTCCTATCGACTGGTTTTACTGAACTGAAGTATCGATCTCTGCTGAAAAGTTGGCTTTAATAATGTCCTAAGACAAACATGGTATCGCTTAGTTGGTGGTGGTTACCAGTGCAATCCAGGACACGCGTTCGGCACTCGTCAGCTTGATGTAGCTGCATCCCGATTGATTGATATGTTCCCACTTAGATTTTAAACCAGCACCATCGTTTCAAACGCCTAAGTGTTTTACACTAGCTCTCACTGATATGATTGGTGTCTGTTGACTTGTTAGTTTCCAGTATGAACTTTCCGAGAATGCGGAAAGTTCAAAATGATTTCGGTGACTAGCTAATATTACCCATTAAATAACAGATGAGATAGTAACCCAGTGGGTAATTTCTTGAAATGATGGGTACTGTGTTCGACTCTCCCTGGAAACACCACCCACACTTCACTGAGGATGCAGGCACATCAAGCGGATGAGTCATGAAACGCGCTTCGTGGATTCCGGTGCTAGCTAATATTTGACGTGTGCTACTGATAAGACTTATCGGTGGTAGATAAAGAGACGTTTTTTGGCACAAAAATATCAAATAGCAGGGAGATAGATTTGACGTCAGAGAAATCAAATGATTTATTGTTGCAGAGTAACATGGGAAACGTGAAAGAAACACAATATGAAGGCCAGAAGTAGCAGGCACAACACGGAAGATCTGTGCAAATGGTGATTTGGAGATAAGGTGTACATAATTTCGCTATACAGCGGTACCAAATTCCAAAAATAAACATTCCTTTACGAAGTCTCTCGTCTTCTACCATTACAACTGGTGCTGCTACCTCAAGACAATGAAGATTACATTGCCGGCTGCTCTCGAGGAAGGATACATGAGGAGTTTCTTGTAGGACTTTGAGGCAGTCGCTGAGTTGGTGGACGCCATGAATCTGACGGCGAAGGAGGTCGTGCAGCAGACGCTGACGAGAGGTCGAAGGAAGGCGGCGTACGACAGTGTGGGACGGTCAGGTGAGAAGCAGACCTGGAAGGTGTTGGGTGAACGATTGGTGGTAGAGTTCGATAGACAGGCAGATGGCAATGCAGTAATACCGTGCCGCGAAGCTGGCACGATTTCAGACAGTATAATGTGTGTTCTTTCTCTTCTGTCAGACTAGAGGTAATGGGGGTATTGAAGGAGGGGGGAATGTATTCTAATTTGCGAGTGAATGGCTGAGAAGTAGTATATGTGATAGCTACAGGGGTGGCAGTCTCACTAAGGGATAGGAAGCTATGTCAGACCGTGTTCATTGACATTTCAAACAGCAGACGGACACATGTTAATCATCACAGGCGTGTCAAAATGAAAAGAAAACAACGAAACATACGTAAGCCAGAATTAACACAACACGGAAGATATGCACAAATGGTTATTTGAAGATAAGGTGTACATAATTTCGCTATACAGCGGTACCAAATTCAAAAAATAAGCATTCCTTTACGAAGTCTCTCGTCTTCTACCGTTATACTATCAACTGTATTAAAGCTGTTATTCACTTGTAACTCCAAACATTTTCCTATGGTTAATTCTGCATGAATTTAGAAGAGAGAGAGTACAGCGCCTTGAGGCGCACCAGTGTCCGTTAGCAGCGAAGTGGAGAGCTTTCTATTCAAAACAGTTTGTTTTTTTCCACCTGAAAAATAAGAAAACAGCCACCTTGTGACTCAGCTGAACTAAGTGTTTGCTGAAATCAGCTTGCTTAGTGAAACTCCCCTAGGAATAGAGTCGAAATCAGCAAACAGTATAGTCTAAAAAAGGAGGCTCGAACAAACTTTGCGTCTTTATCAAGACTTGAAAGAATATTGTGGTGGAGTACAACTACAGCATCTAATGTGCTTCCACTGCATTTGTAAGCAAACTGCTTTGGGTCATTAAAGGATTCCAAAGAAGGTTTAAGAACATACAAGAGAAGTTTCTGCATATTTTTCAAAAATGGAGACCCTGTTGGCGATTGGCTTAAACTTTAAACCTGATCCAGAAGATGATTTTGATACAGACACAAACTTTCATTACCATCCAAGCAACAGGTACTGTATCCCTGTGAAATGACGCATTAAAGATTTGTGTGGGCGGATGATACAAAATATCTGCAAACTTCCGAAATCAAAAGCTTGGTACACAGTCAGGACCTATTCTGTGTGATGGATTTAACGATTTGAGGCATGACAAAACATCTTTTTCATTAAAACCAGGAAAATGATCATTTACGTGACTAGAAATATCAAGTACAACCACCTTAGCTTGCTGTCTTAGAGAAGGCCGAACTAAGCCGTTTACAGGAGGACAAACATCAATAGAAATGTATTTTTGGCTTGTACGTTGACTAAAAGGTTTCCAGATGTGGGAAACATTCTTACATGACTAAAAAATATTTTCACTATATATACCACTTAGATTGTATATTTCAGATTTTATGAGAGAGTTAATTCTCCAGACACCAGCATTATCGTGTGATTTATACAAATTATCTATTTCTCTTCTAAGCTTTTTAGGTTGTGGAAAAGACAGCCTATCAAATCTCTTAAAGTGTTTCAGCAGGACAGCAAATGAACATGCAGAAATTTAGTTAGCAGGTGATATTAGAGATTACAACATCCAACATTTTATCGGTATATAGGTCCCAGCCAGTATCATCATTCGACATGTATCTTAATGAATGAATATTGCCATACTGAAATCCATTTATCAGTTTTATAATAACCACAGTTTTATTTCATTAAGCTGTATTGTTTCATTACCAATGCATATTGCAGTCATACCACTTCATCAGTTGCCTTATCTGCTAAGACAGGGATAACACCTTTAGGTTTAAAATAACTTACCATTCTACCGAAGCTTAACGATTTCAATCCCACTTGAGTCTGAAACTTTAATCCTCCACCATTCCATACTATTCATTTCACCAAATATGATGATACTGAACTGACAGTCTGATACTTTCTGTTCATTGGATATCTGAGAGTAAAACCTCTTAATAACAACAGGCAAATTAAGACCCAACTAAAAACCAAGACAATAATGTGTATAGTTATATAGTACATATCGAAAATTCAAGATCAGCCATCACTCCTCTTTCAGTGCACAATACAGTATTTATTCAACATAATCCTCGTTTTGCTTCTAGAAGTTATTCTACCTCATATAAGTAAGTTCTTTTGGTTTTTGTAGCATCCAAATGGAAAATTGTAATTGTTTTAAAGGTGACCATTTTTTTAAATGATTGGTTCGAAGTGTATACCGGCTATTGTAGAGTTTCTAACATTAGTAGTGTTATAACTGAGCGTAATACTGCTGAGGTTTTGGGTCCGATACTGAATGTATTAGGCAAATCGACTGAAGCCCGGGTATGACTGCTCTCCTGTAAATACTTTCTGTACACTGTAAAACCAGAAGACAAGACAACTCTGTAGTGATGAAAACATAAATTTTGTATTCGCTAGAAAATGCATCACTTATAAATATATATACTACCAAGAACTTGTTTGATTATTCATGTAAGCTTGGATATCAAAGATTGTACATTAATATTATCTGAGGTCTTGTGCCTAAGCAACCAGATGCCTCCGAATTACAAGTCTAGCCCACTACCAGCCGATCTATGTGTGACTCAACTGTAGACTAGGTCGTTACGAACAATGTCCTGTTGTCATATGATTAAATGACCATTCGATCTAGGGTATTCTGAGTTTCTGATAAATTTTCCTAGTGTTACTGTGGCGTGTGCTGCTGATAAGAATTATCAGTGGTACATAACGAGTCTTTCGTCAGCATAAAAATATCAGATAGCAAGGAAGTAGATTTGACATCACAGAAAGTCAATGATTCAGCGTTGCGGAGACAAATCGGAGGTGTAAAAAAAACATAGTACGAAGGCGAGAAGTAGCATAACACGGAAAATGCTTGCAAATGGTGATTTGGAGAAAAGATGTATAAAATTTCGCTTTAGCTTAATGAAAAATGCAAAATAAACATCATATTGTCAAATCTCAAATCTGTTTAAACGTTACATAAGGATAAACATTGTATCCATTAAAAAAAACACGTAGTTCATCGAAGGTTCTTTTTTCGGCGAATTCATTTTCTTAGCTGTACAATCGCAAATATATATGAGTTATTTTGAATGCATGTGTACATTAAGTTTTCAACATTGAAGTCTGTAGTTATTTAAAGGCTGGGATGAACCGCATGTGTGGTCGGCGAGCTCTACGTATCCGACAAAAATACAATTGGTTATGGTTATTTTAACTAAACAGGTGAAAATTAGTAAGTTCTGGGTAGAGTTACGTAATACAAAACGGTCAAGAAAATTAGGTGTTAATGAAATTAGTGTAGTAACAAAGGTGATGAGTTGTCACAAACAGTTGTTAAAATGGAGTTACGTAATAATATGAATAGTTTGATGTTTGAGTTGTATTCAGGATACACATAGGAACAAAGTAGAGAATACGAGATTACGTAAGAGTTCTAAATGAATACAAGAATTATAAGCAATTAAAGAAACAGGCAAACAAACAGAATTAAGTCATCAAAAATCAACAATGTTGTTACCATGATAATAGAAGTGATTGAGTAATTCTCTTTTGTATGCATAGCTCCGGTTTTTCTATGTGAATGGCCAGAGCTTCAGCGATACAAAGAAGACGAAACTGTATTGCCTTTGGTAGGTTATTCTTGACTCTGTAGATTACTTTGAAGGAGGCATTTGTTGAGATGGAATGGCCAGTGTTAACCAGGTGTTCAATTATCGCACTCCTTATTGCACCACTATTGCCTTTTTGCAACCATGTTGAATCCTCTTGGACAGGATGCGCGTCGAACAACCGAAGTACCTGGCTCCGCAGCAGAAGGTGAACTGGTATATACACATAGAAGTGGTCAGATGCGGTATCTTGTCCTTAAGACTTCTGCAGATTAGTGGGCGACTGGAGAACACTATTCTTAGCGTTGCTGCAAAGAATATTCTTCTCAGAGATGATGTGATTCTTCTCTTGAGAATGTCGCTTGCTAAATCTCCCTTGAAATCCAAGTTCATGTAGAGTTTCTTTTTCAGCGCAAGTGAAGTTCCATTCCTCCAAATTCTTGGTTTGATATTTTTGTCAATGAATCTCGGTGGATATTCATTTTGGACGAAGATTTCTCTCAAAGATCTAATTCTGTTTCTAGAACATTGGGACTACAGATGCATCGGATGTAGGTGGCAGGGGATTTAATTTAATTCCGCTTTTGTTGAATGCGTACTCAGCTATAGAAGTTCGTTAGTTGACCATTCCAAGTAGCTTTTCTATGGATCGATCTTCTTAAGGTCCCATCAGTTATTCTTGTTAGTTCCACATCAAAATAGGGAATTTTTGATTCGTTTTCCATTTCAAGAGTGAATTTTGTTGCTGGATGGCAACAGTTGAATGTCCGCAGCAGTAGACTGGGGTCATAACTGTTGTCACAAATAATGTATATATCATCTACTTATCTTTCATACAGTCGTAAATTGTCAATGCTTGGCTTTAGTGAACCTTTCTCGAAGCTTGCCTCGAGGTAATCTGATAGTAGTGAACCCAACGGAGATCCCATTGCAATACTATCTTTTTGTCTATAGATGGTGTTGTTGAAAGTGAACTTTACATTCAGAGTGCATCTCAGTAGTAATTCCTTCAAATATGTTGTTGGTACTCCAACATTGAGATAGTTCTCATCCATATATTTACATATAAAGCAGACCGTTTCCGTAAGTGGGACATTGGTGAAAATTGACTCAATGTCGAAGGACAGCATAATTTTGTTAGATATATTCAGATCTTGTATGCAGTCAAGGAACTGGGAAGTGTCATGGAGAGAGTGCGTGCATAATTGTTTCCTTACAGGTTCCAGAATATCTGCCAACCATTTTGCAATAGAGTGGTAAGAGGAACCTGACATACCCAGAATTGGACGAAGTGGGAGACCAACCTTGTGTACCTTTGATATACCATAAAGTCTAGGTATTATCGAACCTGTTGGCCGGATCTGGTCATAGATATCACCACTGATTAGCTGACTGACCTTCATTCTCTTCAAGACGTCTGTCAGCTGCTTCTCAATCAGTTCCGTTTTGTTTCTTTCATTGGAAGGCTAGGAAAATTTATCTTCATTTGACAGTTTATGGTTCATTTTCTCGATGTAACCTTTTCTGTCCAGAAGCACTACACCAGCACCTTTGTTACGGCGAGTTATTAGCAGATCTTTGTTTTCTCTCAACTGTTTTAATTCTTCTCAGTGCCGCTTTGTTAGGTGGTTGCTTTTGTGTTCAGGTATTGGTTGTAGCAGTCGATTATTGTTGACTTGAATCTTTGTAACTCGTCTTCAGAAGTTGGGCTGAGATCGTTCGTTTGGCTGATTAGATTTTCAAACTGTACATGAGTGTGAAGTTGGTCGGCGCTGAAGCTGATATCGCAGAATTTTGGGCCTAGAGATAGGACTTCCAGTTGCACGTCAGTTAAAGGTACTGAGGAATAATTTAACAAATTCTGTGGAACCGTCAGGAAATTTGCCGTGGAATTCATCTGCTTAAGGTTGTTTTTGAGCTGAGTTGCGGCAGACTGCAACCGTTTCTCGGCAACTCAGTTGACATATTCGGTGAATCTCTGATATTTGTCCCGAAATTCTGCGATATATAAACCTCTTGAAAAACTATTATCTCAATTTATTAATCAGTGATGATGAGGGATGTGTTCAGGTTACCATTTTGAATTTCCCGTGGCTCTCATGGTCCTAGTGGATAATGTATTGACATCTGAAATGATGGACTCAGTGTTCGACTCTTAGTGGTGACATCACTCACGTTCAGGAGGGCAGGTACCTTCATATGATGAATCCCAAAGTGGGACAGAATGCACATCCACTCGATTCCACTGCTGATAATCATAAGCCAAAATAATATGATAAATGTCTTAATTGATACATTCATTCATATTTCAATTTCTCTTAAAAACTTCATACAATTTTTTGTAGTAGTCAAATTGAACAAAGTAAGAACAAGAAATTTATCAATCAGAAATATAATGAGCTTATCCTTTATTATCATTCCGCGGATTCTCCTCAGCTGACTACATAATCTGAACAATACGCAAAAAATGCATAAATTACATAAAAGATTTGTACATACAATATTTTACGATGAAAAGGAGTAGCTAACTGTAACTATAAGTAACATAAATCTGTAATGATGCAAGAAGTTAAGTTGTAATTAGGAGTTGAAAGGACGAAGATTCTATTTAAAAAAGACAGAGCTCAAAACATTTTCACAATAGAAACAAAAACCACTGGTCTGCAGAAGCCTGAAAGACGACATCTAGCATCTAACCACTTCTATGTGCATATATCAGTTCACCTCCTGCTGTGGAGCCAACTACATTGGTCGTCCAACGTATATCCTGTCTAAAAGGATTCAACAACACTATCCCTCATGGTTACAGAAAGGCAATTGTGGCACCATAAGCAGTGCGACAATCGAACACCTTGTCAACACTCGTCATTCCATCTCAACAAACACCTCCTTCAAAGTAGTCCACAAAGTGAAGGAAGACTTGACGAAGACTCACTTTCGTCTCCTCTGCATTACTGATGATCTAGTCATTCAGATGGAGAAACCGTAGTTATGCATTTGGAAGAAAATCATCCAACCACTTCAAGTGCTATGGTAACGACCCTGTTGATTTCTGCAGACTTGATGTCTGTACGTTTGTTTGTTTTTCTAGCTCCTCATTGCTCTTGTTTATATATGCATCCTGATCACAACTCATTCGTCAAATTATTGATCTTATTGTGTAACTTTAGTGCACTTAGTCAACTTCTCCTACGCACTGGCTAATATTAACAACTATGTTTGTTTTTGACAACTCATCACTGTTTTACAACATTCTTTCATGAAGAAACTGCATTTGAATACGACTGTACAGTTAAAGAGGAAGATGAATTGCCTGAAAAGAGCCAGTTCGCTTAAATACGTGCTTTGTTTTCATTATATTATCAATATTTAAGTGTTGGTTCCCAGGGATTTCATTGATTTCAGGATTTCTTCATGAAATCACATCTGTTAGAGGACCAGAATTTTCGATTTTTCAATCTTTTCGATGAGTTCTACTCACTGTATTTTATTATTTCTGATCATTTAATTATCGCTCATTTACCACTACCCAAACAACAAATTTATTTATTCAAGTTCCGATTTGTAGGAATTTCATTTGATGGGTTACAGGATTTCTTCATGAGCTGACATCGATTAGAGAACCATTGGAAAACCGGCTGGAGTACTTGACAGCTGTGTTGTCAGCCTAGTTTGGGACTCTTTATCAGCATGCATCCAGTGGCTTAATGGTATGCGAGGTCGCCTTGTAACCGGATGGATGCATACTGATGAAGAGTACCAAACTAGGACGAATCTTACTTCCAACTGTGTGATATGTAAGGTTGGAGTTTGGTAGCATTTATTAATTTTTCATTTAGGAACCTGACTTAAAATTAGGGTCACTGAACTGAGTCAATGTAGGTTTACAAATGACAGTCTTGGCACAAAACAAGGGAAGGCTTTGTTAGGTTTTTGGATCACCTTATTCTGGATTACGAGCCATAGTTATTAACGCAAAGGATTCAGGCTACTCATATCCCTCAGTGAGTAGTACATTCGATAGTGCAAAATAAACGGAGGTCGTTTTTCGGTAAGCTTCATATTTCAAGTTTATATTTCTCATAATGAATAGTGGTCAGTTAAATTCCCATTATGTTTATTCTCTGAGAATATTCAATGCCAAATAAGAAATGTTTAAATTCTCAGTTTAAAAGCCGACAAAACTAGTTTATCTTTGTTCATGTTTTACATTTTAGCGATAATGAAATGCAAACTAGATTTCGCCCTGAACCGATTTCATTAGAGAGCCACAGGAAAGCAAGGAGTAATGGACAGCCGCTGTGCTCAAGTTTCGGACTCTTCAGAAGCGCGTGCCAGCGACCTCAACAAGGGTGGAATCCAGGACTTTCAGTTTACCGGGTGAGTTAGCTATCATTTAGCCCGCTAATTGGTTATTCGATGGTTGGTGAATTATAACTTTTGTCAATTCGTGATATCCTAACACTGGCAGTCAATGTCATCGATGAGCATCCCTAGAACAGCTGACAAGTTGGACATTCAGCGGCGACGAGGATATGTGGGGAGTCCACGGTGGTTGAAATTTACACGCCATTGGATTCGAAGCCAGTGGCTGAATGGTCAATAAGCTCTTAGACGGAACCTGAGACTAAAACGCTCATAAATTAAAAATAATGAGATTGCGTGCTATCCATTAGACACTAGTCATACTGTGAAGAATAAGAAGGCATTCAAAATAATTAACAAGCGAAAGAAACACAGGTTGCTGAGTTTTGATGGGGTATCACCAACAAACAGTTAAGAGCAAATCTATGTATTCAGGAAGGAACAGTGGTGAATCTTGCACTACGCCCTGGTGATTAAACTTACAAAACAAAGTTATTCCATTTTTATTACCTCATGTATTCTACTATATCCTTCTGTTCTGTTTAGAAAATATTACTGCCTCATTTCAACATCACTGGCCTTATGCGATTGTTTGCTATTTTTGTAAAAACATATTTTCCGTTGTTACGTAACCTGTCATAACAATATACTCTCTCTAGATAAAGTTTGTTTCTGCCCAGAAGATATATTTGAACTCGGTCTCATTCAGGATTATTCGTCTAATTATCATATGAATATTCACTCCTTTTAACTATTATTGATTTGGTTAGAGGGCCACTGGAAAACATGGGAGAACTTGACAGCTGTCTCGTCATAGGGCTTACGGATCTGTAGCAGTATATATCCACCAGGGTTTGGTTCCGGTTACAAGGCGACCTCGCATACCATTAAGTCACTGGATGCATGCTGATAAAGAGTCCCAAACTAGGCTGACAACACAGCTGTCAAGTACTCAGCCGGTTTTCCAATGGTTCTCCAATCGATGTCAGCTCATGAAGAAATCCTGTAACCCATCAAATGAAATTCCTACAAATCGGAACTTGAATAAATAAATACAAATGATAAGCGATAAGATCCCAGTTCTATTTAGCACTAATGCTGAGTCAGTAAATACCACTATATAGTTAAGAGACTTGTTGCACTCATCACGAATAACATTTACAAGTTTTCGTCAACAGCCGCCTTCGGGGACTTGATACCGAAGACCATCTAGCCAATAAGAAGTCTGACAAAAGAACCAACCAACAATCTCCTGCCCTACAAATATGCAGAAGGAAATGGAAGTGGGTAGACTGAACATACGCTAAGGAGAATGATATCGCACTCCAGATTTTCGAGTAGATCCCGAATGGGAAACAACAGGCTGGGCGGTCGAGTGTGACATGCAGCAGTTAATGTAACGAAACCCAGATGAAAGCTTGTGAGTAGTCGTAAGTTCAGGTTAAAAAGACTAAAGAGAACATGATAAAACGGAGATGGTTGTTCCAGTTACGTAATAAGATGGATAATTTATTGAATAAGTTGTAATCAGGGTGCACACAGAAACGAAGGAAAATATAAAATTACATCAGATTCCCAAAGAAATACAAGAGTCATGAAGGGTTTTTAAAAATTCAATTTAGTAGAGAACAATAAGGTTGTTACTTAGGTAATAGAGGTGGTTAAATAATTCTCTTTTGTATGCAGAGCTCCAGTTTCCCTGCCTGGATGGCTAGACCTTCAGCAGAGCATAGGACGACGAGAGTGTATCGTCTTTGGGAGAGTTTATTGAAATAGAGCGGCCAGTGTTGACGTCGAATTCAGTTATCGGACTCTTTATACAACCACCAATGAATTATGTAACCATACAGGATAGTATTCTTAGACCACTTTAGACTAGATACATATGAAACGACCGATGAACTTGACTCCACAGGAACAGTAATAATAATAATAATAAGTGAATGTCACATTTATTTCCAACACTTAGATTGTTTTTCCTGAAATAATTACGTGTTTATTCCAGGACGAGTGTTTTGTCTTATATGGTACTCTTCATCAGGAACCAATTCCTCTCAATAGAGTGAGTCAGTCAGTGGTTCACTAGTCTAGTGGATGACTTTTCTGTATCCGAAACGACAAATACTGGGTTCCAGTCTCAGTGAAAATAGAATCACTCCCTGGAGATTCAAGTATATCCTATTGACGAGTCCTAAATAGTAATCATGATAATATCAAGGTTATTCCTTGTATGAGTACACAGGGCAAAAATAATGAGGTCCATCAATTCTCTCGAGATATATCAACGAGCAGTCATAGGCATAAGTATATATATATATATTTTTAAATGAAATTCTGAAATTTGATAATTTACACTTTGTATACGTAAACGCGATAACATTAACATCTATCTGATTGTCATCGATTCCACTGTCAATCATTTTTCTACAAAATGTCAGAAAAGAAAAGAAAAGTCATACGATTCAGAGTATTCATACATAGAATTTGCATAGAAGTGAAAAGTGTTTAGAGTGACAGCAATACTGACTACGCTTTGGTTTTTATTGTCTAATATGCACAGAACATGATGTTAATAATAAAACTGTATATTTAAAAGACTGATTAATGAACAAAGAATATTCTTTTCGATAAATTCGTCATCAAGTTCTATAATTATTTGACTACAACAATTAAAGAAGTATTTTTATTAACAACATTAATGTCGTTTTAAATTACATTGAATCAATAGTGTCGGCAGATTACAGTTCGAAAGTCTCAGTAAGAAATTACTATTATTATTATTCCCCTAGGTTCCAAGTGGAACATAGGGTTTTAACAACACATCTCCACTTTCTTCTATTTTCTGCCGTCCTCTTCAGCTAGGCCCACGGTTGCCAATAATCTATCACCTCCTCCTCCCCACACGATCTCCTCCTTATCATCCTCTCAATAACGGCCACTGGGATTGCACTCGAGCAATGGCTTTGCTGGCGAGCGATGTCATTCAACGGTCTCCTGAACGTATGCCCAATCCATCTCCATTTCCTTCTGCATATTTATTGAGCGATCAGCTCTTGGTTAGTTTGTTCCACTGCAGAGTTTCTTGTTGCAATTTCTTTCTGGCCGTTTGATCTTCAACATGAAGCCAGCGGAAGCAGCTGTTGATAAAAGTCTGTAACTCGATGGAAATCCTTTTCGTGACACGTCAAGTTTCTGACCCCTATACAAGAACCAACTGACTTCACATTTGTATTGAAAATCCGGATCTTGTTGTCTATGATGAGTGCACAAGATTTCAAAACTGGTTTCACGTTGATGAAGGCGTATCTTGTCTTTCGCATTCCATCTTCATCGGTTCTGACTGCATGTGGGTGAAACCATGCTAAGTGAAGGAGGTAACCTCTGTCAAATCTCTCCCGTTGATGGTGATTGGTGCTGGTTGTTGCTGTTGGTTGGCTGGTTATCTTCATCACCTCCATCTTCTCTCTGTGTTCACCTGGAGTCCTCTCTTCGTCACCTGATACTTCTGCCAGTTTTTTTTATTTTCGCCTGCCTGCAAGTCTTCGAGTTTGTGTAATATTAGATATAAATTATCCGTGAAATCCAGGACTTCTAGAATCTTCTTATCGGGCTGTGCAGCGTATTCCTGCCTCCTCTCTCCGCACACACTATCTTCCGCATAATCCAGCCCACCACAATTAAGAATATCATCATCGATGATAATAGGAGGCCAGCCCTGTCTTACAATTGTATTCACTTCGAACGCCTCGCTGAGTTTTCCGTTATGAATCACCTGACACGTGGCACTGTCATGTAGCCAGCTGTTGAGTGAGTTTGATTAAGACTTGAGCACTGCATGCCTTAGTGTTGAAGCAGTTTCCAAATTACTTCTCGGTCAGCGCTGTCTATCGAAGTCCTTTTCGAGGTCGATGAAGTTGAGGGAGAGAGAGCTTTGACTGCCATTCTATGTACTGTTCGATGAAGTTGCGTAAGAAATAGCATGCCTTAATATAACACAAATGAATTTCAGATAAATTAAGGGAAGTAACACACAGAATTTATGAACTGATAGGGTAGAAAACAAGTCAAGGTAGCAATAATGGCTGAATGCGTTTCTTTTGCACGGTTGATTTAAGCGAATTGCAATTCCCTCTACTGTTTAGGTTGTTTGGTATCTAAAGGCCATTGGTGATTTATTCGGTACCCAGGAGATGATAAAGACTGTTTGTGGCCTGTTTGGACGAGATGATCTGATATAGAACTGTTGATAGCTTTAATAACACCTTTATTTAATCACACTGGTAGGTGTTCTGAGCACGAAAAATGCAGTTCCTAGAGCAATAGTCTATATATACCTGACGCTACGGGAACAGTGAAGTCGACAGATACAGAAAGATATAGCTAGCCCTGGTACTTCATCTTTCAGTTTCGGAATCACAACTGGTTGTGTGGAAAATATCAGCTGTAGTTTAGCAGTATTAGACGTTCTTTGGATCGATTTTCTCAACTCTTTGGATATTATATCACTTGGTATAACACCTTTCAGTTGCATTCGTATATACAGAGGCATCTTGTTAACAGATACAGGAGAATTCTTTTCTGGTGTCTTGACAGTGTGTTTAGTGATAAACTTTTCAGGAGAGTTTTTTTTCACTTAATGTGTCTTATACAACGTTAAGTTTGTCTTTATTCGCATCTTCTGAGCAAATAGCTCTGATCCTATACCTGAGGGTCTTTATCAAATTTCCTTTATATCGGAGAGGAACAAAAACTGTGAAAATGTGTATACAGACAGGTCAAAGTACTTTTCTTATGCAATTTTAACTTTTGTACTACCGTCTTGTCTTTATGTCAGAAGGATGTCTAAATAGGCAATTTTACTTTGGGATTCCTCTTCACATGTGAATTCAATGATTGAATGCACTTCTCTGAACTGAATTGAGATATTTTTGCATCCCTGTCCATCCATACACCGGCAATAAAATGGGAATTTTATGATAAGTTTGTTTAAAGGACCATTTTCTAGTTTATTCAGAAAGAAATCGGCTAACACTGGACCTGATAGGGAGGTTTCCGATTCAATCGTCTACATATTGTTCCGTCTGTTCTTTTAGTCATTAGGACGTCCAAATACGAGATAGAGTCATTTTTTCTTCCTCTTCTTTAGTGAAGCTTATGCCAGGATGTGCTTTACTGAATTCCTCTAATATGTCCTTTGTTTAACTTTCTATCCTCACATCTATAACATAACAGCAACAGAAATCAGAATTTTGTACTACATCTTTGAGAGATCAATTCTCTAGTTTCAGCAAGAATAAGTTCATTAGGATTGAACCCATTGGTGATTGCATTCCAGCGCTATCTGACTGCTTATTCATCTCCCTATGGAGCAGAAAGTGTACGTTGATCATACACCTTAAAAGCAGTTCCTTATGGAAGACGTGGAAGTGCCAGTCTTCACACATTGCTTTATCAATTCATTACACAAGTAGTCCTGTGTTTCCATCAGAGGCACTTTGGTGAGTAAGGAAGACACATCCAGAGATTCCAAATACTCATCCTTCACATTTAATTCCCTAATTTCTTCCACAAACTCGAAACTGTCTTTTACTCCACATTTGACGAGTTTTTGTGCAATGGCTGTGAACGTTGCACCAGCCACTTACAAGTTGAATGGGGTACAGTGAACTAGTCATACTGAGGAACGGTCTAAGCGACAAACCGTTTTTGCGAATCTTTTGTAAGTCGTGTAGCCTAGATGTCACCGTGCTGAAAGTTCTTAGAGTTTCATAAAAAGCTGATGAAATATGGCCTTGTTGTTTCAACTATTTTTAAAGACTGTGTTAACTGTTTCTCAGTCTTCTCTGTTGTGTGTCTGACGGTTGACAATTCCTGAAGTCCAATACCATCAATTAATAGAGTTATCGTTTTGCTTAAGCAACTAGACTTATCCATAACAAAGACTCCTGAGCCTCTGTCAGATCTGAAAATCACTACATTCTCATCTACTTTCAGTTTCTTTAAAACCTCTTTGTCTCTTTTGGCTAAAATACCATTCGAATTACATCCACTATTCGTGTATTTATAACAGCAGTCCAGAAAATTTGATTCATGAATAATCTCCATCCATACATGAATGAAGAGTCTCTTTCCGAAGGCGAATTCATTCACTTAGCTGTACAATCACAATTATGTGTAAATTTTTTCTTGCTTGTGTGTGTACATTAGCTTCGTCAAACAAGAATAAAAAAAATCAGTTAGGGTCGTTGTTTACGCCATCAAAATATTTCAAAAAACGTGATGAATAGTCAAATTGTAACTAGATGGATGAAGACCAGTATGAAGGTAAGGGTAATGAGTTATTAAAAAATAGTTTCCAATGTTAGTCAATTCATAAAGGAAGTTGAATAAGCATATTGTAATCGTGTAATAAGATGAATAATTTGACGAATGTGTTGTGATCAGGATGAACATATAAACGAAAGAAAAAATATTGAATTACTCAAAAGTTTTAAAGAAATACAAGGGTTTTACACGCAGTGGCTCTGTAAGAATGTTGTTTGATAGGTTGGAGGCAAACCATTGCTACTCTGACTGATGTCATCTTCTGATGAAATCCTCCAAACAATCAAATACAGGGATTATAAGGAGCTAGAAAAACAAACAAACGAACAAACATCAAGTCTGCAGAAATAAACAGGGTCGTTGCCATAGCACTTGAAGTGGTTGGATGATTTTCTTCTAAATGCATAACTCCGGTTTCTCCATCTGAATGACTAGATCATCAGTAATGCAGAGGAGACGAAAGTGAGTCTTCGTCAAGTTTTCCTTCACTTTGTGGACTACTTTGAAGGAGGTGTTTGTTGAGATGGAATGACGAGTGTTGACAAGGTGTTCGATTGTCGCACTGCTTATGGTGCCACAATTGCCTTTCTGTAACCATGAGGGATAGTGTTTTTTAATCCTTTTAGACAGGATATACGTTGGACGACCAATGTAGTTGGCTCCACAGCAGGAGGTGAACTGATATATGCACATAGAAGTGGTTAGATGCTAGATGTCGTCTTTCAGGCTTCTGCAGATCGACGGACGACCGCAAAACACTACTCTTAGCGTTGCTAAGAAGAATTTGACTCAAATTTGTTAACCTTCTCATCTGATGAGGGCACTGAGTCTTCAGTTTATTTTTTTATTTGAACTTCTATGTCCATTTTATTGACTTTTATACGACTATCACAAAATTTAAGACCGAAAGACAGGGCTTCTAAGTCCATCGTATCAAGAACAACATTAGAAAAATTGTAAGCATGAGGTTACAGATTAGACGGAAGACGTGCTTCATTTGTTCGACTGTCCAGGCTTCGAATATCCTTGGTCCGCCTATTTTCTTTTCTTCTGTTAACAGTATTGTTCACATATTACCAGAAAAGTTGCTTCAAATCGTCTGGAAGTTCTTACACCAGGGAGTGTCTCTCTACAGTATTCTTTGTCAGCTCAGTGCAAATGATTTCAAAAAGTCAATCTGATTGAGAGCATGACGCTTAAGTTTTCCTGCTTTTGGTCTTACTCTTGAATGAAGCAATGATTTCCAGTAAGCTTTAGGGTAGAGACCTATTTCGAAGCATTCATGGATAAATCTTAGCTTCACTGAGTTTTGCGCTATACTTCAGATACTCAGTGGTGATCTTCAACTCAAAATAGTTCTCAAACGATTTCAGTAATTTAAATATCCCTGTTTACACATTTAAAAAATTATTTGTTTCCATTACTACTTGGATGGGAAATATTCACTAATTGAGAAGTAACAAGCACCCAAGAACTCAGCTGGTTTTTACTGTACTCTATGGGGCTTACTGTAGCTTCGTAATTATGTACTGTTTTTTTCCTGAGCAAAAAACAATTCAGTTCCCTAAAATGCCAAGCAACCAAAAAATATTGTAATTTAGTGAGCTTGGTCACTGTATGTCCTTCTTATTCAGACTTTCAACTGCTCACACCCATGGCACATACATATGCACAGCATGAGCATACCCACTAGGAAAATTATCTAAAGTGTTCTAGCCATCCCTTCATTATAATTGGCTAATTCAGTCATAATGAAAAATCCTATTGGTCGAGAAATAAATAAATAACTTTTAAAAAATGTGATTGGTTAATTAGGTAAGAAAGTAAAGTAACCAATAAAAGAGGTGAATTCGACGCCAAATCTTGTATACTCAGCTGTAGAGATTGATTAATCTAATTTAATACTTACGAATAACGGCACGCATCACAGCTGACTTGGATTATCGTACGAAGTAGTAATAATGGAACATAATTCCCTGTTGAATAGCATCATAAATATTAGTAGTGCTGTCAATGCCCAACCGCTACAAATGGGTGAATATACCCATAATGATAATACTAGCCTTATAAATCATAATATAACATCAGCGAATTTTCATGATCTCTTCTCATCACGTGATCTATCATCTTTGAATGTGTTACAGAATGTTGCAAATAGTCTTTTGAATCATAACATTCCTAACACAACAACTGCTGATTTCAATCAGCTGATCATGTCCAATTGGAAATTATTCAGTGAACAGTATAAATCTGTGATGATGAAAGTCCTCTCCAACCAAGCATACGCCTCAGTTACCAGTAATAATAATAATAATAACAGCAATATTGTGAACGAAGATATGCGGACTATGATGATGGTGATGTGTGAATCAGCCAATCGAAGCCTACACCCTCCCACAAACAGTCATTCAAATCCTGTCACTACCGCAACTCCTCTAATATGGTCTAACCCATGCGGGTTGATAAATAATGACAAGTGTAACAATCCAACAACACCTACACCGATGATGTCAACAACAATTACACCAACAACACATATCCATGGTAAAGTGAACAGTAAACATATACACCTGGAAACGCAGCCGAATGATGTTGAGCATATGGATCATATGCTGCGAATGTTACCGGGGAATAATTCCTGTCTATTTCCATCGAAGCCACCTTACTCTTATATAGCATTAATTGCTATGGCGATTAAATATGCACCAGGTCAGAAAATCACTCTGAATGGTAAGTTCGTTATCTCATCAATCCGGTTTCTTTTTAATTTCTTATATTATAACTAATTTTATTGTCCTTGGAATCATAATGAAGTCTATAGACTGCAAAACTTCTGTGCTTATTCCATCATTTTACGACAAGACCACGGTCTTCCTTGACAAGTAATATTATCTAACATAAAATTAGGTTGTAAAAGAGTTGTGAGATAGTCAAATCAAAACATGGAGTCAATCAATGAAGTCTTTGAGTGTTGCTTTGAGCTAGTCACTTATGGAGGTATAATAGGTTACCTGGTTGGACTCTTCGCGGTGCTAAGAACTAATGGCTGGAGATTACTGGTGATATGGCCTAAAATCATTCTCAGCGGGGCAGATGTGTTCTCCATTAGTAGTTAAACAGGTCCATTAAGTTATCATGTGTTTCCATGTTACTATCCTTCCTCCCGTACAGTTATACTTATTGTAATCCTTATGGATAGCTTTCTATTCTCTTCTGTTTACCTTTGTGTGGTTTGTAGAGTGTAATGACTTGAAGAATTTGCTTTTCTATCCAAAGTTCTACTTGTAAAATCAAACAGTCATTTAGGACAAGATATCATGAAGATGTGAAGTGCCTTTTGCGATCCAATAGTCATATCGTATTTACGTTTCAACGCCTGTGATTACCTTTAATGCAGCACCTAGTGAACTCACACCACACAGCTCCACCAGAGTTATCCCTTAAAATTGTCTACAGAGTGAAACCTAGTGGTATAAGCGGTCTTAGGTTTCGACACTTATGTAGGGCGCAGACACTAACTATTCCTTAATGTAACCATTGAACTCTGTGTGTGTGTGCAGAAAAGGTTTATTTAGTCTCTTATTCTGCCATGGTCTTAAGGTGATTCACTGTAGTCAGTCCTACATGTTCTGTTCCTATTTTGCAATTTACCAAGTTTTTTCTCACCGTCTTCACACCTGTCAAGTGGATACACTCAACCATCTTGTTTTTTGTCTAATAACAGTTTTTCACCCTATCGAATTTCAGACTTTCACTTCGTCTGTGTCACTGATTATTACGTAATTCCCTCTCACCCTTAGAATCCACTTCTGAGTAATTGTATCAGTTGCTTCACCCACCTACCCTGGTTTATGTTTTTGTTAAATATGAATACGCTTTTACTGCCTATGAAGATGATTTCATCGATAAGTGAAGTAGTGAATAATAATCAATATGAAGGTTTCAATATGGTGATTATAAAATTTTAGACAATTACCTGTCTAAGTGAAATAAATATTGAGTACTACTTGACTTTTCTCAATATGAAAAACGTGAGTGATATCATATGCTTTGTAGTATTAAACCGAAGAATCTGTTGTGCACCTCCAGACCGCCAGCATAAGCCTAGATGTAGAATAAATAGATCAAATGTTATTTTGCAGGGATCTGATTGGTTTCAGGATTTCATGATGAAGTGACATCTAACCGAAGAAATCATGTAATCAAGTCACTCAAGAATCCAGCTATTAGTTCATCTAATTTCTCTTTCACACAATCATATAGGGAGCTGTTCTTGTGTGCATCTAAACATTGTCCTACTGTTAAGGCTTATATACTTAGCACCACAGGAGTGAGTGAATTTAAATGTGCACATGGATGTTCCAATTCCCTGATGCTTTGCAACACCATATAAGTGTATAGTTTTGGAGTGACATCACGAAAAGAATATTCTTTGCCAACCCATGTTCATTTAATTCATACTAAAAGAGTATTTTTCAAACTGGTTGCGTACTGCTGGAGTCTTCGAAACTAGGATTAACCAGCTATCCAGTACTCCCTGCTGCTTTTCAACGGTTCCGTGACCAAACTTGAAACTCAATAGACGTCTAGCCCACTTGTGGATGCTTTAGATATCTTAAGATTTACTTTTAGTGGGTATGCATCTAACCAGGCTAGGACGCCATTGTGTGCCTTTCTTTTGTGGTGACAACACGCAAATTCGTAGAGTCTGTAGTAGTTCAGTTATACTATCTAGATAAGTCCTAAAATCTCTTCTTCTGAACAAACCTTAACATTTTATTCTATACTGCTCATCACACCATATTTTAAAATGACTGAGGCCTTATTTTTCATCTATGTTTTAGTATCAGTACTTGTAAGTCAGGTAGTGTACTGACTGATTGGGTATTTATGCAGGTTGCGATAAGTAGATCTGGCATTGTTTAACATGTCAACAGTACAACCAGTCCCTTAAAAATCGATGTCATTTTCTTCTCGCGGTTTTAAGACTTGGCAGTCCAGTGGTCCTATATGCACTAATATTCAAACATAGCGCCTAAAGTTTTCAATTATCAAAGGGTTATTCACTGAACTATTTAATCTTTTGCCTCGGTGACAGCAATGCAACTCAGCGTTCACGTACTTTACTGTGCTGAAATACTACATGGTTCCAAAGTTGATACACACAAAGCCACTATGCACTGGATTGTAGTATACACTACTTTCGTAAGCCTTTTGTCGACAGCAGGTTCGAATTACTCAGCAGATTTAGCTTTAGAATGAAGTGTGATCAGTAAAATTCTTTTGCTTGTTTGTTCACATGACCTTCATATGGTCTAAGTTTTGCTTAGTGCTTTGAATGACTCATTAGAAAGCTTGTATCATATCTCACTTGGCAATTCGATATCTGCATTAATGGACTGGATTTAAAAGGCTCGTGTAACACTTACCAAATTGCATCATCCTTTGAATAGGCGTAATAACAGCTTATGCATCGCTTATTGAACTTGATTTGATTCCACTTGCTTGTTGGACCTTAAATAAATGTCAATATTGCAAATAAAAACAGTTTTTTTTGTTCAGCGAAGAAATTTCTTTTCAACGACTTCATTTTCAAGCTGTACAGTCGTATTTATATTACAGAAAAGGTTATTAAGTGGCACTAAATAATTGCTCAGTCAATATACATATATGTGATAAGAATAACGATAATTAAAATGTTATAAGGGGTAGAGTTGAAGTGGATAAATTACAAAATTATTAAAGATTGTTTTATAAGTGAATTGAAATCAAAAATGTTTTTAAAATGTCAAGTGTTGTCTAAAAATTTTAAAAAATTAGGAGTACGATTACGATAAGAATGAAGATGTGAAGTGAAGTGGAAAGAATTCAAGTGGTAAAATAAAATAAAGTAAAAACTAGAAAGAACATTACTATGACCAAGGTGAAGAAGAGGGTTTGACAACACGTTTTTGAACACATAATTTAGGTTTCTGTTCATGTATAGCTAAAGCTTCGGCTATGCATAAGTGAAGAAAACGTAAACTTTTGGATCGATTCGGTTTTACCATGTAGATAACTTTGAAAGATGAATCACGTGGGGCTAAATGACCTGACTCTAACAGGTGATCACAGATAGACGACTTCGCAGTTCTACGTTCACCTTTCATTAACCAGACTGGATAGTGTTCGGCTACACGTTTTCGGAGATTACGCTTACAACGTCCAATATAAACAGCTCCACAAGAGCAGGTAAAAAAGTAAATACACATAGATGTGGACAAACGCGGTAATCTATCCTTGACTCATTGTCTAATCATATTTCGGCTGGTAAAAAATAGTTGTAAGTCAGCTGCAGGGAAAGTAAGCTTAATACATTTAGATAAACCACTTTTAATCAATTCCGAAATGGTGTCACCTTTGAATGCCAGACTCATAAACAGTTTCTTCTTTGGCACTGTAATTTGTCTAGGGGCGGATGATAACAACTCCATTGTATATTTCGTCACCAGCTAACATCAGTTAAAGAATCACTTAAAGTCAAGGAGCACTGAACCACTGTTTCATACTACTTTTGAAACTTCTCAACGTACACATCTTGGACCACACACACACACACCTAAGACCTTTAGGTTACTAGACTGGTTCATTGACTATTCAGACACTGGAATGAAATGAACGATGACAAGTGAATTTTAACTTCTGCAGCTTCTGGATATCAGTCTATACAGTTAATTAGTGGTAACTGAATAGATGTCTTAAAGTTCCAGTAAGAAGTCTTGGCCAATAGAGTCTACCATGTCAAGGTGGGGTGGATGCTCAGCGACCTAATTGATTGGTGGCAGTTCTATTGTAACGACAGTAGGCAAGAGTCAGGCAACAGATCATTTATTAAGGAAATCAACGCATATTTATATATTTTCATGTACACTACTATGGATATTTAAGTAAACAAACACAGTCTTCCGATTGGTTGTTTCTCACGTAAAGTTAATCTTTCATCTATTTGTGACTGTTTCTTGAATGTCAAATCCTCTATATGTTAACTGCATCCGCCTACGCAAAATCTACTGTGGTCGGTTTTGAATCAATCTTTGTTCACATTTTCTCACGACAAATCTTGGGAACGTAAATATTGACGTAAATTACTGTCTACCAATTTGGCTAGTAGACAGCTCTCACCACACTATCATCTCACAAACTGGCAGAAGTTACAATTCACAGGTGATTGAATTCCAGCTTAATTCCAACTTAATTCTGAATGAATTTATCCTTGTAACCTGAATGTCCTGGCTTCATTGATCTCTGGTCAGTGTGGATATGGGTATACACTGTTGAAAAGCCCCATAACAGGATGAGACAGCGGTCCAGCCCTCTCTGGTATTCAATGATTCTGTGATGGATGGCTCACAACAATGTCTACATTAAAAATTAGTCCAAATTCCCACAAAATTCATAATCTGAATAATAATAATAATAAAATGTATTTGAGCACTGGTGTCAAGTGACACTGATAGAATTTGAAAATTTCTATTCAACAGATTCTGATCAAATGGTTTTAATAAATTTACTTTTGTACAGAACCCTGGATGTAGTGCACTGAATAGTCTTATATTCAAATAAACCCTAGAGTTATGAGCAGTTCAGTGATCCAGTTCTTTCCATTTGAAATATTCTTATGGATTTAGTGAATAGCTTAAACAAGAAAGCCCCATGGTATTTTCAATGCCTTAGCGTCGTAGTTCATTTACATCTTGTTGGGGTGGCCAGGTTGCTTAGGACGATGGACTGCTAATCCATTTGGGTCTCCCCGAGTGGATTTGAATCCCATACCCATCGGTTGGATTTTAGCGGCACAAATTACTACACCAACTAAATACCACTGACTACACGCATCACTGTACATAGGTGGTTCAGTGGTAGAACGGTCGCCAACTACTCACGTAATCTGGGAATCGATCCCCAACTGAAGCACTCCTTAACCTCGATGAGCTGGTAGTAAGGCCGGTGAAAGGGAAAGGTTGAGAGCGAGGCTAGCAACTCTCCCCCTTTAAAATAAAACCACTGCTACCGAAACTGCAAAGCTCTCGCTTGAAACCCTATGTTCCACTGGGGACGTAAAGACATAAAATAAAATATTAGTCAGTTACAACATTTTATACACAGATAAATAGCGTTTAGTTTAAATTTTAGGAATGAAAATATAGTATAGTTTTTAGCAGAAGCAGATATCTTCGGGTGGTGAGGGTGAGAAGGTGAATAGGCGAGTTTAGAGCATAGATTTAAAAATTTAAAAGGGTTATTTTAAAAATCAAACTCATTTGATTAAGTCTTATACTCACCCCCCTAGCGTGAAGTAGTCAAGCTATATACTACAAGTTCTAATTTGGAGTGAGGTTTGATTGGCTTCAAGTTAAGTCGCAAACTGACTAATATCAGTTCATGGGCCATTGCCTGAGTGGTCCATGAGCTCCATTTGTAACATAAAAGTCCTGGGTTCGAACCTCACTGGTCACGGACTGACAAGGAATCACAAACTAGGGGGACGAGACAGCTGCCCAATACTCCCAGTCTTTCCAACGGTTCTCTAAATGATGTCAACTTGTGATCAATCAAATCCCTGCAAACCAACACTTGGCAATATCAGTTGGTTAGAGAACCATTTGACACTAACCAGTGTCATGAGTGTGTACTACTACTGCTACTGCCGAAGGGTTCCAAACACATGGGATGAAACAAGCTGTCCAGTACTATTCGCTAACTGTAACTAAGTGTGATCAAAGTGAAACACAAATGAATTCTCGAGCATTCAAGAATTGGTTTGTGGGGATTTGACTGATTGGTTACAGGATTTCATCATCAGCTGACATTGGTTACAGAACCACTGGGAAACCTGAGAGTACTGGACAGTCGTTTCGTCAGCCTAGTTTGGGACTCTTCAGCAGCACGCACCCACCATAGGGGGTTCGAACTCAGGACCTTCTGGTTACAAGGCGAGCTCGTAGACCATTAAGCCACTGCGACCCGATCCAATGGCCCATGAATTCTGACTTCTTCCATTTGGCGACATATACATATACAGCACAAGCACCAGCCAATGTCATCAGCGAGTAGCTGTTCTCTTGCCTGACTCAGTGGATCTTGCTGTAATACAGGCAATTTCCTGTATACAGTCAGCCTCTAGACAGCATCAGATTAATAATCAGATGTCGGTCTGCCAATAATCAAATTTGTAACCAATCAATTCCCTGCGAACTAACCAGTGGCTGGATGGTGAGGGTGCGTATTGCTGAAGACTTCCAAGCACCAAAATGAAATAACTGTCTAGTAATTCTTTGAGGATTTTCAATAGTAGTTCTCTGACTGATGTCAGCTCATTGTCAAACCGGTAAACAAATCAATTCATACATAATCTGATTTCACTTCATTTCAGTGAATCCTGATTTAACCTTTGTAATGTAATAATAATAATAATAATAATAGTACCGTTACATTTTTGATTACAAATCATGCAGAAGTGAACAGAACACGTGTCCTGCTACTTGAATAATAACAAAACCAATAATTAGGTTTGGCAAACATGAAAGTACACACACACACACACACACAAATACACAGACACGAACATTCATCTACATAATTATTATCAATAAATATGTTTAACCTTAATATGAAGGCTGATAGTCATCAAAATCTATCAATACAACCTGATAATAATATAATAATAATAATAATAAGTAATCAATGAATATGAAATAAATGTTTTGTAATCATTATATAACGGTTCATCTAAAGATTTATAAACAATGATAGTAATAGTAGTAATATCAATAATAATAATAATAAAGACTTCATATTGTATCGTACATATATACATGACCTGTAGAATTTATCACGTTCCACAGTGATGAATTGAACAGGTAGGCTAGAAAAACTAGAGGTATGTTGATGTGATTAACTGCTTGAGTATTCGTGTTTGAGTGTGTGTGTGTGTGCTTGTGTTGGTGGGTGTATGCTGTGCACCAGTTAGCATCTTAAGAACTTGGTTTTATTGTTGTCATTGTTGTGTTTTTTCTTCAAAAATAACTAACCAAAGGCCAACTGTGAAAAAAATTGTTCTGAGATGTTTTGTTTATTTTTTACTGGGTCAAAGCATCCAGTATATTCTAGAAGCCAACACTGACAACACAGAGATTGAGCTTTTCGGTTCACAGTATGGAAATCAATCAAAATATGAAACAACTAATAAGTGGAAAGCGTCAGTAGTTCAACGGTAGAGTACTCGCCAACCACGAGTGTGTTCTAGGTTCGATTCCTGGCCGATGGATGTTCTTCTGAACCCCTCTTAGGTACATCTAACTGACAAGTCCCAAATAGGAGAGAATGTACATCCTGGATTCCACTGTTGGCCAGTGTTTATTGAATGAAAAGAGAAACTATTTTAAAAAGTTTACAGTGCTTTCTACTCTTTGATATTTGACTGTGAACCTTTTATTTTCACTAGGCTTGATGTCACTTCGAGATGCTAACTCCATTAGGAAGTCAAACTGCTAATTGGATCCTTTGTTTATTCATTCCTTGTTTTTTACTGGACTATAGGACTTCAAATTTTCAGCTTTGAAATTTCATTGGTGACGGCTTTATTTTCACAGGATGGGACTGCTTCCTTTACACTCAATCTTCCCTCTTTCTCAGGCTTACTGATGGTTGGGCAAGGTTTAGGGGTTCACTGGGCAAGAGTTTAGTCGAACCACTAGTGTGATTGGCGAGTATTGCACCACCAACACTCAAACTGGACTCTAAGTTGGCTAAACTTTGACAACTGCCAATAACACTGTCAGTTTGACATTTGATCCAAACACTTCTAGATCAACAAAGTATGCAGTACTGACATATTTGTACTTAGTACAGTGTTACTATGGTATGACAGACTACATGAAGTCTAAGATGCACGGAGTTATGATCTTGTAAACGGCAGGAATTAGTGTGGTCCATCCTCTTGAAAACTAACGTATAATTATATCCAGTCACTGGGTGTATCGCTGAGTGAAACACAAACTGAGAATTCCACGTTGCATCAAAAGTACCATTTGAAATAAAGCCATTATTATTATCATCATCGTTGTTTTTTTAAAGTTTATTGATTTGTTCAGAATTATGTTTCCCTAATACACAATCGGTTTTCATTAGTGAAAGTTGATAAGTAGGCAGACTACATAGAGTATGGAAATGATTTTGTTATAAAAAGCCTGAGTTACATAATACCACAGTCATGCCGCAATGTTGAAGGAATTAAAAAAGTCAAACATGTACAATTTTTAATGCTATGAAAATCTATCCTCTTCTAAAAGTGTTACAATTTCTGAGATTTCGAGGAAAATGGTGTTCCCTACCTACTTGTCTCTTTCCCTCTCTCAAAAATTTGCAACTCCTCTATCGAACACTATTGTCAAGATGTTATGACTCTATGACTAATAGTTATACATTCTTAACACTTTATTTACCTCAGTCTTAGCACTTGGGTATTAGTAGCATTTGCTCTCATACGATAAGTATAATTCTCAGTCTGTACATGAAAAATTTGATCCAGGATAACTTAATTCACACTTTTAACTCTTTGAAGAATACTGAAACAGGATTTTTTTTAAAATTATTGTTGTTCCCTTGGGTTCCGAGTGGAACATAGAGGGCTTCATCAACACACCTCCACTTTGTCCTATTCACTGTGGTCGTCTTTAGCTGGCTCCACGATTGACCATAGTCTCTAATCTCCTCATTGCACGATGTTTCCCCTATGTCATCCACGGACCAACGCCCAACTCTTCGTTTCCCATTTGGTACCACTCCATTTTCTTCAGCATATTTATTGACCAATCGGTTCTTGGTTGGTTCGCTCCCAGAATTTCTCATTGCTAATTCTTTCCACCAGCCTTATGATCTTCAGTATGAATTTTCTGACCCATATAGGAGAAATGACTTAACATTCATGTTAAAGAATTAGCATTTACTGGATAGCAGTTATCGCCGTCTGTCATTTCGATCTATTCCGCCGTAATTATTCCTTGTCACAAGTATCTGGTATCTATCTACCTCCAGGAATTGGTTTTCGGAAAGGCTTCAATATCCCAAATCGGAACTGATAAGTCATGACTACAGTGTGTGGCTCAGGCGGAGGGGTTGGGTTATCCTCCATGTCAGCATTAAATGGATGCAGTCATGCTAGATCACCACCACCAGTTGTCGAAGTTAGAATTCTAGCCCGTATCTGAATATTTAATGTGCTTGGTCTTGTAACACGGAAGCCCCAGGGTTCGACCCCTGGTGTGGTCATGAGTTCTTACTGTTGAAAATCCACAAACTAGGATGAAATAGCTGCCCAGCACTACTCCCTGATGGTTTTCAATGATTCTTTCACTGATATGAGTGTTTGAAGTGAACACAGACTGATTACGTTAGGCCAAGGATTTATCAAGTTTGAATTCCTGGACTGGCCATTGAGTCCCATCGCGTCCCACTGGCTGAATGACCTACAAGGTCCTGGTTCAGACCCCATTGGGTGCGTACTGCTGTAGAGTCCGAGACTAAGGGGACGAAACAACTGTCCAGTACTGCTCCGTGGTGGTTTCCAATACTTCTCTAACTGATATCAATCCTTGGTCAAACTTGAAATAATTCCAACTGTGAACCGGAAATATTTTTTGTTTACACACACATCACACACATACACAAATATGTACAAACAAATATACATTAGAAGATAGATAACACAACCAATTAATTAGACTGCATTAATCCATAAATTTGTGATCACAGTAAAATTGAAATGTTGTAGAGATAGAGTGTGTGTTTGTGTGTATGTAAGTATGTATGTGTATGTGTGTATGCGAAGGGTGTGTGTGAAGTACTGCAATAGATAAATAAAACGTATTCTCATGCATTATGGGTGGTTAAAACAAATGTAAACATGAATGTTGAAAAATAAATATATAAACAAACAAAAACCAACAAGATGGTAATCAAATTTAAATAAATAAATAAATATTTCGGAAACACATACACACACCCTCGCATGTGCACAATGCACCTATACACATTCAAATATATGTGAATATATCTTAGATAAAAGCAAACATTAACGAGAGGTTCTTTTTTATTTTCTGTGTTTGTCAGTAATCATTGTTTATCCATTTTGTCGATTTATTTACTTTGTTCTGTTTATTTACTTACTTATTTATTTTTATTTTATTTTATTTTATTTATCCGTGTTGTAATTTGTTTGTTTACCTTGATAATGTTTCAATGTTTTTAAGTATAAAATGCGCACACACAGACGGAGAGAGGGATGAGAGAGAGAGAGGCAGAGATTAGAATTAACCGGTGTCTTCACTATCACATTTGTGTTTACAAAACCTGCTCTAAACTATAATCTAATTAACAGTTGGTTGTACACTATTCATTCATGGCTGGAGGTAAGAATTCGAGAATGAAAAAAATACAGAATTGTGTCTTATAATCAAGTTATCAAGAGGTAGTCTGTTAGGTATTCGATTTGTTTCAAGCTTGGCTATGGATTGATAACAGTTAGAGAAGTATTGAAAACCACCACGGAGCAGTACTGGACAGTTGTTTCGTCCCCTTAGTCTCGGACTCTACAGCAGTACGCACCCAATGGGGTTTGAACCAGGACCTTGTAGGTCATTCAGCCATTGGGACGCGATGGGACTCAATGGCCAGTTCATGAATTCTTACCTCTACCATTTGATGATTTTAGAGTGACTTACACCAGTCAGTGTCATCCGTCACGAGTATTTGTCCTCACTCTTGATCGGTTGGAGTTAACAAAATGCTAGAAATATCAAATCCCCCTTCAAGAGAAAGAATTTTCTTTTTGAAACTTGGCTGAAGTATCACTCAAGGCATTCTGTTTGTAATGATTATTCTTCCATGTGAAAAAATTTGATATCATATAATATGGTGTTGGGAAGTAGAATTAGCGACCTCATTTTGGCGAAGTTCAACAATAGCGTCCCAGATGTGCGAATGCCCCAATGACCTTGAGTGCATGCTAGTCGTTGCCTGGCGGCACCTGTCATTATCATAGATGAAATATCAACGCTATTCACCAACTAAGCAGTAAATTTCACTCAGATCACGTCTTTAAGTACTGTTTGGAAAATGTGTTAATAGCTTGTTAGGGTTAGGATCAGGATCATAATTAGCATTGGGGTTAGGTTTATGGTTAGGCCAAGGGTTGTAATTAGGGTTAGGGTCAGGATTAAGTTTAGGGTTACGACTAGGGATAGATTTAGAGTTGATGTCATTTATTTTAATTTGTTTTCTTATCCACATTTTCCTGGTAAGTAGTCGTCGATCCTCTTACTGGAAACCATAGTAATTCAACCAAGGGCTTTGGGGAAGACTGCACAACAGGATAAGAGAGATAAACGATTAACAAAAACAGCTCATCTTCAGTCACCTCGGTGAATACATGTACAGAAACTAGCTTAACTCAGCAACTGATACTCCTCATTATAACTGGGACGTATTTTTAAGTCATATGTCATTGAAAGATAACCTGTTTAATAATGTGTTTTCATGCATTTTCTTGTAAATGTACGTCATTTTTTGTGCAAAAGTCACTTATTTTTATGATTGGTCGGTTAAAGGTTACTCGTGCGTTCGCATCCTTTGGGACGCTATTGTTGAACTTTGTCCTCATTTTATTACTTTTCAAAGTATTTGACAAGATAAGTGGCAACTTTGAACTAAAATAACTCAGCGCATTTTATGTGTTATCGATACGCTCACATAGTTGGATAGGATTTAGATGGCTTGGATCTATTAGGCCCTCTGAGGTGAGCAAATCAAAGTACACCGCTGATAACGGTTTCACATCAACACCATCGAAACTGTAGTTGTGTTTATCTACATAGCGAATGGTCCCTACATCACACTGTATCATATGCACAATAATCGTTTGGCTCGCTTTCTTGATACCACAGTACGATGCAAGACATATGATCACATCGGAAAATAGCCTAGTGATAGTCAAATGAAGACTTGTAATCAGTCCATGAAAACCCTGACAGTTAATGTCAGTCACATAGGGAGATTTAGACTGCCTTATTGGACTCCTCAGGATTCTAAGAACCAATGGCTGGAGACGATTAGTGATGATATAGATAGAAATTGTTCTCATTGGTATAAATGCATTCACTGCTGTATCTATTAAAGTCTATTGTTTTTTTCCGCCTTACTAATCTTTCTCCGATATATTTTTCAGTTTATTATTGTTCTTTTGAGTAGCTTTCGTCACGCTTTAATTTTCTTTTGTGTACCACATAGAATGTGGTAATTCTGATTGTTGTACTTCTATAAAAAGTTCTGTGTTGAAAACTAAACAGTTTGACATGAATATTTTGGGTTTCCCTAAGAAAACCATAATTTTTTTTCAGTTTCTGTCATTACTACTCGTAGGAGAAAATGGAGAACTTTAAGAGTTAATTAAATCAGTGACGTTGTAACTCCCTCCGAAGTAGTTCGTATTTGAATGAATAAATAAATAAATTATCCAAATGTCTTCAGTAGTACGAACTCATGTCATGTCTTATCAACCAAATGATAGAATTCTACGCCTTCAAACAGCTTGCTAGTTTCGTATGTTATTAACTGTCCAAGTATGTGATATCATCTACTCACTAGTTAATACCTACAAGATTACTCTCTGATTTTCCTATTAGAAGTCATAACCAGTCGAATCTAATACGTCGGATGTACAGACAAATACTGTCAGATAACGCTAGCATTACTCCACGAAGTTAGAAGTAATAAGTAATTGGATTTCGACTGAGTAGCTAAGTGGTAAGATGTTTCACTCTAGGTTGGTTCATAGGTTCCTGAAGCTGGATGCTTCTCTAACTGATGTCGGCTGGTAATAAATCCTACCTTGGAACCAATAAATTCTCCACAAACTCAACACTTGAAAGTAATTAATCATCAGTAAGAGAAACTTTGTATAAATCATAGGAAGTTCCCTTGATATTTCTCCATTAAGCGTAAATCTGACATGTGTGAATGACATTTTAATAGGCAACCAACGAATTCTTACCGATAGATATATGACAAGGTTTGTCTTCCGTCTCCAATATATGCAGCATGTTTGGAACCAACCAGAAATATTTAGTCTTCATTGCTGTCTAGCATGAAAGGTCCGAAATTTTTCATCAAAAAGAGTCCCCTAGCCTTAATCAAAGTGATTTTAAAATTTAAATTGTTTGGAATCATCCAGATCACTAACAAAACCTAGTCTAATTCAATTTCATAAGCCTGAACAGATCAAAGTACTCTGATTTTTAAGTCATTTCGATTGGATTAGTGAAAATCTACTGATTGATGTTACGGAGTATCCAACTAGTCTTTTAATTCGTGGAGAGGATAATATATTATTATATTATTGTTCCCTTGAGTTCCCAGTGGAAAATAGGGCTTCAACAGTACATGTACATTTTGTCATGTTCTCTACTGTCCTCTTTCGTTGGTCACACAATTGCCCATAATCTCTCATCTCCTCCTTGCACTACCCCTCCCATGTCATCGTCGTCGTTTCCCATTTGGGTTTCACTCGAGCAATGGCCTGGTGCTCGATGTCATTCGACGGTCTCCCCAGCGTATGCCCAATCCATCTCCACTTTCTTCGGCATATTTGTTGGGCAATAGGTTCCTGGTTGATTTGTTCCCAGAGTTTCTTGTTGCTAATTCTTTCTGGTCAGCTGGCCATCTGATCTTCAGTATGGAGCCAGTGAAAGGGGCAGCTGTTGATGAAAGTTTGCAGTAGCCTGTTGAAAATGCTTTTCGTGACGAATTGGTCAAGTTCCTGACACATATAAAAGAACTGACTGATGCAGGTCTTAATTTTGTTCTTTGTTCTGGGCGAAGAAGATTTCTAAACTGGCTTTAGAGTAATGAAGGCCTACCTTACCTTTCTGATTCTGGCTGGTTTTGACGTCCTTATCCGTTCAGCCTGTAGTTTAAGCGATACTGCATAGATAAGTGATGGAAGTGACTTCTTTCAAATTTATTCTGTTGACAGTGATAATATATAATCTTCACAAAATTGTGTTTGTTAAGTGGTGACTCAAATTAATATCATAGGTTTCGTCCATTTTGGAATACTTCACTTGGATACACCTACTCTCTCTTCCCCAATGAGTGACGGTATTCCCACTAAGATTCTAACCCAACTGTCAGCCATCATTTCAAATACTAAAGTTTGAATTACTAGTGAGACCCTCTTACTGCAACTGCCAACATTGTTTTCAAGCTGCATAACAAACAGTTGTAAGATGGACATTTGAAAGATACACAAATTTTGTCAACTTTTACTACTGATGCAGAATAAACTACTACAAAATTCTCAAGTGTTCCTTTGTGGGGACTTGATTAATTTCGGTTTAGATTTTATTACGGATCGATATCATTTAGAGGTCAAGGGGGGGTAGTGGACACCTACTTTGTTTTAGTTTAGGAGTATGCAGCAGAACAAAAACCATAATCCCGCCTGAGATCGAGTTCGAGACCTTCAGGTTGTGAGATAAGCCAGTTACCCATCAGCCACTGGAAAGATTTACACTTTTAGTTGAAGACTTAAGAACACATAAGTTAGCAAAGAGATTTCTTTTCGTGGTTTCATTTCACAGCTGTACAGTTATTTAGTGAGGGGTTTAAAAGTACGATTTTGATTGACAACAAAGGTCAGAGGATATTGTCAACTATTGAGAAAACAAATCAAAGTGATAACAATATTCTGAAAATTTTCGATAGTCTGACATAATCAAGAGGATCGACAACTACTTAATTGAGTCATGAATAATCGTTTGGAAATAAATCTTAAAAAACAGGAGGACAAAAGACCGAAAATGCGTCACAAAAATAAAACTAGTGAAAAGGACCACACAAAGTTTATTATGTCACTAGCTATTCAGGAAACCAAAAATATTGGTACTAAGGCCACGGTAATATAAAGGAAAAGCTTGATAAAATGTTCTTGAACACAGAGTTTGTGTTACTGCTTGTCGATTGCTTAAGTTTCGACTGCACGAAGATGTATGCAGAATCCTTTTCAACATCTTGGCAGTACTTTGTAATCTGACTCTAAAAGAAGTCTACGCTGAGGCTACGAGACTAGGAGCAATAATGTTCGCCAGAATTGAGCCGTTTCCTGTCACGAATGGTCATTGTGATACCCATGCTGATAGGTTTTAGTGGACGCGTCTAGACAATATCCTGTCGGTATGGCCTGTGTACTTAACACCAAAGAGGCAAGTGAATTGGTAAATGCACACTGGATTTGCCAACAATTGTAAACCCACTTGATTATGTGAAATTATCCACAATTTTTCAGACATTGTTATTACTCATACAGTTTAATTTATTTTGTTATTAATCAAAGACTCTGCCAGTTTACTTGACTATCATCCTCATACTTTGCATTCTGGTTGTCTTAATGACTCATTTCTATAACATATAATTCAACACTAAAAGGTCATCTCCTAACACACTACCCTATTATGTATATGTTAAATAATCTAGAATCCATTAGAAATGATAAAGGTTCATTTGTGGAAGGTTGTTGTGGTAATAATAATGATAGCACTAATGGCTGAATAGTCAACCAGCTTGATCCCGTAACCTGAAGGTCCTGGATTCGATCAATATCTGGTAGGGCTGTTTGTTCACACTGATGAAGAGTATTAAAATAGGGCGAAACATATGTCCAGTGCTCCCTGGCCTTCAATGATTTATCGTGACGAAAATCTAACAATAATTGCTTTAAACCTACGTCTTCTTGACATTATCAATAAGAAAGACAAAAAATGATGAGTTTGATCACGAAACGACTTCAGTTTGAGAACCATTGAAAACTACACAGTTGCTTACCCCCTATTTCGAACTATTCAGAAATACGCAACCATAATCTCACCCACCTACACCGAATTGAACCCAGAACGTTCAGATTACAAGGCGAGCTCGTTGACCGTTCAGCCAATGTCGTGATGGATATTTGTCCTCTCACCCTGTTGAAGTCTCAGAGACTAGGATGAAAGAGCTTTCCAGTACTCCCTGGTGGTTTTCAATGGTACTCTAACTGAAGTCAGTAAGTGCGTGTTCAGTCCTGAAACGAATCAAAATCCCTACAAAATAACACTTGAAAATGAATCTAATCTTCCGTGATGACTAATTACAGGATGAAGTTGCCTGGACTTCTAGTGACTAGATGTGATCAGTGGAGTCCACTAGGTCGGATGTGTAAGAACAAATACTCATCGATGACATTAGCTGGCGGTAGTGTTAAAACCTTTGATTTTTCACATATATGTTGGTAGCCAAGATTTTGTCTACAGTCCTAATAGCCACACGCCCCTCAAACACACGTCCCGTAGTTATTCTCAGTCAACCAGACAATTAAAATAAACAGCTTCCTAAAAAAGGAAACTATAAAAATAGCTCAGAGACAGACATAGAGAATGAAAATAATGATGGCGAAAAATTCCGATTATAGCAACTAATTTAATCTCACTCGCCAAAAACTGACAGTTGTCTTCACACTTCAGCTAGTCACCAATTCTTTACTTGAATTCCTCTCTGATATAAGTAAGACGAACTAACTAACTAACTAACTAATTAACTAACTGACTGACTACTGACTGACTGATTATCGTGATTATTGAATTCATGTTTTTCTATCTCACTGTGTCAGTTATTTCTCATAACAATACACACACAGCAATAATAATAATCAAGGCATTAGGGGTTGGTTGACTGAACTCTTTCAAACAATATTTTGAGTAATAATTGTGTTGTATTTTTTTTTTCTTGAAAACAACGTCTTCTACTAAAAAAGGTATCCAACTCATCCATCAAAAAAGCAGAAAGTTTTGTCGACTACACACAAACATACATACATATATATTTATTTATGTATCACATTGAACATTGTACGTTGAACGTTGAATACCAGTTGTGTTGTGTCTTAATTTTGTTTTACTTTGCTTTACACAATAATGATAATAATCAACTTAAACTTATTTTTATTTCTGATTTATCGCTCGTTTAAAATAAAAATCACGTAGATAACTAGACTGCTAGTCAGTTATTTCATGTTGAAATACCCTACACACACACACACACACACTAGTAATAACAATAACAGTAAAAGTATTGGTAATGGAATCGTTGTCACAGTGATGGCATTTAATTAATTAATTAAAAAATTCCTTTAAAATTAAATTCAGATTTTAATTATTACTTATCATTCAATAATGACACTTGTAAATAACTTTTTCATAGTATAAATTTACTTTAGAAGTGATATTTACTACCTTCATGTGATAATTAAGGTGAAAATTAGAGTTATTTTTATTTTTAGGGTGTAAAGGGGAGGGTTCGTAGAGATTTTTGACTGAATTTACTCAAGATTCCTTCATAAACTGACATCATTTAAAGAACCAGCGAAAGTCATGACTAGTGGAATCCGCTTTGTCTGTTGGCCGAGTGGTTGCTCATCGGGTTCGTGAATTGACAGGAGTTAGAATTCTAACCTAGGGTGGCTAAAATGATCAACGAGGCTAACCACACTTAACCCACAGACTCTGGATTTAATCCTTAGTTGACATCGTCAGTGTGCACCTGTTAAGAGTTCAGAAACTAGGCATGAAACTGCTTTTACCCAGTTTCTGTTATACTTGGCTGGTTATAACTGTGATGTCAGTTGGCAATGAAATCTATAAAATTTTTCCGTACACCACAGCTTTCTTTAATGTTTCTCTAACTAATTTCAATCTGTCCGTGATCAAACCTGAAACAGATCGAATCGCTACAAACTAACCGTTGAATGTGCCTGTGCCTGTGCATTATGATTTGATAGTGACTGGAAATACTAAAATGTGATAAAGTGACTACAGAATATAAATGAATATAAAAAGGTCAACACGAAGTTGAATGCATATGTGTAAATAGATGAGATAGCAGGATGAAGTACATTCGGAAATGTGATTAAATGAATATGTTTCAGGTTAGACAACGGACTGATATCAGTTAGACAACCATTGAAAACCAGCACTGGAGGAGTGGACAGCTGTTTCTGCCTAGTTTAGGACTCATTGGCACTAGGCACCCACTAGCTTTCGAAGCCATGACCTTCCGGTTGCAAGGCAAGCTCGTATACCATTCAGTTACTTGGACCCAATCCAATGGCAAGTCCATGAATTCCAACTTCTGCCAATTCGTGATTTTAGCGCGACCGCCAACCCATCCGTGGTCAAACCTGAGACAAATCGAATCCCTACAAACTAATTTCTTGAAAATACCTGAATTTGTCAGCTCAGATGAAATAAGATGGGAAAATAAGATGAATGTGAAGTGTCATCAACAAACTAAAATGTTAGAATGTAACAACGTGAATTTAGAATAAGGCAAAACAAAATAAAATAAAGAGGAATATAAAGAAGTCTTGTGAATCATGTGGTAAAATAAAGACGAATCATCAATAGAAAAAATTATTTTTACACAAAGTTATGGTCTTATCTGATATATTGTGCCAAGACTTCAGCTTTACGACGGCAATGCACTTGTGTCCCTTTTAACAAATGTTGTCAGACTTTGCAGACTATGTGAAAGGATACATCAGAATTTAAGTGGTCATTATCATCTACCATATGTTGCAATATAGACAAAATTAAAACCTTTACGCCTTTTAAGTGAAATTAGATGAACACAGAGGTATATTATATTCCAGTGGATTAATATAGGCTACAAGAACATACTCTATTCTCCGTCATCTGAATTTAAGTTTGGCATATGCGTCATATCTGCTTCATGTGAATAAACGAATCAAACGTTGCCATCCTTTTGTGATCAGTATTTGTTTACTATAAGTAGATATTTGTTGCCTCTACCGTCTTTCTATCAGTTTATGTCGATAATTACTCAGTGTTTATGTATCTACTGTCTACGTACTCATTGAGGGAGTAAATTATCAGACGACTTCAAATGCAGTCAAATTCATCACCGTGCCAAAATTTATTCTCCACCCTCTCTCCCTCCTTCAATGAGCCTCTCTAAGTTCAATGAATGAATAAAATAAATAAGGACAGATAAAACTAGTTTAATCATACACAGGTTTATTTATTTATTTATTTACTTCACAGAAAAACAAACAAATAAATAAACGGATAGGTAAATAAATAAGGCTAAAAATCAAATCCATTTGTGTACTTAAAACTAGTAAATAAACAATGACTCCACTCAAGTTACATATCTATGCATTTATACTTTTCATCAAGCGTGGCTTTCTGTAGGGATTTGACTGATTTAAAGTTAGATCACTAACTGACTTCATCTAGAGAACCATTGAAAATTACTAAACAGTACTCCACAGCTATTTCAACTTAGTTTGGGACTGTTCAACAGCCGTATGTACCCATGACCTCAACTGCAGGAAATCGAACCCAGACCTGAATTTCACGGATGACTTATGTTTGGTGTCACACAAACTCGAAGACTTGGAGGCAGGCGAAAACTAACAAACTGGTAGAAGAGGCTGGCAGTGAAGACAGGACTGCAGGTGAGCATAGAGAAGATGGATGTGATGAAGATAACCAACGAACAGCAGCAGCAACAACCAGCACCAATCACCATCAACGGGAGAGATTTGACAGAGGTTACTTCCTTCACTTATCTGGGAAGCACGGTTTCAACCAGAGGCAGTCGGAACGGTTGAAGATATCAGAACTGGAAAGGCAACCTTAAACCAGTTTGGAAATCTTCTACAATCGACATAAGGAACAAGATTCGCAATTTCAACACCAATGCCAAGTCGGTCCTTCTATACGGGTCAGAAACTTGCACTGCGTGTCACGAAAAGGATTTCCAACAGCCAGTTGCAGACTTTTATTAACAGCTGTCCCTTTCACTGGCTCCATACTGAAGATCAAATGACCAGCCGACCAGAAAGAATTAGCAACAAGAAACCCTGGGAACAAATCAACCAGGAACCTATTGCTTAACAAATATGCCGAAGAAAGTGGAGATGGATCGGGCATTCGTTGAAGAGGCGGTCAAGTGGCATCACTTGGTAGCCAGGTCATTGCTCGAGTAGAATCTGAATGGAAAACGACGAGTAATTTGTCCGAGGGTGACATAGAGGACATGAGATACTATTCAATCGTGGACGCAACTGAAGAGGATAGCGAAAAATAGAACAACTTGCAGATGTGATGTTGCAGCCCTGTTTTCCACTCGGAACCCAATGGAACAATAATAATAATAAGAGTAGGACTATTTCAAGTGTTTGACTTATTTATACACAGTGATCTATATTAATCTGTCTGTCTCTTCACTATTATTATTATTATTTCCTTTAGTTCCTAGAGGAACATAGGGCTTCAGCCATGCGTCTCCATTGCGTTCGGTTCTCTGCTAGAGTTTTCACCTGGCTCCAGGTCTGCCCACATGCTTTCATCTCCTCTTCACATGATCTCCTCCAGGTCACCATTGGACGACGAACTCGTCGCTTCCCTTTCGGGTTCCACTCGAGGGCTTGTCTAGTGATGTCACTTGCTGGTTTCCTCAGAGTGTGGCCAATCCATCTCCATTTCTTCCTGCCTATTTGTTTCACAATCGGTTCCTGGTTGGTTCGCTCCCAGAGATCTTTGTTGCTGATCTTTTCCGGCCATCTGATCTTGAGTATTGAGCGAAGACATCTGTTAATGAAGGTCTGTAGCTTGTTTGAGGTGCTCTTTGTGACACGCCAAGTCTCTGATCCGTATAGTAGCGCTGATTTCACATTGGAGTTGAAAATCCCGATCTTATTTTTGACGCTGAATACTGTTGACCTCCACACAGGCTTGAGAGTAATGAAAGCTTGCCTTGCTTTCCGGATCCTCGCTGCTTTGATATCCCCGTCAGTTCCGCCTGTAGTTGAAACAATGCTTCCCAAGTAGGTAAAGGAGGTAGTTTCTTTCAGGTTCCTTCCATTTATGCTGATTGCTGTCTGCTGTTGTTGCTGTTGGTGTTGGCCAGGGATCTTCATCACCTCCGTTTTCTCTATGTTCACCTGGAGTCCTATCTTTGATGCTTCTTCTGCCAACTTGTTACTTTTCACTTGCATATCTTCCAGTTTGTGGGAAATCAGACATATATCATCGGCGAAGTCCAGATCCTCCAAGTCTGTTTTTGTGTGAGTCCATTTTATGCCTGTTTCCTCATTGCCCGCTGTTTGTCGCATTATCCAATCTACTGCAATCAGGAAAATCATTGGCGATAGTAGGCAACCCTGTCTTACTCCTGTCTTCACTTCGAAGGATTCCGTGATTTTCCCGTTGTGGATTACTTGGCATGCAGCGTTGTCATACAACTGTTGGATGAGATGTATAATTGTCGGCGGCACCCCGTAGTAGCGAAGTAGTTACCAAATCACCTCTCGATCGACGCTGTCGAAGGCCTTTTCAAAGTCGATGAAGTTGAGATAGAGAGGTGACTGCCATTCCAAGCTTTGTTCAATGATGATCCGTAGTGTGGCGATTTGATCAATACATGACTTGTTTCTCCTGAATCCAGCTTGTTCTGGTCGAAGTTTTTCATCCAGGGCTTGTTTGATCCTTTCCAGGATGATGTGGCTTAGTATTTTGCTTGGGATGGACAGGAGCATAATTCCGCGCTTCACTATTATTTATTTATTTAATTTTACTCTGGTAAATAAACATAAATTATCTACTGTAAGATATAAAAAATAATATTTTTCTAAGAAAAGTGAAAACCTAATTGCCATGGTAAATATGTACTCGTTCAAAGGGAAAAGGAAATGAAGAAAAACCTCCAATCAAGTCTAAGTAGATTGAGTAGGCTAAGCTACCTACACTAGTTGTCATGGTCTTTCATTAACTTACTTCCCTTTTTTGCTGCTGCAAAAATTCCACATTATTTCACACAATTACTATTTTTCACCTTTCCATATTGAATAGTCTATCTGTTTGGTTGTCATTTTTGTATACAACGTATGAATGGTGTTCAGAGTAACTTGGCTTCATAAATAACAAGCAAACAAACAAACAAACAAATGACTGAACAAATCAACAAAGGGGATTAAAAGGCCCTTTTTGTTGATTTATAGAACAGTCGTCATTATCATCATCTCTATTCACATTACACTGATCAGATCTGTAAACGCACGCCGATCACTGATTACGATGGTATGATGCATGTATATTCATTTAGTCTTTCGATAGTTTTTTATTGTGTTAGTGTGTCTGTGAGGCTAGTTTATGGTGATCGAGCAAATAACTGATCATTGTCAGCGTGAATAATGTGTCTGATCACAATGAGAGAGAGAGATCAAGGAGGGCGGGGGAAGAATGGCTTAATAGCTTAATCCAATGGCCTACTGTAGACAAATAATAATGATAATATTCGAGTGTATCAGACACTAAGGTACTTAATCAAACTGTTATTGTTACTAATGCTGTGATCCAGTCTCTGTTGTTTTTTCTCTCCAGTAAAAGATGACTCTGAATTAATTAATTGGTTTATTATACACCAGTGAATATAATTCATTTGTGTGTTTGTCTATGTCTTCCTTAAGTTGGTTGGTTCAACTTAAATGAAATGACTTCGTTTTTTGTTTACAGTTTTGTTAGACACTTTTAAACAGAATTTCGGTGATCGGCGACAAGCAGTGGAATCCAGGGTGAACATTTTGTTCTACTTGGGACTTGTCAGATAGATATAGCTGACTTCAGTCCTGATCCCCTGTGAGTCGAATCCAGTATGCATCGTTTGAAACACTAAAACGATATCCACTAGGCCACTTAGGCAACGACAATGCACAAGAGGTGGCTGTCCTGGGTCTAAATGGACTAGCTGATAACGCTTTGGAGTTTGAAAAGAAGAGTACTTGAAAACTCAGTGGGAACTCTATCACTCACGGGATATTATGAAGGACAGATGCTTATCGATTATAGCAGTTATTATAATACCATTAGCTTAATTCTGAAAAATGACTCTATACACAATCCAGGATTTTCAGTGTGTTTCATTGCAAGCTAATTTACTCCTCTTTCAGAAGCTTCGAGTAATATTATTATACCCTTAGGTTCCAAGTGCAAAATAGGGCTTCAGCTGCACATTCCAGTAATATAACTGTCAATATTACACTATTTGAAGCAATAATAGTTCATCTGAAGTAAATTTTATTACTCCACAAAGATTTTTCCCGCATTAATAGCGATTTAGGTAGAAACCTATTTGGAAGTGTGAGCCTACAATGCAATGCATAGGCATAATTGGCTGATTAAAGCGATACCGAAGTGGGATGATTACAACACAACCTGACGGATAGGTAATCGAGTGATTTAAGTATGCCACCGCTAAGTTATGATCCTTCCTCAGATCAGCAGTCTTCCAGTCAGTGGTTAAGTGGTAGTGTACTCACCTAAAATCTTGAGCATAATTCTCTATAAGATTATTTTTTTTATTATTTTGATTTACAGCTTGATTCCACACCGTATTTTCAGTTCAAGTGTGGAATTTTCAGCATGGATATCGGTAGCCCAAATTCAGGCCGACCATAGATATCGGGTGTGCGCCGGCAGGGGATCGAACCCCGGACCATGTGCATGGTCGGCGAGAGTCCTAACCACTGTGCCACCGACGCACACAAGATGAGTTATATAAGCAAGAGCTTGTAAGGAACCCCTCCCTCTTTAGCTCTTCATAATTCGTATCGTTTACTTAACTCATACTGGATAGCTGTGTCGTATCACCTTGAAATAAAGCCCACTTATTGATCAGAAGATAATGGAGATTAAAACATCTTTTCGTTTTTTTTTTCTCAAATATATGAAAAAAGAGTCTGTAAACAGTCAATCAAACTGGGTGTGTTTTTTGAAAAATGAAAAATTGCTGATCTGTTGTCAATCATGATCAGCTGTGTATTAATATTTTAGTTGAAAAAATTTATCATTATTGTTATCATTGTCTTTATTATTATTATTATTAATAATAATTATTATTATTGTTAGCTTTCCAAACTTGGATACTCATGTACACATAAATGCTGATATTTGTGATTTCATACTGCACGACTACTGTGGAGGAAGGTAGGGAGGGGGATATGATTGACAGATAGACATCTTGTGTTGCATTGTTTCACATGTGTATTTATAACTTGTCTCAATTATTTTTGAACGATGATTAATCAGTGAATTCTACTCCTTCTAGGCACTAGACTTAGAAAAAAATAATAATAATTTGGTTTATTTTTATCAGATGAGGAGGGAAGGTGATTAGGTTTTTGTCAGAGTAGTCGCTTAGTCGTTTATTCTACTGAGGGCTGTATATTCTACCAGGAATAGTAATAACAACAATAAGAATAGCAGAGTTAAGATATTTCATGGAAATGAAAAGGCTATTTTACAAAATTCTGGTAACATACCAAACATACTTTTGTACATATACATTTTATGAGCTAAATAAATATGCCACCTTAAGCAAATAAATGAATAAATAAACAAATAAGCACAAATAATGTTCAGTATTCAAGTTGTTCAATGTCCCAGTCAATAATTAGTGCAAATAAACCCATTTTTTTATTGAATCAGTTAAGATGATGATGATGTTATTGTTGGTGAGGAGTGTGGGTACTGGTAACGTGATAACAGTGTTAGTGTTTCTGACTGCAGTTTTGAGTAACCAGACTTCGAATCCTCCCTAGGGGGCATCCGTTTTCTTGACCGAGAAGCCTCAATTTCGTAATATGGATAGTGGTGGCTACCAGTGAAATCCAGGACACTCGTTTCGTTCCATTGTGCCTCATCTTGGAAACCACTTCATTATTATATAATCTTTATACTCCGCACTTCACAGAGAAGAAATGTATTCGAATTGGAAGTGAAGAGTGCCGAAAAATGATATGTCTAATGTAAGGAGAGTGAAGGGTAATCTTTCTGTGAAGTGTTAACATCTTTTATTCCATCAACTTGTATGGAATAATTAAGAGACGAAGGAGAGATATCTGGCTTTTTAGGCTATAATCAATAGGTTATGACATCAGTGTCATGTATCTAGTCCTTAGTTCTGATACTGACTTATTAACTGAATTCATTTTGAAATATGATAACCAAACTTGGTACGTGACCATCGTGGTGCATTTCGAAGTAATGCCAGACAAATGACAGGAAGACAGGGGACCTGGGATTATGTGCTTATCAGCACTTCTCAATAAGGCGTATCAGCAGTCTCGAAGGAATCAGCAGTTGGACAACTGTTTCAACAGCACACCCATGACACTAACTAGGGTCCACCAACTGGTTTGTGGAGCGGATACTCACCGATGACACAGGCTGATACCACGAAATGAACAACATTTGAATCCATGCGTGAACAGATTCCACACCATTCAGTAAATGATAGATATGTGGTGACCACCTGAATCTCATACTAGGACTAAACAGTCTCTAGTGCTTTATTGGCTTCCATAAATTATCTAACTGTGGTATCAGTTCGTACTAGATAATCATAAGTCAGTCAATCTGTCCAGCTGCCTCTCTCTCTCGCAGTCAAACCAATTAAGATCTTCCGACGGAATTTCAGCTACTTCATTGTTAATGAAACACTAAACTTCATGGAATGTAGTTAAATTCCTTTCTATTATTTTTAAAAACAAAAACTTGGTACATTATGGGCACCATGAAATGCTCCACGCAAACTGATGTATCATAGTTTATACGAGGGCTGGGATACTTCTCTGAAGTGCTGACTGAAGCAGATAGTTCTCTTATGAGGCTAACCACCTACCTCTTAACTTGAATTCTAATCCACAAGTCAGTGGAGCAGCGTCACGAGCTACATTCTCATGGTTTCCAATTGACCGAAACAGGTTCGTACTAAATTCAATCCTTCCGAATTCTGAAGCCCATTTACATCATAAGTGTGGGACCAAGGTTTCCCAGCTCCAGTAGATAGACTGGTACATCTACCAGTCCTGTTATAAGCACCAGACGTCTTCATTTGCTCTTTCACTTTTGTAAGGAACATCTCCAAGGCCGCATGAAAGTAGTCAGTAGGACTTATCTGGTCGATATGATGAAAGTGTGGTTAAATGAGAGTACTTCGAGAGAAAGACCGAAGTCTATTCAACCTCAGGCTTACCACACCATTTATTATTATATTTTGTTTATTTTGAATAAATGACCTAATAAAATGTCCAACATATTTAATAACGACAAAGTTAGTCACAGAGGAAAAAATGATGAAGTCACTGAAAGAGCATTAACATGTACTTATTCAGTGAATAATACACTAAGAAAAGGTCCAACATGTTCGAACTTGATGTGGCTTCATCCAGCCACATAACTACGCTTGTCTATATAATATTTGAATTTATTCCACATTTGGACAGAAAGGGTGTGTTATGTATTATGCATATGTAAATTTGCATGTTTGGCTATGCGCCTGTTTTGTAATTTAATATTTATAAAAAATAAAATTCTCTCTCTTTATGCTAAAGTGTCAACAAAATGTCAAAATTGTCAAATTAAAAAGATGAGACACCCAATATTTTCAATTTCTATTTCTTCGTCTAGCTATTTCGCTACCACTTTCACATACATTGGTCGTCTTTAACTCCTTTTGCTTGTCTTGTCGTCTTGTTGTTTTAACCCGGATAATGACTAATTCACTTGACTTGACAATATTTCTATTTGTATTTCTCTCTCTCTCTTTCGTGAAAAATACAACTTCATGTAGAATTCTTGTACAACATCGTGATGATAATTATGATGACGTGAAAGTGAGAACCGCTGGTGGTTTGGTTAGTGTAGGTACACGCGTTAGTCATGCATGACGGTGGCTATTTTGTTTAGTGTGTGTTGTTTCGCCAGCCAAGTATAATGTCATTTTTTCATTTTTATAAATAACAAAATAACTTTGTGCCATTATTATTATTATTATTATTATTACCTGCTTATCATGGCTTACTCAGAAGCTGTTGTGCATGTTCTCAGAGTTATTGTAGGCATGTGCATTTATAAAGGGATGTAAGTTCTTTTGTGCCAGCACAAACATGAGTATGCCGGCTCTCAGTTAGCATTATTTTAGACAGTTTGAAGGTTACTACTACTAAAAATAATCACAATAATTCTCAGACTACATCACGTGGAATTGGCGCGTATCCCTCTTTCTTATTTCAAATAATACCATATTAATATGACCAGTATTCTGTTCGTTAGTCATTGACCGACTATCCGTAACTAACTAACTAACTAACTAACTAACTAACTAACTAACTAACTAACTAACTAACTAACTAACTAACTAACTAACTAACTAACTAACTAACTAACTAACTAACTAACTAACTAACTAACTAACTAACTAACTAACTAACTAACTAACTAACTAACTAACTAACTAACTAACTAACTAACTAACTAACTAACTAACTAAACTAACTAACTAACTAACTAACTAACTAACTAACTAACTAACTAACTAACTAACTAACTAACTAACTAACTAACTAACTAACTAACTAACTAACTAACTAACTAACTAACTAACTAACTAACTAACTAACTAACTAACTAACTAACTAACTAACTAACTAACTAACTAACTAACTAACTAACTAACTAACTAACTAACTAACTAACTAACTAACTAACTAACTAACTAACTAACTAACTAACTAACTAACTAACTAACTAACTAACTAACTAACTAAACTAACTAACTAACTAACTAACTAACTAACTAACTAACTAACTAACTAACTAACTAACTAACTAACTAACTAACTAACTAACTAACTAACTAACTAACTAACTAACTAACTAACTAACTAACTAACTAACTTAACTAACTAACTAACTAACTAACTAACTAACTAACTAACTAACTAACTAACTAACTAACTAACTAACTAACTAACCAACTAACTAACTAACTAACTAACTAACTAACTAACTAACTAACTAACTAACTAACTAACTAACTAACTAACTAACTAACTAACTAACTAACTAACTAACTAACTAACTAACTAACTAACTAACTAACTAACTAACTAACTAACTAACTAACTAACTAACTAACTAACTAACTAACTAACTAACTAACTAACTAACTAACTAACTAACTAACTAACTAACTAACTAACTAACTAACTAACTAACTAACTAACTAACTAACTAACTAACTAACTAACTAACCTAACTAACTAACTAACTAACTAACTAACTAACTAACTAACTAACTAACTAACTAACTAACTAACTAACTAACTAACTAACTAACTAACTAACTAACTAACTAACTAACTAACTAACTAACTAACTAACTAACTAACTAACTAACTAACTAACTAACTAACTAACTAACTAACTAACTAACTAACTAACTAACTAACTAACATGAACTAACTAACTAACTAACTAACTAACTAACTAACTAACTAACTAACTAACTAACTAACTAACTAACTAACTAACTAACTAACTAACTAACTAACTAACTAACTAACTAACTAACTAACTAACTAACTAACTAACTAACTAACTAACTAACTAACTAACTAACTAACTAACTAACTAACTAACTAACTAACTAACTAACTAACTAACTAACTAACTAACTAACTAACTAACTAACTAACTAACTAACTAACTAACTAACTAACTAACTAACTAACTAACTAACTAACTAACTAACTAACTAACTAACTAGGAATAGTAATGCAGTGTCTACCAAGTCAGACATGAGAACAGTTACCCGCATGTGATACTGCCCGGCGGTTGAGCTATATATATATATATATATATATATGCGGAAGTTGAAATACATGGTTCATCTGATTGAGTTCCTGTGGCTGAATGGTCTACGAGCTCGGATTGTAAGTGCTGAAGAATCCCAAGCTGCGACGGAACGGCTGCCTAGTACACCCTTTCTTCAAATTTCCTCTAGCTGTGAAATCACCTCGTGATCAAAACTTGTGTTGGTTACTGGTATAAGTAAAAAACTTGGACACCGTGGTAGAATGTAACTCCATTATGGATAAGATTTTATTTTGATAAATCACACAGTGTTACACAGTAATATTAACTGATGACGTTTCGAGCACAAATTATTGCTCATAATCATATCAAGTAACTTGATATCAAAATAAAATCTTATCCATAATTGTGTTGGTTACAACGAAGTAATAACGTAGTTAGTATCTGGGTCTTGTAGTTCCAATGGTAAAGTGCCGAAATAGTAATTCAGGGGCCATTGGTTCGTATCCGTCCATGATCTGGATGTCTCTTTGGTCGTCAGTTACCTTTTAATTACCTTATCCCATAATTTATTTTTGTTGTTGTTTGTTTTAATCTTTTTGCTTTATTAAAGGTATTTATCGATTTATCATGGAACACTTCCCATATTATCGTGATAATCGCCAAGGTTGGCAAAATTCAATCAGGCATAATTTAAGCCTGAATGACTGTTTTGTTAAATTACCACGGGATAAAAGTAGGCCAGGGAAAGGGAATTATTGGACATTATCAACAAGTGCAGATGAAATGTTTGAACATGGAAATTATAGGTAAGAATCAATGATTTTGTCTGCATGTGATATGCACATTCATACCTCTGAATGAATAGCAGTCAGTGTTAATTATTATTATAAGCTGAAATTTTTGTCCCTAATTCCTCGTTGTTTGATTCTATTGGATCGAAGTGTTGCACCTCGGCTCCTAGTATGAACACTTTGTGTACGCCTTAAGGTTAAAATGGTGTTACTTTATTTGAGACCAGTAAACTAACATTCTTCTCTTTGAACTCAAAGAATTCCCACAGCGTCTATACTAACAGCAGTGTTTAGATACTTAATACTTCCCTTTTTCAGACACTGTATAAGTTAATTTCCTCTTGGAATACCTGAAACAGAAACACCACTAGTATACCATGACCACAGAGTACAGGGGACAATTGCTTGATGTAGATCAATCAGCTTGTTTAAACCGGCCTTTAGAGCTGTGTCCGTATTAAGATTTTGACGCCGGTAACGAGTCGTCGAAAGATAAGTTGGGCTGCACTATTTTCAAGAATTACTTTTTCCTCATAGCGAAGAGGCTGAGAGAAGCAGTTGCATACCACTCAAATCAATCTGCTGTGCTTGGAAATCAGCCAGATCGAGGTGATCTAAATGCCGGACGTCTGTTTGGCTCGTTTTAGGTCGAGCCCATCGGCAGTGTGCCCGGTTTGACTTAGTTCAGACAGCCGAATCGGTTCAAACCACCCAAATTCTGGTTAGCAATTTGAACGGACTGGTTACAACATAAATCAAATTCACGATTCGCAAATTAGTTTGCAGTTTATAAGCACTACACTGTTTAACATGAGTAGTGTACAACTATTCATCTCAGCCAATCAGTAGTATGCAGTTTTATTCAGATACGTTTGCTTTCTTCATTACCATTTATGGTATCAAGCTACGATCTGAATAATTTACTTGTCAAACGAAACTGTGGTGAAAGTTTCGCGCCTCGAACTGTGTACAATGAGAATTGCTAAGTAATTTTACAAATTCTGAATGTGAAGGGGCTGCATAGTTGGCGTGATGGTCGGCCTAGGCAAGTACCTTACTGCTGTTACTTCTCTGTTCACCCTCAGATTCCCGATATTGTGTGATCGACTTGCGCTATAATAGTGACTGGTCTTTATGCAGGTGCTAGTCTAACCACTTTTCTGTCATGGGAGGACCAACAGGAATATTGATTTCAGCTAGGATAGCCTCAATGGTTCCCTGTGATATAGAACCCTGGCCACCACTTCAAGGTGGCAGCTATTGGTTGGGTAAGCGTCAGTACCAGGACCTGATATGTCATCGCAGTGATGGAACATTTCGGTTCAATATAACTAATCAGTAGGAAACACCGAATTAAAATTTAAGACAAATAAATTACGCCACCTTCAGCCAATTACAGATATCGGAATACTTTTAGTGCAAAGTGATCTTTCAACTAACAGATTTTCCATTTTTACCATCGCAGTCTACATAAATCACCTAATACTGTTTACAGTAGTTAGTTAAAGGAATAACTGAAAATATTCCAGAATGGTAAATCAGAGAGGATGCAATACGGAATAAGACTGAATACTTCTGCTTTCCTCGGAAATTAGTGTAATGTGTGCTACTGACGAGATTTATAAGTAGTATGTATATGCGGTTATGAATATGTATATCAACTGCAAGAATACTGAATACTGGAAAGATGCATTAAATGAACGACGCTTGTGAAATGATATAGAAAACATGAGGGGAGACAAAGAAGCACAATACGGATGACAGAGCAGGTGAATACCGAAGATACGTGCAAACTGCAATTTAAAATATGGTAGACGCACTTCGCTTATACCTGTGTATCGAACTGCCAGTTACCAAACATCCTTGTCTTCTGTTGTTACACCAGAATAGAATTTCATTTATAATCAAGTAATGTAACCGTACGCCTTGAGTTAATACTGACTAAAATCAACCATTTGTGTCCACAATTATCCAGTGTGTATATAGTCCCTTATAGAGTTCCAGTTATTGATGATGTCGTCTAAAGTAACTAACACACTAGCATGGATGATAAAGCAATTCTCCCCAGCAAACTTAATAGTTTCGATAATATTTTAGAAGACGGAGATTATCTGAAAATTGTCATGTGATGTATTTGAGAAACACATTTCAAACAATCTGATCACATATTTATTTGTTAAGACAATTTTTATGACAAATGAAGGGCAGTTAAAAAAACCCGCAGTGATAAGAGATTTAAGAGTAAGAAGCATAAAAATAATTAACACCACATTTAATAATATAATCACATAAGGATTATCAGGGTAGTTTAAGAGTGTTGATAAATTACTTCTGTACACACAAAATGGTATTAAATTAGTTGTGTTCTCTGAGCTTGTTGATTTAATTGAGGAGCTTTCGTTTTCCTTCTAGAAAACATCTTCAATGCAGGTTTTAGTACAAGATGAACTCATTTAAATTTTCCGTGAATGTTGTAATTGTAACACACAAAGAGGACTCAAGTTTCCGGACAGCTATCGCCTCTGCTTACTTCTGTATACGACCATGACGATTTTAATGAATTTAAGATTTTTCTATGGACGATAGGCTGCCACCTTCGTTCACTGAGGTTTCACAATTCATTTTTCTTCGAACCATTTGGGTTTATTTGTTCTCCGACCCTCAAGTGCAAAGCGCAATTACTCCTTTCTATGTATGTTTGACCACACACACGCACACGCACATATACACATAAGTTAGTATATGGTATGGGATAAGACATAATCAATTGTGTTGAGGCTTGTAGTAGAGTATATTTCTGGGTGTCTCCATAATTACAAGTCTGGCAGAATAGTAATTATTTAATGAATAACTGCATTCAGTTTATACCTTAATATCCTACTCTTTGTTTCCCCATTGTAAGGTAATCTGATGTAGACACCATTTTTTGTGAGGAAATAGACTGTAGGCCTTTTCTGAAACTAACTGACCTCTCCATTGGCTTAAAACCCTTTAAAGGATATTCATTTTTGAGAAGTGCATCTGTCAATATTTTGGTATCACCGTCTATGGCATCATCTGTGTACAGATACCCTGAATCCTCTTGAATAAATACTTAACCAAAGGTAACAACGTAATAGTGTATAGATGCATATAAATGTATATAACGATGAACAGGTTTTTGGAATAACCATAATAACTTTAGCAACAACAATAATAACCATTTCTCTTTTTTCTTTTCTCTTGCAAAAAATAATTCAACAGACGTCGAAAAAGACGTACTAAATCGTCAGTATTTTCACCAACTTCAATGTCTATATCATCACAATCTCTGCCTTCGTCAACATGTACAGCAGTGGAAGCACCAACACCAACACCAACAGGATCAATAGTATCTCCTCCTAGAGGAAGATCATCTTTACCTGCTATTTCGTCAAGAATATCAGAATTTATTAGTTTACCTAAAGAATTAATTATTCCAACAGAATGTGATTTGCACTCATCTGCTTCATCGTCTTTATCCTCGTCATCGTCTTCCCATTCCTCCGCCTCACCATCTTCAGCATCCTCTTCCTGTTCAACAGCATCTTCTATATCAAGAATGCCAGTCGACACAACTGCACTGCAGCAAACACCTATGCAGTATGATGAAAACGTCTTCTCAAAGAATAATAATAATTTCTCCTATAATCAGTGTTCAGATTCATTAAATCTATTCACAAATTCATTTAATACAATTTATAATCCACCAGCATGGACTACTAATATTGACAACATAAGTAGTAAATGCATGCAGTATCAATTATCTTCGAATAGTAAACTGTATCCAAATGGAACGAAAAATAGTAGTAGTAGTAGTTTAATAATAATAATAATAATAGTTCACCGTCAGAGGAGAACCAACTGAATACATCCAGTTCAACTGAGTCAACGAATCGTTCAAACTTCTCTACACACAATAATAATAATAATAATAACAGTGCCAATGGCATGGTGAATTGTTTACCGAATTTTTCAATTCAATCTTTAATCGGCAGCGGGAAATCGCATACAGCGACGGTGACAACAACAACAGCAACTACCGAGGAGATTATTCAGAGTTAGGAAATTAAATAGCACACTGGTGAGTGTGTGTGTGTAAGTGCGTCCACGTCTGGGTGTTTAAAGCTGTTGCTTCGTTGTTTACCGTTTGAAAATGTGATTATGGTTCAGTGTAATCAAATACTGTCTGCCTCCGTATCTGCTTACATGACTGACTACTGTTCTCTGTGATCTAACAATGTTTGTTTGTGTTTGTGTGTGTGTGTACATGTGAATTAGTAACTGATTGACATTCATTTTGTTTTAGAATATTAATAATAATAATAACAACAATAAAATATGACAATAATAAGTTAACTGTATTAAAATTTAGGAAAAACTTATTTATATATCGATCTTGTTTTCAGCCTTCCTTTTTATGATGTAATAAAAGTGTATTCTATGCTCCATTCATCTTACTCATATTAACTTTCTGACAACACTGAATACTGGCTGATTGACACGTTGAATCAATTAGTTTATATGGAACATTGTACATTTTTGAATTGATGCATGTTTACATACCTGCATCAATTCCACACACCCCTATGCCTCCGTCTGTCCGTTTGTCTATTCAACTGTCTCTCTCACACTGTTTACTCAGTCGCCTACTTTAACAATTTAACATTTTTTGATATAAAAAGTTTGTTTAAAAAAGTTATAATAAGACCATTTGAAAGTGACGAACCTTCCGTTCTTTTTTATTTTGTATTTAACAAACAAAAGCACAAGTTTTGTTGGCGAAGCGAACAGTCGAAAACCTCGTCACGAAATAGCCGACATCAGTTAGATAATCTTTGAGAAATAACAAGGAGTACTTGATAGCTGTTTTGTCCTACTTTGAGATTTTTCAGTAATGCTCATCAAATAGCTTACCAATCCTCGGACTCAGAACCCTCAGGTAATAAGGCTAGCCTATTAACTACTGGACCACTGCGTCCATATTCAGTCACTTGTGAATTTTAACTTCTCTCGAATCGCTATTTAGCGTAACCTCTAACGAATCCTACCATCATCAACCCAGTAGTCACTAATGAGGCGGAGAATCACATTCAGACTTTCGGGTTATTGTGGATTAACAAAAGTTAGAATTCAGGGATGATTGAATTTTGAGTGACTTAGTAGTTGAATGGTAGAATGGTTCGTCTTGTAACTTGAAGCTCCTTGAAAGGAACCTTGAATAAGTCAATAAATTGAGGATACTGTTTTAAGCATTAGGCTGAGTAAAGATTCAGTTAAGTAATTTGATTAGTTATAAACACAAGATAGTTGTCATTAACGGACAAATAAATGCGAGGTAGAATGCTCGCCAACCAAGCCTCATGTGGTTCGAGGTTCGACCCCCAGCCGACTCACTCCTTCGCCTCCCTAAGCCAGTAATAAGACTGGTAAAGACGGAAGGTTGGGCATAAGGCTAGCAACTCCATCCCGTAAAAATGATCACCACTGCTACCTAAACTTCAAAGCTCTAGCTTGAAGCCCTATGTTCCACTGGGGAACGTGAAGGGAAAAAAACAGCGTTCTATGGAAACTGAATGATGCATCACACAGCTACGCTTGATTTCTCGGCTGCTATCTTTATGGTATCAAACAGATTACATACATTTTAATCTAGATAATTTCGTTTTTCTAAGGGAAACTGCGATGGAATTTCACATGGAATTGTAAAAATTGTAAATCTCGAATTAATTTCTAAATTGCGATTTCGATTCGGTGTACCACCAGTTCGCCCAAATGGCTAGATAGCAAGAATTCAGGTTCTTTGAACTCATTCAGCTTTCTGAGCTGAATTGCAACCGGGTAAAATATTGATGAGCTTGGATGCAAACGAGCTAAACGGTCGTCATGTATTTAGATCACTTTGATCTGGCTATCAAACACTGCTGGATAACGTGACTGGTATCATCGACTTTCAACAGCTTTGACAATGAAGTAATTTGGAAACTGCTTCAACACTACAGGGAGCCAAAAAATATTTCGCAACCTCATTCAGTAGCCATATAATGATGTCACATGTCAAGTGATTTACAGAGGAGAATCCAGTGAAGCCTTTGAAGTGAAGATGGGAGTAAGACAAGTCGGCCTACTATCACCTGAGAGCTTCATGGTTATAGTGGATTGGATCATGCAAAAGACCATAGGGAGCAAGAAGACAGGCCCAGGTTGCACCAATGAAAAGACATTGGAACATCCGGATTTCGCGGACAGTCTATGTCTACTGTCACACAAATCTGAAGATTTACAGGCGAAAACCAAGAAGCTGTCAGAAAAGACAAGCAGAGAAGAAGGGATATCAAGTGAACACAGAGAAGACACAGATGATGAAGATACCTAACCGACAACATCAATAAGCATCAACGGGAGTAATTTGAAGGAAGTTACCTCTTTCACTTATCTGGTTAGTCAGTATCTTTTCAATTACAGGTGGTACACACGAGGATGTCAAAGACAGAATCGGAAGAATAAGATAGATTTTCATTCATCTGAAATCCGTGTGGAAAATTGGTGCACTTAGCATCAGGAACAAGATCCGAATTCTGTTCAACACTAATGTTAAGTCGCTTCTTCCATATGGTTCAGAGGTTGTGCATACGCATCACCAACACCCTTTCCAACAGTCTGCTGGAAATCTTCAACAACAACTACCTTCTCTGTCTCGACACTGAAGATCAGATGGCCAGCCAGAAACGAGCTCTCTCTCCCAAAAATTATACAAACAAAAGGAAAAGGTAGATGTGAATTAGACAGACACTGAGCCGAGGAGAGTGTTGAAAGACATCGCGAGCTAGGCAAACTCCTTGAGTGGAACACGAGTAGAAAACGAGGAGTATATTGATAATGGGTCAGACGATGGCCTGGATGCGATCGCGTGTGTAGGAGGAAATGAAAACCCATGGACTAAAAAGGACTGCACGGAACACAGTGGAATGTAGATGTTCTGCTCAAGCCCTATGGTCCACTCAGAACCCAGCGGGTGGGATATTAAAAATAAGAAGAACTTTTCGATAAAGTCTATCAGTCGCCTTCAACTGGGAAGAACCAAGTGCCTTTCTATAAGAAGTATTGCTTTGTTCTCCTTAATATCCAGTTTATATATGATTATAAATACAGTGTTTGAGTTAAGATGTATACGCATAAGGGGCAATTAATTATTTCACTATTTAACACAATTTTTCACCTAAGGTAGGTGCATGTTTCAGTTGTGTGTTTATTACTCCATAGTGTATGTATGTGTGAGTGTGTGAGTGCGTGGAAGTGAGACAGAGACAGAGAGGATAGAGACTGTAAATAAATAAATAGCTATGAGGTGTATATATATATATACACATTTTTAAGTCATTTTTCACTCCCCTCCTCCTTATTTATGAGGCAGTATAAGTCGAAATTTCTCACAGGATATATATATATATATCTATATGGAGACGTCTGGTTAAAAAATTACCAATATGAAGTGTTTAAATACAAAACAAATAGTTGTAGATGAAGCGAAATCACACAGATATACTTAGGACAGTTATCATAAATAAACTCCGTCTTTTATAATTATTATTATTACTATTATAAATTATAATATCCTGTTTATGAGAGATTCAGTACATGATAAATGTATATTTGATAAGAACACTCCTTTCTAAAGGAAAGGGCAGTGGAATGAAAATGGGAAGGCCAATTATATTTGGCTTACTATATAACAGCAGCATAACAGAGATGAAGATTATCATTGTCGCGAGTTGGGAGTAATTAGGATTGATGGGCCATTAGGTCTGGTCTCAGTGGCTGAATTTCACACGAGCTCGTCTTGTGCCCTGAATGTGTTGGATTCAGTTCCTAGAGGTGGGATCATGGTTGCGTGCCAATGAAGAGCTCCAAACAGGGATTAAGCAGTCATTTTATGATCAGTCTTGAAATTATTATTATTATTATTGCACACTTGCCTATGTGAAACCACTCAGAGTCGTTAGACTCATACAGTTAAAAATTACAAGATAAGAAACAGAGTTTTATCCGTATATTGTATATCTGCAGGAACTTATCTAAAAAAGCTTGCCCGCAACCTATAGCAAAATTAATTTTGCAAATGTTGTATTGCCATGATTTCGAATAAACTTCAGTAGTTAGATCTTCGTCACGAACCAGTGTCAGTTAGAAAGATCAGTGAAAACCAGGGAGCACTGAACAACTGTTTCATCCTATTTTGCACTTTTCAGCAACGTGTACTCACGAGCCCAGGACCTTCGCATCACTAAACCAAGCTGGCTGACTATTTTCAGCCACTCTGACTGAAATTCCCTAACCCGTGAACAATCATCAGCTCGCTGATGGCTACTGGATGGACTTCCTGAAGCTACAGTGAGAAATCGTAACAAGTGGGATCCACCATTTCAAGGTGAAGTGGATTCTCGTCGAAAGCACTGATGGGAGGCAGCGCTATATCACAAGTTGACAAAGTTGGAATTCAGGGGTCATTAAATTCCGACCTGATTGGCTGAATGCTCAACAAGCTTGGTGTGGTAACTTGAAGGTCTCAGTTTGTGGATACACACTGCTAAAGAGAGCCAAAACAGGACAAATCAGCCATCCAGTGCTCCCTGGTTTTCAGTGGTCTGTCTAATTGGTATTGCTTGCCGAAAATCTAAAAATTGAAATTAATACAAAATCTTCACAAATCTACCTATAATCTTTATTTTACGAATAAACTCAAGTTGGATTTCATTACGAGTTGATATCAGTTAATAAGTTGTCTGAAGCTAGGAAGTAGTGGATAGAGAATTCGTCTTGGTTTTGGGTTTCACTGGGTGAAAATTCAAGACCTTTAGATGACCAAGTGACGAGTTTACCATTCAGCCACCAGGAATGAATCTTATGGTTTATGAACGCTTATTACAATTATTCCTATTCCCATAGGTTCCTGGTGGAGCATCTCAATATCATTCTCATAAGCTTTCATTTTCTCTTTATACTGTGTCCCATATGAAATCCTCGGTGCTCCGCCCAACTCGTCAATTTCTGTTCTGGTTCTACTCGATGACATGAAGTATGATCATGTCACTCAACAGTCGCTTAAGAGCATATCAAATCCATGTCCAATTTCGTCAGCATATTTGTTGGATAATGCGTTCTTGGTTAGTTGTTTGACAGAGTCCCTTGTTGCTCATACTTTCTTGCCATCTGATCTTCAGTATTAGGCCATTGAAGGTAAGTGTTGATGACCTTTCCGATCTGTGGACAATACAAAAGCCTCCACTCGACACTGGTGTTAATAAATCTGAGCTTGTTCCTCGTATTACTGAGTGCAGTAGATGCACACACTGATGTCATATGGATGAAGGTTAGACTTGGTTTTCTGATCCTACCTTTGACACCCCCTACTTGTGCCCCCTGTAGTCTAAGCGATGCAATCTAGATTGGTGGAAGACATGACTTCCTTCATATTTCGCCAGTTGACAGTGGTTGACGCTTGATGGTGTTGTTTGGGTACTTTCGTCACCTCTGTTTTTTCCACCTTCGCTTGAAGTTCACTGGTCACCGCTGCTTCTCCCGGAAAATTCTTGGTCCCTGTCTGTATGTCTTCCAGTTTGTGTGACATTAGGCGTAAATCATCTGTGAAGTACAGATATTTCAGTATCTATTCTCCAGTCCAAAATTGTGTTATTATCGCATATTACAACATGCACATGTTTTCCAAATGCCAAATATTATTATTATGCTAACATCGAAATGATAACTAGGAAGTTCAACAACTGCTATCCAGTTCGCGACGGAATCAGATATGAACTTGGAATTCCATTTTTTGGATGTTTTTCCGCAACTGCGGAACCTTATGTCAACTGAAATCATGTGGAATTTGCAAGTATGCTAAAACTTTTCTGCATATGAACCTCATAATTTATTTAGGCTGTAAGTGGTTGATGAGAAGACAACGAAATAAATGATGGTACCCTATTATTCTGCACAAACCATTGTTGTTTTTGCTTTATTTAAATTTCTAATTTTTAATTTTACTTCTAGTTTGCTTTCACTTTATTAAGTAATTCACTATTATCACTCTCATATGTTCCTTTTCTACATTTTCATACCCTCTTCACACTCGTCAAATTGACACTCAACTACCAACTTTCTTCTCACTCAATAACAATTTTAACTTCATCAAATTTCTGACCCTTTTTTCCTATGTACCGTTGAGTACTATGTAATTTACAATTTTTATTTTTACTTCTAAAGCCACTTCTGAGTAATTATATCAATTATGTCACTCAATAATAGACCAATATACATTTTTTGGTAAATAGAAATACGAGTGTACAACCTCTGAAGATGATTTCATCGATAAAGAAAATTTTTTCCGCTGAATTAATTGTCTTTTGTTTTCTTCATGATTCGGTGGGTATTTTTGGTGATTGTTATTATTATTGTTGATTTGATGATATTTAAAACAATAATTTTATCAGTTACAACAGTTATTCCCCAACTATTATGGATAAATTACTGCAGAATCTGACGAAGTGGAAGTTACCAAAAAGAATGATGTTCTTTATTCACTATGAATCAGTCCTTTGAAATATTCATTTCTTCTAAAAGGCAAAACGTTATCTTTTTCTTCTCATTCTTTTGCTTTTTGAGTGGAACTTGGAACGTCACACATGAGTTTTGAAGTTTCACTAGCTATGATGTTATTTTCCTAACTGTGTAGAGTTGCAGGCTTCATACACGACCTCCCTCCCCCCCCTTTTATCTGTCTTACTACTGATTAAGTGATGTTTAGGGATACGTCTGTTGGGAATCGAACCATTGAACCACTGATGAACCAAAGCATTATCTAACAGGCTATTCACATTAAACTTATTTTAATGGAGAAAGGTGACTCCTTCTTTTCCCCCAAAAACATTAAAGGTTAGGCGTCATTTCTGTTCTCTTTTACACTAAATGCATGCATATATTTATTTAATATCTAAATTTCAGTTCTTACATTTCTTAATTGATAACTCATAAATTAGAGACAGGAAAAATGTTCATTCATTAACTACCGTCATAGTTTAGAACAGTTCTATAGAGAGACACCACTAACTTATAAGATAGAAGACAACATGTCGGATAAGTAACAATTCATAGGAGACTTTTATTACACTTAATCTATGCTAGTAAATAAAGCACTGAAGAGAAAACAAATTTACGTGGAAATCATATCCATAATTTATTCATAAAATGGTCCTGTGTAATTTATGACGTTATTATTTACAAATTTTATTTTCATTCCTGTGGGTTTTGAGTGTGGAACATTGGGCTCTTCAAGCTATTGTGAAGCTTCAGTGGCAGTGTGGCAGCTGTGATTGCTTTCTTGCCAGGTGGGGTTATTGATCTCACGCTTAAAGTTCCTTCTTTCTTCTGAACTTTGTATAGCGTAGAAAACTAGGAGAGGTTTCGGTTTAAATTGAGTGAGAATGGAACCCGAATATATATATATATGTATATATGTATATATATATATATATATATATATATATATGGTGTGGTTGTATGTGTATTCGACATAAAGCACATGTATTACATGGTGTACTTATAAAATACCTTGAAAACATTGAACTACTAATAAGTAGTCAAACTGTTAATAACATTTGGAAAGAGGGAAAACAATGGTTTGCTCAGAATAAGATGATACCATAGTTCATTTCATTGGCTTTTCACAACCTACAGAAATTAACTGAATTCGTGTACAGTGCACTTGCATAGCTCACACGATGTCAGTTAATAGGAGACTCCAAAATTTATCAATATTTACAAATTATGCCTATATAACTTATACACAGATGGTTCAAGTTAAAACACAAACAGAGAAATAAATGTTCGGATATGATGTCAAAGAAGTTGAGCAATAAAGAAAGACAAGAGGTATATAAGATTATGAATAACCAAAAAACTGAGTAACAATCATGTGAGTTCAATAATTACATTATGTCAAAAAGGAAAGGGCTGAATACGAGGATTACGCAGTTAAATGAAAGTGAGAATAAGAACATTCAGTTACCAGGATAAGGAAAGGCTGGTAACCGCTACTTCCTGAACATGTAACTTTGGTTTCAGGCATTTGATAGCACTTGCTTCAGCAGAATTGATGAGAAGTGAACCGTATTGGCTATCGGTAACTCTAAAGGACTTCAGACTGTCTACTTTATGACTCATATTGACTAGAAGCGTGGCAGTGGCACTATTGAAGGCGTTTGTTCCCTTAAGATGTAGGCTTTTTTGATACATGTGCAGCAAAATGAAAGATACATCCTTCTTTCTGATCTATCAATGAAGATTTCAACTTTCCGGATATCATCATAAAACGCAGGATAAATGACAAACATTCGAACGATCGATCTAATGAAAAAGTACATAGAGTGAGAGTTATTTAAATTTTAACAATTTTTGTCCATTTAACTACATCTGGGAGTTAGTCAAAATATAACTTTACGGGGCAAGGATGATATTACTTCATTGATAAGTTGGAGAGGCAGCTGCAGTTCATAGAAAAATGTCTACGAGACAACGAATGCTCCTCAAAATTAATCGACAGGTTTGGAAAATATGAAATCAAAAGAATAAAAAAATACTACGATGAGTAAAAAGTCTGTATTCATCCATCTAAAATTTCAGGGTGACGACATTGCAAAAACAATCCATCAATAGTTTCAGAAATCATTGACTAGAATGTTTCTTGTCGTTAGGGTTAATGGGTTAGGAAAAGTCTGTAATTACCTTTGATGATATTTCTGAGAGATACAAACTCAAAAATAATTTCCAATAATCTCTCAAGTCCTCTTCGCAGGATCTCCTCCATGTCACCCTCCAGGCAACGACCCACTCGTAGCTTCCCATTTGGATTCCACTCGAGGGCTTGGTGCGCGATGTGATTCGACGGCCTCCTCAACCTATACCCAATCCATCTCCATTTTCTCCTAAATATTTGTTGAGCAATCGGCTCTTGATCTGTTTGTTCTCAGCCAGAGTTTCCTGTTGCTAATTCTTTCTGGCTGGTGATTTGGTCTTCATTGTGGAGCCAGGGAAGGCAGCTGCTGTTAAAAGTCTATAGTAGCCTGTTGGAAATGCCTTACATGATGAGCTGGCCAAGTTTCTTATCCATTTAGAAGAAGTGACTTGAAATTGGTGTTGAAAACCTAAATCTTGTTCTTGATGCTGAGTGCAGAAGATTTCCAAACCGATTTCAGATTGATAAAGGCGTATCATGCCTTTCAGGTTCTGGCTGGCTTTGACATATTCATCCGTTCCGACTGCCTGTGGTTGAAACAATGCCTCCTAGATTTAGTGGAATGACTGCTTGAACTTGAACAGTTTGGAAGAAACGTGTTTGGTTCTGCTTGATTCTTGAAGACAGAGTTTTTGATCTTAATTTGTTGGAAATATTCTCAATAATTCTCATGCAATTTACATGACTGTTGTTTTACCGCTTGACACTTGATACTTAACTGTGATTATAATCACAAATGTTTTAATGGCATCTCATACTAATATTATTTTATGTATTTGCACCTTTGTTTAAATTTCCTCATGGGATCTAATTTCTTCGATAAATAATAAATTTGTTTAAAGGTGTCTTCGCCGAATACTGTGCGATTGTATTTGTTCAATTAATTTTGTTATATAGTACGTCTTTTGTACCTGAGAAACTATTTGAGTGTATGGCGACCGGAAGGTGTTGTTGGGGTAGTTTTGTATTTTCGGCATAAGTTATTAATTATTGAATTTTACCACAGATTCTGTCATATCAAAGTGTATTTTGATATTTTTGGAATGGAATATTGACTCTCAGTGTCTGGCTAAAGTTTAGAAGGCTATACAGAGGAATGTATCGACTGCCTCCCCTCCCCTTGCTTTTAGACCAGAGTGCTTGGGTTTTCGTTATTACAAATACCTTCGTATCTCCTTTTTGTGTAATTCCTCATTACAAGTAGAACAATCAACTGATGACTGACACTATAATTTGCAAGTATCCATTTAATTCTGAGTTGCAGAAATTTTATTTCAGGATTTCATTATGAACTGATGTCATTTAGAGAACGATTGGAAAATCAGCCTAGGAGTACTGGACAGCTGTTTCGTCCTAGTTTGATTGTTTCACCTCTTGATAAGTCTAAGTTAAAGCAAAAATGCTTATTTAGAAATTTAGAGAATATTCTTTTCGATCACTTCCTCTCCTTCTCTACATTTATTTGTTCCCATAATGCTTAAAAAATGACTGCTATCGACAACATGAGTGTTTTTAAAAAAACAATATCGAGTTGTTAAGATGGCGTTGTTGTCTTTACAGGGTAGGATTATTCACCCCACGCCTAGCTTCCCTTCTTTTCCAGGCTTACAATTGACTGGTTAACTAGATGAGATATAGGAGTGCGCTGACCGAGGTTCGAACCGCGAACTACATTCATGATTCGTAGACATTGTATCACTGAAACCGAGACGCACCCTGATTCACTTATACCACCAGTAATTATTTATCTATTTTTGTGAATTGTATCACTGAACAAAATGCTGCATAAAGCCTTTCCCATCGTATTACAGATGATAACCAATTCGTTTATGTGAAAGGAAATATCAGCGTTATGCTGATAGAGTTTATTCAGAATCCTAGGGTAAATTGCATCACTAAATGACACCAATTAGATAATAAATGAAAATAAAAAGAAACACACTGGACAGGCTGTCTCATGGGAGTGTTTACCAGTCTACATGCACACACATAACATTAACAAAGTTCAAACCTGAGATCTTTATGTGATCAGCTAAGCAAGTTTATCGGCCAGCTACTGAGTCAGCCAGTAATCAAAGATTTTGTGAGGGTTAGAATGCATCAATCAATCAGTGATATAGGGTCATCAGCAGCCAGACTTAGTGAAACACACCTCTATGACATACATTATAGAGCTAGTCACTAGTGCTCAGAAGATTAATATTGCGATACCAGGATTCCAAGGATTTAATTATTTCCAACGTGGTTTTCATCACAAACAGGTATCAGAATGTTTTAAATAAAAAAGGAATGTTACAAAACTGGACAGAATCCAACAAGCTATCGAATGTGGTGATATTCAACCAATTTGCAAATGATGTGCAAATAAAGACTTAATGATAAGGTATACCAAATTTATATACCTACCCACTCGTAGCTTCCCATTCGGATTCCACTCGAGGGCTTGGTGCGCGATGTTATTCGACAGCCTCCTCAACCTATGCCCAATCCATCTCCATTTTCTCCTACATATTTGTTGAGTAATCGGCTCTTGATCTGTTTGTTCTCAGCCAGAGTTTCCTGTTGCTAATTCTTTCTGGCTGGTGATTTGTGTATATACCAATTTAACTGCTCCTGTGGAGCCAGTTACATAGGCCGTACAATTAGGCGTGTTTCTCGTTGAATTTCCGAACATCACCCTGCCTGGTTAAGCAAAGGTCAAACAAAATCTATTCGCAGCGCTATTCTGGCTCATCTTGTGGAGACAGAACACAAGGTTGACGTTAATCATGCTTTCAGGGTCATTTACCGCATACCTACGAACCTCAATTTCGCTTTAAGAGTTCGACTTCTAAATATTGCTGAGGCTGTGGGGATTCATATTAATAAGCCTATTTTATGCACCCAAAAGAAGTTAGTTCAGTCATTATCATTACCTTGGGCATCCAGGTTTGAATAATCCAGAATTTTTGTGAAATTTCCCTAATTTTAGTTGATATTCTATTCGCTGTTATAAGCATCTTTAATGAACTGTAATAGCATTGATCATACTTTACAAATCGATATTATTTAAAAAAACGCTAATATTGATATTAACTACTAATTTAAAATATTCTGTGTATATAAACATATATATATAATTGTAGAGCCTGGAAGAGGAATTTATCGAAAAGAACATTCTTTGCTCGATTATTTTGTATTTTATAGATGTCTGAATGAATATTTTTGCTATACCTACAATGCGTTTATCCTAATAAATATCGCCTTCGAGCCTCATCGGTCTTTTTTAGCTTTACACTGCTACTACTTACTACCAATGCTACTTCTCCAATTTACCAATTCTACTAATAATTAATTAACTGAATATACTGTAATATAAATCATTTAGTTTAGCATTTCACATCATAACTTAAGTATAAAATCAACTAATTCCTTTCAGTTATTATGTTTATATATATATATATATATATATACATATTGTAAACAGATATACTGTAAACAATCAAGTACATTTAATGAGATATTCCTTCTTCTCACAGTTTCATAGACTGTTTGTTCTCTTTCACATAAGATCATCGGAACAGATGACTTAAACATGTATGTATACTTTTGTATACATACTGATATGTTTATAAACTAAATTCATTCCCTCATTTAGGTTTTGTTTTGATTTTATTTATTTATTTTTATTTCACTTTTACTGAATTTGAATATTTTTGAACATTGACGTTTTGTGTATATAATTATTGTCACATTGAGACAGGATTTTGGCGCCAGATTCCTTTTTTCAAATTCATATACATACATAGATATATGTGTTGTACATAAACAGATGATTTTTAAGGAAAAAAAAAACAAGTGGAATATTAAATGAGAATTATAAAAATCCTGAAAAAGTCGTATGGCATTCTCTCATATCAAATGATTGCTTGAAGAGGTTGGATAGGATGGATGGAACAAGGGAAGGTGGATTTCATTAGGCATAAATGAAACTGATAAAGATGTTTGCAAAATCTTGGTTAATTTAAACAAAACTCCCCATCAAATAACCATAATAAATAAATAAACAAATACATGAGTAAAATATAATAATAACTGAATAGTTTACAATGTCCAAATACCCTGCACATATATATGGTATTTTAGTAAATCATTCCATTGAAGAAATAATAGTAAGCTGACAGGAGAGAAAAAAGTTGGGATTAAAAAGGCATCAAAGTGAAGGAGGCCATCTCAGTGCGTACTTACTTCTTTTTTGGCGTTTACTTTCTTTCTTGTCAAAAGTAAAAAGGTTGAATAATGCGCTAAAACAATGTCAAATGTGAATACTAATCTGACACAAGGGAAAATAATTAGAAATAATAAGTAATGTAAATAAAATGAACAGTACATCTCCCTTTCTAATAATAATGAAAAGCGGGAAGTTAGGCTGGTAAATGTGAAAGGTAAATAGACGCCTTTGACATGCATATATATATATATCATCCCTTTACATTCCTAGTGGAATATAGTCCTTCAACCTTGAGATTTAGAAACTTCAGTAGCGATGATGTCGTTCAATTTTTACAGGATGTGGTTGCCAGCCTCACATTCCCCTTCTTCTCTCTTTTCCGAGCTTAATAATGACTATTTCGGGTTTATGAATGTGTCGACTGGGAATCGAACCCTAGAATACATGTGTGATTGGCAACTGTTCTTTCCGGTGAAACCACTCCTTGTTCCATAATCTTCAGCAGTGTGCACACATGACCCCATGGGAATCAGACCCAGGGTATTCAGGTCACGAGACAGTTCCATGGAACAATCAGTCACCGGGAATATATATATATATATGTATATAGAAACCATTATTTTGAGCAAATAAGAGAGGAAAATGAAATCAAACGTCATGATCTGTCATTTTTTTCTCATCATTTATTGATTTACGTTACAAGCAATAGTGAAAATTAAATACGATTGAGTATCAATTAAAGATGGCATTGAAAATCAGAAAGTACTGAGCAACCGTTTCGTCCCAGTTTGCCACTCTTCAGTGTTACACAGTCATAACACCTGAAGATCTAATGAGAAATCATGACTGGGAGGGAGGATCCAGTCAAGAGAGTGTGAGGATTTATACTTGCTGATGACGTTTTATGGTGATGGGGAAGGGACTATATTGTGGATTGACAAGAGTTAAAATTTACGAGTCACCGAACTCTGACTGACTCTGCGGTTGAATGATGACGCGTTTGACTCATTACATGGAGATTCTCAGTTTAATTTTTTGGTAGGGTCATGAGAAAGTAGTGTCGAAGAGTCGGTGGCTGGTTTTATAACTCATTTCAGTTCATGATAAAATCTAAAATGATATTAATTTGCAATTTATTGATTAAATATACTTGCATTATTATTATTATTATTATTATTATTAAGAGTAATGATGTAGTAACTCGTCATCTTGACAGATGGGTATTAGACGCTATGACTACAATTAAATTATGACCATGCCATCAATCTGGTCTTATATCTCATCTGGTTCACATTCTACATTTAGTCATCACCAATTACATAAATAGCACTTCATATATTTCTTCCCCTTTATCAAAATTTGAATAAAGCAAGAACAACAGTTTGTGCAGAATATTATGGTAACACCATTTATTTCGTTGGCTTCTCATCAGCCGTGTAAGGAGTGTCTTCATCAAACTTGACTTTAAAGGTGACAGTATTGCAGGAATAGTCAACAGAAGATTGAATACCTCACTAACCAGAACCTATTCTGCAGTTAAGTTGGTTCCCATCTATGGAACTACATGCTCTTTGATGCAGTCAAAAGTCGACAGATACCCTTCTCCTGTTAACTCTAACTATGTATGCAGATTTTAAACGCATCTACGGTAACAGTTACATTGCGAGAACAGAAAGAAGGGCACACCTCCGATTTTCCGGACATGCACCAGAAAGCCTATGTCTCAAGGGAACAAATGCCTGCAATAGTGCCACTGCCAGACACCTAATCGATACGGATCATGGAGTGAACATCTCGAAATCCTTTTAAATTATCAATAGACAAAATAGCTCAATTCTCTCCAAGTTTACGGGCCACTATCAAACATCCGAAACCGGATTTATGTGTTCAGAAAGAAGCAGTTATTAGTCTTTTCTTGCCCTGATAACTGGATGCATTTACTTTCTCTTTCTCTCTCTCTCTCACTTGATTACCTAACCTTTGGATTTAACCTCTTCACCCCTTTGATGTAGTGTAACTTTGTTTGTCTGTTGTTTCTGTGGTTTGACACAAACCCATCACGTTGTTACTCAACTTATTAGCTACTCGTCATGTTATTCACCTCTTGTCGTTATTGCCATAGTGGAGAAATTCTATAAAGCACATCCTGGCATAAGCTTCACTAAAGAAGAGGAAGAAAATGACTCTATCTCGTTTTTGGACTTCCTAATGACTAAAAGAACAGATGGAACAATATGTAGACGATTGCATCGGAAACCTACTTCAAATGGACAGTATACTCAATTCCTGAGTTTCGTGCCTCTACAATACAAACGTAATGTGGTTAGATGTCTGGTTCGGTGGGCTAGAGTGATCTGTTCAAATGAGACACTGAACGCAGAATTCGGTAATATTCGTGATCCACTAAATAGAAACAGAAATCCGACTAAATTCTTGAACAAACACATGAACTCAGCAAATAAAAAGTTGAAGGTGATCACAATCCCAAATAAAATCTGTCTGTCTAAGATTGCAGTTCACAGGTGAAGTCAGCAGTGAGATCTTACTACATCTGTGAAGGGCCTTCAAAAGGACTTTCAACGCAGCTAAGCTATGCTTTATATTCACTAGACAAACAATACTTTGTTCAAGAAATAAAGACAAACTGCCCTGTTTCGCCTCTTCCATATGTATTTACCAGTTCAACTGCTCGTGTGGAGCAAGTCCCATTGGGCTTACTATCAGGCAAGTTCGTCGTCCAATTTCTGGACACCTCCCATCTTGGTTTGGCAAAGGTTCGAATAAAGCTGTATGCAGCTCAATACTAGTTCATCTCATCAATACTAGACACTAAGTTGACTCTAACAAAGCTTTTAAAGTTATTTATTCAAAAGGAATTTGTACTGTTCATTTCTTTGCTATGGCCTCCTCCTTTTGTAACTATCTATTGACTTTGTTATTTTTCACAATTCTAGCTACTAATTCTATTAAGTTATTCGTATCTTACATAACTCTTCCGAGTCATCTCATTCTTCTTAGTCATCATTATTTTACAAATTTCTTGACTATGTAATAACTTGGTGCTAATGCCTAGGAACTAACTTTTGTTAAAACTTGATTCCCGTGTGTATAAACTATAGGAGCGTAATTTCTGAGCATTATTTATCAAGTGTGGAGCCTCCTGCCAACTGGCATTATATAATGTTTGCAAATATGTCAAAAATTGTCCTGTAAATAAACTTAATAATTTCTCTAGGCTGTACGCAGATGATGAGAAGCCAACGAAGTAAATGATGTTTCCATCTTATTCTGCACAGGCTGATGTTCTTGCTTCATTCAAATACACAAATAGTAGTTTGGTAATACAAGGCTGTCCAGGTTAGTCTGAATAATAATAATAGTTAGTTCAACACGTTAATGCGAACCGAATGATATGAAAGTCGTGCTAGCATATGTTAGTAGCTCTGTGGAAATACATAAGTAACTCTAACGCACGGATAATTTAATCCCAGATAAATGATGGGGAGAATTTCGAAGACTGGAAACTAAATTATTAAGGTGTATTTTAATCAATAATGTAGGTAGCGTTATCGCTGATCAGTGACCAGGAACGATGAGCATAAATCAGAAGTTATTAGTTGGAACTGATTCCGCTCTAAGACCTTAGTCCAACTGGGTACAACACTGGTGAACTTTTTCATGCGTGCAAAACGGTGTTTAGATAGCTTCAATGTACCTAACAATCACTAAAGTTTGACATATGGGGTTTCCAGATACTGATACTAGCCAGAAGTATATACCATCACGAACTGATGCCTGCTTTCTTGATTTTCACTTTACAGTATAAAGCAGATTGCATATTATGATGTTAACATTTTTAGTTTGCAAATGAAGTCATAGTGAATTTTCACCTTGATATGAGTAATTTTCAAATGACCAGTTTGATTTCATGCTAAATGCCATTATGAAATGAATCTAAGCTTATATAATTGATCGAACAGCAAACAGACTGCCCCCATATAGTGACTCTGCTAGCTTCTAGGCTAGGACGAAGTGGCTTCCCAGGGTTAATTGGTTTTCTATGGCTCTCTTACTGAAATCATTTCATGGTATAACCTGAAATCAATCGAATCCCTGCAAACAATTACTTGAAGGTTTATTTCCTTTAATATTTGTTTATTATCCCTTCAAGTGACTGGCCATTTCCTGTAGTCTTTTTATTGATTTCTTTACTGAGAGATTTTGGTCCCCTGATCGCTGTACTGGTTAGCGATATGAATATCACTTTCTTCTTTATTGTGTAATTTATTGACTGGCTCAATAACTATCGTTGTCTGTTATACTTTCCCTGTGATGTATGATGTGAAGAAGGTTTGATTTACTACCTCCTGTAGAAATGAGGCTCAAGAATTTGAATTTAAACATTTGAACATCCCATATTTATTACGACATTTATGACTAGATGTTGCAAAGCAATTGATTTACAAACCCCTCCGTGAGCAATTTATTGAGAGTACTGATACTTATTTGAATATACACTTCAACTATTTTTATAATTATCACCATTTTCCATAGACCTGTATGTCGTCATTCTACCATTTTCATAACTTTTTCTGATTTCAATTTTATTATTTGTCTTCATTTTTGGTTGATCTCTATTTTTAATGCTTATGTTTGCCTTTGTGCGATAGTGTTGATGATAATGTATTGTTTTACAAATGCGATTTTGTATAAGTAAAGTCAGGGTTATTGCTGTGAAGTGACTGCCTTATACTGGACTGTCTACGGGGAACCTGTTTTGTCCTGTTGGACTCGCGAAGATAGAGTTTTGAACACAACTTGTCGAAAGCATTCTGATTCTCATGTAACCTAGAGTTGTGTTTGATCAAATAAATTTGTTGTAAGCTATGTATTTTGTATCTGAGGCTGACTGACAGGTTTCAACGTAGAACTTTGCACAGATGTGCAGCAGTTCGAGTCGCCATACTCCATGTAGCAAACAGAGCACGAGAAGAGAGTAAAGAGAGATTCAAAAGAGAGATAATAAACAGAGATGTGAGGCAAAAAGAATAGTAATATGGAAGAACGGTAGGTTTTTATTGGAAATGATAAATGACAAAGAGTGAATGTATTGGCGCCAGCCAATGAGACCGATTTTGAGCCATATTGCCGATTGTTTCCAGCCTTTATTAGTTTTTACCATCCCGAGGACCAAAACCAGGAAGTCTACGCCTTCGTACGTCGCTTAGACGAACTGTTGTGGATTTTATTGACTGATGGCATATTTTGATTTGAACACCGTTAGCTCTTTTCCAACCTGTTCCATCCTATGTTAGCTAACATCGCTCGTCGAGGAAGGCGATGTATAGCTAGGCATGCGTAACACATGTCCTAACTATCTCAATCGGTCTGACTTTACGACCACGCCGATTGATTTCCCCCCCTCTTGAGTAGTACTGGACCGATGCCTTACCTCAATATTGCTCACCTTATTATACCACCACTTAACACGGGAGATAGAACACAAGCACGTGTGATCAGAGACAACTAGCCTTTTCATATCTTCCACCTCCAATGGCTATGTCTCACAGCCATAAAGGAGGATGGAGGGAACTGCCGAGCGGTACACAAGCAATTTGGTCGACAGCCGGATATCACGCCTACGCCAAAGAAAGTTGGCATATGCCAGACTGTACCTGAAAAACTTATGGAGTTTATAGATACTAGACGGCATTATTGCGGCATTTTTGTATTTTTGATATAAATTATCTAATTGTTGAACAGCACCACAGCGCGTCGGTAGTGCAGCCGCAGAATGCTTGCCAACCGTGCATGTGGTTCGTAGTTCGAACCCTAGCCGACGCACTCATTTACCTCACTAAACCGGCTATAATACCAGTAAAGAGGGAAGGTTGAGCATGAGGTTAGTAATCCCTTTCCATATAAATAAATACCGCTGCTACCAAAACTTCAAAGCTCTAGATTGAAGCCCTATATTCCTCTCGGAACGTGAAGGAATAAAATAAAAATAAAAAGGTACCACAGATTTTATCAAGCTAAAACGTGTTTTGGTATTTCTGCAATATACTTCTGGACTATACGTTATTCATGTGAGTTTGGTGTATTGTACGGAAGAACACATCGATTTGTTGCCTGAGCTCCGTTCATTACCCGAGGTACATTTTTCATCTGCACTAACAGATGTGTGTTTGATGATAAGTTAGTTGACTGGTGAATGATTTTTACGAATTGTCACCAGTTTGAATTCATACGTTATTGGATTTCAGTTCACCCTGTGGCTCAGTAGTAGTATACTCATCCGGAAACTTGACGATATTTGGTTTAACCATTTTGGGAAGAATCATGTGTGCTTGCTACTGAAAAGTCCCAAAAACTAGGATGAAACACCTGTCTAGTACTCGTTGGGTTGTTGAAACAATTCTTTAGTACTTGTTGGATCATGATGTTCAGTTGTATGATACCTATCAGTGTGACTAATTTATTACATTCCTAAGGGTTTCTGTAAATCTTTCCAGTATGTATTCCTGAGTTTATTGCAGTTGAATTTAAGTGGATCAAGTCATCGGCATTGTGTATACCTTCAATCAGATATACTTACGAAGAGTATTTGTTAAAGTCTGCTTTTGCAAACTCATTTTGTCTGTAAATTATTTCAATAAGTCTGTGTTACGATCCATAAAGAAGAAGAAATTTGCATGTTTTCAAGTATTGACTTGTAGGAATTCAAGATTTGATTACAAGTTAGATTTCTACATAAGCTGAAATCACTTCGATTCTTTTTTTTCATTCCTTAACGTTCCAGGTGTAACATAAACCCTCAAGCTTGAAGCATTTAAGTCTTGGTAGCTGTGGTGTTGTTGTTTTGATGGGGTGTGAATGCTAGTCTCACACAAAATCTTCCGTCTTTTCTGGGCTTACTACCAGCTAAGCGAGGTTTAGGAGTATAACTGTCCAGGAGTCGAACCCCGGACCACATGAGTGGTTGGCGAGCATTCTACCACTGAACAACAGACGCAAAAATCAATTGGATATGCACTGGAAATCAGCGTGCACTGGACAAATGGAAATCAGCAATCCCATCAGGGGTTCAAAACCAAGACCTTCAAGTTGCAGTGAGAGCATATTACCAAATATAGGGTCGGAATCCATCACTCATTAGCAAGTGACTGGAGAATGAACTGCCTAGATTTCTTTTTCCGAGAGGCTAAACCACCAAGTAGAGTATGAAAATAAATAATCCACCAATGATTTTCAATGACGGTAACCACTAAATGTTAAGCGTGTTCGTCTCTATCTCCAAATGGATCATCATCAGTACGCACTTTTGAGGAATCCCATTGTAGGACGAAACTAGAGTCCAGTGCACCCTAGATTTTCTTATAGTTTCCCAGCATTGAAATATACGCATATATTCCTTCACTTTGTGTATATTTTAAATATTATATTCTAAAATAAATATTCATTTTTGTGCAAATTCATTTTCTTTCCCTCAACCGCCTCCGACCTACCAACTTTATTATTATTATTACTGTCCTTCTTTGTTTAAACACATCAAATATTTATTATTTCTGAATAAATAAACATTTAATCTTGCCAGTAATAATAATATTCTGTGGGAAAATGTAAACACTTCCTTCTTAACTTTTCCCTCTTCACACCCATTGTGACAAATATCACATTATTAAACCAATCAAATGTATAGCCACTGAAGGAAATGGCGTCAATGGTACCATTATTATTATTATAAAAAACATGTGAATCTTTCAATTTTTACATTGATGAATACAAACAAATCCATTGATGCATCAATGTATTCAATTGTACATACGTGTTTTGAAATTTCTGCTTTTCCCTTCAACAGAATAACGCCACAATTCATGTTCATTCTTTTTTATTCCAGAAAATTTGATTGATTCATGTTTGTCTTAAGTAATTTTTTCTTAACAATGTGATTGAATACTGAACGTAGAAAGATGGAGAGAGAGATAGGGGTAGTAAGATTTGATGGGATATAGCGAAGTGTAGAGATAGAGAGAAGTCTGTTTTATTTGATTTCAAGTTAAAATATAATTAAAACTGTTTTCTAAAATGAAAATATTAACACGTTTAGCTTAGTAGACTAGTCGACCAAGTCTTTGGCTTTTGATGAGGTGAATATTCATTTCGCGTCTTATAACTACTGTAATGAACATCCATCTAACTGATAAGTTCAAAATTAGGATGAAATGCATAGGTTGGATTTCATTGCAAGTGACTACTGAATTGATAAGCGTTTGAAGTGAAAACATAAAAGAAAATGAAGCTGTTTGCAGTCATCGATGATATACCTGATTGTGGTAGACTGGATCATCTAACAGATTGTTAGTGGGTGTGAAGACAGGCATACGCTGGACCGATAAAATGACTATAGAATATTTCTGTTTCGCGGATGACTTATGCCTAGTGTCATTCAAAAACTGGAAGATCTACAGGTTAAGACCAACATGTCGGTAACAGAAACAATGAAGACAGGACTTTGAGTGAACATAGAGAAGACAGAGCTGATAAAGGTGACCATCCAACAGCAGTAAGTACCAATCACTGAACAGGAGAAATTCGAAAGAGGTCACCTCCTTCAGTTATCTAGGAAATATCATTTCAACTACAAGACACGGATGAAAATGACAGAGTCAAAACAGACCTTAATTAATGTGAAATCAATATGGAAATCTACTTCAGTTGTCATAGGGAACAAGGTTAAGTCTTTTAACATTAGTGTCCAGTTAGTCAGTACTTCTACGTGGTTCCGAGAATTGGTATGCATTTCACGAAAAGGACATCCAACAGGCCAATCCAAACTTTCATCACCTGTCATTGAAGACGTCGATAATGAAGTCAAGATGGTCAGAATGGATTGGCAACAACGAAATATAGAAACGAACCAACCAAGAGTCTATAGCCCACCAAATATGCAGGAGAAAATGGAGATAGGTTGGACATACGCCGAGAAGACCAATAAGTGACATCACACTTGAGACATACTCTCGGTTGGAAACCAAATGGTAAACGACAACGTGAGCGTGAGTTCTAGAGTGAAATGGATGAGGTTGAATGAGAAGGAAATGAATAGCTTATGGACAGTCGTGGAGCCGGATGCAAAAGACTACAGAGATGCGCTGTTGAAGCCATATGGTTCACCCGGGACCAAAGGGAATAATAGTAAGACTGGGAAGGACATCATTCTTCATAGTGTTCTCTGGAGGTTTAAATGCTTTATGATGTTACCTATGAGACATTTTACAAATCTCCGTCATTGTTTGAACGACAAAACATTTTTTTAAATATGTGACACTCATCACTCCTTTGCGATCAGTCACAATGTATCATTCATATTTCTACAGGAGGTCAATCTTTAACCCGCATAGCTTAGCAGTAAGGCCTATGGATGCTACATTGAATGATATAAGTTTGAATCTCAGAGAAGACATTAATCCCCTCGAGACTGTGAATACACCTTACTGTCAGTCATTCCGGAACCTGGAATGAGGGCTTCCAGAGGATTATTTTCAACCATTTAAAATCAATCCAGAGTGCACCGCGATTTGTCAAAAGTTTAGTGACCATATTGCATATTTAACTGATAGAATTTAATCAGAGGTAAAACTCTGAAGTAGACATATGACGTTAGTTACATTAATTATACTTGTAAGATACCGTATTCTTAACTTTGAATCTAAAGTCATCATCTATGGTGATCATACTACTCGCTAAAAATAACGGCAAATCTTCAAGAATTTGTTTGATTTTTTTCAGGTTCGATCATGGATCGATATCATCTAGGGAACCATTGAAAACCTGGGAGTGGTGGATTTCTATTTGGGACTGTTTCGGACATCCTAGTTTGGGACTCATCGGCAGTACGCACTCACCCGGTGTCGAATCCAGGACCTTCTGGTTACAAGTCATGCTCGTAGACCATTCAACTACTGGGCTCCAACTCAATGGCCCATGAATTCTAATGCGTACCTGTTCGTGAATTTAGCGCAACTGGCACCAGCCAGTGTCACTGGTGAGTATTTGTCCTCATCCTCCTCAGGGTGAAAATCTGTTTTACTTCTGATTAGTTGTTTCAAGGACGACTAAATTAATTCTTGAACTGTGCGTCGGTGGCACAGCGGTTAGGACTCTCGTCGACCATGCACACGGTTCGGGGTTCGATCCCCTACCAACACACGCCTGATATCAATGTTCGGCCTGCTGAATTTGGGCTACCGATGTCACATGCTGAAAATTCCATACCTGTACCAAAAATACTCTGTGAAATCAAGCTATAATAAAAAACTGATATAAAGTTATGAAAAAGAGGGTGATCAGTATTTTAAGCGCCAGTTAAACTTATGAGAAGGTTTAAATAGTTTTCTGGCCAGCAGGATCAACTTCTTTCCATACGAGTGAAAATCTTGAATAAGGTGAAAATTTTTATTAGAATGGCTGACTAATTATTTTTTACAGCTGGTTGTCTGTGAACCGAAAGGCAGCTCTTGTCTGTTTTATATGCTTACCACATTACAAAAGTCTACACTATTGAAGATATAATATCCAGAATGGTTTGCGGAGAGAAAAAAATAAGACAAAAACCCATAAAGGGAGGATAACGCTTCAGTCTCCAGATTTTGAAGGAAATTTAGCTAGGAGAGATCTTAAAGAGAAGAATCTCTAGTTTTCTAAAGAAACCATTGTTCTCAATAACTATGAGATTACTAGTCTCTAACTAATCATTGCATTTAAGCGAAGTGATCAATTCAGTGTGTGTATGTCGATTCATGCACTCCTGTGGTGATAGATTTATCTATCGTTCTATATATAACTTTTCAAAAAAGATTTAGGGCACACTACCAGGCATGTCTGAAAAGGAGGCAACATTGATCCAATCAGAACTGCTATAATTGGGCAGCCACTTGTTATAACATCCCAACTAATCCTCCACAGTTGTTTAGAGAAACGTTGAGTGGTGCGTCAAGTAAAATATTTCCAATAGTCTACAGCATCAGACTTTCAACAACACTTAACTTCATTGTCTCAACTCTAGAGATGGTATGGGCGCCCAGAAAGCATAAGAACAAAGAACTCTAGCAGTGTAACGAACCAGTCGAGAACCTATTAGCTATCCAACAAATATGTAAAAGGAAATGAAAATGGGTAGACTGCACAACACACGTACACTGAGGAGTCTTTCAAGTGACATTACTTGCCACAAATCGCTGAGTAGGAACTTGAATATGTGATCGATATGTTGGGTGTCAGAGGGTGGTATAAAGAAGACTATGGGAAGAGGATAGTCGTGTAGTCAGTTGAAAGTGATACCAGAGAAAGGAGTGAAGTACAGATGTGCCGCTGAAGTCCTCTGTCTAACGTGCAACTCAAAGAATGAATAAATAATGACAACAATTATGAAAATATATTCAAAAAAAGACAGAAACATTGGAACTAGTTGAGAAACGATGAAAATTTACCTTCCAGAACTGTATTGTTTACACTTGTCCCCTGTATGTGTGTGTATGGAGTTGGTTTCTCGACAAAGAAAAAAACAAATAAACTTTTTTGATATTTGTTTAGCCAACGAGCAAATAAATAAACAAATGAATATAACCTTGAACATAGTAACTAGAGATTGTTAATGTTATTTCTTTTTCTTTTTTTCACATTGTAGGCAAATAAACATTGACAAACATGAACTTAGAATAGAGAGATACGAATGTTAGGGGTGGAGGGGGATACAATACTCACTCACACACGCACATAAATCGATATATACTCTTTTGTGTAAATATTGTGTTAGATGGCTTTGAGCAGATTGAGAAAAGAGGTATGTGTGTGTGTGCGACGGAGACAACGAAAGAGAGAGAAAGAGAGGGGGGATGATAAAGACTTAAGAAGACGGATTACCGAGATAGATTCTTTACTAACATTATTATTATTCTTTTCTTGCCAATATCCTTATTACTAATATGGTAAATATTTATCATGTATTCTAGAGTATAAAATGAAACAATACTGTACCTGCCTAAGATAGAGAGGGAGGGATACAGACAAACAAATAAATCGTAGTTCATGACATGTGTACACATTTCATGAATGTTTATTTATTTATTTATTTATCGGTTTGTTTGTTTGCTTAAAAGGAATAAAGTAAACTGAATAGCATCCCCGCCACCTCCGAATCACTTGCACACACCTTAATGACTTCTAATATCTACTGATTTTAGGATATCAGTAATATACACAAAAAAATTTATTTACTTATGTATGTATGTATCGATGTGCGCACTAAGTAATCAAATTCTCTGAAATTACCTTTTTATAATTGTACTATATTAATTTACTTCATTCGGTTTGTTTTTGCACCTGTATGCATATATTTGTATTCATGTGAGCTTGTATATATATATATCTAAACATCTAAGCAACACTATCCAGTTCTCATCTACTAGAAAACCTATTCGCATTATTTTTGTTTCCAAAGACTGTTTAGCACTTGTGAACAAAGAATATTCTTTTCGATTTGACTTCTTCTTCATCAGGTTCTACAACTATTTAGCCACAACAATTGGCATTGATAACACTGATGTTGTTTGAATAACACGGAATCCCTGACACAGGAATTTCAAGTGGTATACGTGTGATGATTAGATTGACCAAACAGTTGAAGTTCTTCAATCATCGAACACCTGACAGACACAAGACACCGAGTAGACGCATTAGCATCATTCAAAATAATTCACAGAAAAAATACCTCAAGTCTTCTTTGGTTTGCTGAGGCAATCGTAATAAAACGTCTGAAAGCTGACTTATTTGTCCACAAGAAATCTGTTGTTTGACTCTCAGTACCTTGGTGACTCATCCGTTAATAACTCTTGGTCTTGTAACTTCATTAAATTATTTTCAAGAATTGGTTTTGTAGGGATTTTGTTTGATTGGTTGGAGGATTTCATTATGAGCTGACATTAGTCAGAGAAACATTGTAAAACCACCTGGTAACACTGGACAGCCGGCTGTTTTGTCCTAGTTTAGGACTATACAGGCAATGACCTGGGATTCTAGGGGGAAGCCGTGACCAGTGGAGTTCAGCAGGTTGAAGGTGAGGCAGTAACTCATCGAAGTGGTCACGCTATGTCATGAATCGGCAGAAGTTGGAATTTATGTACTGGCCATTGGATCGGGTCCCAGTGGATTAATGGTCTACCAGCTAACTAGCCTTGTAATCGGGAAGTCCTGGGTTCAAACCATGGCGAAGGGTGCATACTGCCTATGATTCCCAAACTAGGACGTAGGAAACAGCTGTCCAGTATTCCCTGATTTTCAATGGTTCTCTAACTGATATCAAACTCGTAAAAAATATACATATATCTTAAAGATTTCACAAATATGGTTGCCAGCTTAAAAAACCCACCTGAATGCTCCGTTTTGGAGCTTTAAAAGTACATCGTGGATTGTTTCAAAAAGGAAAAGAACCCAGTTCCGTGAACGGGTGTTTTTCATGTTCCAGGCTATGAGACACACTTATTCTATTGGAGCTGATTGATAATGCTACCACCCAGTAGTTAACCAGGCCAAAGTAGTCAGGGCGGGATTCGAATTTCAGACCTATCGAGTTGAAATCAACTACTGCAGTTAGTGAACCGCATGTTGAATGTCGGCGTATAAATTCTGAGTATTTCTTGCCTGGTTCCACCCTTTGTTTACCGTTTCAGATTCCTGCATTCACTGGACTGATTAATCAAGAATTTTTTGTTGATATGTTTATTCTGTGTTGTCTGTAGCTTGTGGAGTGAAACAAAATGCCACTCAACAAATTGAACGACACAATTTTAGCAGTTACATCGGGAGAACAGAAAGAAGGGCCTACGTCAGATTCTTCGAACATGTACCAAGGAGCTTCCGGTTACAGCGGCCAAGTAGTTTAATCTCTTCAATCACCGAACACCTGACAGACACAAGACACCGAGTAGACGCATAAGCATCATTCAAAATAATTCACAGAAAAAATACTTCAAGTCTTCTTCGGTCTGCTGAGACTATCACAATAAAATGGTTGAAACCTGATCTATGTCTCCTAAAGGAGTCTGCCTTCGAACTTCATTTACTGTGGTGACTCATCCCTTAGTAACTCTTTGTTTTCTAATTTCATTAAGTTATCTTTTCACTCCTCCTTTTCTCGTTTCACTTCCATAAGAGATCATTTTTCTTGACCTTCTGACTTCTACTCACCGTATTACACCATCATCTTTTCGTTTGCTTTCTTGCACACCAAGCTTTGATCTTTGCTTGTCTAACTACGTAATTCTTACCAATTTTTGTTACCTTTAAAAAGATATGGATATAATTTACATTGTAATACTTCAGCTACCTTATCATCCTGATGGTTTATCTCATCATAACGCTCTTACAATAAGCCTACTGACATTCTAATCCAATGTTTCTTCTTTTTCTGTTCTATTAGATTATAGTTTGAAACATGTGTCTATGTGATAATACTAAGAACAGAATATTCAGCGAAGAGATTCTTTTCAACGAACTTATTGTCTAGCTGCAAAACAATAAATGAACTTCCATTTGTGTAAACGATGAACTGCCTCTTCTGGCTGTCTCCATGTACATCCGTCAGTTCTCCTACTCTTGTGGAGTACGATACATTGGCCGTAGCCACAGAACGCTTTCCAGCCTGATATAAAACCATATTTTAGCATAGTTTTACAAAGGAGAAAGGAAGAGTGCGTGAAGCTCTATTCTAGAACACTTGATCGAACACTTCTGTAGCATAAGTTATGATTTCACTAGATTTTTTATCAAAACATCCTGTCTATTGTTGTAATTTCTACGTTTCTAACGCCTAATTGCATAATATGTCAACCTTCTCAGTAATTATGATGCTACTTTGTCTGAGCTTTATTCGTCCCGCTGTTTATTATGGCATTTTAATTCTTAATTGTAATACTGTTAATCTGACTCTTGACCGGAAATTATTCTGGAACTTCCCTACCCATTTATTATTAATACACGAATGTACAGCCTAGTTGGTGAATTCGTCGAAAAGAAAATTTTCTTCGCTGCAACTGACTTCTGTAACTCTAACAACCGTGAAAATAATTTTAGGATGATTTATCAAATTTATGCTAACTTGGGGGAGTTTTCTTCGTTCTTAACTTCTAAAGACAGAGGAAGGTTTGCCTATTCATGAGTTCAAGCCAGATATTTGTGTATAAAAGAAGTATGTACAGTTACTATTTCTCTCTTGACCGTAAAGTGATATACGTGTATTTGATTGGTTGGAGGATTTCATCGCGAGCTGACATATGCTAGGGAACCACTGATGGGTGCGTACTGATGAAGAGTCCCGAACTAGGACGTAGGAAACAACTGTCCAGTACTCCTTGCAGGTTTTCCAGTGGTTCTCTAACCAATGTCAGCTCATGATGAAATCCCTCAACCAATCAAACAAAATCCATACAAACCACTACTTGAAACGTTTATTTGTTTATTTTTTATTTTCAAAATTTTTTTCCTAGAGATTTGGTTTGTTTTATGAGTTTGATCACCGATTGGTATTAGTTGGAGGACCATTGAAAACCAGGAAGTGTTTGACAGTTGTTTTTCCTAGTCTGGAACTTGTCAACAGTACGCACCCACCGGGTTTAACTAGTCTATGTACCTTCCTCTCGTTATTATTATAATTCTCGCTTTGAACTGTTTCCGGTATTATTTCACTTGTCCCACTTTTCATCCTAAGTTGAAAATTTTTTTTACAATGTTAAATTCTATCCTTTCAAATTTCACACCATGTTACGTAAAGTTTTTGTATTTCCAGTATTTTTCTCGTGCGTTGAAGTTTCTGCAGTAGTCTGATTCATTATCCAGGGTAGGGTAGCCAGCCCGACGCCCAACCCTCCCACTTTCCCCGGGCTTGGGATCGGCTAAAAAACTACTTAGCTAGTAAACTAGGCGAGGTTCACTTACCTAGGAAGCATTGTTTCAACCACAGGCGGACCGGATGAAGATGTCAAAGCCAAAATCGGAAAGGCAAGGTATACCTTCATAATTGAAATCAGTTTGGAAATCTTCAGCCCTCAGAACAAAGAACAAAATTCTGACTATCAACACCAATGTTAAGTCAGTCAGTTCTTCTGCACGCGTCAGAGACTTGGCCAGTGAGTCACGAAAAGCATTTCGAAAAGGCCACTGCAGAATTTTATCAACAACTGTCTTAACACTATATCGAAGATCAAATGGCCGACCAGAATGAATTAGTAACAAGAAACTCTGGAAGCGAACCTACCGAGAACTGATTGCTCAACAAATACCTAGAAAAAAATGGAGATGGTGGATGGGGTGTGATGGGGTTACTAGTCTCATGTTAAAACACTCACACTTTTCGGTCTTACCATCGGCTAGGAAAGGTTTTTAACATTGCGTTAGTCGGGAATCGCACCCAAACCCCCAGTGTGTCTAGCGTACAATCTATCATTGAACCACTAGCACTTATTTACCACATTTCCAGTATTTTCATCTGTTGGTTAGCAGGGATTTGATTGATGTAAAGATGGATCAGGAAGTGACTGACATCAGTTAGATGACCATTGAGAAACACCAAAAAAACGGTACTGGACAGCTGTTTAGTCCTGCTTTGGGACTCTTCATCAGTGTGTACCCATGATGCCACCACCGACTATTGAAACCAGGACTTTCAGGTTACGGTGTCAGTGGATATCACCAACGAGTTTTGTTCTCACAGAGCGAATAAAATCGTTGAGAAAAGCTTCTTCGCCATACTGTTTGTTCTTATTTTTGGAGCACGTTTGTTTTCACTCATCTTATTTGATTTCACATTTGCTGGCCAACCGCAGAAGAGTCCCCGAACTAGGAAGAAACAAATTTCCAGTAATCCCCCCCCCCGGTTTTCAGTGGTTCTCTAACCGATCTCAGTCACTCTGGGATCAATTTAGAATTTTCTAGTAGTAGGGAATAATATAGTTGGTTGAGGTGAAGACTGAAAACACCCTGGCATAAATGAAATGGCTTAAATTAATCGAAACAAAACATTCAATGTATTCATTTATCCTCCCCCCCTCACCTCACAGTTTGCTGGTGGTCTGAATATATCCTTAATATCCCTGATTTGCTTTCTGTCATGATTATGATTATTGTTATCATTATCAGTGAATTTAAGGTGGGAAAAACACACATGTAAAAGTTGGGTGGCCCACAAAATCATCCATAGTATTGTTATTATTATGATTATTGCTATCAATATTATTTATTATTAAGATTATGATTATAACTGATAATAACTGTTATATGAATTAAAGTTTCTATCTGTATCTGACCCTTCTTCTGTTTCTGTGTAATTGTATGTGTGTGTGTTGGGGGGGGGGATCTCACATCCTTGACCCCCTCCGCCCTGGCTGTCAATATAGAAACAAAAATTAGATAGGAATTAAAAATTCCTAAATAAATATTTAACATTTGCGATGGATACACCAACGATGACATCAAGAGCAACACCTGGGAAAATTTGTTTGTTTGTTTGCCTGTCTGTATATTTATCTCTGTTTTGTTTGTTTATTTGTTCAGAATATTATTATTATTATTTTGTTTTTGTTTTCTTTTTGATAACAGAAACGTGTGGGTGGGCATCCTCCTATAGGTGCTCAGGTGTGTAGGTGGATAAATTCATTCTGCATACAGTTTATTCACACACGATAGCATAATATATACCGAAGATAGTGACATACACATATACCTGTCTGTCTATCTATATGTATGTCTATTCATCGATCAATGTCTGATTGTACGCTTGCACATACGGATATAATTACAGAATCAGCATTTTACTGCCGTAACAGTATTAAACCCTGATAATTTTGGATTGTTATTTATTAAATATTATTATTATTATATATGAAAGAGTAATAATATGTAAACATAATTATTATGTGAATATGACGACAGATTATTTCGCCATAGACATCAATTTTGGTTATTGGGCAGGGGAAGTGGGAGGGTTGGAGGTAAAATCATTACTGAACAGAAATCATAATCAGTGTGCTCCATAATGTTATGTGATGAGGGTGATGACGATGAGGAGGAGATAAAAACTAGCTGACCTACCACAGTGAATGCACCTGTATATGTATGCAGATATATCTCTAAATTTAATGATAAAACCGGATTCTATTTTTCAGTATTACTTTTGCTTTAAGATTTTCTCAAATAAATGATGTCTTAATATTATAAACAAGCAAGTTTGATGGATTAGGTGAATAGGTATTAGTTTAGGAAGAAATATGACGATAAGATAGGGAAGATAGTGAAGTGAAGGGTGGTGGCGGGGGTATTCTGATAAAGGATCAGTATATGAGTGTGTGCCCACCATGATTTCAAGATAAATCTAAATATTTAATTTTTGCTTAATGAGTCATAATACTGAAGAAAGTTCAACAATGACGCCATTAGAATATCCCAATATGGATTTCATCGCGAACCAACATTATTTAGAGATCACTGAAAACCAAGGAGTATCGCACAATTGTGTCGCCTTTGTTTGGAACTCTTCAGAAGTGCCTATCGACGACCCCATCAGGGATCGAATTCGGGAATTCAGGTTACGAGACCAAGTTCCTTTGGACACTCAGTCGGAATTCAGTGGACGTGAATTCTATATTAATTCGTTTATTAGATGTATCACACAGTCTGTGAAACAGTATTATTTACTGGATGACGTTTCGAACATAAATCGTATGATTATGATTATGAACAATTAATTTTGTTCGAAACGTCATCCAGTAAATAATACTGTTTCACAGACTGTGTGATACATCTAATAAACGAATTAATATGGAATTACTTACTACCATAGTGCCCAAGTTTTACAGATATATTGAAGCGAATTCTGACTCCTATCAATTCGTGTTGTGTCACTCCACCAATGCCATCGATGAACATCAACTTCACCTTGACATGGTGGAACCCCCTAGTGATGACTTATCAGTACAGCTTCAGGACATCCATTTAGTAGCTGGCAATCAAACGGAAATTGATATTTAGACTATGTTTAAGGAGTTGGACTAATTTCAGTGTAGATTTTGTCACGAACCAACATCAGTTAGAGATCGCTGGACACTAGAGAGTACTGGACAGACGTTTTGCCCCAGTTCGAGACTTTTCAGTGAATGCTCACCTTCGGGTTACGACAGGAAACTCGTTGACCACTAGAAAATGTTTGGGGTTCTTATGTGACCAGCAAATCGGCTTTTTTATGTAAGTGGTTCCCTACTACTCAATCATTTAACATGTCGTATATACTTTCTATTAGTGGTATCGAACGGATTATGTTTTGTGATATGTGAATATTTTTAGTTTTGAAATGAAAATGAGGCGATTTCTTCCCTCTGAATGGGTAATTTACAAATTACGAATTTGGTTCTTTGTATTTATTACCAGTTTTGGAAGGGTGACTAATTAGCTAGAATTTGTGTGGTTTGATCTGATTCGGCTATTTCAACTAAGTGAAAACCAGGTACACAGTTGATGAAATCAATCTCAAATGAGCAAAATGGCATGATTGGATCTGGCTAATAAGTCCTTCTGCTTGAGATGAATCGTCTCCAACTACTTATATGAATTAGTCAGGCTCTGATTAACAGAGCCAATCCACGCTTAAATCAAATAATTATCCTAGAGCCTTCATAAAAAGATATAATGTGAAGGTAAGGATGGGTCGAAACCTGTTGCTAAGAATTGGGTTAGTATAGCGGTGATTCCTTACGGCAAAGAAACATTGGATGAGATAAAGCGAATCCTTAATAATCATGACATAAGAGTGTATTTTCGTGCAACTAACACCTTGCGCTCATCACTGGTGAAGGTTAAGGATAAAATAGAAGAAGAAAATCAACAGAATTTTATGTACCAGATCAGTTGTGGAGACTGTGACGGCGTATATATAGGAGAAACTTCCAGACAGGTAAATATAAGAGTGAAAGAGCATAAACAATATCAAAAGGTGGTTCCAAAGACCTCTGACACTTAAAGAAGCTAGAAAACAGATCAGCGATCGATAGAAACAGGACACAAAATCGACTTTGATAGAACTAAGGTTCTACAGAAAAGTCTTGGTTCATATAGAGAAAGACTGACTACGGAAGCCCTACATATATGGGTGAATCCCAACAGTTTGAACAGACGTGAAGGTGTGATGTTAGCTGATTCATGGCAAATCCTGATTAATGAATAAAAAAATGGATATGTATCACTGATTAACCATACTTGGTCTAAACTCCTGATTGTTTAAATCTCCTTATGGAGAGGCTAACAAATGTTTTACGACTATTTACCCACACACACATACATACACACCATTGTATACTGCATATTCTCATATATTTTCATATTCAGTTATCTACGACCATGAACTTTTAGTCGAAAGTAATCTGATGAAAAGTACATTGTTCAAAGTGTTTAACAAAAGTATATTAATATCAGTAAAAAGTTTGAGCATTGTGGATTAGATCAAATAAAGTATAATTATATTTTAATAGTTTACACACAATGATAAGTTTTGTTATTGGTAATATTTCGAGCAAAATTACTGCCCGTGTTCACACTTTATTTCAGAATCAAACAATTCCAACAGTGGTGTGAACACGGCAGTAATTTGCTCGAAATATTACCAATAACAAACTTATCATTGTGTGTAACTATTAAATATAATTATACTTATTAAAAGTAGATTAATTTTTGAAAGTCTGAGGTCAAATTTTGATCACAGCTCATACAATTTTGCTTATTATACACGTTGATGCCTGTTTTATGACTCATATGATTGGACAACGTTTTTAAAAAGAAGAGATGTCCTTTTATATGCAATAGCCTCGGTGGGAACATCATCACCCACTGGGGAATGCAGGTGCATCCAGATGACGAGTCCCAAATAGGACGAAACGCGCATCCTGGATTCCCCTGCTAGTCACCAACCACCAGTTAAATTCTAGCTACATGCCCAGACATCGTGGAAGCATCTGCACAAGAAGCCGACATGTCAACCTGAGACCGAGCACTTCGGTCCATTCAATTGACGGGAAAATCTAAAATTCAATTCAAAAGCTCTGTTAATTTAATTTCGATTAATTTCCCTGAAGACGTTTGAACCAGTTTGCCGAAAGAAACGTTGGAATTACTCATTTCCATTTCGCTGAGATTTTACAAATATAATTTTTACAAATGTCTACTTCTCACTCGGCGCCCAATTATTTTGGAACTACTCGGTCAAATCTTGATCACAGTTCATTTGAATATCTAAATTATATTGAACGAGATCACCGATAAAGAAATTCAGCCGAATTGATTAACAACTACTGAGATTCAGACACATTCACATGCCAAGATCAAACAGACGGAAACACAAATCACACATACATGCACACGTTTACTCGGAATTATATCACAGCAGTAATGTAGGTAACCTCATAAGGATGTCACTATTTCAAATGACATCAGTCAGTAAGATATAATGAAGACTGCATTTCTGTTTTTCTGATAGGAGGTAGTACACTGTATAATACAGGAAATTCTTCCACTGCTGTGCTTACAGTAGCCAATATTCCACAGGGAGTTGTTCTTTCACCTTTTCTGTTTTCTTCCTTCTTCCATGACTTGCTAAATTCTGATGAAGCCAATTTGCTTAAGTATGACGATGATGTGACTGTTTCCATGCCGGTTACTTCTCTGCCAGATCCTTCCAGAATGGACAACTTTTTATTAGAAATTAGTCAGTTGTCCATGTCAGTCGCTCTTAAGCTAAATATCTCCAAATGTATGAGTATTAATTTCAGTTTCAGACACACACATGATTTAAATGAACTGGTTCGTTCACTATGATTTTTGTATCAAAGAAGGCATTGGATTCAAAACTGAGTCGAATGTTAAGTATCTTGGGTTATGTCAATCCTTTAATCTCGGAAGACTTAGTATAAAAGCTCTACATAAGTTATTCAGCATGCATTTTATGTAGTAAGGAAAGTGTTAGGTGTGGAACTGCTAACTTACTACGAAGCATTACGTAAACAGCCCTTTTTATTCTTCCTTTCATTAGTGTATTGTTGTCACAGTTTCTACTCAATTTTACATATGCATTGATTTACATTTTGTAAATACCACATGGTATCAGACATACTACTTGGAATAACGCTATTATTATTATCATCACCAAAATATCTGCCTGTTAGTATGACGTGCATTATACCAAAGGTATTAGAAGTAATCATAAAGGATCAGCTATTATCTCGTTTAGAGAAACATGGTCTAATGGCGGCAGAAAAGCATGAATTCAGATCAAGTTTATCCTGCTTAACAAACTTATTCTTGGTTAGACAGAAGTGATTAGTGGCCACGGATAACAAACTACAGATGGACATAGTTTTCATCGATTTTAGTAAAGCATTCGATTAAGGGCTTATAGATGAAACAAGTGCCTATGTGATTGGTAAATGACGTGTATTCACTTCATGGGTGAATTTTATCTCAAAGCAATCATTGTAAATAATAACGGTATCGTCTAAATATTTTTTTTATACATACAGTTGTAGACTGCTGGTTACAACTGACGATTTTTTCCATACCAGGGATGACATAGTCAACAAGTATCGGATTATTCATGGGTCTTATTGACAATTCCGTATTTCCGCAAGTAATATTTCGCCTGCAGTGCACAGAGTCTGAAATTACATTCCAACAATATGAGTATATATATATATGACATCTTCCTTTGAGGAAGGATTTTTCGAAGGTGATTACAAAGGGTGCTTTGAATAGAACAAAGTTTACTTTTTTCAGAAGGTAGTTATTATCATCTTTTCTAGTTACATCACGGATTGATGTCAGCTAGAGAACCATTGAATACCAAGCTGTATTGAAGAGCTGTTTCATCTTGCTTTGAGACTGTTCATCGGTATGCACCTATGATCTTACCTGGGGTTGAACTCAGGCCCTTCAGGTTATGAGGTCAATTTTTTTGACCATGCAGTCATTTACGTCAGAGACCGGTGGCCAGTGTATAATTATAACTTCTCTCGTTTGAAGATTTTAGTGCCACCGTCAATGTCAGCCAGTTTCATTGGTGAGTATTTGTCCTCATGGGTCATTGGATTCCGGTCCAAGTGGCTGAGTGATCGAAGAACCTGATCTTGTAATCTGAAGGTTCAGCGCTCAGCTCCCAGAGGGGTCGTCGGTGCATGCTGATGAAACAGGATGAAACAGCTCTCCGGTACTCCATGCTTTTCAGTAGTTCTCTAACTGATATGAACCCGTGATCAAACATATCAATTCCCTAAATCCATCTTTTGATTATTATTATTATTATTATAGTAGTAGTAGTATGCACTTCCACGTTTTAGTAGCAACTCAGAGTATCATTCTGATATCTGGGCAACTCTCTAGATAATAAACACTTCACATGGTGTTGTGGAACTGCTCGTACTTGTCGTTTGATGCAGTTTTTGTCTAAAAGGGTGTGAGAGCACTGCCATGTAGAAACCGGGCTGATAAGAAATCCCAATAACTGGACGGACATATGTAGATTATGTAGTTGGTAGTACATTACATATCATAATATTTACATTGCTGTCATCTATACATACATGTGAATGATGAAATCTTCTCATTTAATCATGCATATGAAAAGACAGAGAAGTTCAGTTCACTGAAGAGATATTTCTTCTCAATAGCTTCATTTTCAAGCTTTACAGTTGTATTCATCTTACGTAAAAAAGACATTAAAAATTGCTGAGACAGTAAACCAGTTTTTAGAGAGTGTAAAGTTGAAGTGGATGAATTGCAAAATTATAAGTGAGTATTTAAAAAGAAAGTCAATTAATGTCTAAAGAGATTTCAATTTGAGTCAAGTGGTGTCAAAAAAAGAAACTGAAATTACAAAGAAAATAAAAGACAATTCAGTGAAGAAAATTTACCCTTGTTGACAAAGTCATCTTCATAGGCTGCACAATCGTAATTATATAATATATGTCAATAAACTATGTACCATCCTGAGTGATGAAGAAAAATTTCAAAAATCACCTGATCAAAAAGACAAGACAGAGAATATTGAGAAAGAATTATCAAAAACTTTGACAAAATTGAAGCAAGAATGCATCATTACTCCATATATGTTTGAACAGCTTAAACCATCTGGTTCAACTATCCCTCGTTTATATGGTCTTCCAAAGGTGCACAAAGATGATGTCCCTCTGCCACCTGTATTGGATATGCTGAATTCACCGCATCACCTTACCGCTAAATGGCTTGCGGAAATTCTGGAACCAGTGAGATTAAATCTATGTAAACATAGTCTTTCCGACACTTTTGAATTTGTCAGTTGATGAAATTAATATGTCTGGTAAGCATATGATTTCGCTAGATGTTTGTTCATTGTTCACAAATGTACCACTAGTAGACACTATCTGCTATCTATACGAGTATATTGATTCAAATAGCATGAACATTGGCTTACCAACTGAATATCTTAAACAACTATTATTGAGATGCACACTGAATGTGCAATTTAGATTTAATGATGTCATCTACAATCAAAGGGATGGAGTCGCAATGGGGTCTCCTTTAGGACCGCTCTTAGCGGACGTCTTCATGGCAAGCTTAGAGAATGGCCCACTAAAGGAAACCATCGATAGTTTGTTTATGTATAAAAGATATATAGATGACACCTTCATTGTATGTGACGAAAACTCTTCAACTGCCGAACTTCTTGGAATATTTAATGGTTCTCACCCATCTTTGCTTTTCACGGTCGAAGAAGAGTCGAATTCCTCATTTCACTTCCTTGATGTTAAGCTAGATAGAAGAGAGAATGGCACGCTGTTAAGGTCGATTTACCGAAAGCCAACATTCACTGGGCAGTACACTAACTTCAACAGTTGGGTACCGTTAGGGAGAAAGAGAAATCTTATTCATTCCTTATGCTCCAGAATTCGTAAAATCTGCTCTGCAGAGACAATCGATAGTGAACTAGATAACCTTCGATCAAATCTCCTTAACAATGGTTATCCTACAAGGTTTATCGAACGTAACATCAAGAAAGAATCCGCCCCTAGACAAATTACAGTGCCAAAGAAGAAACTGTTTATGAGTCTGGCATTCAAAGGTGACACCATTTCGGAATTGATTAAAAATCGTTTATCTAAATGTATTAAACGTACTTTTCCTGCAGCTGACTTGCAACTAGTTTTTACCAGCCGAAATATGATTAGACAATGCGTCAAGGATAGATTACCGCTTTTGTCCACATCTATGTGTATTTACTCTTTTACCTGCTCTTGTGGAGCTGTTTATATTGGACGTTGTAAGCGTAATCTCCGAAAACGTGTAGCTGAACACTATCCAGTCTGGTTAATGAAAGGCGAACGTAGAACTGCGAAGTCGTCTATCTGTGATCACCTGTTAGAGTCAGGTCATTTAGCCCCACGTGATTCATCTTTCAAAGTTATCTACATGGCAAAATCGAATCGATCCAAAAGTTTACGTTTTCTTCACTTATGCATAGCCGAAGCTTTAGCTATACATGAACAGAAACCTAAATTATGTGTTCAAAAACGTTTTGTCAAACCCCTTTCTTTACCTTGGTCATAGTAATGTTCTTTCTAGTTTTTACTTTATTTTATTTTACCACTTGAATTCTTTCCACTTCACTTCACATCTTCATTCTTATCGTAATCGTACTCCTAATTTTTAAAAATTTTTAGACAACACTTGACATTTTTAAAACATTTTTGATTTCAATTCACTTATAAAACAATCTTTAATAATTTTGTAATTTATCCACTTCAACTCTACCCCTTATAACATTTTAATTATCGTTATTCTTATCACATATATGTATATTGACTGAGCAATTATTTAGTGCCACTTAATAACCTTTTCTGTAATATAAATACGACTGTACAGCTTGAAAATGAAGTCGTTGAAAAGAAATTTCTTCGCTGAACAAAAAAGCTGTGTTTTTACTTATGAATAAATGGGTATTTTTCATAATTATATTTACTACAAGTTTACAGCGGTCTATTTCTGAGTAACAGGTGGAGAGGGGGGAGCTGTTATGTAACAGTAACTACCAACATAATGGATGTATAGATTTGAAATTAGATCAGGTGAAAATTGGCTTTAAATGTCCAGCGAAGAAATATTCCTTCATTTAATGACTTCGTTTTCAAGCAGCCTTACAGTTGCAGGGTGCAGTAAAGATTGCTCACTTGTCAGTGTACGCATATGATAAGAATAAAGACGATTAACATTATCTTTAAGGAGGTAGATGAATTAGAAAATTTTTTAAGATGATTAAATAAATAAATCAGTATTTCGAATTAGGTCAAGTGTTGTCAAAAATTAAAAGTGCGACGATGATAGAGAACAATAAAGAAGATGAAGATGAAGTGAAGTGGATTGAATTCAAGTGGTAAAATAAAAATAATAAAATAAAAGGAACATTGGTTACAGGATTTCATCATGAGCTGACATTAATTAGAGAACCATTGGAAAACGTGAGAGTACTGGACGGCTGTTTCGTCCTAGTTTGGGACTCTTCATCAGTATGCACCCACCGGGATTCGAACCCAGGACCTTCCGGTTACAAGGCGAGCTCGTATACCATTAAGCCGCTGGGACCAGATCCAAGGGCCCATGAATTCTAACTTCTGTCAATTCACAACATAGCGCGACTCCTAGCCAATGTCTTCGGCGAGTATTTGTCCTCACACCCGACCTGCTGCACCCTACTGGTCACGACTTCTCACTAGAACCCCAGATAACTACCTACCTGAATAGGGCAAGTCGCTAGTGAGCATCTCATTGATATTCAAGTGTTGGTTTGTAGGGATTTGATTGGTTATTGGAACGTTATTATGACTAAGTCAAACAAAGGAGTTCAACAAAATCTTTTTAAATACAGAGTTCAGACTTTTTTTCGCTTACAGTTTGAAATCCGGTTAAACATAAGTGGGGCAGACGTAAACTTTTAGAATGACTGAATTTGGCCTTCCAGATAACTCTGAAGGATAATTTGCTCAGGGCTGAATGACCTAACTCAAGAATGTGTTCATAAATAGAAGAATTCGTCATCCTATGTTCACCTTTCATCAGTCAAGTCGGGTAGTACTCAACTAAGCGTTTCTTTAGAACAGGCTTATAACACCCAGTGTAATCAACTCCACTGGAGCATGCGAATACATAGATACACATAAGGGGTGGGACACAAGTGGTAGTTTATTCTTCACATATTGTCAAATCATGATTCGTCTGGAGAATACTATGTGTAAGTCAATAGCATAAATTACGCGTTAGATACATCTGAGAAGACGATTATTAATAACTTCAGAAACTTGATAGAATGTCCATGAGTTCGAAGAAAGTGAGAACAAAACACTGATTAGTAAGACGTGCAAAAGAGATATGTAAGAGGGGTAATACTCAGTAATAATGAACAAATAGTATGAATTTTCGAGAGATCATGAATTAACTGATATCGATTTCAAAATCACTGAAAACCGCCACAGAATACTATGCAGCTTTTTTATCCTAGTTCGAGAATCTTCAGCGGTACGCTCCGACGTATGTCGTTACGTCGGACCAATGAGCTTTCGGTTACTAGATGAAGTCATTTGTCACTGAAACGACTCGTCAGATTATGAATTCTAACTGCTGCCAATTTGCCATATTTGGCACGGAGTTTAAGACTATGACTCAGCTGAAATTACGTTGATGATGACAGCGATAATGAAAGTGAAGTGACCAGCTTTCACTAAATAAAAAGGTGTCATCTTTCTGTCTGTTAGTATAATTTTTTAGAATTGGTGGGAAACTGCCGCCAATGAAATCCGCCTGGTTGGATGTGAGAAGAAATAAACGCCAACGACACTATCGCAAGCAGTTGCACTGTGTATCCCAAAGTGCTAGTTCCCTCTATACGGGTCAGAAACTTGGCCAGGGCATCACAAAAAGCATTTCCAAAATGCCACTGCAAAATTTATCAACGGCTACCTTCGCCAGCGCCACAGTTAATATCAAATGGCCGGCCAGAATGAATTAGCAACAATAAACTATGGGAATAAACCAACCAAAGAACCTATTGCTCAACAAGTATACCGAAGAAAGTAGCGATGGATGTGACACACACTCGAGAGACACCTAACGCAATGCATGCGATCTGTAGTCATAAAAAGATGTTATATAAAGTAAATAAAATGATTTCGTTAAAAATGTGCCTTTTTAGTTGACTGAACCGATGGAATTCATTTTGAACCTAAAATGTGACTGGGAAATTTTTAAACACACATATAACGATTAAATATTCGGTAAGAAGAATTTCAAGCACTAGATACAAAGACTCATTCAATTTAAATTGTTTTTTTGTTAAGGATTTACATTAATTTCAACGCAGAATTCATCACAATTCAACGTCACTCAGTTCAGTTATTTTATCCTAGTCGAGGACTGTTCAACAGTGAGTACCCACTTCAACTCATTGGTGATTCTGGCAGATTGGGTCCGATTCTGGCAGACATTTTTATGGGTAGTCTGGAACAAACAAGGCTGAAATCCGCAATCAGTCAGACCGATTTCTATACCAGGTATGTCGACGACACTTTCGTTATTTGTAATTCTTTCGATGATGCATCTCAAGTACTAAAAGTCTTGAACAGCGCCCATCCTAATATTAAGTTTACAATGGAGCATGAAAAAGAGGAGAAGTTCCATTTTCTTGACCTGGGTATCCAACGAGATATAGACGGCAAAATCATAAGATATATACACAGAAAAGAGACCTGGAGGGCGGTTTATCTTAACTTTAAAAGTTTCTGCCCTATAAGTTACAAAAAAGGATTGGTGAGAACATTATTTGATCGTGTAAGGAAGCTGTGTTCAGAAGAAAAGATTGAGGAAGAGCTATCCATTGTGGAGAAATGCCTACGCGACAACGGTTACCCACAAAAGTTCATTGACAAGTATGGGAGACGTCATGTTGAAAAAGTGAAAATCAGCACAGTAGAGAAAAAGCCTATCTTTCTGCAGCTGGCATTCAAAGGTGATGATACTGCTAGTAGAATAAGATGCAGACTGAACGCTGCCCTGAAAAGAACATATCCAGCCGCCAAGCTTGTATGTGTTTATCAAACAACTAGTTGTTTGAGACAATTAAAAGTGGACAAATACCCACCTCATGTTACCTCCAACTGTGTCTACCAATTTACATGTACGTGCCAAAGCACATACATCGGAAGAGAAGGGTTATTGTCCGCTTTTCTGGACACATACCAAAGAACCTGAGACTGAAAGGTCCACAAGTATTAAACAGTGCATTTGCGCGTCATCTATCAGACACTGATCATAATGTAGACATCTTGAAGTCATTCAAAATAATCAACAAGCAAAAGAAACCTAGCTTGCTACGCTTTGCTGAAGCAATTGCTATCAGACGACTTAAACCAAATCTATGTACGCAGAAAGAGACAGTGGTGAATCTTGCACTGCCCTGGTGACAACAAAAAAAATATATACATACAACAGCTTGTTTTTGTTTCCAAGCCTAATTATTCTACAAATATTTATAAACTGTCAAATATTCATCACAATTCATTTGAATTATTCTATAAATAGTCAGTGTTTGTAACTCTTAATTAGTTAAATCATTCCGGACTAATGTTACTTTTACCTCCTACCAATTACTCCTTGTGATCGTGGAAAATTATGTTCAAATCTTCAATGTAATGTAATTTATATTTTTCATCGTTCAGGTTGTAACCAGTTGAGAAGAATCCTCGAAATAATAAAAGATGAGCTCACATTTTCCTGGTACAATAGTTGTTCTTGCTTGGTTCAAGTTTATTAATGGGAAGAATTGCATGAAGTCATTGGTGATTACTGAATGAATGTCGTTAAGTTATCGTGGGAATTCGTGGCCACTAGAACCTACCGTGTCAAGCTCGACTGGATGCTCATCGACAACAACGGTTAGCGGTAGCACTGGCAATCATGAATACATGAGGTTATATGAATTCCCGCTCAAGCGGCTTGCTGTCCGAAAGTCTGGACTTGTAACCTGAAAGTCCCGGTTCCGATCTTTATTCTGCTGCTAAAGAGTCCTTGTGTAGAATGAAACAGTGTTGTCCAATGCTCTTCTAATAGTTTCCAATGCTTCTCCAACTCATGTTATTTAGTAACAAAATGAACCTTTTATTTAAATGTTATTTTACAATTAAGAAGTGCATAAATTTGTCCTGAATATTTCTCTAGTTGACTGTTAATCAAATCACGAACCGTTTATTTATTCATTTTAACATGTATATTTATTTATTTAAATGCAAACATATCAAGTTAAGTATAGACTTTATTTAAACAAATCTTATTTTGTATATATATGAATTATTATTTTGTTTGTTTATATGCACGCGCGCGATTCGCACGCACTTGGACATTCACCCGTAGCGGTGCACTCAAACATGTACAACATACACACACACACACACACAAAGTACCCAAATGCATGTAACACAATTTTAAACTAACTGTCCTAATAATCATATGAATTCTATTTTCTTCTCCCACTCTCTCTCCCCCTCTCTATGAGACACTTTCGTGCCAGCATACATTTAATGTTTATACAAGCCACAGATTTTGTTTATACACATCTACAAGTGCTGTGTTAATTCTAAGTGCATCGCTCTTCACCCCACCCACTCTTAGTACAAAAAGATTTTTGAAAATCTCTGTCCTATCCATCGTCTCTTGATTATTTCTCTCTGGATTTTATTGTGCGTACTCCACACACATTATACATAAACACATACATATTCCCACGTGTTCAGTCTCTCTCCTCCTCCTCCCTGCTCCTCATGGAAATCTAGAGATATTGTTTTTTGAGGAAAAAATATACACATTTAAATTATTCTACTTAAAAAGGGAATAGAATGATTGATTATCACTCAGAAATTTCGCATGAACACGTGCTTTTCTGTTTCATCTATGTGCGAGTGTGTGTGTGTTATTGAGTGCGCTCTTGCTTATGTGTTGTGTGTGTGGAATTATGTGTAATTGAAGCCTACCGCATTGAAGTCCAAAAAATAGCCATAAGACTACATAAATATTTATTCACAAACGACACATAATCACTATCACTATACCAACAACTTTTTCATGATTATTAATACTTTGTATGTATACGTTTACATTATCAATATTTTGTCTGAAATAAGAACGTGTAGAATTGTTTCCTTTTTTAGTTTTTTATGGTCATCAGTTTGAATTTGAACGCGTGTATCAAATTCACTTTAGATTTAAACAAATCTTAGTAGGTTCATATTTTTGGTTCAATGGTATCAATGGTTCAATTAATTGGTGTATAATTAAAAAAAAGTTAAAGAAGAAGGCGTCATTACTATTTTTTATTTTTTGAGTGGTAAAAGATTAAAAATAAGCATGAAAAGTAAAAAATAAAAATTGTAAGCACAGAAGAACAATCAATTTTATTATTATTACCTTTGAATAATGAAGATAAGCCCGATTCGTGTTTTGTAAGCCACTGTTTTAAGCGGATGGCGACACCGAATACTTTTTGATGTATAAATTCTTTCAAAACATTTTATTACTGTGATCATTTTCTTTATTTCAAAATTAAGATATAATATTAGGCCTTAACACGTTAGTGAAGGAATGAAGAGGGAAATATTTTGTTCAGCTTTAGAACCCTAATGCCAAATGATTATCCATGTGATATTGAACTGAGAAAGAAAGAAAATGGCTTTTGGAGAGAGAATGAATTCACTCAGTCAGTGGATCGAGTGAGATTAAGTAGTCAAAGCAGTCGAACGAGCACTGAGGCCAATTGACAACGTGTCACTAGCAAACAGTTCTTCTCACATCTAAAAAAAATTTAGTTTTACTTTTAGAATATTCCATGACAACTTGAAGAAATCGATATGAAATTAAATTATGGACGGTTGATTAGTCCATACTAGATTGTTATTTATTTAGGTTTGTGTATATATGTGTGTGGTCAGGATGGATAGGTAACAAGGAACTCTGGCAACGAATCAAACAAAGACCTCTCGTCCGATAAATGTGCGGAAGGAGATGCACATTTAACACATACTGAAGAGACCGTTGAATAACATCACACTGAAGGACCTCGAGTGGAAAATATAAACTTGGTGTGAATCTGTGGGTGACACGAAGGAGATAGTGCGAAGATGGAATGAAACCTTTTGGGCGACCAACGAACCAGCTAAATAATACCGTACAGAACACGACGAAGTGGAGATGAGCAGCTAAAGTCCTACTTTCTGGAACGCTAAATAAATAAATAAAACTCTTATCACATAAATACCATAGAGAGATACTGGGAATTGCAGAAGGTCGGAGGCTGCCATCAAGGTGTCCTGCCTGACCTAGGTTCTATGCTTGTTGTAAGTCATCAGTAAGGCGTATCTGTAACCTTCGTTCAGATGTTCAAACCCACGTCACCCAGTGTTGCAGTCAGAGAAGTTACCACTGAGCTGACTGATCTCAAATCCTGTCGATTGCCTCCAACTATGCAACATCAATTCAGATTGTGCCCCAGTGATGATCCATCTAGCTTGGTGGAGTAGAAGTATGACATTGGCCGTGACCAGTAGGTTACAGCAGGTTGAAGATGAAGCAGTAACTTATCGAAGAAGACACTGCGAAATGGTCGCGCTATTTCGTGAATTGGCAGAAGTTGGAATTCATGGGCCATTGGATCGGGTCCCAACTGCTCGATGGTCTACGAGCTCGCCTTGTAACCAGAAGGTTCTGGGTTCGAACCCCGGTGGTGGGCACGTATTTCTGAAGAGTCCCAAACTAGGCTGACGAAACGGCTGTCGAATACTCTCAGCTCATGATGAAATCCTCCATCCAATCAAAGTAGTAATTCTCTTATGATTCATCGTGTGATCGGTTGACTGCGAAGATTTCATGATCTTTTTCTCACCTTCGTCTTGGTCAAATCGCCAGCCGATCACGAAATTTATTTTCCACCGACCTAGCCAAATTACCTGCCAATCAGAACAACCTATTTTCACTGCCCTAGGCTGATTTTAATGTGGTTAAAAATATATAAACATCATGTTATAGTTACAGGCTAGTCTTTGTCTTTTGATATTTACGTGGCTCAGTGAAGCGGAAGGTACTGCAGACGAATAGGCGTATTTAACATTCTAGATGAGTTGTCCGTCCACTGAATCAGTATCATAATACCCACGCCTAAGTCCACTCGGTCATATCAGTTGTCAACGCGATGATATCAGTTGACGACCAGTGCATGACAATACTTCAGTGGTTTAAACACTCTACACGTCAACAATAACACACTGAAAATATAAAATGAATGTATACACTTTATTTTTAAACATTTTTTTTCTCTGTCGTCTTTTCAATCAACATCACACACGCCCACTCTCAGACATACACACACACAACATGTTCGAAAAAGGGACCGATATTGAAATAAACAATGAGTATGAACAACTCATTATTAAATATTCACTGGGTTCACTTAAAAAAAACACAACAATTAATTAAATTCTGTGAGAAGCTTAGACAGTTCACTAAATGAAATTGTGAATCCCATTATCAATGAATAATTGAAAACTACAATTAGAACAAGACATATAAGCGAACAATATTGCTGTTTTCCCATTAGATCTTCTTCAGGCTTAATTCTAATTTACATAGACTTATATATAAAATTTTAACCAATGACGGTGATTTTGGGAATCAAATAATAATAATAATAATAATAATAATAATAATAATAATAATAATAATAATATGGGTGCGTACTGCCGATGATTCCCAAACTAGGATGAAACAGCAGTTGTCCAGTACTCCCTGGTTTTCGATGGTTCTCTAACTGATATCAGTCCGTGATCAACTCGTAAAACATAACTAACCCTTACAAACCAAACTTTAGAAAATGTGGTAAATGTTTTGAACGAAATTAATAACGATGATCATAATGATAACAAAAAATATTGATAATAAGGTTTATGCAGCTGATAAGAATAACAAAGATAGTATATGTATATTTGTGTATATGTAGACAATTCAATAAATAAATAAATTAGGTCAAATCTTAAAAGGTGAAGTGGAACGATAATCAGAGTTTAAATAAATATTATAAGAGTACGAAGGAGATGGAAAGTAAGAAAGGGTGGGAGGGTTTTGAATAGAATTCACCTAGGCCAAGGGAGGGATAAAGGTAGAACAAACTACTTTTTTATGCAAAGACTAGGATTGTTCTCTCGAATTAATTCCGATAGCTTCGGCTAAGTGTAAAAGACGGGTTCTGATTCCGTTCGAAAGGCTCGATGGAATGCGATAGATAACTTTGAAAGCACTATTTTTGTCCACTTGGTGACCACTGTCAATCAAATGAACCCAAATAGAACTTCGTATGGATTTTATTTGACTTTTTCCGAACCATGAAGGAAGATGCTCATTAATGCGTTTGTTGAGCTGTCTAGTTGTTCGCCCTATATATGAGTTTTTTGTTATTAACAATCATACTACTGGCTACGAGAGTAAGTAGATTGTAATTGATGCGAAAAGTATCAAACGTGAATCATCTATCATTTGTTATTTGGATGGAATCCAGGATACGCATTTTATCCCGTTCGGTCGATTGGATGTAACTTCATTTCCCTGAATCCTGCACAATTCGTTTCAAACTCCAAAGTATTTCCAGTTGGCACAGCGGTTAGTACACTCGCCGACCATGCACATGGTTCGGGGTTCAATCCCCGGCCGACGCACACCTAATATCAATGGTTGGCCTGCTAAATTTGGGCTACCGATATCACATGTTAAAAATTTCATACTTCTACCAAAATACTGTGTGGAATCAAGCCATAATCAAAAATTTAAAAAGAAAATTAGTAAAAAGGGAGGTGTTAAGATGGACAAGCTTCTTTGTTAACCGCAAAGATGTGATTTATGCATGTACTGACAAGATAATCTTACTTACTGAACAGTTTTGATTCGTCACTTTACGGCTTAACTTTCTGAGGAGTTTTGATGTCATATAACCATTCAGATTTGTCTTATTTATAGCTTGAATTTCCAAGGGTTTGCAAATATAATATACCATATATTTTGTCTAATAAAGGTTGTCATTCCAGACGTCATATTTCAAGTCTGACTTTTGTGTCTATCGCATTGTGAGAGACAATTTCAAATGATCAGCTGGTCACACTGTCATGTTCTGCGGGTGCTTTCCAGTCAAATTCGACTGACTCACAACCAAGAATCACTCCGACATAGCATACTACTACTCACCATCAGCCATAATAAAATCATGATAATTCTCAGACATAGTCAAATCATCTGTACTAGGAGCCGACATATCAACACAGGAAGAGTGAATTTCGATCCATTATAGGGAATCAGTCAACAGAAATACAAACTGATCCAAAGAAAACAAATAAGTATATGATATCCAAACATCATCTCGTGTGATGAAACAAGGGCAGCCAAAGCCTATTCACTGCTTTATTCTAGCTCATCCTGTAGACATTGAACATAAAATCGATATTAACAAGGCTATAAAGTTGTCTTCTATTATTATTATTATTGTTCCCTTGGGTTCCTAGTGGAACATAGGGCTTCAACTGCACGTCTCCACTTGCTTCTGTCTTGTGCTGTACTTTTCACTTGCGTCCATGTTATTCCATACTGTTTCATCTCCTCCTCACACGATCTCCTCCATGTCACCCTTGGACGTCCCACTCGCCGCTTCCCTTTCGGGTTCCACTCGAGGGCCTGATGCGCGATGTCACTCAACGGCCTCCTCAGCGAGTGTCCAATCCATCTCCACTTCCTCCTGCATATTTGTTGGGCGATTGGTTCCTGTTTCGTTTGTTCCCATAGCTTCTTGTTTGTGATTCTTTCCGGCCATCTAATCTTCAGTATGGAGCGAAGACAGTTGTTGATAAAGGTCTGCAACCTGTTGAAAATATTCTTGGTGACCCGCCAAGTTTCTGATCCGTAAAGCAAAATTGACTTGACGTTTGTATTGAAAATCCGAATTTTGTTGTTGATGGTGAGTGACGAAGATTTCCAGATTGGTTTCAGGTTGATGAATGTGTTTCTCGCCTTCCCGATTCTCGACTTGACATCCTCGTCCGTTCCTCCTGTGGTTGAGACAATGCTCCCTAGATAAGTGAAAGAAGTAACCTCTTTCAAATCCCTCCCGTTGATGGTGATTGGCACTGGATGTTGCTGCTGTTGTTGGTTGGTTATTTTCATGACCTCCGTCTTGTCTATGTTCACCTGCAGTCCTGTCTTTGCTGCTTCTTCGACCAGTTTGTCGGTTTTTGCTTGTAAGTCTTCGATTTTGTGTGACATCAAACATAAATCATCCGCAAAATCCAGGTCTTCTAGGTTCTTCACGTCGGTCCAGGTTATCCCTGTCTTCTCGTTTCCCACTGTCTGACGCATAATCCAGTCCACCACAATTAAGAATATCATTGGTGATAATAAGCACCCTTGTCTGACTCCTGTGTTTACTCCAAACGCTTCGCTGAGTTTTCCGTTGTGGATCACTTGACATGTGCCGTTGTCGTACAGTTGTTGAATAAGGTTGATGAATATTTAATATCAGTTTCGCTATGCAAGCCCGTCTGATTTGTTCAGATGTAGCTCTTTCAGACGCTTTTCCTACCCGGGTCATCACTGCTTTAACTACCTTTACCTGTCTCATAAATTTTCTTAATTCTCTCTAATAGTCAATTTGGTACTACATTATTTATGCTTATTATCACTTACACACGCTCTGAACTGTAAATTCTACTGATCTTAACAACTCGGCATTTTTATTTTACGCAGCTGTGCTTCGATTTCTCAACCCATCACTTCCCGTTTGAATTTCACTGAACGACATGTCCAACCAATCCGATTCCATGTCGATCTGCAATACGTTCTTGGTTGGTTTTCAGTCAGAGTTTATTGTTGCTTATCCTTTCTGGTGATGTAATCTTTAGTATCGAGTGAAATGGATAGCTATTTGATAGAAGTCTATTGAAGTCTGCAGGAAATACTTTCATGACGCATGCACCAAGTCTTTGAACCACCATATAGAAATACCGAATCGACATTAATGTTAAAAATTCGAATCTTATTCCTTATGGAGTGTGCAGTAGGTTTCCACACTGATTTCAAATTAATTAAGGTTATTCTTACTTTTCCGATCCTATCTTGGTGTTAACATGCTCACCAGTGTCACGTGTATTTGAAACGGTACTGTATGGTTAAGTGAAAGAAGTAACTCTCTTTAAATATTTCCAATTGACGATGATTGGTACTTGTTGGTGTCGGTTCACTTGAAGTTCTGTGTTCATTGACTCTTCTGTCAACTTACTGGTTTTCACCTGTTAATTTAGAGTCCCTGTGATAGGAAACATAAATCATTCACAAAATCCACATCTTCTAGGGTCGTTTCATCACTCTAGCATATGTCTGCCTTCTTACTTCCCACGGTCTGTTACATGATCCAGTTCACCACAATCAGGAATATCATCGGTGACTTTTGTCAACCTTGTAGTACCCCTACCTCCACTCCAAGGCAATTAAATTGAAACTGGTGAACAAAACTTAGTAGCACTGTAGTCATCCAAATGTATGATGTGTTAACGCCATTTATGGTCCCTACGCATAAAGATATAAAAGTATGCTGGTGAGTCTAATTTACATTTCTTAGTTCACTTTTACATACCTTTACATAAAAACGTGACTCGTTTCAGGGTAATGTGCATTTAAAACAACATAAACCAATCAGAATTAAGTACCACATGACCATCATATCAGACTGACTGTTTATTATCGATTAGTATATTAGCTCCTTTAAAAAAGACATTTGTCTATACTATAGTCATTATATATATATATATATATATATAATATATGCACCATGGCATCCCATGGTTACTCATCTATTCAGAAAAGTTGGAAAGTTAAAAGCTTAGACATTGATGAAAAAATAGTTTTAATAACTGGTTGGGCAATTGATGCTTTCATAGGATTATTCTTATTGTTTATTGTCATTTATGAATATTTTGATTTGTTTTGTGATTGGAGATCAGCACGATTACGAGCTAATCGAAGAGTATATATGAAAGTTTCTGATTACTTAAGAGGATGTAAGTTATTGTTAATTGAAATATTTGTTAGAAATATTATTATTATTACTATTTTTGAGTTTGATGTAAAACTTAACTTTTAGATCAGGGCCAATGTAACTGGTTCCATGTTGTATGTGGTGTTGAAAAGTCGGGCTGAGCCGGGAGTCTAACCTGGAACCACTAGCGCCTGAAGTGAGTATCATACCCGTAGTCCACTGAGCCAGTCATGTCAGTCATTATTTTAACAACTAAGTTTTAGGTATTTGGTAACACACACAAGTGTGTAGAGAACGGTATCAACAGTTTAACATCAGACCATCTGACCCAAACAGGCCACAAAACCCTAAAACATTGAAGAATATTTTTCTCTCATCTATTGGGAAGCAAATAAACTGCCAAAATCCTCTAGGTATCTAATACTCTGAACATCAGAGATCATTACAATTTGCTGAAAACAATCAAGATTCTGTATGCAAAAGAAACTGAACCAACCGCTATTGCTATCCAGACCTACGGTAGAGCCTATACATAGATAAATTCTGTACTATTTTCCTAAATTTATTTCGTATTCAATTTCGTGTTGTGTTGATGCATACTATTTCTTCTTGATGCTCTTGCACTGTAATCTATTGAAATTGTTGTTTCGATGTTACTTTGGTCCCCTTTATAAGTTTCAATAAAGAAAGAAAGACCAGTATGGCAGTATAAGATGATATCATTCTATTTCACAGGCTCTTCTTATCAGCTGTTGCAAACTGCCTGAAATTACAATGGTTATAAAAGAGTGGAGAGAACATATTTGAATGTTTGAGCGGTAGTAGAGAAAACATTATAAGATCAACGCATCCGAAATATAAGCATTACAGTTTTTGATTTAAGCTGCCATCACTTTGTATGCTTTCAAAATAGAAAAGGAGGGGCAAGAGAAGATAGAAAAGAGAAAAATCTACAAGGCAGCTCAAGAAGGTTATAGTTCATAAAATTGAAAAATTGTTCAGTGTGCTGAAATCATTAATATGGATGACTAATCAAATGTAATCAAAATACAGTTAGTTAGTTAATGAGAGATGGATTACACTCTCTTTCTATATGCATAAGTTTGGTTTGAAACTCTTGATTGCAATTGCTTCAGCAAATCATAGTAAATTTGCTGTCCTCTGTATGTTTAATATTCTGAAGGATTTAGAAATCTCGACTAAATGGCCTGTATCCACAAGGTGTCTGGTAATTTCACTCTGCGAATATCTGCTTCCTTTTAGACACAAGTGATTGTAATTTCAGGTAGTTTACATCTGGTGAGAACCTGTGAAATGGAATGACGATATCATTTTATACTGCAAATCTGGTCTTTCATTCATTCTTTCTCCAGACATTATTACTATTGATAACAATATTTCTTTAATTATTATCAACAGATAATTGTCAAACCTGAAGAAGAAGTTATCGAAAAGAATATCCGGCGAAGTTAAAGTATGATAGCCAAAGTCAAGATCTTTCAAAAGTTGACCATCTAGAAGCGATCAGACACAGGGAATGCTATGAAATATCATTCCAAATCAAGTCATGTCTGTCTTTTTGGACTTGGAGAGGATAGATACAGTATTATACCTATTTAATAAGTACTTTTTCTGTAAATCTATACTGTTAGGTAGGGTTATAGTTTTTAAGACCAAGGCTCAGTGTCTAGGGTTAAGGTTAGATTTAGGCTTAAAGTTAGAATTTGGAGTTAGGATGATGGTTATAGTTAGAAGTAGATTGGAGAACAGTGTCAGAAATATCAGTGGATCTCAAAGTATTATGACCTACAGTCACCTGGATGAATGGGTTTATCGCGCACGATATGATTTCTCTATAGATCATCCGTGTAGGGACTGGGAGACATTATTACAACACATAAGGTACAACTAAACAGTGTAATATCATGTTTGCAGTGGATTTTAGTGGATTTTTCAACGATTATGCGGCTTTTTTCTATCGAAATACTGATTAGCCGTTCAAGGTCACCGTGGTTCTGGCTATGACACTTTAACTTTGCCGAACATTCTTTGTTCACCACTAATTAGGCTTTCAAAATTTTTAATGGGTATCTTTAGCCAATTAAAACATTTGTTAAAATTATCTTTATTATTTTCATTTTCATCTCTGTCTCCGTTAAGATTGTTGAGTTAACTAGGATGGCTGCTTTGACTATAATTGACGGAGACTAGCAACAGAATCTAGGATGTGTATATCGTCCCAAAAGTTCCCACTATGAACACCATCATTTACTGGGATGCAGGTTCATCCAGATGAAGAATCCATGTTAAGACGAAATAGAGGTCTTAGAAATATATTTCCTATGATATTCTTAAAAAGAAACTGTATACAATTATGCTTAATTCTTAATGAAATAGTGTTCATAAGTAAGCATTTGCTAGACAATAGGTTCTTGGTTATTTTGTTGCCATAGTTTCTTATTGCTAATTCTTTCTGGAGACTTGATATTCAGCATAGAGCGAAGGCAGATGCTGACAAAAGTCTTCAATGACCTGTTGGAAATGCTTCTCGTGATGCGCTGGCCAAGTTTCTGACCCATGTAGATGAAATGACTGACTTAAAATTTATTTTGAAAATCCGAATCTTGTTCTTCTTACTAAGTCAGCATAGAAGATTTTTAAACTGGTTTCAGGTTGATGAAGACGTATCTTGTCTTTCCGACATCTTCATCCGTTCCGACTGCCTGTGGTTAAAACCATGCTTCCTAGATAAGTGAAGGTAGTAACCTCTGTCAAATCTCTCCCGTTGATAGTGATTGGTGCTGGTTGTTGTTCTGTTGGTTGGTTATCTTCATTATCTTTGTCTTCTCTATGTTAACCTGTATTCACTTGGAATACCTCACTGAGTTTTCCGTTGTGGATCATTTTACACACAGCACTGTCATGTAGCTGTTGAATGACGTTGATAAAGATATGGGGCAGTGCACGCCATAGTTTTGGAGTAGTTACCAAATTACTTCGTAGTCACCACTGTCGAAGGCCTTTTCGAAGTCGATGAAGATGAGGTGCACTCATAAAATTATTAGGAATCTGCTTTTTGATCCACGATGACTTTCCTTGAAAATAATTCTGGCCCTTACTAGCTGGATAAAATATTAATGGTTGGCACACAATAGTCTGAACAAAAACTAAGGAAAACATAATTGCAATAAAATCATAAAGGTTGTTATATTTGTATATTTGAAAGTGGGAGAGAGACTATGTGTCTTTAACCATAAGTTTTTGTATTCAATCGCTCATTTTAAGTGGTATTATCATGACGGAGTCATACTGGTTTGTGGATTCGTCTAACTTCACTAGAATGTGCTCCTCCATAACCTGAGATTATAACCAAACGATCAATTAAAAACCTATTCTAAAGTAGACTGAAGTAGACTGGGAAAAACGAGGGCCACAACAACTTTATTCGACAAAAGACATGGTGTGTCAAAGCCGTAGGTAAATAATGAAATCTGATTGTGTGACCTCAGAAGATTAAACCATAAGTAAACGAATAAAACCTGTCCAGTCAGGTCATAATGCCAGTATCTGCATAAATCATGTCTTCGTGGCTAACAAAGAAGCTTTTCCATCCCAGCACGTATCATATAATCATTAATTATGAGGTTAAGTAAGCTGTGTCAGTCAATGAGGTTGTCAAGTTGCATCGGTTGAGGTGGCTAGGATATATGTTAAATATGTAAAGTCATGGCGTCCATCGACAAGAACTAATGGCGAACACAGAGTTAGGTTAGAAGAGAGTTCATGAAGTCTTTGACTTTTGGTTTGGGTCACAAAGGGAGGTGGAATTTGACTAACTGGGGGTTCTCAAGACATTATTAATCATATGGCTGAAAATCGTTCTCAGTGACAAAGATGCATTCATTCATTACGATCTCTCATATCGGTTAAATCCTCACTGTTCTCTAGGTAGTTGTGCTTTCTCCTGTACATTTCCATTTATTATAGATTCTTTGCATTTTGTGTATGTATGACGCAGCTTGGACTGCTGCACTTTTGTACAAAATTCTACTTGTAAAAGTCAGTTGATTTATGTTTGTTCAAGTTGTCAACTATTATGATATAATATTTATAACAAAGAAAAAATCTAAAAATCACCTTACGGAAAGAGTAAGGTGAACGACTGAAAATATACAAAAGTTACCTATTGGGACATGAAAAAAGACAAACAGGATATTCCGTGAGTAGACTCGTTTCACTGACTTCATTTACACAGCTGCATAAACACATTGGCATGTACTATTACATTTTTGGTAGATGTTTTAAAGTGTTAAATACACTCACGCAACCCCCTACCCAGAGATTTTATAAAGTTCTTTGGGGGCACAAAATGGAGCTGAGTTCCAGTCAATTCATAACATTTCTGTTCATTTCTTTTAACGATTTAAGAGATACTTGCAAACCCTTAGGTGTGCTTATGTAAGTTAATTGTAGTACCAAGGAGTCCTGAGCAAATAATCATGCATACATGAAACAAGCCTTCGAACAGGCCTACACTGGCCCAAAAAATTTCATAAGAAATGACCAGCATATAACATTGTCGGAGGAAACTAAATGGCCATAATACATTATATTGTAGTCAAAGAAAAGAATTCACGAATTTACTAGAGAAGATAATCACCTCTTGAAGTTTAAAAGTCATAAATCTGCACTTTGGGAATTGTTGTTTGTTCTTTGTATTTCAAATGGAATGTAGCACTGCATGGGTACATCTCCGCTGTACTGGCTTCTTTGCGGTTGCTTTCAACTGGCTAGAGGACTACGTACAAGCCTTCATCTCCTTCTCCCATGATCCTCTCCATGTCACTCTCTGATTCACAATCGAGTTCCACTCGATGACCTGGAGTGTGACGCCACTCAGTGGCCTCCACAGCATATATCCAGCCTATCAATCTCCATTCCATTCTACGCATTTCTTGGGTAATATGTTCTCGGCTGGTCAGCTGAAACAGTTCCCTTTTGCTTGTTCTTTCTTACTGAACATCTGACTTTCGGTATCTAGTTATGGGGGTATCCATCGATGAAAAAGCATTACTATTTGAGTTGAAAAAGTCTCCGTAAAACTGATCATTAATCATTCAGTCTGTGATTCATTTTGTGTAAATTACAATTTATTACTGAAAATCATAAAATTCAATCCCGCATTTATGCAAATAATTTTATTCTCAATATTGCGTATACCACTGAATCACATGAGTAGTGGGAAACTACTCACTCCAACTAGTAGTAGTACTTGCTACTACACAACCGATGATTTCCAGCCTATATGAGTAAGTTGAAGAAAGTGTAGATGAATTGGCTATACGCTGAGGAGACTGTTAAATGAAATCATGTACCAGGCAAACCCTTGAGTAGAACCCGAATGGGAAACGACGAGTTAGGCGTGATTTCGAAAGTGTCATGGAGAAGATTGTGTGAAGAGGAAACGAAAGCCTATGAACAATAATGGAGTCAGCTAAAAAAGGCTGCAGAGAACGCAGAGTGAGACAAAGATGTGCTGCTGAGGTCCTATGTTCCATTCAAAATCTAGAGGAACAGTAATAATAATAGGCAATCTGGGTGTCTAGTGTTTAAACCATCTGGTCTAATTCTTGTAAACACAGCGGGTTTATGCGGGGGTGATTTCCTTACTTTCTATTTCTATATCATTTACAGTGCCATTTTGGATCACATAAAATGATTTAGCCATTTTGGAATTTCCAAATAGAAACTCAGAATAAAACTTTATCTCGAACTTTGTGCTTGACACATACTTAACTGTATCTTTTGATATTCTTTTGTCTTTGTTCCACATCGATCAACTGATCAATCGATAAACCATTATTACAGCTGACAATATCGTTCCATTGTCTCAGGCCGCTGATAAGATTCCTCGTTTATCTATTGGTGAAATTGAAGGGACTGGAGCATTTATTGAAGATAAACTGTCGAGTAAGTTTACTATGTCTGGTTTATTGTTAAATATCATATTTTCTTTTGTTTTTAAATGTGAATACATAACTGATCATAATCTAAGAAATTTGAGAGTGAAACAAGCAAAAAAGTGGCGATTTTCTACACTATTTGTTAGATAGCCGTCGTGAAATCGGTTCAAAATAATTCCAGGTTGCTACGCGTCAGTGAAGCGATTGCCATGGAATGAATGAAACTAAATTTACGTATTCAGAAGAATACCGCTGGTTAGCCTTGCTGCTATACCATGTGTTATGACCGGAACTAAGACCTACTAGACTATGAGCGAATGCGCTGGCTAATCTATCCTAATCACACGATGACAACAACAGTAATAATACTGCGGGGCCGCAAAGACAGAAGAGAAGACTGGACGTTGGTAAGATAGCCTTTCACTGTCTCGAAACAACAGTCAAAAAGGTTGATAGTGCTTGCATATTTATATGTTTAAAGTGACCTTGGGAAGCACTAATGTCATTGAAATAGACTAAGACAGTGAACAACCAATAGGACTTCAAAGGTCACAAATAGCGTGAGAGAAAATCAGTTCACAAATCAATAAGTGGAGTGAGAGAAATACAAACATACATGTAAAAATGACTTGTAGATAATTAGGTCTATATATCACCATGGTGAATCACCTTACGTTATTTTAATTATTTTGTTTTTTGACAATGTAATTTCCTACTGTTAATTTCGTCTGCATCAACATTCTTGACCTCCGTTCAGTTAAATTATTTAACCCTAACATAAGTGTATCATCTATTTTACACCTCTTTTCAGTTTGCAATATTCATTTGTTATTCTACAATATTCTGTAATTATTTCTACAAATACTAATCAGCTTAAGAACACAAATATCAAGTTAGTCATTTCTTCCGTACGGGCAGAAAGTTGCACTGCCTGTCAGGAAAAGGATTTCCAACAGGTTACAGACTTTTATCAACAGCTGCCTTTGCTGGCTTCATAATGAAGATCAAGTTGCAGGCCGGAAAGAATTAGCAACAAGAAACTCTGGCAATAAACCAACCAATAGTCGATTGCTCAATAAATATATAAGAGAAAATGGAGATGGGTCGGTCATACATTGAGGAGACCATTGAATGAGTTCACCTCTCCAGTCCATTGCTTGATTGGGAAGAGACGAGTAGGTCGTCCTAGGGTAACATGGAGTAGATGAGAGATTATGGGCAATCGAAAATTCATCTCAAAAGGACAGAACAACATGGCGATATGTTGTTGAAGCCTTATGTTCTACTCGGAACCAAAGTAGATAATAATAACAATATTCAATCACATGGTATTAGTATCCTTCACTCTTATGATTAGTATATAAGTATGACTAAAGAATATTTGTTTACTGATATCAAATTGTTTATGGTTGATTGCTTGCATTTGAGAAAAACTAACGAAACATAATGACATCTCTTTATTCCTCTCAATACCTTATTGTTTTTGCTTTGTTCAAGTTTATTAATAGAAATAATTGTATGAAATATTATTACTACATAAAATTTGGTTTAATGTATTTGCTGCATAAAATTCATAGTGAAATTATAGCCGGCATGACTGTGATAGAATTCAGTTTGCACCAACACAAAGGACTAGATGCATAATATTAGTTACTACATGAAGCCCAACCAAAGCATTCATTACTGTTCTACAGGAGGTCAATCGCGAGCCCGAGGAATCAGAGGTAACTGCTCTGTCTGGAGCACTGGGTGACTTAGATTCTAATCTCAGGAGGGGCCTGAGTTCCATCAATATCACAAGTAGGCCTTGCTGACGAGTTCATGCAAGCACGAAACCTAAGTGGTCCAAGGCCTCCTGTCGACTGCCTCCAACCATCCAGTGACAACAATTCAGAGTGCACCATGATGAAGAACCACCTAGCCTGGTGGCTACACTGTAAGCTTGATTGATATAATTCAGTCTGCACCAACACCGAGGATTAGATGTATGAGATTAGTTACTAACGAGTGTACAATGAAAATGAGGCCCGATCAACTTTACTTTAGCATATAGGACACCTTGATATTAAGAGGATTAAGAACTCAAGGAGCCTATATACCAAAATAAAGTTGACCCATTCAGTAGGATGTTTCAACATGCGTAAACAACTTCAAATTACACCCGTTGCACCCTCATGTCCGATCGGCCTAGTGGATAAGCCTTTGGCACTTTATACAAATGGTGTTATGTTCAAAACTCCAGAGAAACACTTCAACCCACCGTGAAACAAGTACATCTGACTGACGAGTCTCAAATGGGGTGAAACACGAGTCCTGAATACTGCTGTTAGCCACTACACCAAAAAAATAACTTCTAAATTGTAGCTGCACGAAATTGTTGAATTCTGCACTGTTTGTTTTAAAAAAAGTTGATTAGAGATAAGTAACTTTTAAAGTTATTCTTGACTGTAGGCAAACAACTGCTGAGTAGCTAGTAAGATCCCAAACTACGCTGCAGATAGTGTAATACTTTGAGATGAAGTGAAGAATATTTAAAATCAGGAGTGATAACACTGATGAAAATGTATTCCCCTAGTTGTATCAGGGCTTACTTGAAAAGTTTTGTGTTTCTTTTTTCAAATAAAGTGACTTAACTAGCTTCATTTTAATACTCATAAGTAGTTGATAATAATAATAATTTGCTTTATTCCAAAACAGTACTTGTGATACAGAATGGAATTCTCAGCATTTTTACTACAGTATTGCATCCAGTTAGTACATTATCAATAAATAAAATTTTTACATAGATTAAGGAAATCTCACTTCATCATTACAACAACACATTGGCATGTCGGTAGGAAAGCCAAAGTTGAACAGTATTTGAAGGTGTTAGAAAAGTAGGTGCTGTCATATTTACTGGCGTAAGCGAGAGAAAGAAACAAAGCAGCACATAATGGAAGAAAATAAAGAGAGAGAGAAAAGGAAAAGAAAGAAAGAAAATGTTGTACCTATAAATGATATGAGTTGGAAAGACGAGATCCAGTTGTTCTACTGACCATTTAATGAATTATAGGTATCACGCCTAATGCTTTCTTTATCACACAAAACACGAGCTAAGTAGGGTATGGTTGAGTTTTTGTACTTGCTGGTGCGATCATATATTGTTTTCTATATAGGCTTCTGGTTTTGCCTGATGAGATGCAAGGTGAGAGTTGTGAATGAAGAGGATGGTGTGAGCTAGATAAAATAGATTTAGCCCACTTTTCACATGAGTCCATGTGCCTGTCAACCAGAATATTAACAAGCTGGTTAAGTGGCACGTTGCTTACCCTGCTGACAACTTTTAACATCCTGCGTAATATGTTATAGTCTTTCTTCAGTAGCCCTGGAAAAACTAAGGGGGAATGATAGAGAATAATAGGCAGAATGAGAGAGTTAACGAATTGTAGGAGTAAGGGTTGGGTAATACCAGAATGTTTTAACTTCTTGATGTAGAAGGTAAGACGGAATATTTTCTTAGAAATCGCCAAGAAATGAGACGACCAGGAAAGATCGGCAGATAGAATGACGCCTGGGTATTTGATTTCCGACTTGGTTTCTATTTCAGTGCCATCAATGTTGCACACTTCGTGAGAGCCAAGCAGTTTTTTAGGTCGGATTTATGTCCAAAGGTGAAATTGACTGTTTGGCATTTGGAGGGGTTTAGGGTAAGACCGTTTTCCCTGAACCACTGGCTGATTTCTGACAGAAAGCCATTTAGTTTAGAGCAGTTACTTTGACATTTGACAGGCAAAGATACAGTCAATAAGTAGTTAATGATTATCAATGATATTTTTTGTCTATTAATGTTACTGTTCTCATTGACACAGGCCAGTATTTTCTTCTGAGATATTCTTGTAAGCTGAATACAACGGAAGGTATTTAAAGCAGAATAGTCGTATTTGGTAGTTACTGGATTACATTCACTCAAACTTAACAGTTAGTAACCAACCAAAATCCCTGTAGTTATAACATGAACACTCTAACAACGACAGATGATTCACATGTCATACTGCTTGTCATCTGATTGATTTTCTGTTTTCCTAGAATACAGTGAATCTTTGATATTGTTTACTTTCAAGAAATTTGAAATCCTGATCGCAGATCAGGGTAAAATAATCTTGAGACTGTATTTTTTGATTGATGCGGGCTACCTGTCCAATTTTCCTCTTGGGGGGTAATGCGTGCCGAATTCACTCTGTTCCACTTTGTTTTAGCAATTTAATGACATCCTTGAAAAGCAATCTGTAGTCAAATGTCGGGTTCCAAAGGAAACTGTAGTGATATAATCACCTTGAACTGGGTTATTTGTAAATTCTAAATTCTATTTAACGTATTATCAGTTTCCCCAAGCAGCTATCTAGCTAACCAGAATTCGAGAAGTTCCGAGTGATTCAGATATCCAATCTAAGCTGAACCGGGTACACTGCTGATAAACTCAGCTGTCCACAGGTGTTGATATCTCTTCGATATGGCTAGCAAGCACTATTGGTTGATGTGAATAGTATCCAACCACCCGTGTCAATCAACCAGTAGTACATAGTCACATTCTACTCTCTTATTTCCAGACTTCGTATAAGGAGTAGATGAAAACACGCCGAATATTCTGTATTGTTATGGTTGATAACTTTCACGAAGACACATTTTGCACTATAGTTTAAATTTTCATGTAAAAATCGCGACGTGATTTACCACACTACTTTAATAACAGTTAGTAACACAATGAAATAGCATTAATTAGTCCTACTTGTAATTTTTCTATTTATCTGTATTCCCCTATACCTTATGAAAAAGGTGAACTGAAAAAGGATGAATTATCTGATGAGGACTATGAAATAATTGAAACTGATCAATTTACCATACCAAAAGAATTAATGACAATTTCTGCAAAAGAAGCTGATTCTTCTTCGCCACTTGATAAAGCTTCAAGATGGTTAAGTCTTTATAAAGAAGAACCAGAGAGTAGCAAAAAAGGCAAAAAGTTGAAATTAAAGCGTAAATTAAACAATGTTGATAGAGTGAAAAGGAAACAGGGTAAGTTAAAAATGATTTTTACTGTTATCATCATCATCATCACCATTATTACTGAGTTCCTTACCTTCTGAATGGAACATAGGACTACAAGCTTCGACTTTTTGAAGTTAATAATAATAATAATAATAATAATAATAATAATAATGGTGATAATAATAGCTTTGTTCCAAACAGTACTTTTAGTACAAATATGGAATTTTCAGCATGTATTGCAATATTATATCGAATTTTCATATTAAAGGGGCAATAATTAAAGTAGGACATTTACATTAATTACATTGTTCAATAAGAAATGAATATAAAATTAAATCAAGTGAAAATATCAGCATCAATGTAACAATGAGAACAAAAAACAATGGGGCCGTTTACTTAGAGTTCCTCAGTAAGTTGGCAGTTTCCTGTCTTACACTTTTCTCATCACATAAAATGTGTGCTAAATAAGGTATCATAGAGTTTTTGTACTTAGTCGTTAGAGCATACAGTCTTCTATAGTTGTTTCTAGTTCTACCCGATGAGACGCAAAGAGAGAGTTATGTATGGAGATGATGTTCAGAGTTTGACAAGATAATATTTACTAATTTCTTGCAGGAATCCAAATGTCTATGTCCAAACCAAGTTCAGTTTTAACAGTTTGAAAAATTTGGGCATTGGGTATATGATATGCATTATAATAAAGGTTTTTGTATTTCCTAATGAATGAAAAACAAAACGATATTGTTTTTACTGACGTTTCTCTATTTAATGCTAATAGCTTTATCAAAGTATTATTAAACCGGAATTTACAAAATCTCAGCATATATATAACAAACGATAACATTAGAGACGGAATGATACCGGATCGTCTCAACTTTCTTACATAGAATATCAAACGGAATATCTTTCTGGAAAGTGTCATGATATAGGAAGACTAGGAAAGATCAGAGGAATTACGCAGTCCAGGGTGTTTAACATTCACTTTGGTTTCAACTTCAGTGTCATCTATGATAGTGGAACTATGCTAACTGACAAGTTCACGTAAGTCGCACTTGCATCTGAAAGTGAAATTAACCACCTGACATCTAGAGGGGTTAAGCTTAAGACCATTTGACGAGGACCACTGATTGATTTCAATGATTGATTTAATTTTGGAACAGTCTAAATGAGAAGTAATGGGCAGAGAAACAGTCAGGTCATCAGCATACTTGTGAAAAGTTGCTTCGTCAGAATGGGGCAAGTCATGTAAGATGAAGGAAAACAGACAAGGAGAAGGAAAGGCTCCCTGAGGAACACCAGCTAGCGTAAATGAAGCAGTGGAGGACCTCCCATTGTAAACTGTGTACTACTTTCTACCAGAGAAATAGGAATGCAACTAAGTGGTAATCCAGCCTTCTGCTTGCAACGGATTAAGCTTGTTAAAGAAAAGAGGCCTAGGTACATAGTCGAAGGGAGGTGTGTAATCTAGGAAGGCACAGTGAACATATATGGCACCTCTGTCTAAACTAGACACAATATTATGATATAGGACGACAGTGGCATCTAAAGTACACCTACTATGTTTATAAGCAAATTAATTAAAATTAGGGTCGTTAAGAGTCATCAATGAAGGTTCAAGGTTAAGTAAAAGCAGTATTTCCATTATTTTAAAAAAGGGAAGGTAATGGCAATAGGTCTGAACTTAACAGTTGGTCCACCTGACTATTCAGGCACAGGAATAATTTTAATGTATTTTTTCAAGAAGCAGGCACAGTGTTACTGGAAAATGATTCATTGAAAATATCGGTGAGAGGATGGCATAAATATCAGCATATTTATTGAGGATAATAGCTGACACATCATCTGGACCAAGGGACTGGGTAGGTTTCAGGGATCTGAGACACTTGAAGACATCGTCTGAGTTAAAACCAGAGAAGCAGTCATTATTTACGCTTGTGGCATTTGAGATCAGAGCATCACCTGGACGACATAGGAAGGATTTATTAAGAGTACCAGCATCAAATGAAGAAGGATAGCTATTCATTTGCCTACCCCCGCTGATTTCCGCAAATTGCTTCCACGTATTTAATGAGGTTTTGCATGATAAGAATTTTCATTAGGTATGGTGTTATTCTTAAGACGGCGGGTTACTAGTCTAATGCCCAACCTCCCCTCTTTTCTGGGAAGCACACTCCAATACTCCGTAACGCTCTTTCTACATTTCCGTGGAAAAATTCGTAGCAGTAGGTTGAAACCTATTTGAAGTAGATTGAGGTTCAAGGATGCAGTTAAGCAAATAAAACAACAAGAGATACAGCAGACGTGACACAATTTTGGTGGTATTGTTTTTATATGTACACAACTAAAAAAGGAATCACTTCAGAAAGACTGTATATGACCAACTTCAAGCAGCTGTCTCCTAGGATCTTCAGTCACATAATACTAATCCTCTTTCTGTATCAGATGTTTCAAGAGGTTCAGTTGAGTTTAGAGGTGGTAAGACATTGAATTTTAGCACTGACTATTGAATAATGGTACGTCAGGAAGGTATGGGTACCCAATATGTTATAGGCATATCTTTTATTCGTACTAATCTGAAGTATCTTTAGCAGTTTTGATTATAGTTCTCTTGTTACACCTTCGTAAAGATTTACTATGCTGATAAATCTGTCTGTATTTTTGTCATCTATACTTTGGCGTTGGTGGTTTAGTGGTAGAATGCTCTCCAACCACGTCTTAATTGATCCAGGTTAGATTCCTTGCTGATTCACTTCTAGACCTCATCCAAATGGTAATAAGCCTGAAAAAGAGGGAGGGGATTGGGTGTAAGACTATCAACCCCACCTCGTAAGAGATAAAAACATTACCACTATAGTGAAATTTCACATCTGAAGCTTGAAGCTCTTTGTTCCATTAGAAATGTAAAGGGATAAAAAAAACTAGACAGTGACTTCTTATATTATTCTCTTGACTCAGACTTTTCACAATATAGATCGGCTATAAAATGTGTTTATCCCTATCGATCATTTGTCCTCATGGATCTGGCTGATCGTCAAATAAACATTAAACGTTGTGTGAGTACGGGTGACTGTCGATGATAAGTGAGACAGGCAGTCCAATATATGAATGTTGTTGTGTTCTCTTACGAAGACGGTTTCACTGAAAAGCTTTCAATCACCTTCTAGACGATATCTCCTAGGCTAACTTCACTATGAAGTTCAATATGCCTAATTAACTAGTGATAGATTATTCAAAGTTCATACGGTCATTTCTCTTGACAAACTTGGAAGAAGTAAGGAGAATGTATGTGTAAAGTGGTATATGCAATTGGAAGTAACATAAAAGGGGGACTATCCAACTGTAGACTATCTCAGTGAGCATTCCATTCGGTGAATTGTGACTAACCTGGCAGCTAGATAAATTCGTTCAGGGAACAGCATTCACTACATATTTAATTCACTCAGAAACGTCATTATCTTCAAATCAAAAATTAAGGAAGACTGGTTTCTTCTTAAATGTATCAAATTTCGCTTTTATTTTTGGGATTCTCTCGTATTTATCAATGAAGTTTTGAGGCTATCCATTGCCGAGTAAAAAGACTTCTCAATAATGGCGAGTTCAAAGAAGGTTTTTCACTGCAGTAGAATAAAGTTATCAGTAGACACCTTTTTGTAGCTTATTGGACAAAAACTCAAAAAAATGACCCCATTCTGAGGAACGATGATGAAACTGCTATATATAAGCTGAGATTTTGTAAATTCTGGTTTAATAATACTTTGATAAAGCTATTAGCAGCATTAAATAGCGAAATGCCAGTAAAAACGATATCACTTTGTTTTTCATTCATTGGGAAATACAAAAAACCTTTATTATAATGAAAAACTAATGAAATTCAGATATAGTCTATTTCAGGATTCTTGTATACTTCCATCTGTAGTTCGTGTAAGTTTGAGATCCATTTTGGTTGACATTTCATAGCGAAATCTGTATTCAAATGTAGCTTGTTAAATAGGTCAAATAAATAGGAGGCATGTTTAATATCGTGTCGTCAACATATCTCTTGTTAAGTGTCACATCATCTATCTATCGCAACTCCATCAATATAGTTGTATACTGCATTATTGAACTTGAACTGCGCATTCTTAGTGTATATCAGCAGGTGTTTCAATTCCTGGTTACACACTGGAAGTAAATTTGAATGTTGACGTACAGTTTCAATAGTTTGTTCCAAATAGAAAGCTGTAAATAATGAGGATACTATGAATTTAATGGAGATGTTTAAGTCTCCTAACTTCTCAGCAAATTCAAAACTGTCTTTAGGACAGTGTACTACCAGGTTTTCATGAGCTGATTCTAACTTTTCAACTAACCATCTAGTGAGTTTATTAGAAAGATGTATGCTGCTAACTAGTACCAATAAAATATATAATGATGTCATTTTATCGTGCTCAGTGTGTTCTTTTTGCTTTGTTCAAGTTCACATCAACAGAAATAACTATATGAAGTTATTCTTTATTTAGTCACTATCAGTCAGAAGAGAAAGCTAAAATGGAATAGGGGATTTTTATATGCTCATTTATCCTTTTTCTTCTTCGTATTTCAGTGTATAGAAGACCTCATCTAAGCAGTCGAACTTTCTTACCAATATCTAAAGCTGCAGCAGATGAATTAGCTGGTGAATCATCTGAAAGTGAGATAGGATCAACTAGTGAAATATCTGTCCAACGAGATCCAGTTGTCATTCAATGGGATAAAAGTGTTAAAGAAGAGAGAAAAAGGAGAATGTGACAGAAAAAGTGGAGAAAAAAAATACTCAAGAAGGTGATTAAACAATGAAAGATTTATGTATATTTATTAAATTTATCTCTAGTAGAATTATTATTTTTATTGTCGGTAATAATGCCCAAGTAGTTAATATTTCTGAAGAAACCAGTGAACTCCACAACAGTTATTAATTAAGAGCATACAGCTTCAAAAGCATCTCTCTATTTCACTCAGTTGTTTGGATTTCTTTTCAGCTATCTCCACGACTGCCCATAAGTTTTCGTTTCCGCCTCACATAATCTCCTCTATGTCAATCTCGGACGCCCCAACACGTCGTTTTCCACCCTAGGGCCTGCTGCACGATGTCACCCAACGGCCTCAGTGTGTAGCTGATCCATCTATCTCCAATTTATCCTGCATATTTTTTGGGCTATGGGTTTTTTGGTTGGTTCGTCGTCAGGGTTCCTTGATGCTTATCCATTGCAGATGGCCATCTCATCTTCAGTATCAAGTGATGTCAATTTTTTATGAATGTCTGAAGTGACTTGTTACGAATGCTCTCACTGAGACTAACTCCCATTCTTTGAACCATATAGAAGCTGTGAGTGACTTAACATTAGTGTTGAAGACTTAAATCTTGTTTTGTCTGCTGACTACATCAAATTTCCACATGGATTTCCGATCCTGCTTTTAATAACCTCATCTGTTCCACTTGTAGTTGAAATGATTCTGCCTAGGTAAATGAAAGAGGTGACTTCCATTATATTTCTCTCACTGATGATGTCCCGTGTTTATTGTTGTTGTCAGCTGGGTGACTCCACCACTTTGGTCTTCTCTATGTTCATTTGAAGTCATGTCTCCTCTGTTAGCATGTTTGTAAATCTTCGAGTATGTGTGACATGAGACATGATTCGTCAGTAAAGTTTAAATCTTCCAGTTTCTTCTCATCGGTTCAACATATCCCCATATTTTTGTGCTCCCCACAGTCCAATGCATGATCCACTCCATCACAATCAGGAATATCGTGGTGACAGTATGCAGCCTTGTACTACAACTATCTTCCCTTCAAAGCCATAGCTAACTGGACCTTATAGGCCATTTTTGTATAAAGCAGCCAATAACGCTTACGACAATCAAGGTCACATGTTAAGCTGAAAAAATCAATAAAATCGTATTTTTTATATTAATGACATATACTTAATTCCACTCCTGTCTATGAATAAATTGCTTCCTTTCTGGATAGTTAATAGTCCGATTTGACAAAAACAAAGAGAAATAATGAACACTACATCTTTTTCACCAACAGGTTTTACACTTATCACCTTACACAAAATGGATTTGAAAAATCAACGCCCACCATCTGATTTCCCAAATTCAACATGGTTACCGAATAAATCAGACTATAAAAATAATTTAATGATATTTACCTATTTTTTGATTGATCTATTCAGTTGTACAATAATGATTATTGCATTGTTTTATGTATGGTATCCACTTGGTATTGAGAAGAAAAAGAGAAAAGTTATTTCAGCTGTTTATGATATCCCAAGTGTAAATAATTTGGGTAAGTGTGATAGTTGCAGCAGTGGCAACTATATTTTGTTTTGCTACATCGGTCTCTAATATTCTGCAAAAATATGATTATTGACACCTCAAACCAATTTCTATGCATAAATTCATCTAAGTGACTCTATACCATATCCTTTTGTGAACCGTTTACCATTCTATTCCTTTTTAAACATGCGTCTAAAATCATCCTATGGAATTAGTGTGGGGACCAGTTATTGGATCGACGAAACCTAAGGAATGATTGACTTTATGGTGAATATAACCTAATGATGATAAGTGGGAACATCCTTTCCATTCATCTGTGTGAACAATGGCATCTGGGACGGTCAACTGTTGTTTTATTGGTAGTAAACATCAGCAGCGCTGTTTAGAATCCTTTGTGTGGAGCCTTTTCTCAAAGTAGTATCATAAAGTCCCAAGAGCCAAACTTGGTTTGCTCGTTATCTGTCTAGAATGCATTTATGTTTGATAGGAAAGACTTCATCCGTATGAACAACCACAGCAACTCCTTCGAGTGCAACAGTAATTCGATTCATCTTTTTGGATGGAACATCCTGACAGTACTGATACTCTTGCACTCTTGACACCTTACTACTCTCTGTTTTCACAACAGTAGTAGACACTAGACTTTTCAACAGCCGGTTGTGACAATGTGACGGAATCAGAGAAGAAAGCATCCAAAAAATCGCCATAATGTACTGCTTACCGGCTCTTGCCAACTTCCAGTCATAACAAGTACTACAAACCATCAATTCCCTGCCATTACTTCTGAAAGAGTCATATCCCCTTCGCATGATGAGGTTAAACCTTTGCTATCAGTCCATTTTTCACGCCTTACTCAAAAAACTAAGTCAGGATGAAATTTATAACGAAGCTCGTGTACAGCAATCATTTTGACTGGTGAGCAATCTGAATGGTTCGCTCAAGATAATTTGGCAGTGATATCTATTCTTTATGGTTTCCGCTGTTAGAGTAGATTTAATTCAGGGAGGTGTTGTCTCTTAACTCCACCTGCTCAAGTTGAATGATAAGCATTTGAATGAATATCAACACTTCTATTTAGAAATGGAAATTGTTCATGCGACATTATCAAGTGGGGAAACAATTCAATATTCTCAAACTGTCTTAAATGTACTTGTCGCGAAAAAACTCTACTTTTTTGTGCCTAAATTATTCTAATTTACTCTGACTGGTAGTTTCAAGATCTTTGGGATCACTATTCTCCAACTTGATGTTTTGAAAAATCTCTGAATAATTTCAATGTTGATATGATTATCTTTCTCTTATGATTTCATTTAGTTGCTTTGTATTTTTTGATTCCAACATTTTTCCTCCTTACAAGTTGAGCATTAATTATTGAAAGGTAGATTCGATTTAGGAATAAATATCGACCAGGGAACTCTTGAAAATTGTTTGTTTTGCTTTGATTTCTTTTAGGCGTCTACATCCACAGCTATATGAAAGACCAAACTCAGAGGTTTTGGATTACCAAGCGATGATTTTATCATTGAACTACTAGTAATCTTTGACTTTTCTTGATCTGTAGAAAGCTTCATCAGTCAACTATCATGACTTCTCATCAGGACTTAGGGAAACCCTTATCTCATACAGAGTAACTTATAAGTAACCTAATAAAACTAATGTATATTAGGTTTTAAAAAGAGATTTTGATCCTTTTTAAGGTGGATCTTATCAGGAATCAAAATAAATGACTTCAGCGAGAGGACCATTGAAAATCACCAGGAAGTACTGGACAGTTGTCTCGTCCTTGTGTGGGGCTCTTCATAAGTACACACTTATGACCTCACCCACTCGTGGTCAATGCCAGGACCTTCAGGTTACAGGACGAGCTTATATACCATTCAATCTCTTGGACAAAATCCAGTGACTCATGAATTCCAACATCTAATAGTTCGCGAAATATTACACGACTGACAGTCACTACCCTCGGTGAGCATCTGTCCTCACACAGAGTTTGGTGGATTCCGCTGGTCATGACTTTCCACAGGCAAGTTCATCCTTTAGTCAGTCACTAGCGATCATTGTGATTGATTTTCAAGTGTTGGTTTGCAGGGGAATTTGCCTGATCATGAATACGACATCATTTGACTGATGGTGGCTGATAGTGTGGAATTCTCCACCAAATGAAAGAACAGTCAATTTCTCTAGCGTTCGTTTGTTTAAAATTGTGTCGAAGAAGACAGTTTATCTTTATATGACATAACTTAAAACTTCTGAGATAATAGTGTATTGGACAAAAGCATCGTCATTGTCCACCTGAAGGTCATACAACACGCATTAAAACGATCTGTACACTGACATATAGTTCGAATGACTTGTCCAAAAATGGACTAATTAAAGTTTACTGAGTGCTACGCTAAGTAAAGGGTTTGAAACGAAGAAAAGAATAAGACAAGACTGCCTACTATTATAATGATATTCCTGGACCATGCACCAGACTGCGGGGAGCGAAAAAACTGCCATACGTTGAACCGACAAGAAGACACTAGAAGATTTTTGGACTTCGCAGACGATTTATGTTTCATGTCACACACACAGACGAAAACCAACAAGTTGGTAAAAGAAGCACAGAAGACAGGACGTCGAGTGTACATAGAAAAGACAGATGTGGTGAAGACACCTAACCAGCAACAACAAGCATCAATCACTATCGATGGCAGAAATCTAATAGAAGTTACCTATTTCACTTATTTGGGCACCGTTATTTCAGATACAGGAGGCGCCGATGAGGATATCAAAGCTACAGTCAGAAAAGCAATACAGATTTCCACTAATCTGAAATCAGTATGGAAATCTTCTGCACTCAGTATAAAAAACAAGATTCGGATTTCTAACAGTGATGCCAAGTCAATCAGTTCTTCTGTATGGTTCAGAAACTCGGTGTGTCACCAAAAGTATTTCGAATAAGCTTCAAACTTTTATCAGAAGCTGCCTTCACTCCATAGTGAAGATCAGATGGCCAACTGGAAAGAATTAGCAATAAGAAACTTTGAGAATAAACCAACCAATAACCTACTGCTCAACAAATATGCAGAAGAAAATGGAGAGGGATCGGACAGACGCTGAGGAGACTGTTGGATGACATCGCAGCCAGGCCATTGATCGAATGGAACCCGAATGGGAAATGACGATTTGGATGTGGGCCGGGTGTGCCATGGAGGAGATAGTGTAAGGAAGAAATAAAGGCCTAAGTGCAATCATGGTGCCGCATAAAATGGCTACGGAGAAAAGGGTGAATTGGAGGTATGCTGTTCGCGCCCTATGTTCCACTCTGAACCCAAGGGAATAATAATAAGCGTCTTGTTTGTGAATACACTTTCAACTCACCTGAGTATCTCTACTTTATTTCAGTAGTCAGTCTGAGAAACCGACACTGGTGACTGATAATCGCTATTCGTCAATCATTTTACAACTGTAATGTCCTCAAGCATACCTCAGCGAAACAGTGTTCGAACGCACGGTCTACTAATTGTAGTTAACCGCCATAAATAATTAACTGACCAAGTGAAGGATTTTCAGGATGACATATATTACTCTTTGATATGTGTAGTTGAGAGTTACACGCGTTGAGTAGTAGTACGTGGCAGCTCGATTGAAAGGATTTAAACGCTGGATGGCTATTTCCGTTGTATGAGTCTGAGCTCATCAGTGATGCACCATATTAAAGTCAGCTTTGGGGGGGGGAGAGAAATTATGGGGAATTTTCACCTCTAGCAGGTGATGAAATTAATTTTTGATTGAATTTCGCCTATCACTGATTAAGTCGTTATCAATGATAACATATGTGAGACAATATTTTCATATTTTACTTGCGTAATCATTGATGCTTTTTCTCTCTCCCTACATTGTTTTATTTCTCGCAGAATATTATGGATTAGAGCATATAAATCTTTGTGGAACAACAAAAAATCGATTTCAACCAAATGATTCAATTAGTTCACCTCATTCTGTTCCATCGTCTCCTCGTCCTTCTGCTCCGCCACAGCCACCTACACTTCCAAAAACACCGACGACGACGACAACAACAACAACTACGAGTGCAACACCGACTATACCGAAACGACGTATTAAAAGATTTACGCATACAGTTGGTAAGACGAAGAAGACAACTTCAAAGATTACTTCAACAGACTAATCGTATTTTGATATTACGAAGCAAAATAATCAGTAATAATTAGTAATAATATGAATGTGAATAATACTCAGTTTAATCAAAATATATTGCAAAAAAGAAATTTATGATCATTAATTTTTAATATTTTATCATTTAAAATTTCTGCTAATGCATCTAATTCTGATAAACATGTTAGTTTCTGTTGGCGTTAGTAGAAGACGCAGTTTATGTGAAAATTTTGATGTGATGTATTTGCACAATACACTTCAAATACACACTCTGATCATACACACATTTACTCGTCAAATCACCTTACATGAAAGGCGAATTAAAATAAACAAAATGATAAGAGATTTAAGAATATGAAGGATAATAATTACTACACTAATCTTGGTAACAGAATCAAATAAGGATTATCAAGGTAGCTTAAGGGTTCAAAGAATTCTCCTTTTTTTCTACAAGAGTATCCATCAATAGTTTATTTTCATCGTCTATCACATCAGTTGTAGAGATGAAGAGAATCCTCTTAAATAAGCATTTTAATCGGCCTCCCTTATATCATAATGGACGGAAACTGGAAATTTAAATACTGCCTTGTCTAAATAGACTTTCTGTAAATTGACCACTTTATTGAATCGTCTTCTTTCCAACTAAAAAGTATGTCCAGGTATGTAAGTGGATTTTACACAAACATTCTTCTTCTTCAAATGTAAGACTTAAGTGATTTTATACAGAATTAAGTCTATCCAGTACAGGAGTCTCGTGTTCATGATTATTGCATATCACGATAATTTCATCAACACTATAATACACTAAAAAGGCACCTTAGCGGTCAAATCACAGGATGTGAGAGATAGACACATCAGCCTTATCTAATTATATCACCAAACGCAGTGTTAATTGTTATCTTTTTTGCATTCTTAAATCTCTTATCATTTCGTTTAATTTAAGTGCTCTATCATTTTCCATCTGTGAATTGATTTAATAACTAAATATATGTGTGACTAGATTGCTCGAAATGTACTGCTCAAATACTACACCACAATTTTCAGATAAACGCTATCTTCTAATAACGCTATCCAAGTTAACTAGAGAGAATTATTATTTTAAATCATTGTATTGTAATCACTCAGATTGTGGCGAGTGCTACTGATAAGATTCATCAGTAGTATATAAACAGCCGTTTCATCAGCATAAAAACATCAAATAGCAGGGAGATGCATTTGATTTCACAGAAGGCAAATGTTACAGCGTTGTGGAGATACATGGGAGACGTGGAAGGAACACAAAGTGAAGTCCAGAAGTACCACAACACGTAGATCTGTGCAAGTTGTGCGTTGAGGATAAGGTATACGTAATTCGGTTATATAGAGACACCAATTTCCTAAACGAACATGCCTTTACCAAGTCTTCGTCTTCTAACGTTTCAAGACTGACTTCGTCAGCTGGATAAAATTTAGTTCTCTGAACAAACACAACGTCTGTTACATAAGGTCATGGAATATTTTAGGTAAGTTCTACACAATGATTTTATTTATCCAGATTATAAAACGCTTACACACGTATCTATAGTGCTTAATGTTAGAAGGATAAACAGAACATGAATGTTACATAATCACCTCTATTAACTTTCTAGTAATTATTTTTCATTTGCACTAGATAAAGGCTATGGTAAGCTGACTGACTGTGATCTCGGTGGAGTTAAAGCTATTAATATGAGAAAGTTTAATTGAAATACAGGTGTGCTTAGCCATCATAGTGACAGTCTATGATATTGGCATACTGCACTAGTTCCCGTTCAGTCAATAGTTTATACAGCTTCTAAGTACTCATAACGAAACACAAATGAAAGGACTGAATTAAATTCACAGTCTGAGGTAATACATATACCTAATTTTCTGCATGTCCTTTTTATATGTCTGTTTGTATTTCTCTCACTCTAAACGTCCAATTCACTTTCAATAATCAAATATATAGACAAAAAGATGGTATAGCTATGGGCTCACCACTCGGCCCGCTGCTTGCAGATATTTTCATGTCAAAACTAGAAAATACACACCTAAAGAAGACAATAGATAACTTCGGGTTCTACAAGAGATACGTGGACGATACTTTCATTATCGCCAATAATGAGGAAAATTTGGAGAACATATTGGACTTCTTCAACAGTTGCCATCCAGCAATCCAGTTCACACTAGAGAAGGAGTCCAACGCAACAATATCTTTTCTGGACGTGCAACTAGCAAGACGCGAACAAGATGGGACACTCAAAAGATCCATTCACAGAAAACCGACATGGAATGGACAACTCATCAGCTTTTACAGTTGGGTGCCTCTATATACAAAACGAAATCTAATCCGCTCACTGACTCACAGAATCCACAACATTTGCAGTCCGGAAACCATAGAAGAGGAGCTGAAGACCCTGAAAAGAATCCTCCTTGAAAACGGTTACCCGGATCGTTTCATCACAAAAGCCATGAAGCCCAAAACACAAAAACCGTCCATGCTCACTGCTCCCAAGAAACTCCTCTATTTGAATCTACAATTCAACGGAGATTCTTCAGCAGAAATACTGAGAAACCGCCTGTGCCGCTCACTGAAGAAAACCTTCTTCGCAGCCGAACTCAGACTAACTTTCTCTACGAAACCAATGATTCGCACGAACGTGAAGGATAAGCTTCCACTGGGGGCCTCATCAATGTGCATCTACCAATTCACCTGCTCATGTGGAGCTAGGTATGTCGGCCGTACCCAGTGTTTGCTATCCAAACGAATCAGCGAACACTTACCTTCATGGTTTTATAAAGGAGAAAGAAGATCCCCCCGCCACAGCTCTATCCTAGAACACTTGATCGAATCCGGACACCAAGCAAACCCACAAAACAACTTCTCAATTATCTACACAATACGTGGGAATCTTGCCAAAAGAGTACGAATTAAACTTCTTCAAACTGCAGAAGCAATGGCAATTCACATATTGAATCCTGAACTCTGCATACAAAAGAAGTTTGTTCAGTCACTAAATCTACAATGGTCCTGATCTATCTCAACACCAAATACGTAATTTTGTCTTACCTCTTTCTTCTTTGTTTGTCTGTTTCTTAATAGCATTATTTTCTACCCCCACCCTCTATTAAATCTCTACCCTCATGACGACTGTTGCTAACTCCATTTTCGTTTATGTTTAAGTGAATTCTACTCAGATTATTAACTTGACTCTCTTTCATTTTTCATTGAACCCTAGCAATTAGATTACGTCACCCAACCTACTTTTGTAACTTCATTTTAGTTTCTAACCGATTAACGCCTTCTAAATTACGTAATTTGTTGTCAAAAATTAACAATTGCATCTTTGGAAATATTCCTTTTGTTGCCAAGAAAAATTACTATAAATTTGCGGTTTGTACAGCTTGAGAATGATATCGCCGAAAAGAGTAACTCTTTGCTGAACGCCTTTTCTATTTTCAACTTTCTTGTTCTCTACCCCCACCGATTAATTCTACACCCCACTACCACTGTTACTGACTTGAACAACGCTCAGTTTCTAGTCATTCATGTTACGTCATCCAACTTATTCACTCAATTTCACTTCTACTTAATCCCTACCTGTAACTACCTCTGTTGCTATCCTGACCTAAGTTGTAATATTTTAGCCAATTATATTACGTTATCTAGTTTTTTAACTCAGTCTTACTTTAGTTGCTGTCTGATTAACTTTGTCTCTATACTACATCATTCTTGTATTAACTAATCAATTATCTAAACTTGACAAACCTCATGTAACACACACACACAAAAATATTTATATATAAATGCGATTGTACAGCTATGTGAATGAATTCGCCGAAAAGAGTCTCTTCGCTGAATGTCTTCTCTATATCATTTTTAGGTTAGTTCACATTTCCAGTTGATTGATTATGTTGGTGAGAGATACTCGGTCTCTGTGTTGACATGTCAACAAGACAATAACCATCGCTGCAAATGAGATGGTTGTCGTGGTCATAGTACGTAGCGCTTCGGTATTTGAAATGCAGTGTTAGAGTTTCATTCGGAAAACCATCGCTCACAGTGGAAACGCAGATACATACGGCTGACGCGTCCCAAATGAGAAGAATGGTATATCCCAGATTCCATCGGTATTCGCTATCAACCAAAATGTTTTCTTCAACTAATCTATCCAATATAACTGAACTAGGAATTCTAGAACTATGCACACGTGTTAAGCAACGCAGGTGAAAGTGAACAATGGCGTCAAGACAGCCTTGTTGAAACAAAACTTAAAATACTTTAAACATCCGAAGGTGAGCTATGTTATAACTGCTCTGAAAGGAATAAACTGCATCGCCAATTTGTTATGTCTGCGCTTGCTAATTGTTATAACGGTAATGAACTCGACTGGTACGCTAATATGCCTATTTGTCCGTTGTACCTTCCGATTCACTGAGGCACGCAAATATCTAAAGACAAAGGCTGGCCTAACTGTAAGATATTGTATTGTAAATTTATTAGGAAACAAAACGTCATATTTATACAGATACATATAAAGCCGGCTCACAGCCATGAGAATGGACTGTCTTATTGGCTGGTAATGACTATTCTCACTGGCTGGCGATCCGACACAGATCAAGGCGAGACAAAAGACGATGATCTAACTCACGATATGAGTGAGAAATGATAGATTCACATAGTAACTCCATCACAGGATAAATCACACGATTCGTGAGAAAGGATGATATACTATTTGATGATGGATCCTATCAAGCTAGAAGTTTGTTAATTTGAAATTTATTTAATTCGGTTCAATCTATTTGTTTTAGTTCTAGTTAAATTTTATACCAAGATGAACACTACGAGCTTCGTCACGAAAACATTCAACGCAGAAATGACGACAACATGAAAAAGTTAAAAAGGAAATGACATTACAATGAAGAAAATGTTCTTTATCGAAGAAATTATATCTAGATTCTGTACAATCATATTTCTATTTATCAAACAATGTATGTAGTAGTATTTTATTCAATAATTGAGGTGTGTATTTGTGAAATAACTGATACAGTTACTCGCAAGTGGTTTATAAAGATAAAAGTTACGTAATAGTCAACTACGTCGTGGAAGTGAGGGCTTCAAATTTGAAAATTGTTATTCGATGAGAAGTAGGGTAGTTGACTGTCGACTTGATAAGTATGAAAAGGGTGAGTAAAAACACTTCGCAAGGTGCACAAAAAAGATGTGTAAGAGTGATTACAGTGAATTACTTACTAAAAATAGAAGCGAACTAGTAGGAAAGAGTTTAAGACCATGATATATATATATATATTGCGCGGTTACACCCTTGTATGTTTGCCCCGTGCTCTTCAAAATTTGATTTCGTTAATAATACATTTTTTCAACTTTTCACTTGTGCTTCTTAATACAACGTTGTTCGTCTTTGGCTGTGTACAGCGTTTGGCACATCATAGAACGTGAAACATGGATATACTATAGTATTATAGTATAATCCGAATAATATTTAGTACACCGTAAGTGCCTCCGCCATACACAAATGCCGAAACCTGACAACCAATGCACCATTCGGTTTCACTTTGTAGATGAGACAACTGTGGTGGAGTTGCATGACTTGAGTGCATCAGGTGCTCTACAATTGAGCTAGTAATCGATTTGTATTGTCCTCTTGATAGCCATGACAGAGAAGGCTCACGGACGCATTAGGAAAGTGCGCCGTTTGTAGAACCAATATAACTAGATCCACAGGAGAAAGTGAATTTATAAACACAGACTGAAAGCAAAAGTTTGTCCTTCACATATTCATTGATCATTTGCTGACTGAAGAAACTGAGAGGTAGCTTAACTGAAAAAAAGCTTTTGTCAGTGATCTGGATAAGCGGTTGTTCAGAATTTAAATACACTTGTACAGCTTCTGAAGATGATTTTGTCCATAAAGAATATCTTATTCGGTGGGTTGTCTTTTATATTCTAGATGACTCAGAAAATGAAAACACTATTACTTCATGAATAAACAACTAAACAGCATAAAAACGATGTCATTATATTTGGCTGTTTATTTTCATCTGCACTAATTACAATGTACATGTGAATGAAGCTTAGTAACATGCTGGATATCATAATTCGTTGGTCACTTCTGTTTAGAAGGGATACTTGTTTATAAGGACGAATGTAATGAATTCGAGATGAGACAACATAAAATTGTACATAAATATGGTTCTTGACTGTATATTGTTTTAAGTAATGTTCACACCTTTTTTACTCAAATACCGAAGAGGTTCATATTTAGAAAAAAAGCTCCACTAATCTGAGTTTCATAATTCCTAAGTGATACTGATAGCCTTGGTATCCAGTTATATATTATCTACCCAAATTCTCGAACGTCTAAAGCCTTTAGGAACAAATCTACCCAGAATATATGGGTATGCTTAAAATTCACAAGCCCAACTTGCCAATGAGATCAATATTAAACATGTTTAACTCACAATATCATGAAGTAGCTAGATGGCTGGCAGACCTACTTAAACGATTGCAGCTAAAAGTGGCTAAGTACATCTTAAATGACACCGAATTTATAGGCACGGTGACATATAAGATCAGTGATGAGACGGTGATCTCTATGGATGTCACCTCCCTGTTCACTAATGTCCCTTTATTAGAGACCATCGACTTCATCTGTGAATCCCTTATAGAAAATGGTGTGGACGTAGGTACACCACCTCAAACGCTACGGGAACTGCTACTCCGTTGTACGATGAATGTGCAGATTCAGTTTAACAACGAATTTTACCGTCAAGTGGAGGGCGTGGCAATAGGCTCCCCTCTAGGTCCTCTCTTAGGCGATACGTTTATGGAAAAATTAGAGAATCGTCCACTCAAGAACGTAATCAACGAACTCGTTCTACTGTAGATACTCTTATCTTGCATAAGGAAAAATTGATACTGAGCTCCTTCTCAAAACGTTCAATATGGCTCACCCACAAATTAAGTTCATATGCGAAGCAGAGAACGACAACACTTTATCATTTCTTGATGTTCTGCTAACAAGAAGGTAAAATAGCAGTATTAGGCGGGGTATTTTCCGGAGGAAGTCATGGGTTGGCCAATTACAAGTCGTTTGTTCCTCTTGAATATAAACGAAATCTCATTAGTACTTAGATTTTTCGTACTAGAAAAATCTGCACAACCGATACTTTTGACAGTGAAATAAAAAAAACAGAAAACTCATTATATGAGAAAATTTGTTAGGCTCCATGATGAGAACAGACAAAGAGAAATGCCTGCAAACTTTGCAGAAGAAACGTATATATGTGTTCCACTTGGAACACATTGAAATGAATAAAAAAAACCCTCTGAAGAAAAAAAGAAAACTTAAATTGGTCTTAAAAGGTCTTTTCTATTTGGTCTGCAAAGCATACGAACAGTACACAATGAAACCATATATTGTCATTATCATCTTCATTAAGATTATACACAGATTTTCAACAGAGTTGCAAATCCACCGAGTTTTTCCATTGAAAATTTAACAACTGATGCATAGAAGACAGAGAAAGGAAGAGGTTTTCTGAACAATTTGTTTTTGCTTTCAAATTGCTTTATCACCAGCATTTGCCATTGTCTCCTGATCTTCTAACGACTTACATTCCAATTTAGACCATGATATTGGTTCAGCTTTCTTTAATATAATTTCAGCTTTCATTGGCATTAGCTTGACAGTTGACTTTTGTGGATCTATAACCTGAAGTTTAATAATAAAAATATGAAAGAAATAGATCAGGGTGATAAAAACAAAACCAAATACTACTTGTAAAAAAATACAGTTTTAACGGATTATAATAATATATAATGGGTGATAACTGAAGGTCGAGTGACGACAGGATTCGAAGTAGCTACGACATAGCTGCTGGTTCGACGCTCTACCAGATGACTGTTTCTTATTTCCTGTGTTCGGAGTAGAGCATAGGGCTTAAAGCTTCAGTATCGGTGGTGTTGCTTCTTACAGGGCAAGGTTGTTAGCATCACGCCCAACCTTCCCTTGATTATTACAGACTACGAGAGGGTTTTAACAGTGTGTCGACCTGGAATTGAACCCAGACCTGCCGTGTGGTTGGCGAGCACTTTAACATTGAACCACCGATGAACCGCAGGCGAACATGGGATCTCCAGCGGGACGCAAACATGCAACCTCCGGAATGGCATTCCAGGTAACCTACGAGATTCGAATCCTAACCAAATCATTATTTCAGTAAGTAATCATTTTATTGATTTACAGATATGATTACCGAAAGTAAAAATGAAGGAATAAAATTCAGATAACCAAATAGCTTCAGTATTAGCATCAAAACTCAAAAAAAACAAGTTAAGCTAACAGAAAAGTTGGACTGTAAAGAACACAATTCCATAGGAAAGTTATGCATCCTTGAAGCACTTGGTCACTCTAACATTGTCAAATTTCCCACTCGACTAGATAAAACACTTGATTTAGTTTTTACAAATAACGAAGGAATCTATGAAGCACGTAAACGTGCACCGATCCTCAACTCTGATTACTCTATTGTTCGTGTTCTACCAAAAATATACAGCAAAACACATATTAAAGTCTTCGCACATCTGTCTATGAAAGCACAACAAAGATGCTACTCATCCGACAACTTACTCAATCTAAGGTGCATGTTACAAAATACTAACTGGGATTTATTCCATGAAAGTTCATTAGATGACACAATTGTCAACATAACGGATTATCTTAAGTTCTGCCTTGATATATGCTGTCCCAAACAAACATTATTCAAACGCCTCGAACGCTTCTCATCTCCTTATCTCAAACAACTTCGCAGGCAAAAAGACACATTATACAAATCCAAAGACAAGTTAGGACTCAAAAAGATTAATGCTCAGATCAAATCTGAAATCAAAAATCTTACTGCTATCTATAATGATACACTTATCATGTAAATCTCCAATCAGCATGTGGAAACTTTTTAATGAAATTACTGGTAATAGTAAGCGTTGTAATGCTTTTCCCTCTTATGATGTTAATGCTCTTAATCAGTCTTTTATACGCTGTCCTTCTACTTTAACTACTTCTAATGTTACCTATCATGTAGCTGAAAACTTTCATGACTTTAATACTCTCGATGTTCTAAAATGTCTTAAAACGCTCAAGCCCTCACGTAGCCTTGGCCCTGATGGTATACCTGCCTATGTTCTAAAACAATGTGCAGATGCGTTGTGTTCTCCACTAACCAACATCCTAAATGCTTCTTTCTCCAAAAATATCGTACCTGATGCATGGAAAGACATCAAAATTGTCCCTGTCCCTAAACCTGGAAACGGCAAGAACGTAAAGTTCAGACCCATTGCCATCACTTCCCCGCTTCTAAAGCTTATGGAAAAACTAATACTTGTTAAACTCGAACCCTCCCTTAAAAACTTCGAAGACCCCAAACAATTTGCCTATAGACAGGGTAGGAGTACTTTAGACGCTGCAGCTGTCTTACACAACAACATCGTCTCATCATTAGATAAAGGTGCCAAATACGTCCGCTGTACGTTTCTTGACTTCACTTCTGCTTTTGACTCTGTACCTAGATGTCTCCTGCTAAATAAGCTCTCTTTGACAAAAACCGAGTCCTGGGTCACTAACTGGCTGCATTCCTACTTCTCTAACAGAATGCAGTACACCGCATACAAAGGTAAATCATCCTCTGCTGTATTCACTAAAGCCGGAGTCCCCCAAGGCGCTGTACTCTCCCCACTTCTCTTTTCTTTCTTTCTACATGACTTACCATCTTCGAATGACATTAATTTTGTCAAATATGCTGACGATCTGACTGTATCTTTGCCTGTCAAATGTCAAAGCGACTGCTCTAAACTTAATGGCTTTCTATCAGAAATCAGCCAGTGGTCCAAGGAAAACGGTCTTACCCTAAACCCCTCCAAATGCCAAACAGTCAATTTCACCTTTAGGCATAAATCTGACCTAAACAAACTGGTTGGCTCTCACGAGGTGTGCAACATGGATGGCACTGAAATAGAAACCAAGTCGGAAATTAAATACCTAGGCGTCATTCTATCTGCTGATCTCTCCTGGTCGTCTCATATCTTGGCGATTTCTAAGAAAATATTCCGTCTTACCTTCTACATCAAGAAGTTAAGACATTCTGGTATAACCCAACCCTTACTCCTACAATTCGTTAACTCTCGCATTCTGCCTATTATTCTCTATTGTTCCCCCTTAGTTTTTCCCGGGCTACTGAAGAAAGACTATACCTTATTATGCAGGATGTTAAAGGTTGTCAGCAGGGTAAGCAACGTGCCACTTAACCAGCTTGTTAATATTCTGGTCGACAGGCACATGGACTCCTGTGAGAAATGGGCCAAGTCCATTTTATCTAACTCACACCACCCTCGTCACTCACAACTCTCCCCTTGCATCTCATCAGACAAAACCAGAAGCCTATATAGAAAACTATATGATCGCACCAGCAAGTACAAAAACTCAACCATACCCTACTTAGCTCGTGTTCTGTGCGATAAAGAAAGCATTAAGCGTGACACCTATAATTCATTAAATAGTCAGTAGTACAACTGGATCTCGTCTTTCCAACTCACATCATCAATAGGTACAAAATTTTCTTTCTTTCTTTTCCTTTTCTCTCTCTTCTTTTTCCGTTATATGCTGCTTTGTTTCTTTCTCTCGCTTACGCCAGTAAATATGACAGCACCTACTTTTCTAACACCTTCAAACACTGTCTCAGCTTTACCTTTGCTACCGACATGCCAATATGTTGTTGTCATAATGAACTGTGATTTCCTTAATCTATGTAGAATTCTATTTATTGATAATGTACTAACTGGATGCAATACTATAGTAAAAAATGCTGAGAATTCCATTCTGTATCACATGTAATGTTTTGGAATAAAGCAAATTATTATTATTATTATATGCTGAAATCAAAAATAAGCCAATTTCTTTGACAAGTGTTGGTTTGCGGGCATTTGATTGATTTGAAGTTAGATCACGAAATGACATCAGTTGAAGAATCACTGGGAACCAGGGGATACCGGAATTCATGGGTTATGGGATTTCCTTTCAATTGCCTCGCAACTTAAAGGTCTTTGGCTTGATCCTTAGCGGTGAGGTCATAGAGTACCTACTGCAGAAGGGTCCTAAACCAGGACCAAACAGCCGTAGTTTTCAATGATTCTCTAACTGATGTCACTTTATAATCTAACATAAGGTGATGCACATAACAAACTGACTTTACTTGAATACTAAAAAACCTAATAACCATGTTTATCCTTTGAAGTGTCACCATTTGGTTGGTGATGGCTAACAGTGGAAGCCTACCTCGGATTTGTCAGCCGGATATACCTGTATCCGTCGAGTGATCGGTGGTGTTCCTTTCAACTGAGATTTGAACTCAACCATTAGTGTTATTCAATAGGCCACTACAGCCACATTTTGTGCAACAGATATCAGTTGAATCGTTCATTTACTGGGAGCCAACATATCAACACAGACTGAGCACTTCGATTCAATATGGAAAAGTGTTATCATCTTAGAAATAGTTGGGAAAATAGTCAAGATGATTAATCCCTATTACTATTAACAATTTACTTATAAAAGGTGATATTTCGAATAACTTTTAGAGACGACACTCGTTGGTAGTTAGAACAAATGGTCATCAGTTATTGTCTATCCTAAAAAAACACACTTCATTATTCATTATTCCTCCCAACCTATCACTTACACATCATATTCATCTAATTACTAAAGAAAAAAAAATCTGTTGTCCACCTGTAAGAATTTGAAATGATAGAGAAGATTCAGGGCAGCTCAGACGGATGCAGTACTTAGGTATTATACTATAATGTTTTCTCGTACCTGACTCACAAAGTGGATTATGGTGTACAAATTTGCACTGAAGTATAGCAGTTCGAGTTGCCACACTCAACGTAGCAAAGAAAGCACGAAAGGGAGTAAGGAGAGATTCAAAAGAGAGGCAATAAACAGAGATATGAGGCAAAAAGAATAGTAATACGGAAAAATACTTTTATTGGATATTATAAATCACAAGGAGTGGATGCATCTGCGCCATCGAGAATGATTTTTAGCCATATCACCAATTGTCTCCGGCCATTGGTTTTTATCATCCTGAGGAACCCAACCAGGAAATCTAAACCTCCCTACGTGGCTTAGACGAACTGTTGTGATTAGATTGATTGATGTCATGTTTTGGTTTGACCACCACGAGCTCTTTTCCAACATGACTCCATGTCAGCTAACAGTGCCCGTCAAGAAAGGTGATGGCTAGGCATGCGTAACACATGTCCTAACCATCTCAATCGGTGTTACTTCACAGTTTCGTTGATTGATTTCCCCTCCTTACCTAGCACTAGACCGATGCCTAACCTCAATATTGCTCACCTTATTATACCACCACTTAACACGGGAGATAGAACGCAGACATCTATGGTCAAAGACAACTAGCTGGTCTTTTCATGTGTCCCACTTTCAATGCCATGTTCACAGTATAAGAGGACAGGGACTACTACTGAGCAGTACACACTCCCTTTGTGATATAGTCTACTAAGCCAGAGATGTCATAAGTTGGCCTGAAGTTTCAGTAGACGTGTTGTGATTTTTACGAAGCGGCGTAGCTACCCTTCACACTCAACCTTCCCCCTTTCCCAGACTTACTATCTACGTATTAGTAAACACTAGGCAAAGTTTAGGATTAAGAGGATCGGGAATCGAACTCGGACCTCCTGCGTGAATAGGCAGCATTCCTCCTATTGAACCAATAACGCATAAGTGACTACTAAATGAAGTGATATGTTTCCTCTCTGAACAAGCAATCAGTATAGACAATGGGTTATAATTGTTTCGTGGGAATGACTAGGTTCTCTCAACATTTTCTTAGATTATGGTGAGGGGAACAGAGAAAAAAGAGACAGCAAAACTTACACCGAATAAATTAAAATCTCTTGTGAATAATTGATAATCCAAACCAAATTTTAATGAAACACATAGGAATACTTGATTCGCCTTGATTGATACAGTTTCAGGCCATATATTCTTGGCATAAATATTTAGGGTGATTAAACCACCTGACTGATACCAATCAAAACGACAATTCACGCTCGACTGGACTGTTAGCGCTAAATTAGTCGATTTAGCATCCTACAAAAGAAGGAAAGAAAAATACAGATATACACTGATTTCAATTTAGATAACGAAATAACTAACACTAGTTAGAGAAACATTGAAAAACCATCGAGGAGTAGTGTACTGAACACATTCGTTTCATCCTAGTTTGAGACTCTTTATTATATATACCAAAAGTTTATATCCTGTAAAAATGCGTCTAATATATGGAAACTTTTCAAAGAAATTACTGGTGGTAAGCAGATGAACAGTATTCCTTATTCCCTTGATGTCTGCACACTAAACAAGTCCTTCATACATTCTCCCACAAATGCCAATCTCTCTAGTGTTACAAGTGTTAAAGAAACCCGCTTCCCTGGTTTTAATACAAATGATGTTCTGAAATGTCTCCAGTCTCTGAACCCTCCTTGTAGCCTGGGTCCAGACGGTTTGCCTAGTGTTATTCTTAAAATTGTGCAGATATCCTGTGTTATCCTCTCATGGACATATTTAATGAATCTTTTTCCAGTAATGTCGTGCCAGCCGCTTGGAAGGACATTAAAATTGTACCTATACCTAAGTCGTCTACTGCAATATGTTTTAAATTTAGACTCATTGCTATTACTTCCCCTTTTCTAAAAGCTAATTAATCTTCAACCTTCACTTAAAGTCTTTACTGATCCCAAACAATTCGCCTACAAACACAGTAGAAGTACTTTAGATGCGGTTGCAGTCTTGCATTATAACATTGTCTCCAGCTTGGACAAGGGGGCTAAATTTGTTCGCTGCACCTTTCTAGATTATACATTTGCTTTCGACTCAGTACCTAGGGACATTTTACTAAACAAGCTTGCTGAAACTCAAACTGACTGTTGGGTTGTCAAATGGCTCCATTCTTATTTCTCAGAAAGAAAGCAATACACTGTATGTCAGGGAAAGTCGTCCACTTCATTGCTTACTGAGGCAGGTGTCCCTCAAGGCGCTGTCCTTTCTCCTTTTCTGTTTTCTTTTTTCTTGCATGACTTGCCTCACTCTGATGAAATGAACTTTGTTAAGTATGCTGATGATCTAACTATTTCAATGTCTGTTAACTCCCAGCTTGACTGTACTAAGATAAACAGCTTTCTATCAGGAATTAGAAAATGGTCTTCGTCTAACGGCCTTAAACTCAATCCTTCCAAATGTCAGACTGTTAATTTCAGTTTCCGATGTAAACGAAAGTTAAATGAAGCCGTTGGTTCCTATGACCCTTGCAAAATTGATGATACTGATATAGAAACCAAGTCTGAAGTTAAGTATCTTGGATTAATTCTCTCTTCTGACCTATCCTGGTCCTCCCATGTCTTAGCGATTTCTAAAAGAATATTTCGTCTGACTTTTTACATTAAGAAATTAAGGCACTCAGGCATAACTCAACCACTCCTCTTACAGTTTGTCAACTCGTGTATTTTACCTATTCTTCTTTACTGTTCACCCTTATTCTTTCCTGGATTGCTTAAAAAAGACTATGTCATACTTCGTAGAACTCTAAAGACTGTCAGTAGGATGAGTTGTATCCCATTGGGCCATATCGTTGACATTGTCACTGATAGGCACTTGATGTCATGCAACAAATTCGCTAAAGGAATTTTGTCAGACTCTGAGCACCCACTCTACCCGCAGCTCCAACCTTGTGTCTCCTCAGGTAAAACAAGAAGTCTTTTCAGAAGACTTTATGCACGTACGTCTAAGTATAAAAATTCCACTATACCATATTTAGCACGTACTTTATGTGATGAAAATAGTGTCAGGCATGAACTAACTAACCTTCTTAGCACCACTAAATAAACCATTTCCTCCACCTTTAAAGCATTAAACTTTATTGTTATTGTATTTCTTATATTTATAATCCTCTCAATTTTTGTTTTGTTTATTATTTTTTTCATAAGTGTGGACATAATTTAAGCTGTATTATAACTGTTAATTTTGTATTTCCCCTCACTATACTATATCAACAGAACATTAGATCCAATAATCTATAACATGCTAAAGTTTCCAAACTGAATCGACAATACCGTTTGAAACAAACTCACTGTTATTATTATATTATTATTATTATATTTAATAATCTCAATTCGTGCTTCGAATATTTTTGACTTTATGTCGTAAATGTGGACAAATTCCTCCGGTTAATTTTGTTTTAATTTTTACTTTTATTTATATTTTGAGTAAATCAGATGCAATATTGTGACAAATGCTGAGAATTCCATTCTGTATTATAAGTACTGTTTTTGGAATAAAGTAGATTATTATTATTCTGTAAATGAGTACCCAAAACCCTACCTGCTCACAAGTGGCTACTAGATAGACATCCTGTAATTTTAATGAAAAGTTATGACAAATGTGGTCCATCGACTCGAGCGTGAGGACAAATACTAACTAAAGACATTGGCTGCCGACTGAATTCCATTCCAGTTGCTAAATAGTCAGCAAGTTCATCTAGTAACCTGGTATACGTAAGTTCAATTCCTGGTGAGGTCATGAGTGATACTTGCTGCTAGTCCCCCGTTTTCCTGTTCATGATGGAACTGACATTAAAACTTTGATTATTAATGACGAATGAAAATGAATTAAACTCAGTAGAACTACTAGATATCTCATAAAGTTGTTTACACAAAAATAAATAGATAAGTAAATTCTCTCTAAAAGAAAAAGAAAAACTTACTTCAACAGTCCAGTTATGGCGTCCTGTTGTACAACCTATTTGTTTGACAAATGCTTCAAATTCACTAGTTTTCTGATTACAACACGTCCAATATTTCATACTGTTACAGAAAAACAAACAAACAACGTAGTTCATCATTGATATGGGTGAACAGCTTCTAATCAATAAGTTACCTAATGATGTTTGGACAGCCGACTAGTATTATCATCATCATCCAAGGTATTGTTAAAAAAACGAGATGAAGGCTTCACAAGTTAATAATCCAGCTGAGAAAACACAACAACATCATGTAAACCATTCGGGCATCGACTGAAGCATCCGAAATAGGAGCCAACGTGTAAACAGAGGTCGAGCATTTCTTTCTTTGTTCCCTTGTATTTCAAATGGAACAGAGGGCTTCAACCTTTAGAGTTTCAGTGGTAATAGTGTTGCAAGCCCCAAGTTTGCTCTGACCTCTTTTCCAACTTTACTACCGGCTAGACGACATTTGACGGTACGTCGGCTGGGAACTGAACCCGACCCATGTGAGCGGTTAGGAAGCATTCTACCACTGAACCATCGATGCGAAAATGGTAACATACCTGCTGACTGAGTAACTGTACACTGGTTTCCAAGAGAACCAAATATGGTAATCCCAGCTTTCAACAAGAACAGAACTGCATTTACTTCCTTACATCTCGATGACCCAAAGACAGCTGTTTACTCCTAGTTTGGGAATCCCGAGAAGTGCATGAACCTGACCCCACCAGTAGGGGCTGAACCAAGGACCCACGAATTACCTGGCGAATCCATTGTCTATTCAGCCTGCTGCGGCAAGCATCTCAGTCCAATAAAATCAATGTACTAAAGAGTGACTACAAATAGTAATTTCAACGAATAAGTTTTCACTTCCAAAAAAGTTAGAGTGAGTCTTAATTCACTGATAGATTATTCAGTCAACGAAGTGTACAAATTTAAGTTATTCTATATTAACACTTTATCGACATATTCAACATATAAAAACGCTCCGAATTGACCGAGCGAAGAAATCTTCACTTTTCAATTAGATCCTCATTTATGACTCTACTCTCATAGATAGATACAGCATTTTTAATACAATACAAAACATCTTATCAATGTAGTGGAGATAATTCTGTTAACAATAATTAGTCAATATCAACATGTCAGGGAATGATAATTAACCAAGAAAATCAAAGCAAACAATCAAAGGGTAGAGATGATCACAACAAGTGGATTGCATAATGCATAATTTCGGAAAAAAATATAGAGTGATTAGGGAATAAGTGAGTGTTCAAGTTGGTTACGCAATAAGCAATTGAAGATGAAGTAGACAGAAAAATAAAATAATTCGAACAATGTAACTTGCAAATGGCTTAGGCGGAGGGCGAAATTGTCAAGTTTCTACCTTCACGTAACGGTGGATACAAGGTGAGGAGAATGGCTGCATGAATCTCTTTTGAACACATTGGTTTGACTTCTTTAGGTGGGTTCAGCTGTGTGGAGAAGACGAACCCGTAAAGTGAAATTAATATTAGTCGGAATGCGATAAGTACCGTTTAATGTTTTGATAACATCAACTTTATACTCATTGTCTACCAAGGTGTGTTAGAACAGAGTTACGAAAAGATCTTATTTGTACCCCATGTTTAACCATACAGGATGGTGTTCGGAAATACGACGATAAACCTGCCTAATTTTACGCCCAATGTGACTAGTTTCCCACCAGTAATCAAACTGCTTGATGCACATAAAGCAGGTGATATTAGGTCCTTTGTCTTTATTTCTCGAACGTTAAATCGGAGTGGTTTTGAGGAGACAGCGTACCTCTGCTGCATTGAATGGTCTTTCAACTGCATTCTTTAGGCGATGTGTTACTATTTCGCCGATGTTATCACCAGAAAACTACAGTTTTATTTATGAATAGGGACTTTCCTGGAGCTGTTGCATGCTGACTTGCCTTGGTGTTAAATTCACATTTTTCTCAATGAACTCATCTGGATGACCATTTTTACCAAGTAACTCTCTGATAATCCTAGGCTTCTCATTGAGAGAGTTGTTTGACCAGGTTATCCTAGCTCTATAAACCACCGTTACGTGAAGGTAGAAACTTGACAATTTCGCCCTCCGCCTAAGCCATTTGCAAGTTACATTGTTCGAATTATTTTATTTTTCTGTCTACTTCATCTTCAATTGCTTATTGCGTAACCAACTTGAACACTCACTTATTCCCTAATCACTCTATATTTTTTTCCGAAATTATGCATTATGCAATCCACTTGTTGTGATCATCTCTACCCTTTGATTGTTTGCTTTGATTTTCTTGGTTAATTATCATTCCCTGACATGTTGATATTGACTAATTATTGTTAACAGAATTATCTCCACTACATTGATAAGATGTTTTGTATTGTATTAAAAATGCTGTATCTATCTATGAGAGTAGAGTCATAGATGAGGATCTAATTGAAAAGTGAAGATTTCTTCGCTCAGTTGTTTTGTTTCATCTATATTCAACAGACAACGTTGTAGTTGTGAAAAAATAAAGAGTAGTGAACAGCTTACCCTTCGTGGAATACAGCTACACCGGGATGATACAAGCACAACTCACAGTCTGCCTCAGTTCCTGTGTAAAGCTAAAAAGATAAAAAATACAACTCCTTTTAGTAACATAAAGAGGACTGCATTATCTCACATTGGGAATGAATATTGCCCATAACAACACTGATCAGAAACAATTTGCATCATTATTAAAAAAAGTAGTCGACTGTCCTAACAGGTCAAGTACCGAGTTTTTGACTTGAAGCCCGATCCACAAGGCAGTCGAGCGATGCTAAGACATACATTCATGTTGTTCCGGTGATCAAAACAGATTCACATACTACTCGATCGTTTTAGATTTTGGTGCCTATGTACACCGTATGTTTGGAATCAGGGTTTCCTAGCTTCTATAGGTAGACCAGTATGTCCACTAGTTCGATTGTTAGTGCCAAACTTTTGCATTCGCCCTTTTACTTTTGTGAGAAACACACCCAACACATAGAAGCAGTGAACAGGGCTTACTTGATAGAGACTATGAACACGTGGCCACATGACAGAGAGGAAGACCAAAGTCTATAAACCCTGAGATGTACCAGGTTTATCGAAAATTACTGAATATTATAAAAATTTGAGTCAATGATATTTTATAGTATTTTGAACGACTGACTGCATGAAAAATTAAGGTCGTGGAACTAAGCACAAATGTGTATCAGTGGTGTGACTCTCCAGTTACACTATATAAGATGATAAAGTTTTCACATAATACTTAACATAATGATTCAATGCAGTTGGCAATCAGTCACACCCCACTATATGAGGAGGGCTAGTAAAACTAACTAGCTGCCTAAACCTTGGTAGGTGGAGCGGGATTTGAACCTGTGACTCACTCACCAGTTGGAAGGAGAGTGCTCTACAGAATTTAGAGATAGTAATTCCAAAATATTTGATTGACCTAGTGTAATAGTCGGAGGATATCATTGATAATCACCCGCTACCACACATTTGTTACATTTTCTTAGCAATGCGAAATTTTTAAGCTCGAGGGAATTCTTTGTATTTCTTGAGGAATCTCAAACTTTCATTACGCACTGTTTGAGTAAGACATATAAACTTTTACAATTTCGAATGCTCATAATAATTTATGAATCGTATAAACAGCATAACTCACCTGTTTACAACCACTATTTTTACAATTCGTACCAATTGGATGAATACCTAATAAGAAAATATAGCAAATTTAAGATACATTTAAGTCAAATAATTAACAATTGCACAACATTTTTCAACACCGAGCACCAATCATCATTAGGAGCAGCAATCTATAGAAAGTTGTGTCCTTTGCCTACCTGAGCAGCATAGTTTAAAATATTAGCACAACGGATGAGGATGTTAAAGGTAGGGTCACAAAAGCAAGAGAGATGTTCAATCCTTAGAAATCAGTGTGAAGATCTAAAGCTTTCAGTACAAGGGAAAACATGAGTTTTCAAAACTTATGTCAAGTTAGTGCCTCTGTGTGATTCAGAAACTTGATGGGGGCATCGCGAAAAGCGTTTCCAACAGACTGCATTCTTGTATTAGCACCTGTTTTCTTTTTATGCTGAAGGTCAAATGGCCGGCAAGAATCAATAGGCAAAAAGCAACTCCGGCAAGAAAAAAACAAGAACTTGTCGCCCAAAAAATACCTAGAAAGAAATGGAAGTGGATGAATCTGACGTACGCTGAGGAGACTATTGAGTAATATAGTAGCCCAGGACTTCAAGTGGGACCCAAATGCCAAGCAACAAGTTGGACGTCCAAGGATGACATAGGAAAGATAATGTGAAGAGGAAATGAGAACTTGTAAGTCCTATGTTCTAGTCGGAATCCAAGGGATAATTAACGATAATAATAAGCTTCTAGTGAATTTCTGGTGTTTCACAACCTTGAAAAGTGTTTTTTCGGTAGAAGTTTTTACCTGATCTACATTTAATAATGTATTTATAGGTTTGATAAAATCAGGACTAACGGATATATTATATACATATGTAATCGTCTAAACTGCGCTTCCTATAACCTCCATAGGGCCTCGGCAACATGCCAACACTTCACTCAGCGATCTTTTTTTAGTTGGTTCCACAACTGCCTATTAGCTTTCATGTACTCTCCACATGATCCGCTTTATGTCACCCTCGTGCTCAAGCCCAGGTCGTTGCTTTCCATAAGAGTTCTACCTGTGATCTCAGTTGGAGATCTTCTTAGAGTATATCCATTCCATTTACCTCCATTTCATTCCGCATATTTGTTGGACAATAGGTCATTAGCTTTCCAAGCATTGATCTATTTTGTCTCTTTGGAGATCTAATTGTAAAATCATGTTTTCAATACTTGTGGGTACACATTAACCTTTGTTTATTTTTGACATGGTTATAATCAGATGCCCCATAAACACATATTCATATTATCACTATAATATCATACTAATAATCGGAGCATGTTTCATATCTATTATGTACAAACAGCTATGTTTATATGAGTATAGTAGTGAGGATTTGATTTGACATTTAATTAACATTTAGACGATGTAATGAAGTATAATTTCAGATTATTTGGTGTTTTGGAGGAACATAGTGCCACAGTACAGTACAATTTGTGGCTCATAGATGCATAAAACAGATATGATTCTGACCAATAGATTCCGCTCAGACACGTTTAGTTAAGCAAAAAATTTACTGAGTCACTATGAGCTGTGTTAAATAAATAAAAATATACAACGAAATGAAAAAAAATGTTATTTTAAATTTTTAAAATAAAAATAATTTAATATCGTACATGAAGTAGATGCAACTTAACAATTACATGCATGTTTACGCACTTAGTAATACTCCATATGTATTATCTAGGAAGCGGTTTTGGCCTTAGCAATCGGCTTCCAGCTAACGAGTAACGGGTTAGTGTCCCATCCCACCTACTTCAGCTTGAGTGACTGACCCACACATAGTAAGTGTAGATCTAAGCCTAGTACACTGCGTAAGCTATAGATATATATCGCGAGGATTAACATAGGCAACAAGAGCCTTCTATCCTTATAATCTGAATCTGAAATATGTACAACAACGGGATTCATCAGTTGATAATCAACTGCTTAAATTAATGAGCCTTAAGATATTCATGACAGGCACAACAGGAAAACTACCAAAGATAAATAGCGTTAAATAGTAATGATAAGTATATTGACAAATTACCTGTATTATTTCCCTCCGACGAATTTTCTAACGGTTTAAAGGATGGATCCAATGATAGTTTTTCTAACGCAGTTTTCAAATTTGATGTAACTTCAATAGACAAATCGTATGTGGGTTCTGTACAAGATGGTCTAGGCAAATCAACTGGTTTTGGGGCTGTAGGTGCAGGTGGAGGAACAGGCTGAAAGATGTTTATCGAAGAAACAGTGTTTAAATTACATGTTCGATACAAATCATGTTATAAATAAGCAAAACTTGAAAATATGCATGACGTATTCTTAATGCTTTCAACTACAAGCTAAGCTGCCAAACTTATCCCTATTCAGTGATAATGATTCACCTGCATGATTGACTGCTAAATAATGGATGTGGATTTTGAATTCTTATTTCCAGTATGTTTATTTATACGACCAAGCTACAATTCTGAATAATTAGCATGATCTTGCTGGTATTTGAAAGACCCAAATTAGAATACCACCCTGAGTATTTAATTTTTCTCCTCTCCTTCCACACCTACGACAAGATGCTGTATTAGTCAGCAACCATATCCATGTTAAAATCACTGAGTAATTAAACACATCGTGAAATTGCAGATGGTGCTGACTTGAGGATCACATTCTCAATAAATAGGTAGGAAACATTACCTAAAGGGACCAGAGGGCGTGTGACTTAGATACTACCAGAAAGAAGTGTGTAACTTCTCATGATCACAAAACATTTGAAACAAAAAACATGGTATGGAAGCGGAAACGGAATAGAAGCACACTAAGAATATGATGACAAATGTATGATACAACACTATATCAAGTATGAAACGTTACACGGTTAAAGGTCATCCAATCTCTTTTCTTAACGTTCCCTACAAAAGTGAGTTCATTCACCCAAAATTGAATGAAGTCATCCGTTCACTCACTTTAACGGGGAGGTCAACCTTCTTTTGTTCTTTGACAGGGTCCTCAGGACGGATATTGCTATGTTTTCCTACAGTGCATCCCTTTATACTCAGAAATTCAGAAAAGTCTGTACTGTATTTATTGCAACATGACCACTTTTTCTTAGCGTCATGAAATATTGGCTCCCCAGGATGATATCTGCATGAATCTGTAGATAATGATGACAACCATTGGGTGTATTACCTTCCTTATTTTCTTCAGGGCTGAATTTTTGAGCACATCCTTTATTGTAACACAGAAGTAATTCCGACATTGCTAACTCACGAAGGTCAAACAATGTACTCAAATAAGGCGGCTTAAATTATTATATTGCCAACCTACAATATTCAGATTTCAGATTTTCAGATTTATTAGTTGAGGATAGAAGACTTGGAGCCTATGTTATTCCTTTTCTAGTAAATTTCTGTGGCTGCCCAAGCCATTCTTGAATGAATCAGTCGAGGCTGCAGACACCACTTCTTCGGGGAGTCAGTTCCAAGAGTTTATGACTCGGTATGAGAACCAGTACTCAACAGCAATATGATTTCTTCTTGGCTTTTGAATTCTCCTGCTATGTCCTCTAAAGTGTTCCTACCTGGTGGGAAGGAAAAGAGAGAATAGGCCCAATATCCAATATCCTGATTACGAGCTAGTATAAACCAGTGATTTCTTTGAGCTCGCTTCTTGATTGTAAGGTAGAGGTTCCAGATCTTCGGTGAACTTATGCGTAGTAAATACCACCACTTGACTGCTTTAGCTCTGGTAGACTCCAAGAGGAGTGGTGCGAGGATTGGTCAAGATGTGGTTTGTAGTGTGCAGTATGTTAGGACTCAGTTGCTTGGAAGGAAAACTAATGAATATATCTTACACTAGGTCCATAGACTGGCAGGAAAACAGGAACCACTCCTTTCAATCGTAAAGAAACGGAAACTACAATGGTTCGGCCACACGGTAAGACATGACACATTGTCCAAAACGATTCTACAAGGCACAGTAGGAGGAGCACGAAAGAGAGGTCGACCGAATAAGAGCTGGCTTGACAACATAAAAGGGTGGACTGAAATGCCCTTGGATACGCTACAGAAAATAGCATTAAACCGAGAAGAATGGCGAAGACTGATAGCGCGAACTGTCATAGCACCCCCACGACGAAAGTCAAGGGACTGATGATGATGATGACTCAGTTGCTGCCGTGAATGGAGTTTGACCTAACACCCGTTGGTCATTCGGTGTAGTCATAAATGCAAAATAGTAATAATAATAGGTTGTAGTGTAGAAAATATAGGTTGAGATAAGTGAAATAATAAAGGTGACCTAAAAAAAGATAGAGTAGTCGGCACAGTGAGAGAAGACAGGACGGGTCGTGTGGATTTGGCTTGTATGCTTATCTATTGACAGTGTGGTTACAAATTTTAAGAGGATAAGCCATTGAGACACAAACCATGCATTTCTGCATGATTCTCCAGCTTCCGCTTAAAAGTCTCCACACATGGCGCTGTAGTCACGGCCGCCGATAAAGCGTTCCAGAGACGGCAAATTCGAAGCGAAAAGAAATGTGAACGCACTCGAGTCTTTGGTCTCTGATGTGCTATCCTTAGCGGGTTACCTCGTGGAAGCCTATAATCACTTAATGGCAGGATGCTTTTATTAGGGTGGGCCTGGTCATTTAAGATCTCACAGACGGTGATGAGGTCTCCCCTGTGACTACGGTAACTAAGTGTGAAAAGACATAATTTCTTCAGTCTTTCCTCATATGATTTGTTGCGGAGGCCGATCACCCATTTTGTCGCTCGTCTCTTGACACTTTCTAGCATGTTAGCATCCCTTTTGAGTAGCGGGGGAGCAATGATATTATGCACCTCAAGGAGCGGCCTCACGTATGTCGTAAACAACCTTAAGAATAGTTCGGGAGTAAGAGCTCCCAGCTGCGTATGCATAAAGTGTAAAGTTACGTAAGTTTTGGCGACGTCCCTCGTGTAATTTACACTGGTGTCTAGCTTTTCTGTTAAAATAACGCCTAGGTCGCGTTCTGATGGCACACAACTCAAGTTCTGGCCACCAAGGGTGTAATTTGCACTCTGTGGCCTGCCGAAATGAAGTTGCACTTCTTTGCACTTCATTAGGTTGAAGGGTATTCCGTTAGCCAGAGCCCAGTCTCCCAGAGTTTGCAGGTCAGCCTGCAATCTGTCGGAGTCTTCCGATGAGGTCAGGTCCGTAGTCGTTATTTAAAATTTTAAACATTGTGATTAAATCTCCTCTGTGCCTACGGTATGACAGGGAGAAGAGATTTAGACTTTCAAGTCTTTCCTCGTATGATAAATTAGTCATTCCGGGAACCGTACGTGTTGCCTTCCTTTGAACCCTTTCTAGAATGTGTGAGTCCCCTTTTAGACAAGGGCTGGCGGCCTGGATGCAGTTTTCCAGTCTGGACCTCACCAGAGATGTATATAAGGAGGTGAACATATCTCTGGTGATTCCAGTGAAGGCTCTGCGAATTGCCCATAATGACCTGAAACTACGTACAGCCACCGCGCTGCAGTGTGCTGTGGTTTTTAAGTCGTGGCTAACTATGATACTTAAGTCCAAGTGAGTCTGAACTGATGGAAGTGTTATTCCCTCTAGTTCGTAGGAGCTCGTGCTTGCTTGTCCAATGCGCATGGTTGCACATTCTGCCACATTTATCGGGAGCATCCATTCTATGGACCACTCTGAAAATTTGTTGAGATCCTCTTGCAACGTGGACGTGTCACTGTTGCCCCTAAGCTCTCTCCAAATTTTTCAGTCATCTATGTATAGGACCATAGGGGAGCCGGTGAGCAGAGATAACTCACTCATATACAAAATAAATAGGAGAGGTCCGAGTACCGTGCCTTGTGGCACTCCGCTGCGTACTGCTGTCCAAGAGGAGAGTTTCGAGTTGATCCTAGCCCTCTGCCTCCTACCTGTGAGGAATTCCCTGAGCCAGTTTAGTAAGCTGCCTTTGATACCAAGACTTTCTAACTTCATGAGTAGTCTTTTGTGAGGTACTTTATCAAAGGCTTTGCTGAAGTCTATGAAGAGGATGTCAGCGGGTCTTCTGTTGTCCCTGGATTTGATCCAAATTTCTCTTGCGGTGAAGAGATTTGACAGGTATGAGAGGTTCTTTCGGAAGCCATGCTGTGCTCTAGATAATAAGCTTCTATTTTCTAGATATGCCATCATGCTTTTCTTGATGATTCTTTCCAGTGTCTTGATTAAAAAACTGGTGAGACTGATAGGCCTGTAATTTGAAGGGCTTTGTCTTGATCCTCCTTTGTGGATAGGGGTTACTATGGCGTCTTTCCAGTCACGCGGTAACAATCCATTTTGGAGAGAAAGCCTGAAGATCGTAGTCAAAGGGCCGGTTATGTGGGCTGATAACTCCTTGAGAAGCCTTGGATGAAGATTATCAGGACCCATTGATTTCCCCGCATCTAGTTTCCTTAGGCAGTTGAGCACAATGCCTTGGTCGATGTCAACGGAATCTATCCCATGTTCTTCTGATGCAGCCAGGGCTGATCCTATAGGCAGTGACGACTCCTGAGTGAAGACTTGGGAGAAGTAGTTTGCCATTGCTTCTGCTTTTTCTTGATCTTCTTCGATTGTATCATTGTCAATAGTCAGGTTTGGGACACCATTGGAGTTCATGTACGAGAAAATTTTCTTAGGTTGTGCCTTAGCATTTTGAGCCAGGTGTGCTTCGAACTTCATCCTTGATTGGCGGATTTCTGCAATGGCTTTATTTCTTGTAGTGTTATATAATTGCCTGGTCTCAGAAGTCTCAAGTGTGGCAAACAAGTTCCAAAAATTGTGTTAACGTCTGAGTAACTTATGAATCTCTCGGTTTATCCAAGGGGTGCAATATTTCCGACCCTTTGGGACAGACCAAGGGATCAAAGGTTCAGTTACTTGGGCGTAATAAATGTGTAGCGGGCTTTTATAAACCTAACCCAATGATGTCTTGGGGTTCATTTTTAGGTGTTATAAGACATTTCTGTGTCTTTGAAGTATTTTCATAAGCTATTTGTCAACTGTTACAACTGTGTTGAAAGCAGAAAGTAGTGCTGTGTCTGTTTATCTTGAGGTTGAATGAATGATTGTCTACATGACTGTGTCCCCAGAGAGTTTTTTCTATCAGCTGAAAACAAGTTTCAAAGGAAAATATTAGGGGAAGTGAAGGGCAGATGGGGATATCGATGGCTATGTAGAATACGTTACATATTGTAGCGGTGGGTAATTTCCCAAAATTACTAGCCACAGCCGCCAGCAAATTAACCCTTCAACTTATGTTACGTTAAAAACCCTGCGAAATGTTATAAAATTATACATTTTAGAAAAGTATATGACAAAAGTTAGTTATTGACTGAGTGAAGTCATTTCGATACAAAAAATAGCAGTGTATTATTGACTAAATATATGTATATAAAACATTAAAGGGTGTGGTTACTAATATAATTGTTTCCAGAATTACTTATACTACACAACTTATTGAAGATTAAAGAGAATAGAAAATCAGTAAATTAGTTAAACGTTCTCTGCGTAAGTAGTGGAGTTGAGTTATATGTAAGTGACCACACTGAAGACTGGACTGGCTTTCATTTACCGTTCTACCAAGAGTTGTGGTCTTTTAGACGGGTTAGAGTGGACATTTTAATTCGTCTTTCTAGGCTCCGCTAGAACCCATCGGGGTTTTCACAACATCTGATTTCAGATGGTAGTTGGTTCCAAAAAGTGCAATATTTAATGGTGAAAAAGTTTACCCTAATGCTTTTTTATGGGTAGCCACCTTGACAAAGTAGTTGTGGTTTCGCAGCTGATATGATTTGATATTTGCCCACGTTATGGATGAGTTACTGTAGCAATGTTTCCTAATGGCTTTGAAGAGTAGAAACAAGTTGCTTTCACTCTCCTTAAACTTAGGGGTTCAAATTTCAGTCGTATATGCCTGTTAACATATTCGACTTGTTGGTCGAATCCATTATGCGTTTCGTGAGGAATCTCTGGACACTTTCTACTTTTCTTCGGTCTGCAGACCTTAGGTTGCTAAATAAGGGGACACAGTATTCAAGTTCGGGGCGAATACATGTCATATATATAGCCAATCTTGATTCTTGGGTGGAAAAGTTACGCAGCACATAGCCAGTAAGTTGTTTACAGTCGGACCCTGCGTTATTTACATGATCGGAAAAGGTTAAATCTGACTATGTTATTCCGAGATCTGTGACTGTAGCTCCAATAGCCTCTATTGTTTGTGACATGTTGGATCTTACTTTCGACGCCCATATCATCCTACCGATAATCATTTAATATCTTGAGATCATCCGCAAAAAGTATGGCTCGCCATACCCAATCGCAGAGACAATGTCATTTGTGAAACAGAGGAATAGAATAGGGCCAAGAACGCCTTCTTTTATTACACCACTAGTTATCGGCTTTGGTGAGGACAGCTGGTGGTTGATTTTGACTAATTTCTCTCGTTCTGTGAGAAAAGAATTTATTCATTTGAGAAGCTTTCCAGTTATTCCGTAGGATTAGATTATTGTTAAGAGCCTGATATGTGGGACTTTATCAAAGGCCTTACTAACGTCGAGAAAGAATATTGTTACTGAATGCTTACTATCTATGCGTTGTGTCATGTAGTCAAAATAGTCTAAGTGGCGAGTAATGCACAACCTTCTGCTTAAGCAACGGTATTGGGATGGGGATAGTAATTAATCTGAGAGCAAGTACTGAATAATTTGAGTCTTCACTATTTTTCCCATTACACGTGAAACTGCATACGTGATGTTGTTGGGGCGGCAGTTGTTGATATTAGCCATAGGCCCGTGTTTTCATGTTCACATACTTTCTCTTTCTGGTATTCTGCTGCTGCGCCTACTCTTCTATTTACCTTCTGGTTGAAGACAAACAACCCTACATTTAAACTGAAGTGAAGCTGGACTTCAGACCATTTAAGTGAATTTACACGTCTCCCCTCAAGCTGTCAGTTCATAACTACTCAAATTCCATGAACGATCCCATGCTACCATTTGAAGACGCTGGCCAGCATTCTGTACAAGGAGTACTCATGATCTGAAATAAAGAGGCAACTGGTTTTCAAACAGTTTTCAATGTCTTACTCAGCTTACGTGTACAGTCTGTCATTCAGACACAAATGGCACCAATGGAGAGTCCTGGAATCGACCTCGGCCCCAATTGATGCCGTAAAACAATCCAACATGACCTTATCTAGTTTTCGTATCCACAAACAAATTTCTTTCCTGTTACAAAACTACAACAAGACTGCAGAAAAAATGGAATAAAGATATCACTGATCTCAACATAATACATCAATAAACTTTAAGTCAATGATGTTGTTCACAACAAAGTTATATAGGAGAACTGACTTCAAGCTTTTTTCCCCAGATATTAGTAGTACATTTATCTAATATCTGGGTTTTTTTAATGCGAAGACAGTGTTTCTATATCTCTTTCTGTGTTACACAAACAGACTATTAAGCAGACTGTTCCGACTGACTCTAATTTCAGAAAGAACAGCCAAACTGTACATTCACCATACAACAAAATAAGTGTAACTTATATAATAACTTATTCATGCCCGTACAATTGGTATGTTCCTGAATAAACAGGAATAAAATATATTATTATGGATAGGTACAATATAAGACTTCTTCCAGCAAGTACAGTACGTCCCATCACTTAGTGGAATTGAGTATAACTCGAGTAGGAGTAAATTCATGTAATTACCACCGTTTTTCGGTAGAAGGAAAGATATACCTGTCTGGACCAATAGTATTACTAAGCTTAAGATTTGAGATAGCTTTATTGATCTCGTGTGTGGTGAAAAGTATGTCACTTAAACATTTGTCCGTTTTACGTGGGAAACCCACGACCTCATTGTTCTCTAAGGTGTATCGTCTGGCAAAGTGCTTGCTAAACAGTTCACATATCACCTTGGTATTCTCGTAAGCAATGCCGTCTGAGTGTATGATTTTTGGATAGGCTGTTTTGGAGTTTGTTACCCTACTTTTGAAAAGTTTCGCTATTTCTCCTGGGTTATGTGGTGGCTGAATGGACCGCATTTCTTTCTTTCTAAGGCTTATGTTTTTTAACTCTTGAATTCTAGTGAGAAGAGACGTAGTAGCAATTATTGATGACAAGTCATGATATCTGTCAATGTAATTGAAGAATGAACGATCAATTCATGGTTGTTTACTGAAAACCAACTCCATATGTTGGCGGGAGTCACTGATACTGCAGTCATCATTCCATCGTTCGCTGTTCGTTAGAAGACGGAGAATACTATCAGAGGTATTATTGTGATTAATTGTTATGACATTTATTCTTAGACTTTGTGTATAATAGCCTTATGGTTGGTTCCATATTGGTGCAAGAATAAAGGATTCTCGAGTCACTAATCTGTGTTATTTTTTTTCGCGTTGGTTATTGCACATTATTGCTGAAGGTCTTCTAAGGACAGCGTTAAGTTCAGTGTTGTTAAACCTGGACCTTGACAATATCTGAAGTATTTCATTGAGTGATTTCGCAGACTTCTCCTTAACAATGTCGGGACATAATCGCTTTGAGGGAATTCGAAGGTAACAATCTTTTCAGGTCAATGACACCATGAATTGAGTTAATATTGTGATAAAAATTGTTATGAATTGCCTCCGAGGACTCGTTCGAAAAGTGTGAGTCCCAATTAGAGCATCTAATGAGGTGCTGATACAAGTCACCATGTGTGTGCAACCTTAGAGGTGTCTGGTCAGCTTCATCTATGCGTTTTGTTTCAGGAAAGATTTTAAAAGAACACCACTATTTTATGGTCACTACCTGGAAAATCATGTCCCAGATGAATTGTGGATGGTATTGTGTTGTTCGTGAAATTAAGGTCTAGGAAATTTGCGGATCTTGTGAATTTATGTGTTGCATCCACCCTCCTTTGACAATGGAATTCAGGAGGTCGTCATACCTTTGGGGCCCTCTGAGTGAAGACCATGATACTTCTGGCATATTGAAATCACCTCCGATAATTTTATTACTGAAGTGAATATTGGCTGTAACATTAAAAATGTTGAGCATATTATCATACTCCCTGCTGTTAGAAGGGCGCCGGTACACCCAGCCCACAAGAATAGGTTTACTTCTGACAACTTTCATTTCGACCCAGATCGAGTCATTGAGTTGTGACAGAATTAGGTTGCTGAACTGGGTTGCACACATGGATTTTTACACAGTAAACTAGTTTTCCACCCCAACGGACCGTCTGTTTTTCCCCTCGAATAAGGCTGTAACTATCTATTCTTAGGCTATCATTACGGATTTCAATTGTGCACCAGGCTCCAGTGATCATAATCAATGACGGTCTGCATATAGAAGCTAATAAACTTAGTGTTGAGTGTTTGTTTAGAACCGATCTAATATTTACTAGAATAATAAATAAACACTGGTTATGTGGTTTCAGTGAGCGGACAACATTTTGATAAAATAATCTGTGATTATCCTCTATATACATGTTTTTAGACTCATTTACCAATATCTTTGGATCATAGGAAGACTTCAGGTAGATTTGTGAGGTAGTAGTCAGGGGTGGTCTTTCGTTTGGATACGGTATACAGTGAGAGACACCTGTGTGGTAATCAGATATTAGTATTTTAGAGATATTAACCGTATCCGCGTTTGGTGTCCACACTGTGTCAGCTATCTCCCGGAAAAAATGCCTCGCCTTGGCTGTAGACTGTTCGTTATGCCAGCAGGGAATTGATCCAATATCATGCGTGCTATATGCATGATGCCAGGTATTTCTATTAACTGATGCTGGTGAAATTCCTGCCCAAAGGTATAACTCATATGAGTATTCAGTAATTTGTTGCCAGTATATGAATGAAGTGTTAGTATCTGTTTCGGGTAGTCATCAGGCCATAGCAAGTTTTGTGCAGACATAGGCACATGCTCCCTACTAGATACATAATATGTATGAATGGGTTCTGTGGGCTTATTCAGCTTACTAAATGTAGTCTGTAACCGATGTTTGGGGGATTTTCTATAAGTTTCAGTTGATAGAACATTAGAAGGGGACTGGAAAGCAGCGTGTCGGCGTATTGAATGAGCAGAATAATACCGATTACATAGCTGCGTTGTTTGTCTAGAATTAGTGGTTGGATATAATTGGCTTTCCGCTTGAGACCAATTAGGCATACCTCCGGGAGCTTGGTCTATCATGTTTGAATTTCTCCTAGAAAGATGGCTTAGAGGTGCTTGCGTCTCTATCATGTCAATGGACTCTCGTGTTCCAGGTTCAGTATTTAATTTATTTACTTCGGTTTCCCTTTTCTATATATAAGGTTTCTGTTGCTTGGACCCCTCCGGCTCTTTTTCAGTGACCAATGTATCACACTGAAATTTCCATAAACCAATGAACAACTGGTTTATTTTTTATTTGACGTATTCATTAACGATGGTGTGAAAAGAGTGCAGAGACATACAGTCTCACCACAACACACAGCCGTGCACTTGAAAACTCAACTGTTCGCAACCTAATACACATAACACAGATGGACACGCTAAATAACAAAAGTGAAATGGCAGAAATCTAAATGAATGGACGAACTTCTTTGGTCATATAAGAATTACGAAGTCAACATGAAAATTGAAGAAACGAATATACTACAGGGATAATTTTCCTAAGTGCCACATTGCATATCTGTGTACTTTGACCCCCTTGCATGCCATGTACCCTCTCACCAACTTCTGCACGCCACACTGAAGGTTTTGCCAGACATATCTTGCCAAGATTATTTTTCCTGAACATTTTGTTCCGGGGCACGATAACAACTGAAAATTACAGAATATAGCGTCCCTCATGATTTTAGGGACGAATGGCCCAAGGGAATCTTTTGTGGTGTCACAGTATAAAAATTTGTCATCTACAGGAGTTGGTAATTATCCGAGCTTGAGACTAGAGTTATTTGCAGTGAGGATATGCCTTCATCGTGTTTTGATTTTCTGCCATTGTTTTGAAGTTTCCAGTGATTTCTTGCACAGTATCCACGTGCATTCCGGCTTGTGCATCAGCCCCACAGTTTTCCATGCCCTCCAGGAGTCTTATATCACTAGTAAACTGAGATATAAAATTATGGTGATGAATTTCACATTGTAAATATTTGTCCCGTCCTCGAATCGGGCACGAAAGTGAGAAGCTTGTGACCTGTGTAGATCGTAAATGGTCTATCATCCGACATGCGAAGAAAGTTTTTAACTGCTAGGTACATTGCTAGCTATATACTTGCATGGTGGAGGGCTGATAGAAACAGCCAGACCTTGTTTAAAGTTTTATTCAAAATGTATTAATACGTGGGCATCACCACATGTGTAAACACTTATGACGCCAATTTTTGTCTTCTTATTGCACCATAGACTATAGTCAAATTTAAGGAATAACTTCGGACTTGGTTTCCACACACTGGAGAGAGTAATTTTGAAAGAAACAATGGATAAATAACCAAACTGAATACAGACTATGTGGATGCACACAGCTGGTTTTGTAAGAGGATGTTAAATGTTGGTTTCAACTAATGGAAACAGTGCTTTCCGAGTCTTTATTTCATTTTCTGAAAAGTAAAACAGAAACGCACCGGTGTTTACGAATGCAAAATTAGCATAGGCTGCGAGAATTTAATCAACAAAGTGGATGTTTGAATCTCAACTGTGTTTACTCCAATATTGTTGTTTAGCATCAAAGCACTATTTGTTGGTTAGTAGTACAATCGCCGCGCAAATTGGTTGCGATGCTGAAATGACAAATTTGAAGAATGACTACTGAAATAGAGCCGCACATATTGAAGAAGTTCGAAATCAAGAAGAGAATAGGAAAAGGGGTAATTTAAAATTTTTTGGTGTCGGAACTTTGGGACAGCATTCACAAAGACGATATTAGACAGCATTTTATTTACCCCGATATGATTTTAGGAAATACCGAAAGCTCCACTATCTTGAGCTGACTATCACTCTATATTATATACAGTGTTGAATTTGAGATGACAAATGTCTTTGGTGTTAGGATATATATTCACATATTTCAGTTTGTTACCAAATTTGACCATGCGAACCTCGTTTTTATTATCACTGTGGTTTTTATTAGGTTGTGATCGTGGCATATTTCACCTATCTCTTTGAATACTTTTATCTGGTCTCATTCATGTCTTTCTGCATATATGTTTCATTTCGACCTTCAAAAAGGAGGCACATATCCTGGAAAGAGTACAGAGGGTTGGAACGAAATCGGTTAGTCGTATCTCACACCTTCCTTCCTTCCTTTTCCATTATCATACCGCAGGAGGAGAGGTGACCTTATTTTGGCTTACCGTATATTAAAGGGTGATCTAGGGATTGACCTTTCAAACCTCTCTCTCACCACAAGAAGGTACTCAAACCGAGGTCTAATAAAATACGTGTGGAATTTAGATTCTCTCACAGATTGGTCAACGACTGGAACTCCTTACCTGATTCAGTAGTAAAAGCTCCATCGGTGAACGCCCCAGCCAGCAATTTTTTTGGGGCAGACCTAGGGCGCATTGCAGATTTTTTGGGGCACTTCGGGCGCATTGCAGACTTTTTGGGGCAGACTTAGGGCACATTTCCGATTCCGACTTTAACTTAGGGCGCATTGCAGACATTTTGGGACAGATTTTGGGGGCATTGCAGACTTTCTGGGGCAGACTTAGGGTGCATTGCAGACTTTTTGGGGCAGTCTTCGGGGCGAATACTCAAGAACGGCAATGCGCCCAAAGTTTTTTGCCCCGAAGAAATGCTAGCTGGGGCTTTCAAAGAGAAACTGGATCTCTGCAGAGATATTCAGATTTCAGATTTATTAGTTGAGGATAGAAGACTTGGAGCCTATGTTATTCCTTTTCTAGTAAATTTCTGTGGCTGTCCAAACCATTCTTGAATGAATCAGTTGAGGCTGCAGACACCACTTCTTCGGGGAGTCAGTTCCAAGAGTTTATGACTCGGTGTGAGAACCAGTACTCAACAGCAATATGATTTCTTCTTGGCTTTTGAATTCTCCTGCTATGTCCTCTAAGGTGTTCCGACCTGGTGGGAAGGAAAAGATTAACATAGGCAACAAGAGCCTTCTATCCTTATAATTTGAATCTGAATCTGGTATTTGGTCAGACAAACAACTGTACGTGTAATGTAACTGAATGCGGAAACAACTGAGTTAAGTAAACTCTGGAATTCAGTTCCACATATCAGATTTTCAAACATGAAGTACTTCTTTCACTGAACTACTCATCTTAACTATTTTCAAGCAGAGGGAGGATGTCTACTCGGTAAGAGACATTCGTAGACATTGGAAAAGTACGATGTACTACTTATAAAATGTGAGACGTACCGAAGGAGTGGAAAATTTTGACAATTTACATGCATGCAGTGGGATAAGTGGGTAATTTTCGAGACAGGTTTATTTAAGAGGTGGAAAAAGTGGGGTATGGTGTTGCATTTCATCCAAGTTTTGCCGGTTCCAAATTACTAATATATGTCACGTTTTATACGTGCATTCCCTATTTGAGTGATATGAGGCCAATAAATTTCTTTAGGTGGTCTAAAGTTTGATAAATCAGGTCAAAGAACTACTGGTTTACATCGCTGATATTTTTCTTCTGAACCCTTCTCCTATTTACTTGATCTGACTAGCAGTGTACGAAAAATTCACCAGGTTATAATCCTTATTAATTTATGAGGACTGATAGTAGCAACAACAACAACCATGATGCTTCCCTGAATGTAATATTACATACTCGAGTGTTCTAACTGCTGATGCCCTTAGCTATTGAGGGCTTGACTGCTTCATGGGTCACATATATTTTGTCCAGTTAAACTCAAATCAGAGCCTACTGTCTTCTGAAACTCCTGCGTAAAAATATTAAAATATGGCCTTATACCACACCAGCGGTCTAAGCGCTATTTTATCTCAACGTCCTCCGAAATGGCAAGTTGGAAATAGCTGACAAAGAACTTACGGTTTTAAGTGGTGATTAACTGAGAAGCGAAAATCAGTAAAATTTCACTACTGTGGGCGTGATTTGGATTAAAAGCAATGCAAGTGAATTAGATACATTCAAATCGTACATTGAATTTTGTATTGATGTAAATTTTCATAATTTGTATACCTTCTTGATTTATAAACTCAATGAATTCAACTATACGGGAGGTATTGTAAAAAGAATGTTCTGATTGGGCTTATTGATTTGAATAATAACTGCTCAACTGTAAAGGTCTGAAATTAAAAAAAACGAATAGGAATGTGTCTTGTAACAACTATGAAGACCGAAGTGTTATCTTAATTTCTTTTTAATCAGTACTTGTCAACAAAATAAAATAAACATTCATGTTGATTAATAATCTTGTTTTAAGTTCACGTTAAAAAGATGTAATGTTATATTTACACTGCAAGGAAAGAAACTAATGCACTAAAACTCCTATGAAAATGTGGTAAACTCTAAGAAAGCACTGATTAGAGTTTACAGAGTTAAGACAGATTTCGTGAATTTTTGACACAGAGCGTTTTTATAAAAGAAAATGATGAATATATATATATATATTCCGAATCAGATGCTAGTCTTTCTTGTCCAGTATGTATCAGAGCGTAAGGTTAGAACAACAGATAATTGGCCAGTGACTACCGCCTTAGATTTGTGGTTAACGAATCAGGTACACACAGTGCATCGCATATACTGATTTCGAAGTATAGTGATACTTTATTCATATTCACTTCAGACATTTAAAGTTACCCCGTTTGAACTACCGTGCTCAGGTTAGGCTATCGTTTAAGTATCGACAAGGCCAAAGCTTGTAATCAAATGCCCTGCACAAAGGTTCACTCATTTATATCTGAAATCAACTTGGAGGAAGCTGTGTTTCACTAAGTTTTCCCATTTGTCAGGGTTTGTCAACAGAACACCATAAAACCCTCAATAAACTTTTATTATACGGGAAACGCAAACCTCTATTTATTTTCACAGTTGGCCGCGAGTCTACACTAATTCACATCCTCATCTGACCATATTATTATGTCCTACAGTGAGTCATTTGTAAGCTGCAGAAAATATTTAGTAATGAGACCCACCGTTAAATTAAGAGGAAGTTCAGAATAATAACTTGTATAGAAGGTGAGTGTCGCGGCCTAATGTCCTGTCGGATAACGTTTTAGTGTGTGAAAGGATGGTTGTTGTAAACGAGCCTCATCGAGAGCAGTATTGATCACTAGAGTGGGTTGTAAGGAGACTGAGCAGACGCATCCTTGATCTCTCCTTCAGCCACCATTATCCAGATTCTTTACCTTGGTGCATTACTTTGTTTTAAGTAATTTCATTTCAGTGAATTAGTTGTTTTATAGCACCTTGCTATTTAGTATTGAATTTCTAAATATTTTAATGAAAATCATAGTTACTAGAGTTCACCAACTTGTATGAAGAAGATACAGCCAATTACTAGGAATGCTGGGTGACGACAACATTACACCACGAACTGATAGAGGTTGAAATTCATGTGCGGCCTCATTCACCTTAACCACTGAACAACAATATGTTCATCTGATAATGTGATGCTCTTTGGCGTTATACTGGTAAGGTGATGAATGTTCAGTAAGGAAGACTGTCAGACTAGGATGAAACATCCATCAATCAACTTTTGGTCCTCAGTGGTCGTCTAAATATTTGTTGTTCCTGATAAAATCTTCCTTAAAATCTTTTCAACTAATCCACACCAACGAGTGTGTCTTGACTCTTCACCTTCATGCAACAAACTGACATTACCGGTTTACAGTGCAACAGGATTTATACTTACATATACTCATTTCGCTATAGATTTTCAAGACATCCAGATATCACATATAATACATATATTTGTATACATGCAATACCCATTTACTCTCAAACGCGAAATAGGCAATACTGTGGGACCATAGAAGCTTTATGTACGTGTAATGGGTGATGATTTAAAGTGAGGCGAAGGTCTGGGCAGTAGCTGGGTACAAAGCAGCGGTCTTTGAGCTATTTAAACGTTTGGCGCTCTATCAGCTGAGATAAGACAGACCCAACCTCTACCAAGGGCCATCATTTCACCTCAGTAAAGCTCGATCGCCACAGTATGTTTGTCGTAACATTAGGTATCCAAGTGGGTTTTCTGCTGTCAGTCCTAATCATACTGAAACAGAAGAAGAGGAGATGGTTACATGACACCTGAGCTTTATCTGTGATTACTGTAGTCAGTTGGATAGATGGTTAGCAGCTGGGCCTCGTAACTCGGCTGGCAGACAGCCGAAATAGTAGTACAGGAGTCGCTGTTTCAAATCCTAGAGGGACTCAAATTTTAATTCCACTTCATTCATCAACCACTACTTCAATAAAAGCCTGTCAATCCAGGAATATTTCAGAAAGTCTCACCATCAATGCATATCTGTGTATAAACTTGGATATTTATCACTTTATCAACTTATGTTTGCTACAGTAAAATTATCAATTAGGAAACCACTGAAAACTACAATGGAGTACTAGATAGCTGTACCATCCTTGTTTGAGAATCTTCAGCCACACGCATACTCTACCCCTCAGCTAAGGATCCAATCGAGGACCTTCAGGCAACAATTTCAGTTAAAAGGCCAGTTCATGAATTCTAACTTCTGCCAATTCACAGTGTATACAGCTTCCATCAGCTAATATCAATGGCGAGTATTCTTCCTCATTCCCTACTCAGTGGACCCCATTGGTTACCACTTCCCACTGTAAATTCAGGCAACCTTGTCCTGAAGTGGGTCCACTGAGCTGGGTCTGAGGACAAACACTAGCCGATAACATTGGCTGGAGGTCACACTATATCGTTAATAGGCAGATGTTAGAATTCATGGGCTGGTCAATGTATTCCATTTTAATGGCTGAGTGGTCAACAAGATCGCCTTATTACCTGAAGGTTCTGGGTTCCATCCTTAGCTGATGCGTACTGCTGATGGGGAGTCCCAAACAATAACGAAACAGCTGTCCTCCCTGGCTTTTTTCAGTAGTTTTCTAATTGGAGTCAGTTCATGATCAATCTTGAATTTAATCAAATCTCTGCAAAACCAACACCTGAAAATTACCAGCGCTGAATGGTAAAGTATCAATATAAGACAGTCTCATTTTTTCAGTGTTTTTCATTCATTAAGGAATAAAATCCTCTCACAATAGTGATAGATGAAACTGTAGAGAATGTGAAGTCTTCGAATAGTATTTAAGGCACAAAATTCATGTGACACTATTCCCGACTTCTCTTATACGCAATAAGATGTGTAAATACGTCAAAGTGAATTAAACAATGGTTAAAAATTCTCCTTAACGCTACTGTCCGTTTCTTGTTGTCGTTTTCAACTGGCTCCACTACGACCTACAATCTCTTATTTCTTCTTCACGTAAAGCCTTTTCAATATCACCACCAGACGCCCCAGATATTGTTTCCCATTTAGATGGGTTAATCTCGAGTGCTTGACTGGCGTTTGATGTCCTTTGAAGGTTTTTTCAGTGAATGTCCAGTTTATCTTTATTTCCGTCTGTATATTTGTTGAACAAAAGGTTCGTGGCTGGGTCGTCGTCAGAGTATCTCACTGCTTGCTTATCTTTTCTGGTCGACCATTTACCCTTTAGCATCGAACCAGGGAAGACAGCTGTTGGTGAAAGTTTATAGTAGCCTGTTTGAAATGTTTTTGGTGACGCAAGTCAAAACTTTTAATTTAGACTTTTTCTTATCACTGCAGCTAATTTCAGTCGTCTGTGTTAATATTTGGGATGCCTAAGTGAGTACGTAGGTGTTGCATTCAGTCTTGTGTTAAAGTCATTTGTGCCTATCATGAGATTTAGCATGTTTGTTTCGTCGGAACCGGTACTCTTCAGCCCCATGCGTTTTTAACTTGTGGTTGTATGTTTCAGTGTATCGAAAATTGCGTACCCACTTTCAGATACTTATTTTGACAAGTAGGATTAAGGATAAAGGCTATCGCGAGGTGTTTTCGGGAACAGTACAGCAAACGTCACAACAGATATTCTAGCTGCGTAAAAAAGCTGATAGAACACTTTTAAAACTGCCAGCTTGAAGCTCTGTGTTTTCAATCAGAAGGTAAAAGGAGTGAAAAACTGAAATGATGATTACTTGATCTCATTTTGCATTTTCATTAAAAATAATTCTTTTTGTCGAAGTTAATTTTGTTTCCCGTTGACTGACTATATTGGACTAAAATGTTTGGTCTCTGTTGGCATATTGGTTCCCAGTAAGGAGGCTTCGACAATGTTTGAGGATTAATATGGTGTGATTTGGTGGATGGTAGTTAGCAGTAGGATCCAGGAGGCATATTTCGTCCTATTTGGGACTGGTCAGTTGGATGTACCTGCAATCCCCAGTGAGTGATGGTGTTCCCACTGAGATTCGAACCCACTTCTGTTCGTTTCAAGCGCCAAAACGTTATCCACTAGGCTACATGGGTCACGAGAGCTACATCTTGTGCAAATAATATTAGTTATTATTTGTTAAATTTAATTTTTATTTTTATACGAGACATGACTGCTATTCTTGTATTAAATTTTATGTAATCTTTTATTACTTCTGTCAAATTATTTGACTGGAAATTTTTTCAGGGAAATTTAATAATCACGATTTTTTCTGAAACCGTGAATTTTCATCTGGTATCACTATTTGATATTATGAGCTATGGGAGTTTTGAACAAGGGATTGTGTTTCGTAAAACTCCTGTTCAACTGATTTGAAATTAAAATTGTCACATTTCAAGTTCAGTATTTCCATTGAATACTTAAATATCGACTATTCAGTTGGGATTTTTTCTGTGAATTAAAGTTTCTAAAGTTACCGGGTTGATTTTTAGGGGTGGGATCGCTAACTCCACGCCCCAACCTTGCTTCTTTTTCTTGGTATAGGACCGGCTAGTAAACTAGTAAACCAGGCGCGGTAGTGTCGTTTCACCTACAGATGGTACAGACGAGGATGTCAGAGTCAGCCAGGATCGGAAAGGAAAAGCAAAACAAACCTTCACTAATCAATAATAGGTGTGGAAATCTACTTCACTCAGTATAAAGAACAAGATTCGTGTTTTAAACACTAATGTCAATTCAGTCAGTGCTTCTGTATGGTTCAGAGACTTGGTGGGCGTTACTGAAAAGCATTCCTAACACGCTGACTCTGCTTGATTAGATAGTTGGTCAAAAAGGATAAGCAGCAGGGAACTTTATTGATGAAGCAATCAAGAACCTATAACTGAGCAAATATGCTGAAGAAAATGGAAGTGGACTGAACATTCTCTGAGAAGATCGTTGAGTGACATCACGAGCCTGACCCTCTAGTTGGATCTTAGTGGGAGACGGTGTGTTCTACCTGAGTCTGAGAGTGACATGGAGGAGATTGTGTGAGGAGGAGACGAGAAATTATTGGCGATTGTGGTGACACCTAAAGAGGACTGATGAGAACGGGGTGAAATGGAGATGTGCTACTGAATTATTATGTTCCACTCGGAATCTAAGTGATCAATAGTATTAGTTTATTTAGGATGAATTTATACCAGCAACAAATTAAATGAAGAAATATACCTTCCTTTTCGATTAGCACTTGATCAACAACTCCCCACTGATATACGCACATTTTTACATAGAAATTATACCAACCTTGTGGAGATATGTTAGTCAATAAGAATTATCAGTTTTAAGGTGTAAGGAGGAGTGAAAATAATTACGGAACTCAAGACCAGTTAATCTGTAGAGGTTGGCGATTAGTTACTACATAATCGGTGATTTGTAAAACAGTGATGACCAAGAAGAATAGATGAATGAATTGTGCATAAATAATTTAACTGAATCATAATAAAATAGCAGTGTCAAATAATAGTTACAAAGATAGAGGAAAAGCTACTTATAAGACTCCAAATACATTTATGTGAACGGATATGGCAAAGAAATGGGCGTGACATGAATTTCTTTTGAGCACACGTAGATTTGGCTTGTTCAGATGAATTCAGATTGTCCCTGTTGTACGTAGGTATCATACTTGTAGAGTGTGCGAAACAATAGGTGAAATATAATAGTTACTTTTGAAAGCTTTGTTAGTTTCGATTTGTTGTCCTGTATCTGATATATCTTATTGATAAACCCATTACTAATTGATTGGCATAATTTGGATGTAGAAGAATATATATCAGTGTAGAGCTATTGATGAGGTATTAGGTGGAAAGGAATATGCTTCTCCGCTAAATTTCTTAATTTTTCTTCCAAATACGTAGTTGAAAATCTTTAAATAAAGCGGTAGTTTCATAAAGGATTATCATGATTGTATTTCAACATTAATTTTTATCACCCCAACAACAATCTCTAGGTTTAATACACAGATCAAGGATTTACTGTGTAATTCTCTGCTGATTTCCTTGATTGCATTAGAAAGTGAGGCTGAGACACAGAAAACATGTAGCACATTATCCAACATCACATATCAATCAGTTTAGACTGAAAACTCGACTGATTAAAATTAATATTAGTGATAAAATATTGGTTTTATATTTAGCAAAAAATTCTGAACAGGCATGTAGAAAGCAGGATGGAGTTCTGGGTTTATGTTTTGTCCTGTTTTTGGACTCTTCATCAGTAGTGCGCACGCATGACCTCACCTCTAGAGATCTAACCCAGGACCTTCAGATTACGAATTGACAGAAGTTAGAATTCATTGGCTGTTGGATTCTGTAGCATTGGCTAAATGTTCAATGTGTTTGCCTCATAACCTGTAGGTTTTGAGTTAGATAGGTGCTTCTTGCCGAGAAGTCCGAAGCTAGAAGGAAACAGCTGTCTAGTTTGCCTTGGTTTTCAATAGTACTCTAACTGAAGTCAATTCCTTATCATGTCTGAAATCAATCGAATCCCTACAAAGCAATGCTTAAAGAATAAATAGTGAAAATCTGCTATCATTTGTTTCAGTTGGTTGATGGTCAGTAGAGAAATAATTTAACTGATATTCTTTCGCATGCTTAACGTTTCAAAATGACAGAATTTTTACTATTGTTATTAATCTCTTGGTTTCTCTGTGGAACATAAGGTTTCAGCAACAGACCTCCACTTCACTCTGCTCTCTGCAGTCTTTTTTTAGCAGGCTCCGCAATTGCTAATAAGCTTTCATTCCTTCTCCACACGATCTCCTCCTTCCTACTCTCGGGTCCACACCTAAACTGCCACCTGTCATTCAGTTTGTACTCGAGGACTTGGCGCGTGATATCAATCAGAAGTCTCATTAGCGTGTGTCCCATTTATATATATGTATATATACTAACTTCTGCATGCTTGTTAGGAAATATCTTCTTCGTCAGTTCTTTGTTGTTTATCCTTTCATGCTGGCCATCTAATCTTCATTATCGAGTGGAAGAGAGCTGGTGTTGATGAAAGCCTGTAGCCCGATTGAAATGCTTTACGTGATGCGCTAAGTGCCTGATCCATATAGAAGAGCTGACTTGACATTAATGTGAAAAATCCGGCTCTTATTCCTTATGTTGAATCCAGTAGATATTCACACTGACTTCCAACTGATTGAGGCTTGTTTCAGTTTTCCGATGCTGACTGCCTGTGACATCCTTACCTGCGCCACCCGCGTAGGTAAGTGGAAGAATCCAAATTTCTTCCGTAGGAGGTGATTGGGACTTTTTGTTGTTCGTTAGGTATTTTTATCGTCTTTCTTTCTTTATGTTCGCTCGAAGTCATGCCCTCACTGCTGTTTGTGCCAACTTGTTAGAATTTTCATTACTCCAGTTTCATTTTACACCTAGTTTTATCGGCAGTTTTGCTCACATTATTTTTGGCTATTACATGATCATTGTAAGTGAACATTGTTTTTAAATATTTAGCTTTTTAGAAACGGGAGAGATTATCAGAATTTCATTTGAACACACAGATATGACCTATTTCGATGGCTAGTACTCTTAGTTGAAAGGAGAACAAATAGAGCAACATTAAGGCCGAATAGAGTAAGAGAGATGAGCGGAATTTGTTAATGTCACCTTAATTTTCAGTGACAGAATTATGTGTACCAAGATAGGTCTGCAAGTCTAGTTTACCTGCAACTTATCTTTAATATGGATTTAGCTATTGAATTGCCCTTACAATTTTCTATCTCAAATAGTGATTCGAATTTATGCAGCAAGTTTGATATGCAGCCAGTGCTTATGTACTTTTATCAAGTGAGTAAGGGATCTGTAATTCATCTGTCTTGGATACTCGTTACTTTACGTTATTCAGCGACTTTGTTTTAACTTATCAACAAGATTTGAGTGACTACTGTTAATTTTTGATGAGTAACGGTTAACAGTGGGATCTAGGATGAGTGGTTCGTCCCACTATGGACTCGTCGGGTGGGTGCATCTACATCCCATACATCATCGCAGCTTTCGTACGAGGTGTCGACAGCTCCATAAAAGTAGGACATGTCGGTTCAGAGGAGGCTATGATGACTGCGTACTGATGAAGAGCCACAAACAAGGACGAAACAGCTATCCAGCACTCCCTACTGGTTCTCAATAGTTCTCTAATTAACCTCAGTCCATGACCAATCTTGAAATCAGTCAAATCCCTGCGAACGAATACTTTGGAAATAAATTTAAAAGCACTTGCATCATTCCACTACACCAATTGTCTGTCTAGTTCTGTTCATCACACTTGTAACGACTAGTTTATTGTTATCTCCATATCTCGCTCTATCTTAATTGTTTCCATCCTATTTCAGGCTTATGGAATTGTTTGGAAGGCGCTGAATAAAAAAACTAAAGAAATTATTGCACTGAAGAAAATTTTCGATGCATTTCGAAATCAAACTGATGCACAAGTAAATTAGCTTTGTATAGCTATCGTTTATTTATCCTTTTTTATAAAGAGAACATTCAGAGAGATTGCATTTTTACAAAATTTTGGTAATCATCCAAATATTGTACGTCTTTATAATGTTATACGTGCTAGCAGCGATAAGGATATATATTTGGTGTTTGAATTTATGGGTAAGTGGATTTGTTTAGTTTTTAAAGTTTTGTTTCAACCTTTATATCACTATAGAAACAGATTTACACAATGTAATTAAAAAAGGCAATATCCTCAATGATGTACATAAACAATATATCATGTATCAATTGTTGAAAGCAACAGCCTACTTACATTCTGGTGAAGTGATTCATCGTGATCAAAAGGTAGGAGTGTTTACTTTTGTTGTCATTTTGCATTTGAATTATCTTACTTACTACTTACAAGTAGGCAAGTCAACACTACCGATTATTTATCTGCAGAAGATAATTCTTTGCCTATGTAACATTTTAGGACAATTAAAATGGACTAATGTGATTTTATGTACTACCGATTGATTGGTCGATATGAGTAGTTGAATACCATTCACATTAACCGGTAGTGCCTGATAGCCAGATTGAAGTGACCTACACACCGGACGGCCATTTCACCTGTTTGGCATCGAACTCATCAGCAGTGTATTCAGTTTGACTTATCTCAGAGAGTCAGATCAGTCCAAGTCACCTGAATTCTGGTCGGCTGATTGGCTAAGTTGATCACACTTGGAATTAAATCGGCAATTTGATAATTAGTCGATGATTTGGGATTTTTGCAGTCCAATGCGAGATTCCAGCACAGTTTCATTTGGATGCCCTACTGGTTAATTTGAGTACTACCAGTGACTCATATAAATCAGTCAGCAGTTTATAGCATCATGCATTTATGCTTGCCATCTTGATTGTCACTGATAATACCAGACAGACTACATCCATTGTGCTGCGATTAATTTCAACTTCCAAATGAAACTGTGGTGTACAAAACAGGGTGAAGCAGTGGGTTGATTCATCGTTTTGGTTAAAGTAGACCTCATGAAGCTACTTGATAGTGATAAATTAACATTGTCTTAGTTATCTTTGTGATCTACGTTACAAATATATCATTCAACACTAGATACATTTGAACATACGCTTCTCTTAGTCCATACATACATATCTACGAGACGGAATCAGATACTGGTCATCAGGTCTCGAGATCAAGTCATTAACAGTGGCACAGTGGTTAGGACTCTCGCCGACCACTATGCACATGGTCCGAGGTTCGATCCCCTGCTGACGCACACCTGATATCTATGGTAGGCCTGCAAAATTTGGGCTACCGATATCGCATGCTGAAAATTCCATACTTCTACCAAAAAATACGGTGTGGAATCAAGCTGTAATAAAAAAAACATTTGACAAAACATTAAAGGGAGAATAATTGAATTTAATCCTACAATCTATTGGTAGCTAGGTTCACATCATTCATTAAAAATTTCATAGATTATTGAATTCTACCCCACTTACTGATAAAATGGACAAGAATCTCTTGTGAATGGAATCTTGGGCCTAAAACTTGCACAAGATAGATATTTCGCGAATCTCTGTTCTCAGTTCGTTTTGACATGTTATCATTTCATAAACAGTATCATCAGTGAACTCACCAAATGTTTATTTATGCCTTATAGACAGTTTAAACTAGAGAATAGTTACACTGAAGGTCTAATTTGCCTTAGGTAGTAGTGCAACACCTATGATATATATATATATATCTGTAGAGAATGTCTTTTTCGTAATAATTTCTCACGCCCAGATAACTAAATGTTGTGCAGACGAACAAAGAAGTCAGTAATCTGAAGTGTAATATGTGAATTAACATACACACAAATTTAAAATAAGAAAAGCTGTATCAATGATTCAGTGGGGTAGGATGCCTTCGAACCACTCACGTGATCCGGGTTTCGATTTCCGGCCATTGCACTTTTAAGCCTGCTAAAGATAGAAGGTGACGCGTGAGATCAGAAACCCTACCACCTAAAAGAGGCAACTTCAATGATCCTGAAAATATAAAGCTTGAAATACTGCGCTCCAAATGAAAAGGAAAAAGAATGACAATAATACAAAACGAGGATGATGAAAATTTTCATTGTGGGTAACATTTTCCTAGTTATTGAACGGAAAGAAATAGGTTTTTAAAATCTGCTGTCACTTGAGTTGATGTATTTCACTCCTTTATTTAATATCATTTCATAATGAGTAACTATTAAGGAAAAAGTTAAACTACTACGAGTCCATATTTCCATCTGTGTCACTGAATTCCTTTTCATGTGAAATTCAAATTTGTCATTTCACTGTTACTTTTTGTGTCATGGCCTGCCTAGGCTATGTCTTGAAAATTTATTAGTGACTTAACTGAGTATTTATGCCCTGATTCATTTACTGACAAGCTTGTCTGTTACGAACACGATAAAGGCTTCCTTCCAAAAGCCAAGTCTTCTCTGTTTTCTTCTTTACTGCGTTCAAATTGTATCTGTGGATTATGATTGTGGTCGTTCCTTACGATTAGTCAGTCGTGCTATTCAAATCCGTTAATGTTTGGGTGAGCTCCCTGTCCTAATCTATTAAGCCCGCATATAGAGTGTAACCACCTCCTTTCTTCCTTAGTCCATCTTCTTCTTCTTCTTCTTCAAGAAATATCAAACGTCTTGTGGTTGATGTCAATTCAAGTCTATTTAGTGTAGTTTTGCCATCCATTAACGACCTGCTCCTGTCCTTTTATCTTAGTATAATTAAGGCTAATAGCAGGATAGCCAGTTGAGAAGCTAATGTCCTTACAGGTGGACAGTATTCTATCATTACCCGTGACGATTTTAGGGAGTATTCAGCAATCAAAACACAACATCCAACAGATATTCGATCACAATAACATTAGCCTTAAATCGATAAAATTATAAACCAAAAATAGAATTTAGATTATGGTATTTTGTAAGGATTTAGATCACTTCCAATGCAGATTTCATCAGGAACCAACATCATTCAGAGTTCATTGAAAACGATGGAAGACTAGATAGATATTTTGTCCTAGTTTTGGAATTCTTTCATAGTACACACCCACGAGCCGACCAGAGGTCTAACCCAGGACGTTCAGGTTACGAAACCAAGCTCTTTAGGCCGAGATTTATTGACACTTGGACTCTAGCTTTTTCGATTTGTAATATAACGCTACCTTCAACTGATGTCTTCGATGAGCACTCACTTCACTTTGACATGGTGATTCCATTGGTCTCGACTTCTCAGTACAGCTTCAAGACAACCATCCAGTAGCCTTTAATGAGCTGGAGATTGATATTTACATTATGAGTTACTTTGTCGTGATTTGGATTAATTTGAGTGTAAATTTTGTCATGAACCAGCATCATTTACGAAGTTGGTCTCGGAAACCGAAGGTCCCGGGTTACATTCCTGGTGAGAGGCGATGGACAGCTGTTTCGTTCTAATTCTGAGACTTCAGCAATGCGCACTGGCTCGTAATGAAATCTGTATGAAAAGATTTGGGATTTTTAAAATCAATATCTTGCACACTCATACACATGCACACAAGCGCACACGCGAAATTTTACTTTTGTTTGCTGTTTCTTATATTAGCTAAGTTATAAATATAACATTCTTGTATTTGATTTTCATACGTTATATTCTCAAAGGCAGTGACAGAGGAAAGACCTCTAGCGTCCTTAACTTATCATGTGCTAAACATACAGAAAATATATTTCCCCCTGATTGGTTAAGACAGCAAAATAACCCTGCCATTGCCAATGTCCTTGAAATTATGCTTTAACTGATTGGTTAATTTAATTTCACTTTCTGCTTTCAATATTCTCCTTAGCCATCGAATGTACTGCTCGACTCATATTGTTCAGTAAAACTATGTGATTTTGGCTTGGCGCGTTCGTTAAAAGGAAGAAATAAATCTGAAACTGGCAGTAAAGTGAATTGTAAAACTCTGTTACCTGCTTTGACTGAATATGTAGCGACACGTTGGTATCGTGCGCCGGAAATACTTCTTGCCTGTCATGATTATACAAAAGGTGTAGATATATGGAGTTTAGGGTGTATCCTGGGTGAAATGTTGATTGGAACACCATTATTTCCTGGTACATCTACGCTAGATCAAATTGAGCGTATTATGGCTGGTCTACCGAAGCCCAGTACAGAAGGTAAGTAGTCGTACTATAAATATATATATATATATTAGATGCCCCGGTGGTTTAGTGGTAAAATGCTTGCCAACCGCACGTGTGGTTTAGGGTCCGATTTCCGATCGATGCACTCTGTAACCTCACTCAGCCGTAAGCTTGATCAAGAAAAAAGATTTGGTGAGAAGAAAGTAGCCCCACGCCATAAAGACAACATCATCGCTACTGAGACTCCCAGGTCTCAAGATTGACAGCCTATGTTCCAGTCGGAACTCATAGAAATGGTAAAGGGAATATATTGCCTTGTTAGTAAGTTTTTTCCTGTGAATTCTATACTTTAAACTCCCTGAACTATATATTGCTCACTGATATGAGTAGTCCAAAGTGTTTATTGATCAGGTTAAATAAGTGTTTTATCTAACAGCTGTATTATCATTTTATATTTTGTCTACTGGACAAGACTAATGTAAGTTTAGGAGTTCTAGTGCACTTTAAAGTGGCCATATCTATCTATGTTTATGGCTACCTAATGTGTTTCAGGCAGTTAGCAGTTTCAGAAGCGTGACTTACACAAAGAAAGAATATCTAATAGTGATTGTGTAATTGACTAAACCTTCTATCTTGGCAACAATACACTCATAATCTAGGAGTTACTTTTATCAAACTACTAGAAACACAGATGACACATCAAATTTCAACAGTGGAAATCCACTCACAGTCATAAAAGTGATAATAAGTGCCAAGATTGATCACGAATTGGTGGAGTCAGTGGTGCATACTTCTAAAGAGTCTCAGACAAGAACGGATCACTTGTCCAGTGTTTTCTAATGGTTTTCAATGGTTCTCTAACTGAAGTCGCTTCGTGATTAATCTTGGAATCGATCAAATCTATACACACCAATACTTGAAGATTATAAATGTTCTGTTTGTGAAAAAGCGAGTAGCTGGAGTAGAATTATTGTCCGGGCACTTTCAGTCTCTTATGATAGGTAGAGACTGGCCAGGTGGAAGTAGTTATCAAAAGCACTGTGTGTCCGATAGGTGGATCGTGTAAAATTGAATTGATTTCCAGTTGATTTTTTTATGATGAATTGTCGTGATTTAAAGAAATTCTGGAAATAAAACAAGCAGCTCTGTATAAAAGCATTTTGTCCTGCCTTTCAACTCTTTCCAACAGTCTGATAAGTTGCGATAACTAATATGACAAGCCAAGTCATATATAATAAGACTGCTGACAAGTGATAACGGATGACGACAGTGTTATTTAGCCAGTATGCTGAATGCCAAATCAGTCATCTAAAAGTCTGAAAGCTTCTAGGCTAGATGCTAAATAAGGTCAAGAGTGAACACCTCAATGAAGTCTCAATTTATCATAAAATAATCATGCGTCGATTGTTCAACGGCAGAATGCTTGTGAATCACATAGAAGGCCTAGGTTTGATTTTCCGTCGAAGCACTCCTTAACTTCTCCTGGTTTAGTGGCTGGTAGTTATCCTGAAAAAGTGGGGAGATTGGATGTGATATTAACAGCTCCGCCCAGTAAAAATAAACAACACCACCGCTAATGAAATTTCGAAAATAAGACTGAAGCCGTATTTTTGGCTCAGAGGACAAGTAATGATTCCCGAAATGCTGTTAGCTTTGAATAATCTTTAATCCACAGTTTTGCAGATCTCTATAAACCCAGAAACTTTGAAAACACTATTATTCTTATTGCTTTTACTATTCATTCCCATCTGTAATATACTTGGAGACATTAAAGTATAGCGACCACCACAGAGTACTTTCTGAGTAACCCTGAGCAGTCAATTATGGGAAAGCTGCTTTAACACTGGTAAAGTTAGAAAACCAAAGAAACTTTGATCAAAGAATATTCTTTTCAATAATTTCCTCTTCTGGTTCCACAATTAAATATGTACATATATTTGATATACACAAGATATTCTAGAATAATCACCATTAATAATATTGGTGTTTTTTAAATACTACCGATTTGTTAAGAGTAATGAAATCACAGTTCGATAAAGATGCATAATAATAAATTTAGTTAACCACGCTGGATGGTGCTCGGAAATTCGACGACAAACACGCCTAATTGTACGGCCTATGTAACTTTCTCCACAGAAGCAGTCAAACTGATTAAGGGAGGAATAAAATCCATTCATAGTTATATACTGTCTCATCTCGCCGATACAGAACACAAAATTGATATAAACAAGGCATTCAGAGTCATTTACCGTGTACCAGCTAAGTTTAATTTTACCTCAAGAGTTCGGCTATTACATATTCGTGAGGCTGTTGGAATCTCCATTAAGAAGCCTAATCTATGTGTCCAAAAGAAATTGATTCAGACTCTTTCCTTATCTTGGCCATCAAGGTTCTAACTATCCCTAATTATGTATAAGTTTCGTTTATTTTATCCAATAATCTATTTAGTATTAAATTTTTACGTTTATTATAACTTATGCATCTTTCTTGAACTGTGATTTTATCGCTCGTAACAAATCGGTAGTATTTAAAAAACACCAATATTGTTAATGACGATTATTTCAGAATATTCTGTATATATATATATATATATATATAGTTGTAGGGCTGGAAGAGGAAATTATTGAAAAGAATATTCTTTGCTCAAATTTTCTTCTATCTGTCAAATGTCTGGTTGAATATTTTCGCTGCACTGGTAAATGTGCTAATAAACTTTATGACCGTCTCATGTCTCCCCTAAGTATTGTAATGAAGTTCCCAAGTTATTAGATCGTTGGAGGCAATCGTCAGGAAGCCTTGCCTGGCCTAGGCTTCGTGCTAGTTGGCATTCACCAGTCAGCAAGGCGTATCTGCATCCTTGAAGGAACTCATGTCCCTTCTGATATTCGAATCCGTGTCATCCAGTGCTGCCTACAGTCAGAGATGTTGCTACTGAGCTATATGGTTTCGCGATTGATCTCGTGTAGAAATTTATTGGATATTTTGCAGCAGTGAGTAACGCGGGTTAGAATCTCAGAAGTGACCTGAGCTCCTTCAGTGTCGCAGGTACGCCCTGCTGACTAGTGCCAACTAGCATGAAACACAGGTCAAGCAAGGCATCCTGCTGATTGCCTCCAACCATCTAATACAAACAATTCACAATGCACCGTGATGATGGGCCACTGAGCATGGTGGCCATATTGCAAACTTGACTGATAGAATTCAATCTGCACGAAAGACAGGACTACACACATTACATTAGTTACTGACTAGTGTTCAATAAAAAAAGTTCCCAAGTTAAGCATTCGAGGCAAACAGAAGTCTGGACAAAATTAGGGAATCAGATGAAGAGAAAATTATGAACGCAATAAAATGAATGGTGTTAATAGGGAATAATGTGAAAGGTTCATTCCGGATTGTATTCAAGATTATACAGTAGACTTATTGGTGATCGCTGCTATAAGTCAGTACATGTTATAGCCAAATGAACTTCCCAAGCTTACGTTGAATGGGTAAAAGAGAGGCGGTCAATTAATATCTGAATTCTCTCAGGTGGTTGGTCTTATCTGATTTTGTATTACGTGTTTATAGAAATGCTGTAATCATAACAGAGGTCACTTTTTGTTGTTGTTGTTGCTGTTTTACACAACTGGAACGTATATATACATTTAGTGGTGTTTTCTCCATACTTTGCGCGAAAATACCTTGCGACTGGTAGCTTGACTTCACCATATACTTAAAATCATCAGTGTATTATTTAAAAAAATATGATTTCATTTAAGCACTTTAAAAAAGTAATATGATAAGAATTTATTCTTTATACAAAATGAAGAGTCCTTCTTTATCTCTGTTTCTTCTTCTTCTTCTCTAGATTTAGCCAGCGTCAAAAGTCCCTATAGTGCATCAATTTTACAGAAAGCACGAATTAGGTAATTCATTCATTAAGTGTGTGTTTCTTTATTATTTATTGTTTTCAAAAAAGGATGAATTTTGTAAATTTGGATTCATCAGATAGAATGGTCAGCATTTTATTGATCTAGTCCTGGAGGCTAATGATTACAATTGTCCCACCTTTATCAGGATGTACCAGCGTAATCTGTTCATTGTTCATCAACTTTTAAAGTTCTTCTTAGTATTTCTTAGTCAATATAATATGGACATTTGGTTTCTTGTTCGTAAAAATGTGACAGCTATCAAAGACTGCTGATTTGAATTGTTGTAGGTACTAGGTCATAAATCTGATTAACCAGGTTTTCGAACTAAGCCTGAGACTGAAGCTTGCGGGTCGTTGAAAAGATTAACTCTTCGTTTTTAGATGAATTTTTGGTGATTTTAAAGTTACTTAAACTTTATAAGAATCTGATCATGATGAAAGAGCTGATCAGTTATCAGTTATCATTTACTGTGTCATCCTGTCAAGCTTGCAGTAAGGAAGATGTATTTCTTTTGAGAAAATGTTTAGATGGACATCAATATACAAAAATGCACTGGAAATCAGTCAGACGCAACCACATCCAACCGAATAACAGAGCATTCAAGCGATACACTCTAAACTACATTGATTCAATGAAACCACGTGTTCTCGAACGAGAATGAACTGTCTACCTGCGGATATATGCAGTCCGTCAGTTAGATCAAGAACTACTTCAATACCTTTAAGAGTATGTCCAAAACGTTTTTTATTCCTTTTACGTTCCCAGTGGAACATAGAGCTTGAATCTAGAGACCTGAAGTTTCGGTAGCAGTGGTATTTATTTTTACGGGATGGGGTTGCTAGCCTCATGTCCTAACTTCCCTCTTTACCAGTCTTATTACTGGCTTAGCAAGTTAAAATAGTGCGTCGGTCGAGGATCGAATCCCGGACCACATGCGTGGTTGGCGAGCATCCTACCTCTGTGCCACCGACACACAGAGAAGGAATATGATAAGATCAAGTCAGATCTACTTAAGAGCCTGAAGGTGACTAGTTATAGTGAACGTTGATTCCCAAGCAACCCAAAGAAAATATGTATTCAGTCTTTCAAACATTGAGCTATCAAGAATTCAACTAAAGGCAGCATCTTTAGACCTGAAGTTCGGCACAAAATCATCAAATATTCAGAAGCTTCAGTCCTAGGTTCAGTTGGAAAATCTGATAGATCAAACTTATGATCTAGTATCAACATCTGAAGACCAGCTATACCCGCTTAAGTTAGCAGTTTTCGATAGATGTTGCAAGTTTATAAAACGGTAAACCGAAGGTCCAGTTTTATACTAACCAAGAAACACTACAGAGAGCTTAAAGAATTGATGAACAGTAAGGAGATTGTGCTGATTGGTCCTGAAAAAGATAAGGCAATTATGCTCATGAATGTTTAGTTCTCTTAAATAGTATTCGCGACTTCCAACTTACACAATTTGCGGCAGTTATTTCACCACAGTTACCTTTGGAAACTAAAACTTCAGATGACATCATACGGTTTGCATTATACCATCAATGTGCGTCGGTGGCACAGTGGTTAGGACTCTCGCCGACCATGCACATGGTGCCGACGCACACCCGATATCTGTGGTCGGCCTGCAAAATTTGGGCTACCGATATCACATGCTGAAAATTCCATACTTGTACTGAAAATACGGTGTGGCATCAAGCTGTAATCAAAAATAAATATAAGCATAAATGCATGATGCTATATTCTGCTGATTTATTGATTGATATGATTAGTTCGATGCCACTCACATCACCTGATTCAATTCTCTGATGTGAGTCGAGCGGAGTGCATCACTGATGAGCTTGGCTCCATATATGCGAAACGGCCTTCTGGTGTTTAGATCACTTCTATCCGACTGACTAGAAAGCACCACTGGTTCTTCGTGTAAATGGTATCCAACTACTAATATCAGTCGACCAGTAGTATATGGCGTCATGGATTTATGTTCAGTTCTTTTAATGTCAGTAAAACAGTATGAAAAGAGAACACTATTTTCCTGCTGGAATCAGTGGCCAGTTTCAAATGAAGTACTAATGGATAGAGTGAACTTTAAGTTTGCATCAAGAAGTGTGTTCATGTGTTTGTTATCGGTCCATCTCTGGTATCAATATCTTTATTACAGTTTTCTAATGAGTACAAAGGCTCTTTGTTTAGCTTTGATGCTTGTGATGGTTGTATTGATATTTGAACAGCATTCACTGGTAGTTCAGACGTCTTTATGTTACAACTTTTCTCTGATGATCAGAAACAGAATCTAGGACTCATGTTTTGTTCTATTTGAGAATTGCCAGGTAGATGATGATCTGCGCCTTTTGGCGAAGTTTTTTATTTGACGATTAAGTCAAATGATGCGTGCTGAAGAGTTGAGTGAGTTGGTTGACTTTCTTGCAGACATCTTGTAAAGAGGTGAGAACAAGGAGATTTCGAGTAGTGAATAAGGGAACTCCGACGGAAATAACACCTCTAGACTGATTTTAGATTGAAATATTCATTATAACATTGATTCGTAAATATAAGTTATAATTATCATAAAGTGGCACAGTGGTTAGGACTCTCGCCGACCATGCACATGATTCGGGGTTCGATCCCCTGCCGACGCACACCCGATATCTATGGTTGGCCTGTAAAATTTGGGCTACCGATATCCATGCTGAAAATGTCATACTTGTACTGAAAATACGGTGTGGCATCAAGCTGTAACAATTAAATTAAGAATTTTAACCGATACACTTTACATATGTACTATTACTAAATTTTATAAGTAGTTAGTAGTCACCTTTAGCAACCAGTATTGTACGCTTTTTAGATACAGATGATTTAAACAGTGAACAACTCACACTAGATTTATTCAGAAGTGTAACTGTTCAAGTTAATCAAATTCTGGCTATGCAAAGCTTTTTTGCTACTGATCCTAACCTCCTCCTCCTTTTTCTGTAGATCAGATTACATTCAGTATTAATAGATGGTTGAAGGTGATCGGGACGAACCCCCAACCCAGGGATTCATCAGCATGGCACATCTGTAATTTTGAAAACGCTGATGTACGTGTTGAGTACGTGTCATTCATTTCTGTAGCCTGGAACGTTACCGCTGAACCATCTGGATCCACCAGTGACCAAAACTTCCCTCAAGGCTGCGCATACGCCTTGTTGATAAATGACAGTAAGCATGAAGCCTGAGTCTAGGATTTGATGCCTATTGCTTCGAGCCATCCAACATTAATTCATAAAACATGCATCACAATGGGGAGTCTGCTAGACTAGTAACCACATGAGAAATTGACTGCCAGGATTCAGTCTGCAGTAACACCACTGAGACTATATAGTCAACATTAGTTACTTCTCAGTGAGAAATCAACATGCTGTAGTACATTTTGATTTTGCTAGAGGATTGATTTGACCTCTTTAACTTTCATTTCATTCTGTCAAATTTTATAAAACAATCAGAAATCGTCGTTCGTTAGATCAGATGTTGGCCAATGTTGACAAGACAGCAACTGATCTTCTGTATAAAATGCTACATTTCAACCCGTACAAACGAATTACGGCGCTTGAAGCCTTAAAGCATCCATATGTTCGAAGGTAAGCGGTCATTTGAATAAAGGTGATAAATATTTTCAATATATCATTGACTGTGATATTAAAATTGCTACTAATAATTGATTGGTATAAGTTAACGAAACCTATGCTGAAATATACTACTGGTTGATATGAGTAGTTGGTTACCAGTGACACCAACCAGTAGTACTTTGTAGACGGATCGAACATATCTAAACAATGGGACGGTGGTTTCACTTTTCTGTAGCCGAGTTAATCAGTGGTATGAGCGGACCATCGAAACATGTGTCGCGCAGTAGAGCTGAGCGTCTATCTGAATGTGCAATGTCGACTGCATTAAGACTTGGTTGGAAACAGTGTTAAGAGTGATTAAACTAAGACATTGAAGTAGTCAAGAAGACATTTATTAATCTCTGTAAACACTATTGAAAAAAGATAGTTTTCTGTTTGAAATTTATGAATTTTTAAATAGCTTTAGATCATACGGATTCATCAGTTTTAAAGTACATTCTATCATCATCTCACACTAAAGAAACAAGGTCTCACTTGGAGTCGAACCTAGGATGTTCGCGTTACAAAATGAGACCTCTGAACATTCAACCACCTGGTTGAATTCCAGGAAATATTTGGAAATTCTAAAGTAATTTTTATGCGGGAAGTGAGGCATAAAGTGACAATGACGTCTATTTTACCACCGGACAAATAAAATTAACCAGCATACTTCATTGGGGTTTTACGTGTAGGTCTCTGACAGGTAACAACTAATGGCTTTTGAGGGTTCTGACCATACTTACCTGTCAAATGATTTGCATAAAGGTGAGAAATTTATAAATCGTGAGCTTAAATGGGATATGTGGTGTCAGAATAGACACTGGTAGATGTCGAACTTAAGGAAAGTTTTATGAAAGCACCTCTTTAGGAACTAAAATGACAAAGTAAAATTATTTCTGATTAATAGGAAACAAAACAGTTTTCAGACAATGACTTAAACGGTTATTACCAAGCGCAATATGCAGCTTAAGTGATTGATTATTAGAGCAACAAAATGATTTGAAATCTGTATTATGTTGCTTGCCTATGGAATGAGATTATATTTCGACGCTAAAATAAAGTAATCATTCTAGAAGACCATTTCGAGGGTCTTTAATTTGTAGAGTAGTCCAAATGACCTAAAATCAATATTTGTATGAAATTTAGTGACCAAAATAGACTAAAAGCCACTTATGTTTTTTGGCATTCTCAAGCTGACAGCAATCATTACGTTAATGCAGGTGTCTTCAGTCTCCCTTAAATCAACGAGCCATACCCAACAATTCAGAGGTAGACACCAAAAACTTGTATTTGCCTTTTCAGTGTTGTGAGAAAATTGCTGACTATCTAAGGAAAACTTCACAGACTATAAAAAACATGATTTGAAGATATTTTTTATTGGGAACCAAAGAGCGATATGCCGTCAGCTTTATTTATGGTTTGAATACTATTCACCCTATGAATAGTAGATAACATGCATTTATTGAGTTTTATCCCCAACGGAGTAATGAACGAAAGATCATGACTTCCCACTGAAATCTGTTCATCCTCAGGGAATGAGTGTATGCACATAGTGTATCGTATTACTTATCAGCTATGTCTGAGTAACTTACCAATAAATTATAGCCATCTTACAACCTTTGACATCTGGATTACAATAAAACATTTGACAATACATTTTAAGGGTTGGTTTGTAAGGATTAGATTTGTTTTTTTTTCTAGTTTGACTACGGATTGATATCACAAAGTAGTAGAAGTTAGAATCCATGAACAGGGTCCTAGTGGCTGAATGATATACGAGCCTGCCTTGTAACCGGAAGGTTCTGGGTTCAGACTCCAGTGGGTGAGTACTGCCGATAATTCCCAAACTAGGATGAAACAGCAGCTGTCCAGTACTCCCTGCTGGTTTTCAATGGTTCTCTAAATGATATCAATCCATGGTCAAACTCGAAAAAAATTTCCAACCAATAGAATCACAGCGTCCTTTCAAGTGGAAAAATCAACTAACAAATAGTATGAGTAATTCTAAAAAGAAAAGCAAAAACAGAACTTTAAATCTTAAATCAATGAAAATGTGTAAATGTAATTTATTCGTGATGAAAGCTTTTATTTACCAACTGCTGATGCAAATTATTTCATCAGAATGTTCATATATTACTACTATATATGAGTAGTTGGAAACACCAACCAGTCAGATAGAAGTGATCTCAACACCGGACAACCATTTCTCACGTTCAAGTCTTGTCTATCAGCGATGTGCTTAATAGATTCATTTTAGAGAGTTCAACCAGCGCAAACCACCCGAATTCTAGCTAGCTAGCTACTCATGATTTAATTATCACTCGTAGTATTAGTTACTACACTATTTTCTAATGTTTAAAATGCTGAATCTTAAAAATTCAGTCAATCGTCTTTCAGTTATTTGGTGGATGGTTACCAACAGTAAAATCCACTATGTGCATTTCATCCTATTTGAGATTTCTCAGCTGGATGTACCCACAATCCCCAGTGAGCGAGTGATGATGTTTTCACTGAGATTCGAACCAAGCACCTATCATTTCAGACGCCATCCTGGAATCCATTGCATATATTATATCCACCAAAATAATATCATGCTAAAAATCAGATATTGTCGTAACTTCCTCACTAGACACCGACATATCAGCAAGGTCCGAGCACTTAAATCCAGTATAATCAATAATTTACGGGGAATACAAAATTAACTTAAACAAGTTCTCCTTTTTAATTATTCGCCTTTGTGATTTTCTGTTGATACATCTGGCCAATAGAATTAACTTCCAGGTGTTAATCCTGGTAGCATATTGGCATCCTTTAAAGAAGCCCATATGCACCATGTTAAGACTGAAAATTCGGCCCCAGATATATTCCAATGGAGAGATTATAGACGTGAATAAATGATTTCAAACCATACCCCCGTTGAAAAAGACGGTCCCATTAGTCTTAATGGATGGCGCTATGGCATTTTAAACAGTGGGTGATATGTTTAAGTCCAAATGGGGAAACTATCACTCACTGAAGGGTTAAGTTCATTCAACTGACATGTCACAAACAGGACGAATAACGCTGCTATCATTATTGTCTTTGGAGGTATTGTCTTGAGTTCTGAGTGGAATGTATTTTCCCAGCAGTACGTCTCCATTTCACTCTGTGCTACAGTTCATTTTACCTGATTCTACGACTGCTCACAAACTTTTCTTTTCTTTGTCAAGCGATTTTCTTCATGTCACTCATGGTTCCATGTCCAACTAGTCCTTTCTCATTTGGATATCATTGAACGGTCTCCTTAGTTACTCAGTCCATCTCCATTTCTTTCTGCAAATTTGTTGGGCAGTAGAGTTTTAGTTGCTTTGTTGCAAGAGTTCCTTGTTGCTAATCCTTTCTGGTCGGTTGTTTGACCTTTAATATGAAGTACGGGGTGGCAGCTGCTGATGACAGTCTGCAGTAGCGTGTTCGGAATGCTTTTGATGATGTGCGCACCAAGTTTCTGAACCACACAGAAGCATTGATTTGACATTATTGTTGAACAGAACTCGGATCTTATTCTTTATGTTGGCTGAAGTAGATTTCCACACTGGCTCCCATAAAATAAATTATTTCTAGTCAAATTATTCTTGTTAAATATTTTTTCCTATTTCTCCTTTATGTTTTATTTCCTAAGATTTTACTGCCCAAGCGAAATCATGATAATGAGTCATCATGTTACACCGCCTTTAGATGATAATGTACAGTTAACTGTCTCTGAATATCGTGATCGATTATATCAAGTAAGTTTAATTCTAGTGTATATTTTAAAAAGAATGTTTATCAGGATAGTTAACAACATTGCGAATTTGTATTTCCAGTTATGATTATTATTATTTCATTGGGTTCCAAATGGAACATATGGCTTCAGCGGCACATCTCCATATTAATCTGCCCTCTTTATTCCTATTTAGCTGGCTTCAAGATCACCCATAAGTTTTCACGTCCTCTTTCATGTCACTATCATTTTCAACAGTATCAACTGTAAACTAATAATGCTCTTACGTGATGATAAATAATCAGAAATGCTGCGTGTGGTAAGCGAGTGGATGGCACTGCTATCGACTTACGATTCTGTCTGTCTGACTGTTTTCGACATAGAACTTTGCACATATGTGCGGCAGTTCAAGTCGCCACACTCCATGTAGAACACAAAGCAAGAGAAGAAAGTAGGTAAAAGGATATTAGAGACAGTAAACAGAGATATGAGACAAAATGAATAGTAATAACGAAGAACAAAACAGTTTCATTGGAAATCATAAGTCACAAGGAGTGGATGCATCTGCGCTGTCATTGATAACGATTTTGAGCCATGTCACCAATTGTCTCTAACCATTGGATTTTACCGTCCTGAGGACCCCAACCAGGAAGTCTACACCTTCCTACGTGGCTTAGACTAACTGTTGTAGATTTCGTTGACTGGTGCCATGTTTTCGTTTGACCGCCGCTAGCTCTTATCCAGCCTGACCCTGTATCAGCTAACACTGTCCGTTGTCGACGAAGGCAATGACTAGGCATACGTAACACATGTCCTAACCATCTCAGTCGATGTAATTTCACAACCTCGTCTATTGATTTCCCCTCCTTACCTAGCACTCGACGCCTAACCTCAATATTGCTCTTACGATTAAGCTTGAATCTAATGAAAGTCCAAGTACATATCATTGAAGAACATAATTATTAGGCTGGTTACATATATTACAGCTACGTCGAAAACACATTTGTCATTAGTATTATTATTTTGATTTTACTTTACCTTTTTCAACGTTCTACGAAGTAGGCAAGAAGAAGGAAAACTTGAGGAGAAGTGTGTATGAGGAAAATACATTTAGAAGCCAATACAGACATTTCATTAGCTTTGTCTATTCTGTGAAGAGTAAATGAGACGGGATTCATTCTAAGGACTGTTTACCAGACAAATTTAAATACAACACTTAGATTTCCTATATTGAGATGTGATACCAACGTTGTTTCACAAACATGCATTTGAAGAGATTAGTTAGAAGATGCGTAAAAACTGCTGTATGGAATAAACAAGCGTTCATTGGAATAATTTGAGCACCGAGTCAGATTGATTCATTATAAATTATTTAAATTAATCCCAGCGTGTTAAGAAAATCAAAACAAGATAAATCTGCTGAAGAAGCTGTGGCTTACACAGCGAAACGTTCAGAAAAATCTTGTTTTGATTTCCTTAACACGCTGGGATTAATTTAAATAATTTATAATGAAGCGTTCATTGGTTTGAAGTTCATTGTCAGTGTATCGAATGAGATTCTAACTCAGAATCTAGTAAAAACATTCTATGCAGTAAATCTTTGTTTACTAATTTCTAGTCAATGAATGGTAACGATTTGAAAGAAGAAAAGTAAGATAAGTTAGACGGTTACGTCAAATAAGTGTGTGTATTTATTAACCTCACCGCGTCATTTCAGTTACAAGCAACACAGATGATGTTGAAGCCATTCAAGGTCGCGAGGAACTGTGTGAGGTGGCAAGCCAACCACTAACTTATTCTCCCCAAAATACAGAGAAGGAAATGAAAGTGTATTAGACACACACCGAGGAGACCGTTGTGGGACGTCATGAGTTAGGATGTCAAGTAGAAGGGGAGTGTGGGACGATAAGTCGGACGTGGTTGCGAGGGTGGCGTGGAGGAGATCGTGTGAGAAGGGAACGAAAGCTTGTGTACAGTAGCGTAGCCAACCAAATAACAGACTGCAGATGGCAGGGAGTGATGATGATAATAATAAAGAACGGTGAAGATCTATTCCTTTGTCGTATCTGGTTGGTAGGATGGTTGTTCGGTGGATAAAATGAAAGTGATTAGGAGAAACGTCATCGTAAATCGCTCCATATAGCACCAGGCTAGTTTACATAGCCTCTGGTAATAATCTCAACCTGTCAACCTGAAGTTATCTCGGATAGATTACCAAAAACTAATCAGTTATCTGAAAATTCATGACTAACTGACCATGAATTATATTATTCTTTCGATTGGTTACCAGAGGGTTTCATAGTTATCAATATCATCCAAAACAACACTATTCAGTGTACTTCAACCATATATTTAATCCACATACTTACACACATCCGTATACAGTATGTGAGTGAGAATGTCTTTCAATCCTTATCACTAGCTTTTGTTTAGAGAATTGATTATGAAAAGAAGATCCACTTGAATAGTTAGTTTCATTAAAAGAAAGATGCCATCGAGGTGATTAATCCTGAAATCTACAAATTGAACTCTTTAATTTTAAAGTCTTATTCCAATACTCACCCGTGACTGACTATAGGGTGAAGGAAGCCACCTGAATTTCCTCTGAGAAGTCATAACCCATGGAATCCATCTAGTTGGTTGTAATGAAAAATCTTTGCGGATGACAATGACTGGAGGTTGCTCAATATACCGCAAATTGTCAGAAGTCAGAATTCATGGGCCATTGGATTTCGTCTCAGAGATTGAGTGGTCTGTGTTTTGGCATCTTAATCTAAATGTTCTGGATTTCGATTCCATGTGGGTAGGAAGATGGATGAGCACTGATGAAAAGTCCCAAACTGGGATGAAACATATGTCGAGTACACTTTGATTTTCAATGGTTGTATATCAGGTCGTGATCAAATTCGGAAGCAATATTTTAAGTTATAATGATGGTACATGTTTCTCTGCTCTAACGTGCAACAATGAGTGGTCGTAGCAAAGGTGGCTAAGGCTAAAACTTGATCTGCTCGTGCTAGTTTTCAGTTCCCAGTTGGTAGTTTGCATTGTCTGTTGCGCAAGGGTAACTGCGCTTAACGCGTCGGTGCTGGAGCCTCCGTCTACTTGTCAAACGTCCTCGAGTACTTGGCCGCTCAAGTGCTTGAATTGGTTGGCAATGTCGCCCGTGGCAACAAGTAGACCCGCATTATCCCTCATCACTTGCAATTGGCAATCCGCAACGATGAGGAATTGAACAAACTGCTTTGTGATGTGACCATCGCTTAGAGTGAACAAATGAACAAAAGGATATTACAGATTACCAATAAGTTTTATTTCACCGAATGTACTTTATTGATATTAGACCACTTAACCAAAGTTGTCTTATAGAGGGCAGTTCCTTACTAGTGTGGCTAAATATAATCCTATGTAACTGAAGTGAAATGATGACTTGGTTAATAGTTGAGCCTTGTAAGTTAGTTGGTGGACTACTAAACTGGTAATTCTGTGTCCACTAGTTCGAATCCTGCTTTACTCATCATCCATTACACCAGTAGTAGTCTGCCAGCTGAAGTCCATTTCGGATAGTTCTATTACCAGTCGCACGTTAAGGTGAAGTTAACGGATAGTGATTTAATTAGACGAATACACGACTAATGTTTAAGGAGCCGCACTAGTTTGGGTGAAAAACTGTGTAATTTGAAAAGTTTTAACAAAGTTAAGCAAGAGTAACTTCTAACTGCTCATAGGAGAGTGGGTATTAATCCAAAATAACTACTGTTTAGGGGCAGAGATGGGTTTTGGTACTAGTGTTAGGCAACATTAATGTTGATGTCAGGGATCATTGGTTAAGGTTTAGTTTGTGGCACATATCAGAACATCACTCATTACTAATAATAACCTTGATTTATTCGTTACAACTTCATTCTTACCTAAGCAAACTGTGGTTGGCTGCTTCAAGGCTATTTGTGGGTCACTGCGCTTTAACTAAATCCTATGTTAGTTAGTTTATTTCGTATAACAAGCAGTAAAATGGTGACCTTCCAAGCGAAATTTATTTCTCATAACCACATTAAGTAGAATAAGAGTGAACTTTGAACAAATAGAAGGAGGAGATGATGAAGGTACCTAACTGACAGCAATAAGCGCCAATCACTTTCAGTGGGAGTATGTTGGAGGAATTCACTTCTTTCACTTGCATAGGAAGCATCCTTTCAACTTCAGGAGGCACTGATAAAGATGCCAAAGCCAGGAACAGAAACACTAGACAGATCTTCATCAATCCTAAATGAATGTGGGAATTCACTGCACTCAATACAAAGAACAGTATCTAGATCTTCAACACTGATGCTAAGTCAGCGCTTCTAGATGGTTCAGAGACTTGATGCACACATCACCAAAAAACATTTCGAACAGGCTGCGGAATTTTATTGACAGCTGCCTTCGTTCCATAACAAAGAACAAAAGGTCAGAAAAGATTACCGACAAAGAACCCTGGCAACGAGCCAACCAAAAAGCCCATAGCTCAACAAATATACGGAAGAAAATGGAGATGAAGCGATTGTTGAGCCCTCTAGTGGAACCCGAATGAGAAACGACCATTTAGGCGCGGCCGAGTTTGACATGAAGATGATCGTGTGAGGAGGAGATGAGAGCTTATGGACAATCGTAGAGCCAGTTAAAATTGATTTCAGAGAGCAGAACGAGACGGAGATGTGCTGTTAAAGCCATATGTTCCACTTGGAACCTTAGGCAATGTTGATAATAATAACAATGCATCAGACTATCTTATGCAGTTTAGTAGATAAAATGATTTAGTGACAGGTTTCTTCACGAACGAAAGCATTTGATCGGACCAATGAATACCAAAGATTACTAGAGAGCTGTTCAATCCAAGTTTAGGATTGTTCCACTCACTGTGCCAAGAGAAGTTGAACTGTAAGACTGTCACATTACTAAGCGAGTATTTTGCCGCCTAACTGCTTGGATGGAATTTGATGTCTTTCAATACTTAAAAATAACAATTGTTTCATCTCTTTCCTTTCTAGATGATTAGTTCAAAACGGCCAGAAACAATAACAGTACAACAAAATGAAATACAAAAAAGTGAACTTATCAAGACAAAACAAGATGTCGCATCAATCCCATCATCAATGCCTACGTTGAAGTGTCAGACAACAGTAAAACGGTTCAATGTTACGTTATATCCACAAAATGCAGTTACCAAAAAGCAACAACCAACATCATTTTCCCCAACTTCACCTTCGCTACAACCAGTAAAACTAACACAACAACAGCTCAAAGACACAAATGGTCATTCCACACCATATGAAAATGAAGAAGCATGTGTAAAAGTTAACTTAAAACAACGGAAACACGAAAATAGACTAAAAAATAGTCCTGATAAACTCTCATCTTCAAAAACAAAAATGTCATTAGGTATGAATCACAGTAGTCCTACGTCGACGACTACCACAACCAGAACTACTTCTACGACTACTGCGGCTATTAGAACTACTTGTAATGGTGGTAATAATCATTCAGATACCCCTATAACGAAAGCAAGTCCCCAGGCACTGCATTATCACAAAGACTGTAAGTATGATAACACCTCCGAGTGTATGACTGAATATGATAAGTGTAATAACATTAGTCGTTCTGCACTTAATTCTACAACGCCCCTTCAACAATACTCACAACAGCAATATCCTCAACTCCAACATCTAGCTGATCAACAGTCACGATCAGCATTAAACAGTAGAATGACTTATACGAATTCCCCACTTATTTCCCACAATTCCATCAGTCGATCGAATTCAGTGAATAAACTACCTATGGAACACAAGACTTCAAAACGGTCAGTTGTAATTAGTGTTTATTACTATTATTATTTTATTCTTGATAAATATACTTTTATGAAAAATTATTCTTTTGAAGTAATGCTGCGAAATCTCTGAGTTAGATGGTTTAATTGTGAAGTCTTTGTTGTTCTTAAAGAGCTTCTCATGATTGTATTCACCTCGTATTATATGAATTTGGGCATGTGTTTGTAAATGAAGAAGGAATATCAAGTGATGAGATTTAGAACTTTCATTATTTGAGATGGTTAGGATATGGGCTACTCATGCCTTCTACGATAAGCAGTACAGATTGGCATAGGAATAGGTAGGGAAAAAGTTACAGATGGTCATATAAGAAACGTAGCACCAATCAATAAATTCTTGGAATTTTGTTTCGGGCCACTCAGCGCTACGGTTCTCAGGATTCTAAGAATCATTGGCTGAAGAATGTCGGTGATGTTGGTTATTTGCCAGAATCTTTTGTTGCTTATCTTTTCTGACCACCCATCTGATCCTAAGGATCGAGCCAGTGAAGAAGGGAACTGTTGATGAATGTCTGCAAATGCTTTTCGTAGAGCACCAAGTCTGTGGACAATGCAGGAGCACTGATTGACTTGAGATTGGTGTTAAGAATTGGGAAACGGTAATAGACTAGACTCAAATGTTGACATCATAATTCTGATGGGTAAAATGAATGCTGGGGTAACTGGGAGCAAACAGTACAAGAAAAGAACCATTCCGGAGTAATTGGACTCTCGTCGAAATTCAGCAAGACCAGAGATCACTGCGGATTTTTGTACCTTCGGTGATTTGGTACCTGACGGACACACCGAAAATCAGGTGGACTTCATCTCAATCTCAAGAAAGTAGGGACGTAGCCTACAGGACACACACTCGAGAAGATGGACAGATTTAGGCTCAGACCATTATTTGCTGTACAGATCCTTCAAGTTCAACAGAACACAGGTTGCGTGGATGACACCGATTGCCAGCATGTCAAATATGCCTAACTACAAATCCTGCAATTATAATTAAACAAAATCCCTACCAAACCAATACTTGAAAATCCTATTTATGCTTAATTTTTCACTCTTTATTTCTACTATACAGTATAGCCAATTATAATGCTGCTTCCTTGTAAAAGCCACGACGATAGTTTTTTCATCCGTCTACATGTGTGTGTTTGATTGGCGAATATGTATATTGTCTCAGTGGAATACATGAAGCAGTCGTGTCGTACACTGATCAAATGCATTGCTTAATGTGTGTTTGTCACTCTTTGACAATGTATTTATTTTTATTTTATTTTTTTATTTTGATTTACAGCTTGATTCCACACCGTATTTTCAGTACAAGTATGGAATTTTCAGCATGGATGTCGGTAGCCCAAGTTCAGGCCGACCATAGATATCGGGTGTGCTTCGGCAGGGGATCGAACCCCGGACCATGTGCATGGTCGGCGAGAGTCCTAACCACTGTGCCACCGACGCACATGGATAGTAAAGTCTTAAGATGAGAACTTCAAATTTCCACTAGATTTAGGGGGGAGTCCACGAACCTAGGTTTCGTGCATGTTAGCACTCGTCGACAAGGCCTATCCACCGATTGCTTCTAAATGTCTAACATCAATTCAGAATGCACTGTGATGTGCGGGGGGGGGGGCGGCGACGTAACCTGGTAACCACAGTGAAAAATTTGCTGATAGAATTCTGTCTGTACTAAAACCAAGGACTAGTTGCATATATGACATTAGTTACTAGCTAGTGATTAACCGAAGTATCCATTACAGTCCTACAGGAGGTCAGTCGTCAACCCAAGTAGATCAATGGTAATGTCTTTGACTGCAGCACTAGGTGATGTTGGTTTGAACCATATAGGGGACATGGATTTCTTCAAGACTGCAGATAAACATTGCTGATGAGTACCAGTCAGCACAGATATTCTTTGTTCTCAATTAATCTTGATATTCAAAGTGAAATAATGGATATCTTCAACCGATAACTAGTCATTTGGTTGACGATAGCTAGTAGGGAAAAGCACAAACAAAACATCTTTAAATTACTATGCATTATTTGTAAAATAAAACAAAGAATACAAACCAATTTTGACACTGTATTTCATCTCATAAATAAATAATAATAAATAATCAGTTGTCGTGTTTCATCATTATCTTTTTGTTAAAAATCAAATGAACTTTGATTTGATTAGAACAATAATAACTAAGCGGCCTAGAAAAGAGATTTGATTGACAGGGTCGACTACCAGCAATACAATTGTATGACAATAATCTCTCAATCGATACCTTAGTGTGGGTTAGAATAAAACCGTTAACGAGGTTTTTCGCGCATAGTGTAGCAAACACGCCACAATAGACTCATTCTAGCTGTGTAAAAAAGAAGTTGATAAACCACGTTTAAAGCAGTCCAAAGAAACATCTGGTATGATTACAGCATTCCTTTAATCACGTCTGAGGAAATTCATCTATTCAAGTAAGCTTCACCGTCTGTGTCTTCTCCATATGTTCACTTGAAATCCTATGTTCGCTGCCTGCCACTTCCTTTAAAGTTTCGGCTTTCATCTATAGATCTTCGAGTTTGTGTGACACAAGAAATAAACCATCTTTAAAGTTTAAATCCTCTTGAGTTTTCTTGGCCGCTCAGAGTATGCCTGTTTTCGCTCTCTTTACGGTCTGTTGTATGATACAGTCTACTACAATCAGGAAGATCATCGGAGATAGCAGGAAGCCAATAGTTAGCAAATAGTTATTATTTTTAAACAATTTCAGACCAGTATTACGTAATATTTTACTGCTATTCTGTTTTCGTATATATATGCTGTGGCTCTTCTCTGTTAGCATACTTTCCAGTTCATTCCATTATGTGTTATCCATCAATTAACTGGTTGAGAGTGATCAGTTGAGCATTGTAGAATGTTATTAGTGACAGATATTCACAGTTGGTGCGTTCTCCAATCAAGCAATCTAAATTTCTTTTACAAAACTTCTTGTGTGTATGAGTCTTTGTGTTTGGCTCATTGTGTAAATAATGCTAATGTTAAGATAAGAATAGAAGCATTTATTGACTAACATTAGAGGTATAGCGTTTTGTCAGTCTCTGATGTTGTTTGGTGGACATCTCTATTCATCACTGCATTCGCCACCTCAGCAGTTCACTTATGTGAAGCATATCTCAGGTAGAAGCAAAAAAGGTGAATCCTCAACAAATAAGACTACATGTATTATTTTCTTAGAAAAAAATAACGGATCTGAGGAGTAGAGATTTGCCTGATTCCTGTGAACACTTGAGTTTCAGTCAAGTAGGCTCATGTTTGAGTCCCACTCCACCTATTTCTGCCAGGGAAAGTGATTAGTGTCGTCAGCTGTCACACAATAAATAGATGGCTCAAAGTCCGGTACATGGGGAGTTCTTATGGACTTATGTCGTTCTAACAGTCTAACAGACAGAACCTTAGAAAGGTTGCTATTCAGTAGAACTTTGGTCTGTCTGTTTATTGATCCATGGTCTGTCCACCTACTTAACATTCTTACCGTAGATATAAAAAAAATTAATGAGATATTTAAGATTAATCTTCACGGTATTTTCTATTGTTTTTTTCTCCTTCAATCCAGATATTCAGCGGTTAGTCCATCACATTATTGCAGTCAGTACATAACAAAAGTCAATGTACAGAATTCATCAACACTTTCAGGTGAAAAGCTATCAAATTACAGTGATCAATACAACACTAGTAACAGTAGCAATACAAGTGTCAACAGTCAATCACATCAAAATAACACTAATACTGTTAACTCTGCAAGTTATATTCCTCCATCAAACTCGCGTATTACAACATCAAATTATTATTATTTTACAGCTGCAACAACAGCAGACAGGTGTTCAAATTCTTACAGTCATCAAAATATTCAATTTGAAGATGGAATGGTGTGTGTGTGTCTCTAAATTTGTTTGTTGCTGTTTTGACAATTTAGTATTAAATTCTTGTTAACCTGATTTCGGTACTCATTGAGCGGCCTTTGGCAGCTTTAGACATGGTGCAAACATTACAGGTCTCCACACTTATCTTTTACTTATTCCCGGAGCAGATTTCTTATGTAACAGAGTTATGGACCAGCTATACTTAATGGGCTTATTTATTTTAATTTGTAACTCCTGAGTGCAACCCCTTGTTGGCTTGTAGTTGAGCACTGCTGAAGATTCTCAAACTGTGAAGAAACAGTTATCGAGTTTTCCTTGGTTTAAACTGGCTCGCTAACTGCTGTCAGTTCATAATGAAACCCATCTTAAGAACAGATCGTTTTGAAAAAAAGACATTTTTGCGGAACAGAAAGATCTACCACAGTCTAAACTCGCTTTAATCTTCATTCTTGATCAATGCGTTTAAGCGTATACTTTAAGAATAAATAGTGGTATGTGGCGTTCATTTTAAAAGGAATCACTTTTGTGACTTGAACAAAAAAATCTGTTCTAACTGTCCAGCATATCAGTTGAAAACTAGCTGTACTTTGAAATCAGAATCATTTTCATATAGATCGATATTGAATAAACAAATAAGATTCAAGAAGAAGTTATACTGTTATAATGCCCTTTTAATGAGGTTTCAAACGTTAATGACAATAACAGCTTTATTCCGAGTAAGATGTCGGCACAATGTATAGAATTCGCAGCGTAATTCAATGTATAACACTTTCTGTCCATCAAACATCTCCAAGTAAAGTAACAATCTATAGTATATCATGTGCCGCAATTCTGTTTCATCTGAAGCATAGATTAATACCTGAATATTTTTCCTTCGTCTCCAAGGAATGAGCACTGGTAGTTCGAAAGCTAATTAAAAATGTGCGTGATTATATTTTGTGGTTGAACAATATAAATGAATAGTTAAGACCGCTGAAATTAGAGAAAATATGATGCAGATTGTGTTGGATAGAAATTTAGGTATTCCAGGAATTTAAGCAGTTGATTAGTTATCGGGGTACATCTCAGTCTTTATGCTTGATAAACGGGATATTTAAGTATCGGTCTTTATGGATTTGATTGATTGGTTACAGGATTTCATCATGAGCTGACATCAGTTACAGAACCACTGAAAAACCTGGGAGTACTAGATAGCTGTTTCATCTTAGTTTGGGACTCTTTATCAGTACGAAGCCGCCGAAGTTTGAACGCAGGACCTTCTGGTTACAAGGTGAGCTTGTAGACCATTATGCCACTGGGACCCTATCCAGTGGCCCATGAATTCCAACTTCTGCCGATTCACGACATAGTGCGACCACTAGCCAATGTCTTCGACGAGTATTTGTCCTCACGCCCCACCTGCTGTACCCTACTGGTCATGACTTCTCACTAGAACGCCGAGTAAACACCTACGTGAATAAGGCCAGTCGCTAGTGAGCATCTCGTTGATATTCAAGTATTGGTTTGTCGTGAATTGGGAGAAGCTGGAATTCATGGGCCACTGGATAGGGTCCCAGTGGCATAATGGTCTACGAGCTCACCTTGTAACCAGAAGGTCCTGGGTTCAAACTTCGGTGGCTTCGTACTGATAAAGAGTCCCAAACTAAGATGAAACAGCTGTCCAGTACTCCCAGGTTTTTCAGTGGTTCTGTAACCGATGTCAGCTCATGATGAAATCCTGTAAACAGGATATTTATTGATTGAATAATTAGCCTGTGTTAATGCACTCAATGTTATAATCCGAGATAATTCAACTCAGCAGATGAATGTACATTTTGTGCAGGAAAAAATGATGGTTAGGGTAAGTGAAACCTCTAATACTATGACAATATCAGATTTAATTTAGACAAAATGTATCCACAATACACGGAGTTCTCATGGTATTTTTCTGCATAATATTTATGATCTCGATGTTAGATAGTAATCGAAATTGTATCGGATAACATATTGCTGCTTAGTGTAAAGTAAAATCCAACCTCTTTTTCTTCATCTCCTTGAGAAAATGCGCAGCAGCAGGTTGAAAGCTAATTAAAAATATGCCTGAGTGCATTTCGCAACAAGATATAAGTGGATCTAGCTGTAGGGATAAGTTTGTTATTAATAACTAGTCAGTATCAAGATTTCAGGGGGTGCAACAATTAACCACGGAAATTAATGAAACAATTAAACAGTAGAAATATTTGCAAAAATTGAACAACTGGATTACATAATAAATTGGTGGGTGGTGACTAGCAGTGGGATCCAGGATGCCCATTCCGTCTTATTTGGGACTCATCAGCTAGATGCACCTGCAACCCTGAGTGGATGACTGTGTTTCCACTGAGGCTGAAACCCAGTACCCATAGTTTCAAATGCCAGTTTTATCCACTAGACCCCTTGGGCTATGAGAGCCACCTCTTGTGTTATGAGTAACTCAATAATTATTTAATTCACTTTGAATCTTCCTGTTGAAGGATTGGACCAAAGTGTTCGGCCTCAGTATGACATGTCGGCTCCTAGTGCAGATGCTTCAATGACATCTGATTATTGTACTTGAAGTTAATTGATGGATAGGGACCAGCAGTCGAATCCAGGGTACGCATTCCGTCAACTGGCCCAAGTGGTCTAGTGGATAACACTTTGGCATTTGAAACTATGGGTACTGGGTTTCAGCCTCAGTGGGAACACAGTCAACCACTCGGGGCTGCAGGTGCATCTAGCTGATGAATCCCAAATAAGACGGAATGGGCATCCTGGATCCCACTGCTAGTCACCACCCACCAATTTATTATGTAATCCAGTTGTTCAATTTTTGCAAATATTTCTACTGTTTAATTGTTTCACTAACTTCCATGGTTAATTGTTGTACCCCCTGAAATCTTGATACTGACTAGTTATTACTAACAAACTTACCACTGCTGCGAGACTGTTGTATTTTCCGAATTGTATCAAAAAGGCTATGTATATTAGAGTATGAACCATAGAATCAAAGAATCTAATCGAAAAGTAATTATTTCTTCGCATAATTGTTTTGTCTTCCAAATGTATAATTGGGGATTTCTTCAGTATACCAACCCCGTTGGAAGTCAGTTACCTAAGGTAGTATTCCAACTTATTTTGCCAAGACCAGTTTACAGTACTTGTCATCTCACACCTCGTCTTATTATTATTTTGTTTATCAGGTAACTCCGAAAGCAGAGAACGACAAAGAGGATCGTCCAGGAAATGAAGATCATCGTTTATTATCACAAGCGGAAAATTCACTTCTTCTTAGAGGTTATGATTATTTAACCTCATCTAATGATACATATGAAGAGGATACAAATTATCTTTGTAACATTAATCCTAATATATTACATAATCAAAAGTATTGTTCGACATCTAATATTCAAAATGATGTTAATAATACTAGTCATCATATAATGAACACTAAAACATCCAATGGAGCCAAAGATCTTACTCCAAAATTTTCCTCTTTATCAACTTTAGAAATAACACAAAAAATAACTCCCTGTGTGTATAGTATGCCTTATGAGAAAAATGATATTACTATATCAAAGTGTAAGTGTTGAACACACTCATCTATTATTTTTAGTAAAAATATCTGTCAATAATAGTGAACTACTTAAATACTTTTGAGTAGTCTGGGTTCTGATTAACGATTAATAGACAAGGGATGTAGCCGTTTATAAGTATGAAATCAAAATCAAATTAAAGAAAGAAGAAAATATGCGTCATATAAAAGGAAAGGCGTTCAGCTAAGAGTTACTCTTTTCGGCGATATCATTCTCAAGCTGTACAAACTAAAGGAATATTTCCAAAGATGTGTCATTAGAATTGTAAATTATTTCTAGACAGCAAATTAAGTAATGTAGAAAGTGTTAATCGGATAGGAAATGGAATAAATTAAATAAATAAGTTGAGTGACGTAATATAATCGACGGGATTGAGTAGAATGCAAATAAAATTTGAATGACAGTCAAGTTAACCTCAGTGGTAATGAGGGGTAGAGATTTAATAGAGGGTGAGGGAAGAAAATAATACAATTAAGAAACAATAAATAAAAATAAGAATTACGTATTCGGTGTACAATGGATCTGATCTTTCTTAACACCAAATACGTTAATTATATTGCATCACTTAGCTTACTCATTTAATTTCATGTTAGTTTCGCCTAAAAGGGTAACTCATCGCTGTACGCCTTTTCTTTTATATGAGTCAGTGTGGATTTTCAAATTGCTTGAACATGTGAGTGTGAAATTTGCAGCCAGCGGATACTACAGGAAGGATCTTCACAGAACTGTTGTAAGCCAGAGAGTACTGAATAGTTGGTTTAATTCTGTTTTCAATTATCTCCATAGTGCGAGCAAGGGATATAATTCATAACTGTAAGCTTACAAGGAGAAAACCTCACTACTTCTGCCTCAGACCAGTAGCTTATGTTTTTCAGCTTCCCCTCACCCAGGATCTCAATTCTTAGCTTGAATTAGAAAATATAAGTCTTCGGATTCCAACAATTCAGTCGAACAGTAAAGTGTATGTAGTAGGACTTAATCGATCCATTTTCTGCCCTTCACACATTTGTAAGTGATCATGTTCTCATTGGTTTATTTGCTACTAAATGAGAATCTAATTCACCTTAAGTTTCATCATACCCTATCCCAACAAGCACCATCAGTGTATCTTGGAATAATGTCATAATGATCTATTATTAATACATCGTATATCCGTACATTATTATTCTTATCTAGGGTTCTCAGTGGAATATAGGGCTTCAGCAGCACATCTCCATTTCACTCTTTTCTCTACAGTCATTTACAGGTGGCTCCAAGATTCCTCAAAGCTTCTCGTCATATAAGCGCATTCACATCATCCTCGGACGCTCAATTCGTCGTTTCCCAATAGAGTCCCAATTTAAGTTATGGCTGGCGTGTGATATCACTCAACAGCCTCATTAGCACATTTCCAATTCATCTCCATTTCCTTCTGTATATTTGTTGGGCGACAGGTTCTTGTCTGGTTGCTTGTGTACCAGAGTTCACTACTACACATTCTTATTTCATATTCATTATAGATACAGAGAAGGCAACTGTTGATGAGAATCTGCAGAAATCTGTTAGAAATGCTATACGTTATGTACACATCAAGTATCTGAACCATTTAGAAGAGCTGGGCATACCTTAATGTTGAAGATCCAGAGTGTAGTAGATTTTCGCATTGAATTCAAAGTAGTAAACACCTGTTTCACCTTTCTGATTCTACCTTTGACAAACTGACCTGTGCTGTCTGTCTGTATTTATAACGATGACTTCCCTTCGATTTCCCCCGTTGATGGTGACTGGTGCTTATTTTTGTTGATTAGGGGTCATAATCACCTGTGTCTTATCCATGTGTATTTGAAGTTCTGTTTTCACTGTCACTTCTTCTGCCAACTTTTTGATTTTTTTCTATAGATCTTCCACGAAATCAAGATCTCTTGGAGTCTTTTTGTTTGTCAAACAGTTGTCCATCTTCTATCTCTTCATGGTCTGTTGTACTATCCCCTGCACTACAATCAGAAATATTGTTCTTAATGGCAGGCAAATTCGCCTTATGCCTCTGTTCACTTCAAAGGCTCTACTGAGCTTTCTGTTGTGAATTACTTGTCATGTGGCGTCATCATATAGCTGTTGAATGATGTTAATAAAGTTTTGTGGCACTTCGCAGAGTTGAGGCAATTTCCAAATTATGAGATTCACTTCGTTTGTTAGTATTTGCCGAAAACAAATGTATAACTAGAATGTTCCCCCATTTCGCTTCATTTTCAGCTAATTGTCAATCTGTCGGTCATACAAGACTGGAAGAGAAATACATCAGCAGGAATAACACGACCACCAAGAAAGACAGCAACAGTAACAATAGTCAAAAAGAATCAGTGGTGAATTATTCCAATGCACTGAGAATCGATGAGACAATCCGCTATAAAACTGCTTCATCAATTCATCGAAAAATTGACAGTTGTAAATTGAATGGAGTAAGTGTTCGCTTAACTTTGACCCGTTTTTTAAGCTACTTATATCAGTAAAAATAAGTAGTATTGACTGGTGTAAGGAAAACACTTAAATCGATGTGTTTCTAATCAATGGGAATAAAAAACTGATAAAATTATTGAGGATGAAAGAAACTCCTAATAAATTATGATATGACCTACTGTACCCCACTGGTCGGGAATGAGGACAGATACCCTCCGATGACACCGGCTAGTGGTCGTGTTATATCTTGAATTATCAGAAGTTGGAATTCGTGGGCTGGCCACGGAATCACGTCCCAGTGGTTTAAAGGTCTACGACCTCGCTTTGTAACCGGAAGGTCCTGGGTTCGAACCCAGGCGGGTGCGTACTGATGAGGAGTCCCAGGCTTAAACTAAAATGTCCATTTGCGCATTTTTTCATATTGTGCTTCTTTTATTGTCCTTTCATGTTTTTGTTGTTGTTCCAGAAGGATTTTTCATTTCTTCTCCGTGCCCTTTAATGCATCTATAAGCTTTTCAATATTCTTGTAGAAGACATATCACAATGTTCTACTTACTTAACACGTTTCTATTTGTCTCCTCCTCTTTAGTATAAATAGGACCATGTATGTTGGTGACAGTGTATGGTCCTCCTGACTTTGAGAGGAGTTTCCATGATGCTGGACGCCTCCAACAGTGGGCTTTCTCTCTCTCTCTACTTTACTAGGTCTTTGACTCTACACATTATGCATTTCTTCTTTTCTCTCTGTTTGTTTATGCTTCACGTTTCTGGTTGTTTCTTTCCATTCCATTCCCTATCTCTTTATATTCCACCGTTAGTGATGTGGCAAGATCTGACTGTGTATTGGTAGACATGGTTCTCAACTGCGAATTGACGGAAACGGTGACTTTCTTGTTGTTTCCTGGGTGGAAGCACGATATGCTAGTAGAGTCAATGGAAGCTCTGTTTCCCTTGGAAGCCAGTCTTTTTTTAGTTTAAGGTTATTTCTCTCCAGCAAACAATTAGTTTGTGGATAATATGGTGTTGTTATAATCCTAATTATACCTAGCTTTTGCGAGAGAGATGTAAATTCTTCGCTTTCAAAACAGGACTCTAATCTGTCACTGTCACCCTTGGCGCACCGTGGTCTTCAAAGATATGTTTAATAATTGTGTCAGTCGCAGTTAGTGATCGTTTATTTGGGATCGCGGCAGCGTCTATCCGTCATGTAGCCTGTTCCATGATCATCAGCATGTACTGATTACCACTGGCTGCCCACGAAAAAAGTATATATTTTTGTATATATATCTGAAGTAGTTCAGATTCGTATTATTATGATGAAATGAATTTGATTACAAATAAAATGATGTTTCAGGAGAGTCACTTTGGCGTTTGTCTATGAAGTCTATTAAGATGTAGGAAACTACGGTGGTATATTCTATTGATTGATGTGAGTGGTTGAAAACAGCTTACATCAAACATTAGGGTTTACCAGTCAGCCAGATTGAAGTGATCTAAACACGTGAATGCCTTTTCGATCATTCTGGGCTGAGCTCATCAGTAATATATCCAGCTCAGTGGGCTGAATTAGTTCAAATCCCTTAGCGGAACTGCTACTACGTTACTGTTTGACGCGAGTAGTCTCCAACTAGTCAAGGTAGTCAGAAGTATGAAGTACCACGCTATTTTTCCTACTTACAGCATTGAACTGATTACTTATTGTTATGTAAATATTTTAGATCTGTTCATCTGTGGCGATTTCTCCCATCAAACTCTGTAATTTGCACATAATGTATTTCATTTTAGACTGGATAATGTTGTAAAGTAATTGTTAGGCCTTAATCAGTGTTAATTATTTAATTTTCTTTATATATTTTTTACACATTTTCCACCGTCGAACAGAAATATAATTATCAGTCAGATTATGAGCCAATTTTATCAACAGTGGGCACAAATCAAAAGTTAAAATTAATCCAAGGTTCAACTGATATTCAAAATTCAATGTGTCAGTCGAAAATCTCAAATTCACTAAGTAATTTAAACTCTAAGCTACTTAAAAATGGACATCACCATCAAAAGCAACAATCAGGAGAAAAAAACCCACATACACAGCAATCTAGACATTCATCAAATCAAAATGGACACAAATTCACTGAGGATAATCATCATCATCATCATCATGAGATTAGTTCAGCTAGTAATTTACAAAATGGAAATGTTACTCATCAATGGAATAACTCTGATGTAAGTAAAATTGCAGATGGAGTTGACTGCTTTGCATATTTCTGTCTTTTCGTTTACGTAATGGAGAGTTTGGCAGTTGTGTAATTACTAGTAGATGGTTGGAGACTATCAGCAAGGAGATTTAGACCTATTTTTCCTTCTTGTCAGCATCTACAACATTGAAGGAGGTGATGCACTCTTAGAGATTTTAACTGGCATCACCTAGTGCTGGGTCCAAAGATATTTAAACTGTTCGACGTCATGGCTGACCTCATGTGGGTACATCGATTGATCGCTAAGGTGTAAGTGAGATGTTATATGCCTAGTTCCTAGTGTTAGTCCTGACTGAATTCTATTAGTATGTATCATTACTGAAATTTCACCTAAAAAACCGCACCATGGTTAAATTTAAACATTTCGAGAAAGTGCTTTGGAAGCATTTATGAGCATAAGTTCACGGCTTAACTGTAGGCTTTGTTGAGATGTATGTGAAACCGAGAACAAAATAATACCACCTTAAGGATTCGACTATATATCAAACAATTCTCCAGTCAGAAACAGGGTGAAACTGTCATTTAGTGAACGGGTTTCGTATGAAATGTGCAACATTACACATAACTATGTAAGTCCATCCATGATAAGTGTCTCTGAGGGAAGACTGTGAGGCACTATTATCCTACAATGCAACAGTGCTTCAGTGTAGTTTTTATCACTGACTGACATCAACTGCAAAAATATTGAATATTTATTCTGTAGTGAAAGCAAACGACTGGACCAGAGACTGAACCGAAGACATTCAAGCCACGAGTCGAGTTTCTCAACCATTCAGCTACCAGGTTGCCATCAAATGACCCGTGAATTCTAAATTTGTGACAAAATCTACACCGAAATTAATCACATTTCTTATTCGCGTAATGTTCAAATACCAATCTTCTGCTCATCAACGGGTACAAAATGGATATTTTGAAGTTCTCGTGAGAAGCTGTAACCTGTTTGATTCACTGTGTCGGTTATGAAGCACATGCACATCGATGACACTGAATAGCAGCAGCGCTATCTCACGAAATGAAAACGTCAGAATTCACGGGTATCTGAATTTCAGTCAAAGTGAGTGGAAGGTTAACAAACTTGACCTCGTAATCTGAACGTCGTTGTTTCGATACCTGGTACAGAAATGGTTGCGCGCTAGTGAAGACTTAAAACTGGGATGAAACATCTGTCCAGTGCTCCTTCAATTAAAGGAATCCCTAATTAATGTTGGTTTGTTACTAAATCTGCTTTGCGGGTGGAATTTGTGCTGCGTTCATGGAATAGGTCAAGTTATACAACTCCTGGAGTTGACTTTTTTCTAACATTTCTGCAAAAAGCAAAGGCATGGTGTGGGGATTTGAAAGAAACATCTTATCGCTGTTTGAAAGACAATCATTAAAAGTATCTGACTACTATAGTGTGTTCTATTGATTTTTCAGTTTCTGCTAAAGTAAACAGAGATGTCTAATTTGATTTCATTGTTGACAAAATGACAAATACTCAGAAAAATACGACTGAGGATGAGGGTGAAATTATCTTGAATAGGATGTAAATAATGACAGACAGGACACATAAGTCTAATATTATTATCATTAGCCTTGAAACACTGTGTTGCATTTCAAGGATATTTTAACAAATAACGTGCGTCCAGGATTCAGTGGTAGAATGTATGCCAGCCACACCTCAGATGGTCTGGGTTCGATTCCCGACCAATGCACACCCAAACCTCACCTAACCGTTGGTGGGCTTGGAAGAGAGGGGAAGTTTGACCTTAGGCTAGCAAACCCGGTGCTACTGAAACTTCAGAACTCAAGACTTAAGAATTCATTACATATCGCCCAACAAATATGTAGGACAAAGTGGAAATGGATCGGGCATAAGCTGTGGAGATCGTCGAATGACATCGCGCGCTAGGCCCTCGAGTGGAATTCTTATGGGATGCGACGAGCGGGTCGTCCTAGTGTGACATGGAGGAGATCGTGTGAGGAGGAGATAAGAGATTGTGGGCAACCGTGATCCAAGCTGAAGAGGGCAGCAGAAAGTAGAACAAAGTAGAGATGTGTTGTTAAAGCCCTATGGTCCACTTGGAACTCAAGGGAGTAATAATAATAAGAATGCAAAGTAATATGTATGTACATATGATGAAATGAACTTGAATTTTTATATTTCATTTATAAATTTTAGATAAATTTATCTCAGAAACTAATAGCGCACTCATCATCACCATTGTCATCACTAAATCATCATACTTCAGTGTCTTCACCAGTTTTAAATCATCACACTCCAGTTTCACTCCAAATTCATCAAAATCCCCATGATGAACTAGTTGCGGTCAATTCTAACACTATGAACAAAACTTCATCAATCTCAGTGATACCATGTAATGGCAATAAAAACAGCAGTAATAATCAAGACAAGTATAAACGAAGATACAATATGAACTGTAATAATAATAATAGTAATAGTCATAATAATATCCATAATGGAATATCATCAATCAGTAGTCATTCAGAACAACAATTACAATCCAGTCAACCAGTTCATAATCGATTCACTTCATTAAGTGCTATCAGTAATCATAAATCACGTTTGCCTAGATTCAATTATGAAGGGAATTCAAATGCAGTGCTCACTGTGAATTCAGCTGTTCGTAAAGGTCAGATGAATAAAACTGAAGATGACAATAATAAAGAGGATCTCGTGATATTTCGTAGTGCATCAACTACTGACTTTATTGATAATCATCAGGTAAGAAAGAGTTGTCTTGATTCTTTTTTATGGTGTATATTTTCTTATTTGATTAAAAAAGCCCTATCATTTCATTTCAAAAGACTAGGATGAGTAGTGAACAAAGAATATTACTTTCGATAACTTTTGCTTCTTCAGATTTCACCGTTATATACATCCATAATAGTTTATGGATTATTGTTACATGACATCATAAATGTTTTCCTTAAATAACGTCTTATCGGTATGATCGACAAATTGCAGGTCAAAAAATGTGAATATCAGATAAATTCAGAATAATAATACAGAATTTATGAGGTAGCACGGCCTGATTAAATCACTAAGCTACCTAAATTTTCTATCCATCGAAATGCATCATGTTTACTCCGTTTCTTATTGTATTAGTGATCTAATTACCACAATGAGTCACAGTTCATGCTCGAGCACTATTCTAAATAAGTTTCTACCTACCGCTAGGACTTTTTCCAAGGGAATACAGAAGGAATATAGTGTGAAGTACAACTGAAGCAAGCTTCGAGTGGAGCGATATTGCTTCAGAAAATATATTATCGATTATTATATTATTTAAAGCCCAAGCACAAGAAGTAAACACCTTGGAATGAAACTCGCTGAAAGTTTTGTAGTGTTTATAAACTAATTTTTCAGAATAAAGCAGTCATTATTATTATTATTACTACATCAGGTTAGCGTAGCAATATTCGCTGGACCTGTTTCTTTTGTATGCAGAGTGCCAGTTTGTGTTAAACGAACCGCAATGGCTTCTGCTATTCGGAGTATTTGACATTCAACAGGCCTTTGACAATTTATCTGGTAAACACCAGAGGACAGGCAAAGATTCTTCTATGCTGGTCCTAACAGTCCGTTTGGACCAGGTGATATAATATCAGAATATTGGTTGTTTTATCGATACCTTTGTTTATCAGTACTAGTAGATGTTCCTATGAACGGAGAATCAAGTTCCTAGAGCAACAACCCCAGCCTGCTGTTGAACCTGTATCGTTTTATGCATGATGTCATATACACGTGCTATTGAACTGCGATCTATCGATATTATTCATTAAATGATACTTCAAACTTTAATGTTGTCAGTGAGAATAATACTTTAATTTCTAGGGATACAGAAAACTGTAGAACCTAGTGAGATTATCGAAAAGAATATTTTTATCTTTTATTACAAATGAATTTTGATTATTATTTTTCCACTAATACTGTTACTTCTGTAAAAACCTATTAATTTGTTATTTAATATATCACATAGTGAAACAGTTTTTTACTGGATGACGTTTCGAACACAATTTATCCTTCATAATCATATCAGTTAGAATCACGCAACTTCGAGACTTGAGTTTTATACTTTTCTTTGCTCTCTTCTATTTATCATGGTGGTAGCGGAATTTCTCAGATGTCTGGGACAGGTGTTGAATCACTCCTATTACACGTATTTGCAGTTGATTCAATAAACAGAACTTCCGTTATCTGTCTCTCCCTCCACCCTGTTACATTAGATTTTAAAGTTGTCATCTTATCCCATCCGATTGTATGGTTGTGTGTAATTGCATGTAGTGAGCGGTATAGCTGAACTATTCTCCAGATTTTTTATTTTATTCGGGTCAACTAATGTAGATTTTGCTGAGTTTTTGCGCTCCGCTAGTCTGACTGACTGTGTTCCACTACTCTGACCTATGTATTTGACCTGACAATCATTTCAGCAGAGTATTACATAAACTAAATTGTTTTGTCTAATTGGCTCCACAGGATTGATCCGTTAATTGACAAAGCTTGTTTCTGATTGAGTTTGTGGTTGTAAATGCCACTTTTATTCCTGTATTGTTAAGAATTCTCCGTAAGGTTTCCGAGGTTCCTTCCTCGTATGGAAGTACCACTGGTGGTTTAAATTCCCAATTGTTGGTGCTGTCATTACCCCGTGCATGTTTGACATGCATGTCATCATTAATATTACTGTTATTATCACTATCAATACCATTATTTATTTTATTTTTACATTTTCCTGCATACTTCCTGATTAATTTATCAGGGTAATTATTAAGTTTGAAAGCTTCTCTTATATGCCTCACTTCTTGTCCTAGATTTTCCTTGGTACTTCTCAGTCTAAACTAACAAATTATATATATTATATATATAATATAATATAAAAGATAGAAAAATTTAATTCTTGAATGGAATGTACAATTTGCAAATCAATTCACAGTTTACACAGTTACAGGTGAAATGTCATCACAGTTTCCTTTGGAAACCGAAATTATTCAAATCACAATACGTAAAAGTATATACTATTGATTGATTGACTGATTGAGATGCGTAGTTGTATACTACTCACATCAGCCAGTAGTGATCGCTAGCCAGATAGAAGTGATCTAAACACCTGTGGATGCCCTCTTCTGCTCGTTTTGTGCCGAGCTCATCTGTGATGTACCACGTTCAACTCAACTCAAACAGCCAAGTCAGTTCAAACCACACGGTTTCTGGCTAATTCTTAATTCAAAACTTTAAGCCAAAAATTTTCATAAGTTATATATCATGATGATCAATTGGAAACCGTCAGTGAAATATTTTACGCTTACAGTTTACGACTGTTGTTATCACCAGTAGGTTAACCATGGGCAGTGTTCATATACATTCCTAGAAGTTGGAAGCACACCTTTTGCCAGTATAGTATAGTCAAAGGTAGTCGACAGTAGGTCATCGAACTAGATTTCGTGCTTAACAGCACTTGTTAGAAAAACGTATTATCAATATCGAAGGAAACGATTTCCTTTCGGAGATTGATAAATGAATGACTTAGCAGCATGTCTTATGCCGCTAGCCTGTGTTTATTTGAGGTAGGGGGTGTATTATTGAAATATTTCAGTAGATTTTATTAACAACAACCTTTATGGTTAATTTCCCATAAAATTTCATGAAATCTTAATGGCAAAACTGTAGTACAAAGAGTCGGATATGCCGAAAGTCATTCATCTTTGAATATAGATGGAGTATGATTCCGGTAATTAGGTAAAATGCCACCCCCTGGTTATTAATCTGATGATTAGAGAATGATGCATTTGTCCGGTTTCTTGATGATTTTGCTGTATGTTCCTCTTTGGGTTTTAAGTGTATATTGTTGAGTCCCTTAACTAAGTGTTCTTGCACTCCCAAGGTTTCAATAATACTGAGGTCAATCTTAAAATCGATTCAACACCTGCAATCCAATTTTGAAAATTAAACTATTTCTCACTAGTGACTGACTACAGGATGAGGTTGTGTGGAGTTTTAGAGGGAAGTCCTGACCAGTGGGGGCCACCAAGTTGGGTGTGGGGACAAATACTCGTCGACGACACTGCTTGGCGTTTGCGCTATGTATCCCAAATTCGCAGAAGTTAGAGTTGATGGGCCACTGAACTCCATCCTAGTGGCTCTATGGTATACGAGGTCGTCTTGTAACCTGTAGGTTCTGAATAAGTCCCCGGTGGGTTGATCATGTGTACTTCTGGAGAGTCTCAGACTAGAACGAAATAGCTGACAAGTCCTCCCTGCTGGTTTTGAATGGTTCTCCAATTGATGTCAGTCCGTGATCAATCTTGAAATGGAACTGTTGTTGAAGTAAAATTTTATCGTTTCGACAGAGCTCCAATTAAATCCGCAAAACAGACATCTGTCTAACAAGGAAAAAATCGATATCTTCATTTTTACAGCTATGATGTGGTTTTAATATATGTAGTATAATTTTAAGCTGGTGTAGTTTTAAAATAGATTATAGTACTGTTGAATATCTAACAACCGCTTGGTTTTTATTGCTCAATACACAAGTATGATGTTTTGAGAATGAACTTTCTGTCACATTTGTATCTAATTCTTATCTTTTTTTAGGTATCCACTAACAGTTATATTCAACTAGTGGGTGCAGCAACTCTATCAAAACCAATGAAGTTAGATTCAACAAAAATATCACATTTCGTTGATAATTATCAGAATACACATTTACCTCTACCCAATTATGTGTATAATAATCAATCAATTGGTAATGGAAAATTAATGAAACATTATTGTCCTTTACCAGCTACAAATTATCAACAAACACCAACTATAACTAATGACATTTTACCTGCTAGCATAAATCCAAGTCATTTGAACACTGCTCACAGTAACAGTCCGATTGTGAACATAATTAGAAAGCAGAAAGTGTCAAATGGTACTGCTGATCCAGTCAAACTTAGAGCTATGTTAAGCACAAAATCCGCCTATTCAAGAAAATAAATCCTACCTTCAGGTTGCTTTTGATTGGTCAATTTTTTTAATGAATCATTATTTCTAAGTACTGATTGGCTACTACAGGAAAGTGAGGATAGACACACTGACCTTCAATGCACATGTAAATGTATAACAAAGCACACGGCTAAAGCAAACACACAACTGTACCTCATTTTCATACTACTTTGTTATGCATTCAGCATGAGATGTATGTGCCTCATCAGTTTAAATATTCTTGGGAATATTACACTTTTCAAGCTTGATACCTTTGTTGTAATTTTATGATGATGGACTTAAATTGTTCTTCCATCTTAGGTACTCCTACAAGTAAATATGATTGTAATAGGCATAAATCATTTCAGGTGTCTCGCTTATTTTTCTGTACAGAATAATAATACACAAAAAAGATGCCTTAATTATTATTATTATTATTAATGTTAGTCAATGTAATTTTCTCACCTTCAAACCTTTCCCTAAAGTTTTATTTAATTAAAAAAAAGTGTTAGTTTAGTTTTGTAATTTATTACTTCATATTTGTATATTTTTTGCCTAATGCCTTTTCTTATGCTCATATTGAATAAGAGGCGATTGTATACAAAAAATAAATATAATACTTCGATTCATGGTGTCTTCTTAATGGATTTGATAGTTAATTCGTAGCTGGGTTCGAGTTCCAGACGATGCACACCGAAATTTCGCTTAGTTTAATAGCCTACAGAAGGCTGAACTTGAAGCTAATAACCCCACTTTGTAAGAAATAGCATCACTGCTCCTGAAACTCCAAAGCTTGAAGCCGTAGGTCCCACTCAGAATGAGAAAGAAAACCTGGCTTAGTGAGAGCAAACAACTGCACTACTAACTGAGAACAATGTAACAGCAAATGTCTACATTTTGAGTTGCGGATACCTTGGTAACTTTTTATTGTATTTAACCGGGAACAACTTTCAGTTATAGTCTATGCATCATTGTGGGTGGCACCTAATGACTGGATTTTTTCCTCAGGATTTGCACTGGATTTCCAGCACCTGTTTACCTGAGACTTAACCTAGAATACTTAGAATATGCATACAATAGGTGAAGCTGAATCATTCTGAGACTCATCAAATATCAGAGTCAGTAAATACGTGAAAATAACAGACCAACGTCGTCAAAACACCTCAAATCTAAAGCATCTATCTGCTTACATTTTTAAGACAATTTTATTCACATTTGTGAGTTTCTTCACTGGAGTGATTTTTTGAACAAGATTATCACCTACGATCTCATCAAATAAGTCTCCTTACTCTCTGAAATCTTAAATGATATGCAATGACTTCATACTGCGAAAAAATGAATAGTGTTAGAAGAATACTTATAATAAAGGTTTTTGTATTTCCCAATGAATGAAAAACAAAACAATATTGCTTTTACTGACGTTTCGCTATTTAATTGCTAATAGCTTTATCAAAGTATTATTAAACCGGAATTTACATAACCTCAGCATATATACAACAAAGAGTTAAGAGGTGAGAAAATAGACTTAGGTCAAGTTAAAGGGACATATTGAAAGTCAAAATAGCAATGAAGATCACTAAACCAAATAACAAAGGTAATAGTACATCTGTTATGATATCAAAATTATGATATCAATTCCACACATGTATATAAATTAAGGAAAAAGTTGTGTGAGTAGCTTGATATGATTATGAGCAATAATTTGTGCTCTAAACGTCATCAGTTAATATTACTGTGTGACTTATCAAAATAAAATCTTATCTATAATGGATTTGTACCACAGTACCCAAGTTTTATATTTATATCAAAAAAAGTTTACTAACTTGATCATCGTTCATCTGTCTGGGGTCATTTTTCGTTGTCAAGTTGGTCAATTGATAAAGATAACAAAACCAAGTGTAGATTGTTGGATTTGATCAGTGTGTAAAATTATAAAACCAGTGTGTGTTTACATAGTGAACTTGTATATCATATTCGTGTTGATTTTGTCACTTCATGGGGGAGGGAGGTGTTGTAACCAGGTCAGATTCTGTTTCAGTCCATCATTCCTATTCAGGCAATTTGGATTCCACTTGATATGAAGTGCTTCTGATATTAGAGGTTCTTTGTGATTTCTGAAGTTTTCTGGATTATTTCAATATTGTCAAAATCAATTTTGTGGCCTGATTCTGTAGCGTGTAGACCTATGGCTGATGATTTTTCAAGTTTTTCTAGTTCAACCGGATTTCTCAGTGGTCGAACAGATGCTCTACGGTGTTCATTTCTTCTGATTTTGATTTTGCTCTAGCGATGTTTGTCCGATGTATATCGCATCACATTCGAAGCATTGTATTTTATAGACACAATTAGATAGAGAATCTTTAGGGATTTGGTCTTTTATATGGACAAGGTTGCTTTGAAGTGTGTCTGATGTTTTGAAGAAAACTCTAATGTCCAGGTGATTGAGTACTCTTCTGATATCGTCTGACGTCTCTGCTCTATATGGAATGACGACTGTTGAGGTCCATGTTTTCGGAATGCGTTTTCGGCCATACTTAGTGTCTGTGTTGATTTTGTTGATGAAGTTCCATGGGTAGTTGTTTTGCTTAAGAGTTTCAGTAATGTTTGATATTTCTTCTTCTTTTTCTTTCTCGTCGGTTATCAGAGTGTGGTCGTGTAAGAAGACTTGAAACAACTGAAATCTTTGCGCTGATGGGGTGTGATAATTTGAAGTCTAAATGTTTATTGCAGTGGGTTTTCTTCCTGAATATGGATATACTAAAGTGTCCATTTTCCCTTCTCTTAACTAGGCAGTCTAGAAATGGTAATTCATTGACGTCTGATTCTGCTTCCGAATTGAACTGGATTCTGGGAGATACACAGTTTATTTTCTCCAGAAATGAAGTGTGTAGATCTCGTTTTAGCACTACAAAAGTGTCATCTACATATCTTAACCATATTTTAGGAGTGAGTATGCTTGAAAAGATGTTATTTTCGAATCTATTCATGAAATGGTCAGCGACTATTGGGGAGACTGATGAACCCATAGCAACCCCATTTGTCTGTCTATATAAACTCCCTTTAAATGTAAAATAATTATTTTCTAGACAGAATTTCAATAATTTTACACACTGATCAAATCCAACAATCTACACTTGGTTTTGTTATCTTTATCAATTGACCAACTTGACAACGAAAAATGACCCCAGACAGACGAACGATGATCAAGTTAGTAAACTTTATTCTGAAATCATAATAGATATATTAGTACCTTTGTTATTTGGTTTAGTGATCTTCATTGCGATTTGACTTTCAGTATGTCCCTTTAACTTGACCTAAGTCTATTTCTCACCTCTTAACTCTTTGTTGTATATGCTGAGGTTATGTAAATTCCGGTCTAATAATACTTTGATAAAGCTACCAGCATTAAATAGCGAAACGTCAGTAAAAGCAATATTGTTTTGTTTTTCATTCATTGGGAAATACAAAAGCCTTCATTATAATGAATATCATATGCCCAATTTGTGAAAAGTGAACTTGGTTTGGACATATATAGGAGAGTACTTAGTTCAATATAGTAGCAGTAGTAATCGGATCAGCATTGAATTTCTTCAAATGTATATGAGAAAATTTCCCATGCAAATGACTATCATTACTAGTAGAAAGAATTTCTGATAAACAAAACTAAGGAGTTCAGCGGAGAAGCTCTTTTTGAGGAAGTCATTCGCTTTAACTATGCAAGCTCACTTCTATACAATTATTTTTCATAAAAAAGGATAGTAACAAAGGAAATAAATCATCGCTAAGATTAATCAATACATAATGGACATCTGAATAAGGGTGTTAGAATTACGTAATAAAATAAATGACTTAAGTATTGAGTTGTAATATAGATATACATAGAGCAGAGAAAAAATGTGGTACTAAGTACGACTTAAAAAGAATAGAAAGAGTTGAATTAGAGATGGTTGGAATAAAAGGCTTCTTGCCATAATGATAGAAGTAGTTGAAAAATTCTGTGGATGACGAGAGCTCTGACAGTATATGGAAGGCGAAAGTCTTCTGTCTTTTTCAGGTTGCTGTTGACTTCATAGACAGAATTTGTCGAGACAAATTGGCCTGTATTAATCAGTAAATGTTCAGCAAATGAGCATTTTTTATGGAGCCGCCAGCACTTTTCATCTACAACTTAAGCTACTTATAAGTAGCCATTGTGTTTTCTAACAAAAGTAGTTTAAAATCTCTTAACGTAAATATTTTGGACAGTTGGTCTCATTCGTTACCAATATGGATATACTTCTTATCAGTTGCCCAATCTTTGCACATTAATAACGTCCTTCTAACTAAGGAAAGATGTTCGTATCAGTCGTTTTCATATTGATGAAATAATGGTAAATTGTGTGTTTACTGCATACGAAATCTTGCCTAATTCACTAGTTCACTAACCTACTAGCCAAGCCTAAGCTTGGAGAAAGTCGGAGATTGCACATGGGGATATAGACGCTCCTCCGAAAAATCAAGCTAGTCGCTACAAAAACTTCAACTCACATAGCAAATATAATAAAAAAAACTTATTCTTCGTTGGAATCGGAGAGATTAAATGACGCCAGCTGTTGAAAGCCTTCGGGAAGTCACTCAGCCGAAGTGTCCTCTGTCGAGGGAAGTAAAAATGAGCATAGGTGCATGGAATGTCCACAAATTGTTTGAAGCTGGGAAGGCTGTTCTGTTTACGAAGTGGATGAGGAGATACGGCACAGGAGTGCTTGGAATCTATGAGGGCAGATGGGTTGGAATGGAGATAGAGTCAATAATCTACTACAGTCACCCAAGAGGCAACCACAAACAGGCTGAAGAAGTGATTTTCATCATGTCACCAACCGTATCCAAAGCTGTCATGCAGTGGGAGCCAATCTTCTGCAGGATGATGATAGTAAGAAGCTCAATAAAAATCAATGAGCTAAACTTCTGAGGGTGACATGGAGGAGATCATACAAGGAGGAAATGAAATCCTATGGGCAGTCATGGAGCCAGCCGAGAAAGACGATAGAAAACAGAGCGAAATGAATGATTTGCTGCTGAAACCCCATCATCCGCCCAGAACCCAAGGGAATGATGACGATATTATATGCTGAGATTTGGCTCATAGGAGGAAGTGCTGAACTTTCGACCAGTAGGTCGTGTGTTTGAATACCCCTCCGCCTACTTTAGCCTAGGGAACTAGCTAATGTCATTCGATCTCAAGAAGTGTGGTTCAAAGCTTAGGTAATTAGGTCCTAAGAACATATATTCGCTAATACACACGTGTTGAGTACTGATATGGACTTATAAGTATCTGGATTGTTAAAAAAGTTGATCAGCAGTCAGTTCGACAGTCAAATATAGGTTATTTGAATGGGTTTAAAAATGTAGGATACTATTAAGTGCTGATAAACAGTTCTATTAATTACATACCAGTGTGCTGATCTCTAGAGAATCACTCCTTTTTTAAACTTGACAAACATTTTAGCTCAGTGTATATAGTTCATGTTGCTGTTGATTTAAAACAATTCAGTAATGGGCAGCTTAACAGCTTTATTAACTGAAGATTGATATTTCTATTTATTGTAAGTCATAAGTAATCATTTGCAAGGATCCAATTGATTTCAGTGTAGATTTCTTCGGATGTTAAAAAGTAATTTGTTACTGACAACGACCTACAGAGGATGTTGAGTTTTCCAATCTAATATTGTGAAATAACATACTAGTAGTTAGTTATTTTGGATTTAAGTTGATTGATCATTGTGTTTAGTGCTTAGTATTGGTGTTGACTGAGTTGTGTCAGTTAAGTTTACAAATAGTCACCCTGATAGTTGATTAGACATTGTGAAGTAGTTTGAACTGTTGTTGGGCGGTAACGTAACATCGTCAGGTCTCGTGGTTATTGCCACTTATTATTAAGGCGTATCTTCAAACCAATAAGAAGTGATATCCCCCTCATTGAGCATAGCGAAGACATCAAATGAAAAATAAACAACCAAGAACTGCAATCGTTAATTACCATCAATAAGGGGAATCTAGAAGTCGGCCCCTTCATTATCCGGGATACGTGGCACTGTTTCAACTACAACTGGCTTAGAGACTTAGTGTACACGCCAACAAAGGCATTTTCAACAGGTTACAGACGAGATTGCCGTTCGGAATGGATAAGTAATGTGAGAATCTGTCTGGCAGCCAAAAAGCAACCTTTCATATGACAGATATCCCGAGGGAAATGCAGATGGTTTTGAAATACTCTAAGCAGACATTCAACTAACAACATGTGCCAGTCAAGTCCACGATTGGAACCCGAGTCGGAAGAGACAAGTCGATCGTAAAAGGTGACATGGCGATCATGTGAAGCAGAGACAAAGTGTTGTGGGCAGTCGCGGAGTGAGGTGGAAATGATGACAGCAGATGAAGTGTAATGGTGGAATGTTGCTGAAGCATTATATTCCACTCAGAACACAAGAAGCGAATAATAATAGCAATAATTCATCGGATATGTCGTGCAAGTCAACAAAAGACGAGTATAGAAAAACCTTTTTCAGCTCAATAACGGACAAATAAAGACAAATAGTCATCATTGAGGTACAAAATTCAGACATCAATTTTTGTGACTGATTTAAGCATATCATTTGCACAGAAGCAGATGATCTATCCCAAGATCTGTATTCTCAGTAAACAAACTTTTTCCGTGTCGTTTGCTCTTCAAGTTCTCTTTAGTTAACCGATGTTATGAATATATACAAGAGCAAAAATATGTATCTACACAGGAATCACAAGACATGTTATTAAGAAACTCATCACAAATGATATACTGATAATTACGTTATCAGATAAGGGAACAGGATTAGTGATTCTGAATAAGAATAACAACACAAATTGATGAATAATAAGCTAGCTAATCGAAAAACGAAAAATTTCTGTAAATGAACGAATAAAAAGAATAGTAAAAATAACAGGCAGCTATATCTAAAGGCTGTTTGTTGTACTCAAAATTCATGAACAAAAAGTACGATTAATGCTTTTTTGATCGAATCAAAGGATAGATTTGCCATTCACACAGTTTGAGGTGAAAATTCCATACAGTTTCTTTTGTAAATAAAATTTATTTAGATCACAGTCTATACTCAGTTTGATACTATAAATGGGACTCACGAGAGCAAACATGTATGCATCACTGATTAATATCAGTAACTGGATACCACTCACATCAATGGGTAGTGTCTCTAAAAGAAACTGTGAAGAAACTCCACCTCGAACTGCGTAAAGTGCAAATTTAGCGTTTTACCGCTTTACTGAAGGAGCTAGTCAATATTCGAATAGTTTGAACTGATTCTGCTGTCGAAGCTGAGTCAGACTGGGTACGTGGCTGAAGAGCTAGGCTCCAAACCAACATGTGGTGATTAGGTTACTTTGAAGTGTCTAACAAGCACTACTGGTTGATGTGAGTGACATCCAACTATTCAAATCAGTGAATCTGCAGTATATAGCACCATTCAACCTTTGATTTGTGAAATACTGTAAAGTGTAATTTTAAGAAATTGTTCGTCACTATTTTGAAGTCCTTACATAAACAGATAGTCTCATACATTGTGAAGAATTTGTTTGAATTTACAGATAAATTCAAAAGTACTAAGTATATTGAGAATAAAATATTGATGTCCTTGAAAGCACCTTTTTCTTTTGATAAATGTGACCACTGGGAGGAACTGTCAACTATATCTTTGAATAAGCGGATGAAAAATCTTTATCAGATATCCCCGTAGAATTATTGCCTAAGCATGCTACAGAAGCAGAACTAGAAATTACAGACAGATATGGACTGAGTCGTAGCGGACTCTTGGGTACCATTTGTCTAGTAAGAAAAGCAAATGAGTAATATCAATAAAGTGGACGTAACTAAATCGTTCATGTATCAGGAAGAGTTCGGCGGTAAAGGGTATTTACCTTTTCACTTCTACCCCTCTTTCAATACAGTTAGAATCTGAGAGGAAACTCTGAGCTCTATTATAAGGACTATCTGTTCAGGTGATAGTATTTCAGAGGAAATACTGAGTGATCTTCTAAAATAACAAGTTAACACTCACAAAGTTATTATTGATCATCTTCATCAAAATAAGATAAAAAGAACAAACAATATAAAATGTGCACATTTTATTTTGGGGCCTTTCTTCAGCTGCAGGCAGCATGAAATATGCGTTGCATTAATAAAATATGAATATACAATCTTGATTCTATTAGTAGGAGTTTGGTATGAAGAGTGTATTTTAAGCAAACAGAGATAGTATAACCATTTACAAATCCCATGACAAGAAAGCAGTTACTTATCGTATATTTGGAAAAATATTCGAGAACTTTTGGTAGCTGGCCTAAAAACCAAAAAGCTCACTAATTGACCAAGAGCATACAGGAAACGGGATTACAGAATGACATACAAGTAAGCACCTGGGATAAATTCAGGATCGATAGAACAAGAAGTGATCATGGTACTAAAATAACAAGATGGAATATCTGATTACGTAATAAGTGGAAAACCATTTTACCAGAGCAAATTGAAATTAATCGCTTTGTCTGTGTACACAAGTTTGATGTGAGTTGCTTCATGGTAATAGATTCAACGGATCGAAGTAGAGTTCGAACTGCTTGTTTTACGAAAACAGTAAATGCAGTTAGAATATTCACTTTGTGTGCCATTTCGATTGGATGTCAACAAATGACACTGGTAAGGGACTGGGGAGCTTTCGGACTCAGGCTTCTTGTAATATTTTCTGACTAGTGAATAACTGTCTGCCTTTGTCTGAATTTGTAAATACAACTGGAGTTCACTTCAGATTGGTATCTATCCAGTTTCTACGGATAAAGAGTAAGACTAGTTTTGCAGAAAAGAGTAATTTTAGTTGCTGGATAGGTTGTAGCAAGGATAGCTCTGAATCTCTTGTTTGAACGATGTGATACATCATCCCCTTTGAAGGCTATTCGGATGAACACAGGGTTCTCCTTGACCTCAATCATATTCTTATCATTACTGTTATTTTTTTCCGAGTCGTTCTTCAGATTTCTTCTCATACCCATTTTCACACAACTGCTTTTCAAGGAAGTTGAGTCTCCAGAGTAAAATATACACGATCTATCAAACTGCATTTTGATCAGTCTTTATTTGTATTTTTACTGGATCTAAACTGACATATTTCGAATACTGTTCAGTCCAGGTATCCTTATGGAAACTTACTCTTATGGTTGTGCCAGAATGCCTTCTTCTCATCGATAAATCTAGGTAGTGAAACTGATATTTGCATTCGTATAACACTGTGAGAATAGTGTTTTGATGGACACTGGTGAAGCTTTGGAGTAATTTACTAGCGTGGTTCATGACCTTGCAAATCACAACGGTATCACCTACATACCTTCCATAAAAAGCTACTCTTTTCAGATGCAGATTTCGTTTCGTTTATTTCTAGATTTCCTACAAATGCATCAGCATGAACAGGCTACTCCTCATGGCTACTTTGTGAATCTGTCTAAAACTTTTATTTTAGAAGCGAAATTGTACATTTTTTGTGCATAACATTTTCTCATGGTTTTACTTGGTAAGGGAAGCAATTCAGGTTGTAACCTCAACTGTCTCATCAAGCATGAAATTGGTGGATAAAGAGGATATGTTGAAAGGTATCAAGAATTTGTCAGAATTGCCCAGATCACTCATTTTCTCAGCGAAATCAATAGTCTTTGCATAGCGGATAGGTTACGGCTCCTCTTTTTGCCTGTGGGCTAGTTTATGGAACGACGGGTGCTTCATCGACGTTACTGTTTACAGAGGGGAAATGATTACCAGGAGATTTAGATTATCTTGCCTAGCGTTATCCTGGATCATGTGTTAAGTTTAGTTCGACTGATATTATCTCACCATCCCTAAATGTAATGGGAAAGCCGCTTTTACTTATCTCTGAATCTTCATTGAAGGATTTCGTGGACCCAGGACAATTTGCTTAGAAACACATTGGGTGTTCTTTAGGTGTCGCTGTTGTCATACATCATAATATTGTCTCCAGGTCAGTCATAGATGCTAAACATATGACACAAGCAGGAAGCAGTACACTGTTTACAATGGTGTGTCCTCAACTGCTTCACTTTAGCTGATGTTCCCCAAGGCGCTGTTCTTTCTCCTTTTCTGTTTCCTTTCTGCTTACATGACTTGCCCCATTCTGGTGATGTTAGTTCTTCTAAGTATGCCGATGGTCTGAATGTTTCCATGCCATGCACATATCGAACAGATTGTTCCAAAATGAACAGCTTTTTATCAGAAATTAGTCAGTGGTCCTTGTCAAATGGTCTTAAGCTAAATCCCTCTAAATTTCAGGGTGTTAGTTTCGGCAAATCATATCATGCATTTATGACTGTAGAACCCCAGAATAGGAATTTATTGTGTATTTTAAAACCAATTAGTAACACTTATTATCATCTATATGGAGGCCTGCCGAGTCGCAGAGTTCCATTTCACCTTAAATTTCAAATCATTCCATTAATAGGAGTCTACCAATCCAAGGTTATCCCAAATAGGCTGACTATCTATTTCTCTTTTTGCTGATGAGTAGAAACCACGGAGAAGAGATATCTCTGACGAAATTTTCTCTGCTTAATAAATATAAACGAAACCCCGTGGTGAAAAGTAAAACATAACACTACATATTTAAAAGTCGAAAGCATAAATTTAAATGAAGAATATTAAGGACAACATTATATTTCCATCCAATCACTGTTTTTAGAATTCTTGAAATGACCTTGTACAACCAATTAAGTGTGAACCAATTGGAAGAGAAACCTAGACTATTATAGCCTCATGAAATTTCTTATAACGTTTGTTTTTAAACATTAATTTCTCACCTATTCTATTTGATGTGCACTGATTTTAACATTAGACATTTTTACTTTATATAAAGTAAATTTGTCATTCATTCACAGTTTTTACATGTCATCGGAACTTGAACCGCATATATTAAAACGATTTGAAATTGAAAAACGAATAGGCAAAGGTGTAAGTGAAATTTAGAATAATTATTGATTTTTAATTTCCATTATTTATTCACTATTGTATAATTTGATCACTACTAGAGGTGATCCATCAGATTTCATAGTTGTCTGTGTGCAGGTTGCATCGACACAGAATGACTAATTTGCTTTTAAGTGTTAGTTATCTGTGCCGAATTGCTCAGACTACCTTAATCTGCTTCCAGTGGAACACAGATTCCATGTTGGTTGAGTATGAGTCAGTGGTTGAGATTATGAGTCATTCTGATCACTTGCTCATATATACTACAAATCATGAAATACTTTATGTGAAAACACCGGAAAATTGGAATATTTTCTATTTTTATTTATTTATTTTTTTTGATTACAGCTTGATTCCACACCGTATTTTTTGGTACAAGTATGGAATTTTCAGCATGGATATCGGTAGCCCAAATTTTGCAGACCGACCATAGATATCGGGTGTGCTTCGTCAGGGGATCGAACCCCGGACCATGTGCATGGTCGGCGAGAGTCCTAACCACTGTGCCACCGACGCACATGTGTGGTTTATGTAAACATAGTCTATGAAGACAATAGCGTTTGGACACCTAAATTGGTATATATTATTTCATTTCAACAGAGGCTTGAAGCCCTATGTTCTACTGGGAACGTAAAGGAATAAAAAAAATCAACCATCAAAATATCGAATAACTTCATTTTCGGTAGTTACTTAGTTCCTCAGGAAAATTTGAGTTGCAGAGACTGAAAGGGAACAGAACTGTTTTGTGGTGTTTTGAAAGTACTATAAACTTTCTGTTCCATTTCCAACTCACTGTAACTGCAAGTGAAGCCTAATTTCCATTTTCCATCATTAGCTCTCCAGTGTACTTGCTCTTTTTCCTAGAAACTCTAAATGTACTAGGTGTTGTGATCTGAACGATATGGGTTAAAAAGGGAACTGTGGTGTAATTTGACCTCGAACCGTGTAAACTGTGAGAGGCGAATCAATTGTCCAGTACCGAATTCAACTTAACGTATTACCAGTTCAACCAAGTATTTAGACAGAATGTAGTCGGTTTAAACTGACTCGCCTGTTTGCAATGAATCGCACTAAATGCACAAATCGACTGTCCGGTGTTTAATGTACTTCGCTTTGTCTAGTAAGCACTACTGATTGATGCGGGTAGTATGGAACTACTTATTTCGATCAGTCAGTAGTATATACACTTAGTTAACAATCTAGCTCAAAAGCTCGTTACTCTATCTGCCCCTTTATTGAATCTCTAAAATTTTCATAATTCATCTTTAGGGTATTGCATTGTCATTTACCTTGATAGATAGATATAAAGACAGGAAAGTAAATTAGAATAGATGTTTTGACGTAAGTGTTGTGGCTCAGATATATTTCATACTTCAAAATATTACATGAAGAGGAGGTGAACGAAAGCGTACTGTTGTTTAAATTACCAATTGACGAGAATTTAGTTATTGGAAAATTTTGACTACATCTGTGCAACTGTGATTAACTTCAAGCCATCTCAAAGATAATCTTATACAGCTAACTTTTAACATGAACGAAGATTCCACTAGACAGCTTTGACGTCTACTCAGTATTTAGAACACCAAAAACTTTTTGAATTTTAATCAGCTCTGTATCTGGGTGTAGCTATTTCCAGTCTCTTCCCAGCCCCCCTACCAATAAAATATAATCCTATTTCACTTAATATTCGTCCTTAAAAAACTTAGTTATTGTCATATTCCTGACAGAATGAATGGCCAGTTCACTGAAAGTGTCGCCGAACAGTGATTCATTTTGTAGATTTACAGAATAAAACACTTAATGACAGCTCAGCAACTCTGCTTACTGTTCTCATCTGTGTGAGAAGGTATGACACAAAAACAGCATGTCCTGTGATTCAACTTCATCATTCTTAGGATAGAATAGTGTGGGTGTTAATTATGAGTTAGTATAAGAACACGGTGTGGAGAAGGGGGGATTTCATACACAATTTTCTCTTCATAAGCTTGAACAGAGAAAGAAAAATCATTGGTGCACACATTAGCCTATTGTATTTCATCGATTCTCCTCAATTGAATACAACCTGTAGTGTATAATAAAACAAGTAATGATATAACGATTTCAACATAGTTTTTTTATCAACAGGAGTCAGTCCTCCAGTAAGGATTGTTGTAATAACGTCACGAAATAAATTAAAGTAAACCGATACATCCGTCGTTAGGAGTGGTAGTATTAAGAATAAATTTGATAAGTTAGTAGCTATTGCGTTATCAGTAATAATACATTAAAATGAGTAGAACTCATAAGATCAAAAAAGAAAACCTAATTTTGGTGTGTAGTTAGTTTAATGAGAAGATAAGTAGATTGAGTAGAATTCAAAAGGTCAAAAAATAAGTCTAATGTCAAAGTCAAATGAGAAAATAAGGAAAAAACAAAGTGATGTAATAAGCAAACAAACAGTTACTAAGGTAATTGGGGTTCAGAGATGGAGTTTGTCCTATTGCGACAGCTTCAGCCAGCCGAAGAAGACTTCGGTTGTCTTCTGTGATAATTATTTTCAGTGCTGCCAAAGTGCCTGCTCTGTGCCCTATGTCTGTCAGGTGATTAATGAATACAGAATTCACATTATAAGACCCCTTTAAACCAAAGTCATTCTGGTACGTGTTGTAAAGCCCTTCTTTTCGTTCTCCTCATGTAACTGCTTCTCGGGGAGGGGGTGGTTGTTACAGACTTCAGTATCTTTTGGATATTATGGATCTGTGTATTATGAATACCAGTGTTTCATTTTGATGAATTTTCGGTTTTACAAATTCAGACTTTTACAGTTTGTCCACAATTACATATTGCCCATCACTGAATTCTGTTTCGCTTATCGTTATAGTAAAGGTAACAAAAAGTGGTATTATGTATCGCAGTAACTTCGTCTGGAGAAAGGTTCACTGTTGTAATAATCAATTCGCCATCTTTTATTACGTAAATCGCCTAAATTTTGTAAGAAGATATTAATTAATGTTGAAATGATTGAAAAGCCTCATTTAATAAACACAGATATGACTGTGAGTCACATGTAATATATAAAGGTTGAGAATACTATCTACTGGCCAGACACCTAAATAGACGGAATAGGAATCGAGTCTTTGACTGAATGAGTGGTTGAAAATAAGATTTGTAGATGCCAAATGATTCTGAGAAGTTCCTATTAGGAAGAAAGTGCCGTAGGTGAACATCGAGAAGACAGAGATAATGAAGAAACCTAATCAGCTACAGCCAACAGCAATCACCATAAATGAGGAAATTTAAACAGAGAGTTGTATCCTTCACTTACATAAAGACGCAGCATATTTTCAACTGCAGGTGGCCAAATGTGCATGCCAAAACCAGTCAGGATCGAATTGGGAAAGCAAGACGGGCGCTGATTACTCTGGAATCAGCATGGAGATCTACAGCCTGAATTTTCCACACCAATGTCAAGTCCATCTATGCTTCTATATGATTCGAAGACTTGATATGCCATTTAAAGCACTTCCTCGATACTGAAAGTCAGACGGCAGGTAAGAATTGTGGCAGTGTAGTAAACCAACTGGGAAGAACCTATTCCTTAACATATATGCAGAAGGAAATGGGAGTGGACAGTTAAAAGAACTATAAAACACTGATCTATAGTGTATAGGTTCCTGATATAGTTACTTGGAGAGAGGAGTTTATCATCAGTAGCGGTGAGTCAATGCAGAAACCAGAGATGTGGAAGATCTAACTACCAATAAAATGAAAGAAAAATATATAACCGGATTATGTAGTTACGTCAGTGTTAAACAATTAACTGTTCTCAAAATGTCATCAGTAAATAAATAATACTGTATGCAACCATGTATATGGTTTGGAGTTCGATCCTCGGTCGACGCACCCCTAATCCTCGCTAAGCCTGTAGTAGTACTGGTAAGGAGGTCGGGCGTGAATCTAGCAACTCCACCACGCCGTAAAAGTAAAAAACCATTGCTAACGAAACTTTAAATCTCTAGCTTGAAGCCCTATGTTCCCCTCGGAACGTAAAGGAATAAAATAAAAACTGTGTTTTTTTTATCGAACTAAATTATTCTATTTACAATTAAAAGTGTTCTCTGAGCTGGTCGGTGCTAAAGTGCTAAATATGGTGCTGAAGATGTTGTCCGGAAGGACGACGAAAGCTTCGCGACTAAACCAACCAGCTCAGAGAACACTTTTAATTGCAAATCATCCACCTGAGCTACAAATTCTCTATTATTTTAAATTATCCCATGATGAAATTGTACTCTAACACAGTGCCAGAATTCAATTAATATGTCAATAAATTTATTCCAATTATTGACTGAAAAATCTGTAATCAGGCAAAGGTTCTTTTAGTTTATAAGTTCTTTCTGCGTTAGTAAATCTCTCATATTAAGGGTATATGATATTCTGTCTCACCATAATCAATTAGAAAATCTGCGGAAAAAAGCATACTATGTCTTTCGCTGATATATTTACTACAAATTACTTAATACAGTTACACTGGATTAAGATTTTACGGATTTATTTATCTATCATTTGAGCCTTAAGACTCAACCGATGGCTACACCTTAGTTTTTACATTATATATAGGTGAGTTTTCCCTGAGTTGGTTTAAGTTTTCTTTCACATTCAGCTGACATTTCGTCATCATAAAAAATGCTCAAGTTGAGTTTAGGACACATTCAGTCAGTCTTTATTATTACTGTTGGTATTAATAGTATTTGTTCTTTGTTTTCCGAATGGAAAATATGGTTTTATCAGCACATCTGGACTGCATTCTGTTCTCTTCAGTTGTTTTCAACTGGTTCATTGACCACCAACAAAACTTTGTTTCTTTTTTACACGATCCTCTTCACATCACTCTTGAAGCCATCATCACCTCGTTTCCCCCAAATCTGGATCCTGTCGAGCATTGAAGATATCTTCTCGGCTTATTTCTAGTCCACTTAGATTTCCTTCCGCATATCTTTTGGTCAACAGGTTGTTGACTGGTTAAATGCATGACAGAGTTCCTTGCTACTTATGCTTTTTAGCCGGTCATCTGACCTTCATTATCAAGTTAGTGGAGACAGATAATAATGAAAGCCGACAGCCTGTTGCTGATACTTTATGTGACACACGAATCAGGTCTGTGAATCATTTAGAAGCCTTGACTGACTTGAAACTTATGTTTTGCTCCTGGTTCTAAGTCCTGTAGACTTTTGAAGACAACTTCATTGTAATCAGTGCCTATCTTGCTTTTCCGATACCGGCTAACTTGGATATCTTCATTGGGCTTTAGGGACTATTTATTCTTTTAAGATGTTATCGATTGCTGTAAACCATGATAATTAGTTCAGAGATACAAAATGCACATCACTCCAAAACTCATGAGGATTGCATTCATGATGTTAATGTTTAAAACTAAAGATACTCTAATCATCTTCTGATTCATATTGTAAAATTCAATAATGTCGATCACAACCAATAAATAAATGGTGACCAAATATTATCAGTCGTGTGTTTTACCTCTTTTCAATTAGCATCTTTACAATTATAGAGTCAAATTAAAAAATCTAAGTTCTTGGAGGAAAACAGCTATGTAAGATGTGAACAGTAAACATTGGAGGACAAAACAAGAATTGCCTTCTGAAGGTGAAAAAGAACGTATTTTGTGACCTGTAGCAAACTGGTCTCGTTAAACTATCGTTAGCATCATATAATGTGACTTTCAGGAGACAAACAGAGTCACAAATACAAGTACTGAAGAAAAATACAAACAGATGTGTTAACTGCTTTAGGAAGCTTTCAGCCGAAAGAGACTAATGGATAACTTTTTTATCCCTAATAATGATACTTGAAGATTAAAGGAAAAGCCAATAAATATCCTGGTAAGGGAGTCCGTTCAGAAGTCCTTATGAATATACATTTGACATTCTTCGGAGTCTCATGACTAGGCTTTGAAATCCAAGTTGGGTATCTTGTTCTATTTCTGACTCATCAATTAAACACACCTGATACGAGTCAGTGATGAAGCTACCACTTAGGCTTAAACTCAGTGCTAATCGGTTTAGTCATCCGCTAAGCTACAGAGACAAGTCAGTTAAGGTTTCGTAAAAAGAAACGACGCAAAACTGAAAGTAATAAAAAGTAAGTGGTAGGTCTGGTCAAATATACTGTGGATATTGTAAACACAGTTATTTGTTTCAGAGTGCACCATGATGATGAGTCACCTAGTTTGGTAAACACATTAGTAACTCGACTGATAGAATTCACTCTACACCAGCATCAAGGACTAGACTCATAACATTGGTTGTACTCCCGGTTACCAATCAGTGTATTCATTACAATCATAAAACAGGTCACTAATGCAACAAGATAGTATAGTGGTAATACCTGTAACTTCAGCACTGGGTTATGCAGGGTCGAATGTCTGGAAAGACACCAGCTCCCTAAAGATTGCAGGTTTGCCTTGATGACGATTCCTGATAAGCACGAAATCTAGGTCAAGCATGGCTTCCTGCCACTGAATGCATCCAGCTGACAATTACTCATACTATAAGATTCTATTGAAAATCCCATTAAGTGTGGTGTTTTTAGTTGGCGAATGATTGCTAAAATCTGTGAATGTGTCTAAGAATGAATGAGTGACTTGCAAAATGGTTTACAAAATCTCACTAAAACATCCATGAAAAAGAACTATTAATTAGATTTATGCTAGTATACAGGAATCAATATCAATCAAATTATTCCTTGACATTATTGGAATATCATAAAGTCAGCCAATCACAGCTTATCAACATTTAGCTGTGTTCAGTGTGTACATCTAGCGATAGGACAGATTTGTCAAATGACCAATCAGTCATTTGAGGGGTTAACTTTCAAGTGATGGTTTTCAAGTTAGATGACAAGCTGAAGTCAGTTAGAGATCCACTGAAAACCAGGAAATACTGAACAGCTGTTTCAGCCTTGTTATACAGCAGTTCGCAACCATCACCCTCACGGCATTTGATCAAACGCAAAACCTTCAGGTTATGAAGCCACTTCGTTGACTATTTAGCCACTGGTAATGTATCCAATGACCACGCATGGATTCTCACTTCTGCCAATTCGCGATACATAGCTCTACTGCCAGTCAACGTCATCTTTGAGTGTCCATCCGCACACTTAACTTGGTGGACATCAGTGGTCCCAGAGTTTCATTAGAACTCCAGTCAACTTCATTTTGTAGTCACAGCAGCCCACTAATGCTGAAGAGTCTCATTTTAAGGCAAAACAGCTGTCCAGTACTCCCTGGAGGTTTCCGATAGTTTCTCAACTGAGGTAAGTTATCCACCTACCTTAAAGGTTAAACACTGAGCTATGTTTTATGCATATTAGTTACTTAAAACAAATCATGTTAAAGCCGAAATTTATGCCCTGTTCAGAATTCTAAAGGTCATATTATGAAACTATCAAAAGGTTTAAGTTAACAGATCAAGGAAAAAAAATGGAGTTTACTCTTCCCAGAAACCGTATCCTGATAGGTGAACATTGTTCAGCATTTTGTAACAACTATTTATCCCCCTTGATGACATGTTAACAGACAGTGAGCATGTCAGTTCATTATAATCAATCGACGGGAAATCCTAAATAATACATGTGTATAACTTGAACCCTGTGATAGCGTGTAATTCCATTTCCATTTGTGTTTTGGATAAATATCACACACAGTGAAACAGTAGGATCCTACATAAAGTTTTAAAGGTTCAAAATAACTTCCACACGTTACAACTGGTATCCGTCACAAAAGAGCCGGCTATAGAGATCCAGTGGATTAGTACAACATGCTGTGAAGCGATGGGTCCCAGGTTGGAGTATCTGTGGGGACAGCATCAATAACTGAGGATGTAGGTACATCCCATTGATGAGGCTTAGACGTAATGAAACTCGACTTCTGCGTTTTAATGTTAGCCACCACCATTCAAGCAAATTTGTAGCTATCAGTCTGTTTTTACCAACATGTGCTGATATATATATATATATCGAGGGGAACATAAGGCTTCAAGCTTCAGGTTTTAAAGTTTCAGTAGCGCTTGTGTTATTTTACGGGGTTGGGTTGATAGCTTTATGCCCAACACTCCCTCTTTAACGAGAATTATTATTGGTATGGTGAGATTTAAGAGTGTGTCGTTTGGGATTCAAGCCCAGAGCATGTATGTGGCCATCAGTCTTTCTACCACTCAACTAGCAATGCAAACTAGCTTGCATTAGTGATGGGAATTCCAATGAATTTGCACGAAAAAATAAGATCAACAGTTGATATTTTCTGAGGGAGAAGAAAGCATCTGTGAAATCCGGTTCACACAAATTACACAAATCTCCATACAACGACATTAGTCAGTGCTTAATTTCAATCAAATATTTGTTCAATACCTGACTTGAATATGGAAGAGAACTTCAGAGACTTATCAAAGTAGATAGTTGAGAAGTGGAAACCAGATAGCTACAAAAGCCAAATGCTATTCAGTGAAGTAATAGTAATGACATTCATTATGATGATTTGAGAAATAGACAGACGGACACACAAGACTGTATGAAACACTGGACAAAAGTGTGGTAATCTCCACTACTTTTATACTTTAAACCAACTAGGAAACAAAACCGAAGAGGAGTAGGAAGAGGAACACTAATACATAAGAAAAGTGTATGGTAAAAACGTCAGCTGGATCTGCATGCTGAATGTTATCACGCACATATTTGACTTAGGCGCTACGAGCAACATTTAAGCAAATGATGGCTAACAATATCAACAGTTCTACCTACTTTGAATGCATTCTTCACCATTTGTGAGATGAAAGACCAAGTATCTTTGGAACTGGGACTTCGTTTCAATCTGTACATTATCAGAATCTTTCGAGACCAAGAAGTCTATTTCAAACAGTGATAGCATTACTACTACTGTGATTATCTTCCGATCAAAATTCTCAACAACTGAGTCGACACCTTTTGTCTTACACCTTACGTATGATCTGGATACTTATATGCTCTGTGTCTGTAATGTTACTATGGAAAATGTAACTGGAGGGTCAAGTTCTTCTCAAATCTTGTAGACTGAATGTCAAATTTGCAAAGATAAAGAGGATTAGAAAAGAGTGAATCGCTGATGTATAGTCTTATTCATTTGTCAGTCGTCCTTGTCCTCCTCAGACAAATATAATATCTATACATTGCCGAACTAATACGACTTCAATATAGCGAAGTAGTTTTACGTCGCATCGCACATCTGCATTCTTGTGAATTGAGTTCTTTATCAACTGAAATGATTCCCTCTTCTCTTCATTTCTCTACGTTCCTAATAGAACATAGGGCTTCAAGCCTTGAGCCTTGAAATTTCAGTAACGGTAGTGTTGTTCCATCTTTACTGGGTGAGGTTACCAACTAGACGCCCAATCCAGCTATCCCTCTTTTACTGACTTACTACCATCTAGGCAAGGTATGGGAGTGCATTTACTGAGAATCGAACCATTGCCTGAGTGATGAGTGAGCATTCCACAAATGAACCATTGACGTACACCAAATGATTCTAGGTTATTTCGAGTCATCACCTTGATGTGGGTATGATTTTGAGCAAATATGAATTACGTAGGAGGTTTGAACTGGTTCTGACTATCGCTGAATTAATATCTTCTGAAGTTATATTCTTGTCATGAACTGTTCCATGTTTTACAAGAGCAAACTATTCCTCCGCTACAAAGTTCTTATTCTGGAAGCAAGTCTTTTAGAAATTCCTTTATTGTCAAACGTTGTGAATGCTTGTTTCACCTAACTCATGGGATAACGAGGAAATTTTACTCCTTTAAGTCTTATTATTACTATCATATCATTATTCGTTTCTTTGCGTTTTGAGTGAAACATGAGTCATCAGTGATAGACCTTCATCGCCCTACATTCTATGCCATCATGACTGTCAGAGAGCTCTCATTTTGTTTTCACATGATATTCTCCATATGACGCACTTTTAACCCTTAATATACTACAATTACTTCTAAATGAACCAGGACGAAGTATATTATTAGGACAGTGGTAACAGACTTTCAGAGATGATTCAGTCTTGCATTTTTTGAATTTCTCAGTACCTTAGAGTATTGCACCAGCGTGAATTCAAAAATACAAACCAGTTTGAGTTAATGAATTGTCTTACTGCGTAGACTGCCACCAGCAAAGTGGACAGTCGAACAGAAGCTTCTGTGGAATGACAAATGATTGCCAAAGGTAAACAAACAAATAACATAAATTAGAGGACCACTGAAAACCACCAGGGAGAACCCGACAGCCATTTCGTCCTGGTCCTGGACTCTTCAACCGTAGTTATCCATGATGCCACTCACACGGAGTTGAACCCAGCACTTTCACGCTAAGAGGGTTCAATCACATGTGGGTGGGGTTGTGAGTTAGTACAACTGAAGACTTCCTAGCTAGGACGGAAAGTAAGTTTAGTGTACTCTCTTTTTCCCTGGGTCTGGGATATTAACCCACGGTTAACACTGAAATCAATCAAATACCTGCAAACCAACATTAGAAAAAATGACGTGTTTTACAATTAAATCAGAATAGACTTCAATTAGTGGGATGTGTGAAACTAAAATTAGGGCACAAAAAGAAAACTAATAAAATTAGTTTTACACAGGAGATTGTTACCAATGAGGACTATTCGTCAGTTTACTTCGCCATCTAAGAAATAATCTTGGCAGATGTGCTGTCAAAATCAACTACCTTCATTTCATCAGTTCTCTTCCCAACCAATTGTTAATATTTTATAAAATCTTTCGAATCTACACTTATTAAATGTCATACCATGGACATCTAGTTTGGGCGTGCTATGTAAAGGTAGAGAATGACTGGATACCGCACATTACAAGACACCTGTTTCATCATGATTTGCATCTTTTCAGCAGTAAGCACTCATGACCCGAGATCGGGCTCAAGATCCTGGGGTTGTGGAGCTGTCATGTTAACATCTAAACATTAGGTTTAAATCTAGTAGCCAGTGAATACTTATGATGCAGTGCTACCGATGAGTATTCGCTTCATATCTGATTCGGTTACCTTATAGCTCAAGGCTTCTTATAAGAGCTCCAGGATGTCCATCTCGCAGTTAGTTCCCATAGAGTTTTGCTTTATAGAGATATGTTTGGTTTCAGGGTGTAGCCTCTGTACCTTTAGAGTACTGGTTCCCATTTATTTAAGTGTAGAACTTCAAGATATAAGAATTGTAATCACTTTGCACTAATATGTGACTAGGTAGTCTTGCCAGTCGACCAATAGTTGCAGAATCCAAGCTTTTATACTCAAAGCATGAAGATCAATTTATTTCCTGTAACAATATAAACCGTTTCAGTGGAAAATAATGCATGCATGAATCACTGGTTGACGTGAATCGAAGTTTATTAATCGATCTGGTGATGTGATCACTAAGCTAAACATTATAGCAAAAAGCAATGTCATGCAATTAGGTAATGAAGCAAAGACGTCAACACACAACCTTACATCTAAATGTCTTGTTTCAGAAGTGTGTCGGGCAAATCCAAGCCTTATTTTCGAGAATAAATGCCGTGGTGATATGTGTTTATTTGATCCTCATGTGTTACACTGAAGTAAGGTGCTTTATTAAGTAAAGAATGTATAGCATAAAACCATCCCTGATGAATATTCACTTAGTGCATTTACAACGATAATTTAAAAGTAAATGGTAGTGTGCTATAGACGTTGGTTAGAATTAACATTAGTCAACATAAGAGAAGAAGACTCGACTATAATTCACCAGTAAGATGCGTCGAAATGAGATGAGATAGCACTTAAATGCAACCTTTATTGAGGTCTTTATCATTGAACAAATCTGTAATCTTTAGCTAATTATCACTACTTTAAGAAAAATGTCAGGAAACGTTAAAAATTAGATCAAACTTTATTCTGCTTAATGTGGGAAATACCGAATGACTATTATATGATTGATCAGTATTTACATTGGTAGCTGATCGGATCATGAAAGGTAGTGAGAGAATAGGCATACGTTGGCTTGACAGAAACATCCTATAAGATCTAGACTTTCAGGATGATTCATGCTGAATGTCTCACAATGTCGAGGATTTGGAAGCAAAATTCAAAAATTGAGTGGAAGAGGCAACTAGGACAGGACTTCAGTTGAACTTAGAACAGGTAGAGGCGATGAAGATACCCAACAGATAACCAAAAAACAAACAATAATGGGAGAAATCTAAAGAGAGTCTTCTCTTACACTCAAATGGACCTGCATCATCGTTTCATTTACACGTGGCACGGGTGACTACATCTAAGCCCTACACGGTCAGAATAGCAATTCAGGCTTCTGTTACTCTAAAATCAATGTAGTGATCTATAGTACTCAGAGAAGGCGGCAAGGTCCAACACATTCAGTGTTTCCATATGGTTCAGATACTTGATGCGTGCTTCACGAAAGCATTTCAAATGGCCTACAGGGTAGATGGTCTTTTGGAAAGGAGGATTAGCGGTAAGAAAATTTAGGAGGCAACCAATCAACCAACGTAGGACTTATTGCCCAAGAAGTAAATGAAGGTGGATTGGACACACTCTCAAGAGACATCACATGCCAGACCTTGGTCTGAAAGTGACAAGCCGGGTGCCCGGAAGGAGGTCATGTGAAGAAAAAGTTAGTTTATGGGCGTTCTTGAAGCTAGTTTGAAAAGATGGTAGTAAACAGAGTGAAATTACGATATTCTGCTGAAGTCCTGTATTTCACTGATAATCTAAGGGATAAATAATAATAAATTTATTTCGTTACCAGGTCTTTCGTCCCGGTGCATACTGAATTCCATCACTCACGTGTGCAATGTCGTCACCACGCTAGTTTACCCACTGTCGTGGCACACTTTGAAATGATGTTAGGCGGCTAGAGGTGAACGGTAAGGATCTTGTGACCTAGGTTCCTTGCATACTACAACTCATCAGTCCTACAGGAGGTGAATCGTGTGCCCGAGTAGCTCGGTGTCACCGTTTCTGACTACAGTACGGCATGACACAGGATTTCGGATCTCTCAGAGGGCAACAGTTCCTTCTACGTAGTAATAAGCACGAAACCTGGGTTGAAAGAGACCTTCTGACTACCCCAATATTTTCTGCGCCCAGAATTGCACAGTAGTGCTTACAAACAAGTGTGTATGCAGTGTTCATTAATAAACGTTTCTACTTTTAAATGAAGATATTTTTCTAATTGCTTCTCTAATCTTTATTTTTCTTTTATTTCAGGCATATGGAATAGTATGGAAAGCAATAAACCGTAAAACAAAAGAAGTTGTAGCATTGAAAAAAAATTTCGATGCATTTCGTAATCAAACCGATGCACAAGTTAGTAAAAAAATTAGAAAGTCCACCTTTACACTATCAATCTGTCCTGTCTTCTCTTCCTTTTATCCGTGTAGAGAACATTTCGTGAAATTGCATTTCTTCAAGCCTTTGGGAATCATCCAAATGTCATCGGTTTATACAATGTTATTCGAGCTGAATGTGATAAAGACATTTATCTCGTCTTTGAATATATGGGTAAATCGATAACCATTTTAATTTTATTGAGTAAAAATTTAAATTTTTACTTTCTTCTTCTTCTGATTTACTGTGAATTATAGAAACTGATTTACACAATGTTATACGTAAAGGAAATATTCTCAAGGACATACATAAACAGTATATTATGTATCAGTTGTTCAAGGCTACTGCCTATTTGCATTCTGGTGAAGTGATACATCGAGATTTAAAAGTGAGTTACACATTTAACTTATTTGTTTTTTCATCAGCTATAGCTAAATTCCGCATTTGAAAATGTTTCTCTCAATACTTTGTGTTCCGAGTGCAACATTAGGCTTCCAATCTTTAACCTCTGAGGTTTCAGTATCAGTGATGTTGTTTTTACAGGGCGGAGTTGCGAATGCCATGACCAACCAAACATTCTCCTTATTCTGGGTTTAAAAACAGCTAAGCGAGAATAAGGAGTGCCTCGGCCCGGAATCGAACCTGGACCACATATCTCGTTGGTGAGCTTTCTATCATTTGAACCACCGATTAGAATTGAAACATTTAGAAGGTATAAAAGGACTGAGCTGAGTAAAGAATATTCCTTTTCGATGACTTCATCAGGTTCTACAGTAATATATTTACATAATAATAACAATGCTTTTTGGACACTATCGAGTTTTTATGATCAGTAGGTTAGAGTTCAAAAGCATGTTTAGGTGCTAATATGCCTAAGGAAATAGTTACAACACTTGAAAGGTAGGATTATAACATGAATAAAACAATAATAAATTGCAATAGGCTTATGCGGGAGAGGAAACTGTCAGGTTGTACAGTCAAGTAATGATGGTCAAGTGAAGAAAAGCATCTGTACAAATTTCCTCTGAATTAATAGTTCCGGCTTCTTCAGGTGAGCTGCAGCAGACCCAGCTCTACGTAAAGGACGAACTCGTACGGTAAAATTAAGATTAGTCGGAATACAATAGATAACTTTAAATGCTTTATTAATATAAACTTTAGACTGGTTACCTACACGGTGAGTTGAAACGCAAGTACGAACAGACCTTGTTTGTCTCATGCTTGACCACTCAGGATGGTGATGTTCGAAAATCCGATGAAGAATATGTCTCATTGTACATCATATATAACTCGCTTCAACGGAGTGGTCAGAGTGGTAGATACACATGAAGGAGGCCAAAATATGTAGCTTAACCTTATTTCCCAAAGGGAAGATGCGAGTGGTTGTGAAGACACAGAGCACTTGTACTGCACTGACTTCTTTTTTTACTACAATCTTTCAAATTAATCTGATGCTCACTAGTGACTGGCCCTATTCAGGCAGTTAACCTGGGTTTCTAGTGGGAAGCCGTGACCAGTAGGGTACAGGTTGAAGATGTGACAGTAACTCATCTAAGAAAACATTGCGAAATGGTCGCGCTATGTCGTGAATTGGCAGAAGTTAGAATTCAAGGACCATTGGATCGGGTCCCAGTGGCTCAATGGTCTACGAGCTCGCCTTGTAACCAGAAGGTGCTGGGTTCGAATCCCAGTAGATGCGTGCTGATGAAGAGTCCCAAACTAGGACAAAACGGCTGTCCAGTACTCCCAGGTTTTCCAGTGGTTCTCTAACTGATGTCAGCTCATGATGAAATCCTCCATACAATCTTTCAGCCTTGTGTTTTTATTTCACTAATATTATCACCAAGGAACTGCAGTTTTATGAACAAACACTTTTTCGGAGGTGTGGACAAACTAGTTCGTCTTCGTCCTATATTTATATAACTGTAGAACCTGATGAGAGAGTTATCGAAAACAACATTCTCTACTCAATCTTTTTGTCTTCTAGATTTCATCAAATGCCAATCACATCTGGAAAAATATAACTCTGGAGGAATTGTTGTGAAGATAGGGTTTGTTACCAATGGAAGACATTTTAGCTTTCATGTTCGAGTGCATACATGTCTACACACCTTCAATTTCATTTGATTTGAAAACAGAGGCTAACAACACATTGATTAGTCACTAGCAAGTGATCACTGTTGCACGTCTAGTCTTTAATGTTGGTGTAGACTAAATTATGTCAGTCAAGTTGGCAATGCGGTTACCATAGTGGTGTACTGTTGACTGGTGTTAGATAGTTGACGATAATTAGCAGGAGGCTGTATCTGACCTAATTTTTGTGCTCATCAACACTCTTTTCAGTAAGGCTTTCCTGTAATTTTGAAGGAACTGATTTTCCCTCTGAGATGTGAATTAACATCACCCATTGCTGCAGTTAGGGACGGCATCACTGAGCTATTTGGGTGTACGCTTTACCTCCTGTACGACTGTAATGGATATATTTCCCAAGCGTTATTCTTAAGAAAAGAAATATATACTTGATCAGTTTCACGGAGAGCCCTTTTATGTTGCGTAATCACTAAGACATACCTAGTGAGATAAAATATTTAATTCATTCAGTCACTCAGACACCGAAACAACTTATTCAGTATGTGCTTAATTTCTTTTGTAGTTAGTTCAATATTGACAAGGAGTCATGACATCAACCTGTACTCAGAATGAGTGAAGTAAACGCATACTTCATTCTTCAAATAAATCTAACTTTTAAGTAGAATGATCTATTTTTAAGGATGGGTAAATCAGTAAACCTTAGAATACATGGGGCAGTATGATTCTAAACCAACGACTGAAACGTCATCCTGAACGTCCAGAGCTTGACCATAGGTAGTCATTGGTAGGTACAGCTGAAGAGTTCCAGAATAAGAAGGTGGTTCTCTCCTGTGATCGAAACTTGAAAGCAGCACCTAAAAATTACAGATTGCATTGACAAACACCACATTATCATTCTAGACATTATGATCAGAGCAACCTCCAAGTCATTTAATTCACCGTTTTAAAGTGAGATGATAACGAAGAAAAATTCTATAACCAGTAATGACTGGGGTTGTAACGGCAAAGAAAATGATGGATAATAAGGTTAGAAATAACCATGTCCAGGCTACTGATCCGTCAACTGATAATTACATATTCTTTCTGTCTAAATCACTGGAGTTTTAATAAAATTGAAAAGTGAGTGAGAGATGCATAACCATTTCTGCAACACCATAATCACATAGGTTGTCTCATAAGCTGAAGGTCCTGCGTTAGATCCCAAGCGGGGAGGGGATGAGTGTACACTGCTGAAAAGTTTAAAACTGGGGCGAAATAATCATCCAAGACTTTAGTGGTTCTCTAACTGATATCAATCAATTAACCAACTTAAAACCAGTCAACTACATGGAAACCAATAATTGAAAACGTGTGTGCCACTTGTATTCATTGAATTATTGTAACGGAAGTTTTCCTAAAAACCTATGAGATATACGTTTCTGGAGCCATCACTTCCCTGTGCCTTTGTTGAAAACTGATTTCTTTTGAAGTATGTGGCATACATATCTACATGTTACATATACTGACTAACGGACAGGTTTATTAGTGCAGAACTTTGCACGATATTGCAAAACAGGTGCACTACATAAGGAAATGGAATGGAAATACGATGTACAAAGATATAAGGAGAGGGAAGAATTAAATGCGAATAAGTGAGAACTTTCAGAAACCGGACGATAAAATGGAGTGAATGCTTTTGAGCCATGTCAACGACAGTCATCAACCATAGGTTCTTAGCATGCGTAGGGTATCTCAGTCTGTAGATCTGGTCCTTCCTGGCCAATAGTTGGAGACATGATGGGCTGATGACATGTTTTCACCTGATAACCTGCCCTATTTCAGTTAACAGTACCCGTCGGTGGAGGTTTCGGCTGAATATGAGTGGCACATATCCTAATTATCTCAACCAATGAGGCTTTACAACCTCATTGACTGGCTTTCCTTCCTCGCCTGGCACTCTATGTAAAACTACATCACAACTGACCATATTGTACCATCCAACATGGGAGGTTTAGCACAGGCAATTAGGTCAGAAAACCACTGATCTCTTGAATTCTTCTATTTTCAGCCGCTGTGTCTCACAACAGTATGGGAGAGTGGAATGAAGTGCTGCACAGTACGCACATCCTTTGATGGATACTGCGCCAGCCAAATGTCCAACGAGCTTTTCATCAGCACTCAGTGAGTTAAGGCTGATACGACTTTTCAAATAGCTGAGGGAGGGACAACATTCAATCATTTTGCCTCTAGTCTCTGAAATACATGTCCGTGCAAGCCGGATATGAACCACCGCATTATATCTGATGGTGGAAAACAGCATCCTAAATATGCCTCAATTATGTTCCAGGTTTCAGAAGACTGTGTATATTGTCAACATTTTCATCTAGAAGGACTATTTATCTGTGTAGCGTGGATCAATGAAACTCTTCCATGTTAACATTTCAAACTCTGGAACATCAAATTTAACCATAGTTACATCCATCAGTACACCTGTAACGAAATTAAATAACATGTGTGACAGTACATGTGACCAACACTGCTGACTATAGTAACCTCAGAATGCATGTACGCTTAGGCTCTTACATGGCTATATGAATCCGAGCAAAGTACCCTTATTCATACAGCATATTTTGTCGACGCTTACTGAGTAGTCAGATAAATCCACTACTACTGTTGATCGACGGATTTAAAAGATGTCCAAAGATTGAAAAGTATGGCAAATATTAAAGGCCAAAAAGTGTGCTGGTGTCCCATTAATAAATGTGAAATCAAATGAGGAGGTGATGGTCCTAAAATTCATATTTTTCGGACTGGAAATGAATAGATAATGATCGAAACGAGTCAGCGTAGGTATTTCACTCTATGGTTCATATTAATACTACAACTAATACCCAAACATTTATCACAAAGACTATTAAAAGTTCACTTGATTGCCTATTCGTGTTTTTGTCTTTACTGAAATGTTTTCAAAGGAATTAACTGCATTAGAGCTTTGTGAATCAATATTTGACTTTGTTGCGTCGGCAGTTCAGTGGCAGAATGTTCACCATCCACTCAGGTGGTCCAGGTTCACTTCCTCGTCGATGCAAACCTAAACCTGACCTAGTTTACTAACCAGTATTAAGCCCAGAAGATAACGAACGTTAGGAATGAGGCTAACGACCCACTCTATAGAAATAACACTGGTAATACTCAGAATTCAAAGCTTTGGGGCCCGTGTTTAACTCGGAACTCAAAGAAATGAAAAAATAGCTTTTAGACTCAAAGTATCTGCGATATCACAAAATATGCTTGTTCTGCTGGCAACCATCAGTGGAATGCAAGAGGCCGATTTCTTCTTGCGAATTTCATGCATTTAATAATTTATGAAATATATCTGCATATTACCTAGTAGTTGAAACGAATATAAGTCAGCTCTTAATAAGTATCTTAGCTTGATTGCGGACAAGTTGAATATAATAATTCCTTATTTTAGTCTTTAAGTTCCAAGTAGAACAAAAGATTCCAGTACTTTTGAAGAATCATTAGCAGTTTTGTTGTTTTGGCAGGATCAGTTTGCTAGCCTCACATTCAGTCTTTCCTCTCTTTTTCTGGGCTTACTGTCAGATAGTAAACTAGGCCGGGTTTAGGAGCACATCGGTCTGGAATCAACCTAGGACCTCCGGCGTGGTTGACGAATATTTTACCATTTAGCTATTCAAACAAAATTCGAATACACTCATTTCTTGTGTGAAGAAATTTTACGTCACTGTGGCGCAATCAAATCTTTATTGAATTAAGTTATTATTAATAATAAAAATGAATGATTAGTATTATTATTTCAAGTTTTATATCAGCTAGAGAATCACTGGGAACCAGGGAGTAGGCTTAGGACACCGCATCATCAGTGATCCATAACCTGCAATGAGAAATGAACCAAGGACCCACAGGTTGCTACGAATTACATTCCATCGCAGTATTTGAGTGACCAATGAGTCCTTCTCGTAACCTGAAGGTTTTGAGTTTGATCCTAAGTGGCGCCTACCGATGAATAATCCCGAATCAGGACGAATAAGATGTTCTGTACTCACTGGTGGCTTTTAGTGGTCCTTTAAACGAATTCATTTCATCATCTAACTTGAACTTATGTTTAAAAGATTTTTAATTGTTGGTCTTTTGTCGTGTGAATATGATAACTGTTCTATTTACTACTGTTTATATTGTAGCCATCGAATGTACTACTGGATTCTGATTGTTCAGTGAAATTATGTGATTTCGGTTTGGCACGTTCGTTAAAAGGTAGAAGTAAATGTGAAAATGGTAATAAAGTGAACTGTAAAACTTTATTACCAGCTTTAACTGAATATGTTGCAACACGTTGGTATCGTGCACCTGAAATTCTTCTCGCTTGTCATGATTATACAAAAGGCGTAGATATATGGAGTTTAGGATGTATCCTGGGTGAAATGTTAACTGGTTCACCATTATTTCCTGGTACATCTACACTAGATCAAATTGGACGTATTATGGCTGGATTACCAAAATTAAGCAGAGAAGGTGATGTACTTTTAATATAATTGTAATTTTATGTAGTTTTGACGATATTTATGTTTATGCATTGATTCATAAGAAACTGATGAGTCACAAAGATTTGTTGTGACTTGGACATCCTCCAGACTATATTTGTAAGCCCATTTCAATAAGTTACGGGTCGGAAGCAATTTCCACGACTCATCTAAAGACGTTGTGCTATTCAGTTTCCATGAATCATAACCAAGCTATGGTAGCTAAATTACACCAGCACCATTTTAACTGACATTGATTTAACTCAAGTTCATTATTATTATTGTTTCCTTTAGTTCCTAGAGGAACATAGGGCTTCAGCCGAACGTCTCCATTGCTTTCGGTTCTCCACCAACGTTTTCACCTGGCTCCACGTCTGCCCACATACTTTTATCTCTTCTTCACATGACCAACTCACCGCTTCCCATTTGCGTTCTACTCGAGGGCCTGTCTTGTGATGTCACTTGATTGTTTTCCCAGAGTATGGCCACTCCACATCCATTTCTTCCTTCTTATTGGTTGCACAATCGGTTCCTGGTTGGTTCGCTCCCAGAGACCTCAGTCGCTGATCTTTTCTGGCTATTTGATCTTGAGTATTGAGCGAAGACTGCTGTTGATGAAGGTCTGTAGTTTGTATGAAGTGCTCTTCATGACGCGCCGAGTCTCCGATCCATAAAGTAGCACTGAATTCCCATTGGAGTTGAAAATCCGGATCTTATTTTTCATACTGAGTGATGTTGACATCCACACAGACTTGTGAGTAATGAAAGCTTGCCTTGCTTTCCCGATCCTTGCTTTGATATCCTCGTCAGTTCCACCTGTAGTTGAAGGGATGCTTCAATAAAATAACGGTTCGCTTACCTCAAAAATTTGAAGTTTTTCGCAAAACCAAATTGTATTTACTCACAGCTCTAAGAAATTTATATCTTAAGCAAAACCTGAGTTTTTTTCTGAAATTTTAATTTTTATTATTCCTTTTAGGTTCCGAGCGAAAGATGGGACTTTAGTAGCACTTCTTCTTTTCACTATGGTCTCTGCTACACGATTACCCATAAGCCTTCATTTCTTCCTCCAACAATCTCCTCCATAACACTCTATCCCACGCGCAAATATTCGTTTTCCATTCTGATTCCACTCAAAGACCTTGTGAATGATGTTACTCAGTAGTCTACTGAGAGCATGTCAAATCCATAACCACTTTCTTCTGCACATTCTTAGCATGTTAGGTTCTTGGTTGGTTTACTGTATGTCAGAGTTCCTTGTTGCGAATCCCTTCTGATCGGGTGTCTGATCTTCAGTAAGGGTCCAGAGAACGCAGGTGTTGATGAAAGTCTGCGGTAGTCTGTTGGAAATGATTTTCATGGTGCATCAGGTCTGTGTAATATATAGAAGCAATGGCTAACCTGACATTCGTGTTGAAGGTTCGAACCCCATTCTGTATGCTGAGTGCAGTAAATTTAAATAATGATTCCAGGATTATTAAGGTCTGTCCTGCCTTTCTGGTTTGATCCTGGTTGGCTTTGAAGCATTCATCCGTGCCACATCTAGTTGAAACGATGTTTCCCGGCCAGGTAAGTGAAAGAGATGATTCCGTTTAGAGTTCTCTAGTTGATGGTAATTAATGCTTGTTGTTGATGAATAGGAATTTTTACCATCATTGTCTTCTTTATGTTCCCTTGAAGTACCGTCTTTCCTGACTCTTCTGACAGAGACCTATTCGTTGATGAAGTGTGAGACGTTACTATCTCTAATATCACCTCCCATATAAAGCTTTTTTGGATATTTGCTGTCCTACTGAAACACTGTTCACGAGATTCGATAGGATCTCTTCTCCATAACTAAAAAAGCTTAGAAGAAAAAAATTAGAACTTGTATAAGTCACATAATAATTCTGGTGTTCGAAGAATAAACTCTCTTATTAAAAATTTTTGTCACGTAAGAGCAATTCCAACATATGGAAACTTTTAATCAACTTAAAAACAGAAAACAAGTTTCACTTGGTTCTTATTCTGATGTATATGCCTTAAATCGATCCTTTATAATGCAACAATATGACTGGACCTGATGTTTCTAGTCACGTAAATGATCATTCCCCTGGTTTTAATGAAAAGGATGTATTAAAATGTCTCAAATCCTTAAATCCAGCACATAGTCTAGAACCCGATGATGTACGAAGGATTCTGCTTCAAAAGTGTGCTGATATTTTGTATTATCCTCTTACGCAAATCTTTAATGCATCATTTCACAGGGATGCAGTACCTGTTGCCTGGAAAAAATTAAAGGTGGTACCTGTACCAAATTCATCTTATTGGATGTATTATCTATGATACTGTTTACCTATGCTTCATTGTTTTCACCATCATTCTGTTTATAGTGGTTTCTTTATTAATATTTTAAATTATGTGTACATACATATTTACTTAAAAGGAGCTAGATTGTTGCAATATGTATAACATTGTTGAAAATTCCATTCTGTACAATTATTATTGTTTGGAATAAAGTGATTATTACTATAATATTATTAATAAAAATAGTAATAGGAAAAACAAGTCATATGTGGGTCCAGTCGTAACGCTGTGAATTATCATCGAACATAGTCTGCAATGGCTGTCAACTGTTTATCTCAACTTCATCAACTTTGAAAAATCTTCCACAGAGTCAATCGCGGAGTATTTTGAAAGCTGTTTTGACACAATGAAATGCCGATGACCTGTTTAAAGTCTTCCAGTAACTATATGACGACGCCAGATACCAAGTGATTCACCGCGGAGAGCTTATCGGAGCCAAGGCTGGCACAGATAATATTCATAAGTGTAGTGGGCATGATCATGTAACAGACCACGTAGAGTGAGAAAACAGACATGAGTTTGATTGACGAATAGACCCTGGAAGGTCAGGATTTTTAGGATGATATAGATGTTATATCTCATAAGGCCGAAGATCTAGGACCGAAAACAAACAAGTTGGCGGAAGATCGAGTGAAGACAAGATTTTAGGGGCGAAATTAGGGCTGGTGAAGGTATCTAATCAATAACAACATTCACCAATCGGGATAAATCCAAAGGAAATCATCAGTTTTATTCCCCTAGACTTGCAGCTTCGTTTCATCTACAGACGGGATGGATAAAGAGGTCGAAGCTAACCAGTACCGGAGAAACGAAATCAACAGCACTCAGTACGTGGAACAAAACCCGAATTATTGGCAATTATATCGAGCCAGTCAGCGCTTTTATACATTTCAGAAACTTGGCGACTACATCACCGAAATCATTTTCAGCAGTCTGTTTCCAGTGCTCGATAATGTTCATATAGTTTATGAGAAACAACAAGAGAGAACAAACTTTGATGGGCAGTGAAGCAGTAAAGAACCAACTACTCAACAAATATGAAAGTGGAAATGGGAGCGGATTGACTAGGCAAATGCTAAGGGGACCGTTGTGTGACATCACACGTCAGGCTCTGCAGTGAACAAGAATGGGAGTCCAGGACTTGGGCGTTCAAGGGTGATTTGGAAGTGTCCACACAGGGGCAAAGAGTAAGCTTGTTGGCAATCGTAGGACCGGCTAGAAAACAAGCCGCAAAACAGATTATGATGAAGATGTGTTGCTGGAGCTGTGTATTCCACTAGGAATGCGACGAATGAGAGGAAACAGCTAGTTTGAAACGAAATACTTTCGACTGTTTCATTCTTAGCTAGATCAAGAGGAATCTTATTCTAGAATGACCAGATGTATAGTATCTCCTCACTTTCGATTGATTTGACCTCATAAATCACAATTTCTCACTGAAATCTCAAGAAACTGAATGTTATTTGAAACATTTCACCGATTTCACAATTCGCAATACATGAGACACAATGTCCAAATCAGTTGATTGAATCGTAACATTCTACTATTGACAAGCGGTTATTATGATTTTAATTCTCTTCGGAATTGGACAAAACAACCTCATAATTTGTCTTTGATTGTTCAAGATTTGTTTAACTTATACAGAGAAATCAATCGATCTCCCTCAAAAAAACCACTCAACTGCTTATCAGAACAGAAAAATTTCGCTTTTTATTTACAAGATTGTCAAATTAATTTTATCAAAGTTGACTGAATTGTCCAGCTTTTATCCTGAAAATAAATTAATAACTAATCATATAAATTCATGCTGTGACAACAAATATATTCTTATTTTCCTATCAACATATAAACCTAATTGAATGTCGATTTCATTTAAAAGGAGTGCCTATTGTGTGTTCGTGTGTGTGTGTGTGTGTGTGTGTGTACAGTACGCACACAGTAGTTGGATGAGGCGCACAGCTGATTATTTTAATAGAGTTTATATTGTATTGATTATTTTGTTTTCAAATCTTCTAATTGACCACCTGTTGAGTTAACCTAAGACGTAAAACTGCTAAGTGTTGAACCTGTCCACGCTCTGCTATCCACCATATTTATTCACAGCAGGAATGCGTTCATTATCAGGTGAGAAGACAAATCTTCTAAAATATTTCACGGCATAAAGTAAGGTAGGTTTTGTACTAAAATTACCTTCAGATAATCAGAAATTAGCAGTTGGTCAGTAGTCAGTCAATGGACTTCTTTACTTAGTTAGAGCAGAAAGTAGTTATTTACCTAATCAGTATTTATCAGTTCAAGGTCACTTTACGGGTGATTCGATGAATTTCTTTAGATGTAAGGCGATTCACCACCCCGATAGATGTTATAGGGATGGAGAATGAATATATGACAGTGTGAATCATAACAGAATCTGAACTGCGAACTCTTGAATTACTTTCGCTGATGTTATTTATAAACCTCAAGTAGGTTAATTGAAGGATCCACTGTTAAGCTGTTTTCCCACCTGTCAGTTTACCTGACCGCATCAACTTGCTTTGACCACTGTTCGTACATTAGGCTTTAATTTTTCTATTCGTCAAATCCTACTTCCTTTTTTTATGATAACATATTATCACTTCCCTGAAAATGTATAACTAACACATATATTAATGTAGCTTACAACTGTTTGGATTTTCGACCTTTCGATTTATAGTTATCGTGTTTTATCATCTCTTCTTGTGCAGTTGCTTCTAGCTGTTTATTATAATTTTATTTCTCCCTTGGATTCCAGGTGGAACATAGGGCTTCAACAGCAGGTCTCCCCTGAAACCTCTTCGCTGAAGTCCTATTTAGCTGGACGCAAGATTGCCCGTAAGCTTTCATCTGTTCCTAAACGACATCCTCCATATCATCCTCGGACGCCTAAATCGTTGATTTCCACTCAAAGGTTTTCCTGGCGTGCGATTTCACCTTATGGTATCCTCAGCGTGTTTGATCTGTCTCTATTTACTTCTATGTATCTGTTCAACAATGCATTCTTGATTGGTTTGTTCCCAGAGTTTCTTATTTCGAATCATTCCCTGCCAATTGACGTTCACTATGGAGCAAAGACAGTTGTTGCTTAAAGTCCGAAGCCTACAAAAAATGCTTTTTGTGACGCGTGCTTCAAGTTGCTGACTCAAATAGAGGAACTGACTTAACATTTGTGTTGAAAATCCTAATGCTGTCCTTTAAGCTGAGTGGAGAATATTTCTAGACTCTTTGATTTTCAGCTGTAAGTCATCGAGTTCATGTGACATTAGACATAATTATCCGCGAATTCCAAATCTTCTACACACTTCTTGTCAGTTCAAAGTTCTTCTGTCTTCCTGCTGCCCACAGTCCACCCCAATGAAGAATATCATGGGTGATAGTAGGTAGTCTCGTCTTACTCCTGTCTTCCCTTCAAATGGCTTCGCTGAGTTCTTGTTGCTAGTCTCAGCAGTGTATATCTATGAACCTATCGGGGATCGTGCCCACAAATTTCAGTTTAATAGGCGAATCTGCTGACCATTCATTTATCAGAGTTGGAATCCAACGAACCGTGAATCCTAATTTCTGTCAGTTCCCTATACAGAACTACTAACAATTAAGACTTCAATGAATAAGCGACTCACATCTGCTGATGCGCACTGTTCAAGAGTGCTGAATTGGGGCGAAAAAGCTGTCCATTGTTCCATGATATCCAGTAGTCAATTTGTTGATGTGATTTCTTGAAGTCTGCGTTAAAATAATCAAAATTCTTACAAACCTAAAAGATCTGAATATTTCTTTTTTTTACAAGAACTTTGGAGTAATATATTCTGATTACTACAAGATAATGTAACGTTCTTGTGTTTTACTTCAATATGACGTTGTTACACCTTTTTACGATATGGGACTACAGTGTGTCAAAGTTGCATTATAAATCGTTGCACTAAATGTTACAGGTTGCACTCTGTTGAAGAGGAATCAATGAATGAAATTATTATTATTTTCTTGGGTTCCTAGTGGGACATAGGGCTTCAGGGCATTTCTACTTTACTCCGTTTTCTGCAGTCGTTTTTGGCTCATTCCACGACTGTCCATAAGCTTCCACTTCCCCTTCATACCAGTCCCTCCGTGTCAGTTTTGGACCTACGCATAACTTGTCACTAGCCATTCGGGTTCCACCCGTGGTCCTGTCGCTTGATGTCGGTCAGAGTTTGTCAGACCCATCTACATTTTCTTTGGCACATTTGCAGGGCAATGGGTCCTTGATTCGTTTCTTCTCAGAGCTCCATGTTGCTAACCCTTTTTGACTGTCTTACCTTTGGTATTGCATGCAGGTAGCTGTTGATAAAGATCTGAAGTTGTCCATTGGATATGCTTTATGTAACGCGTATGCAAAGTTTCTGAGCAATCTAGAAGCACTTACTTGAAATTGGTGTTGAAAATCCGGATCGTGTTCTTTATTCTAAGTGCAACAGACTTCCATAGTAATGAAGGTCTGTCTTGTCTTTCCGATTCTGGTCCTGATATCCTGATCCGTGCAGCTGGTAGCTGAAACAATGCTGTACAGATAAGTGAAGGAAGTGACCTCATGCAAATTACTCCTGTCTATGATGATTGGGGCTTTCTGTTGTTGATTAGTTATCTTATTCACCTCTGTATTCTCTGTGTTCACTTGAAGCCTTGTCTTCCCTGATTCTTTTACTAACCTCTTATTTTTGCCTGTATATCATCTGTTTTATTTAGAAATGAGACATGAATCATCCACAAAGGCAACGTCTAGTGTCGTTTTGCCTGTCCATCGTATGCCTTTCTTTTCACTCCTGACGGTCTACCGCATGATCCAGTCAACCGCCATCAGGATAATCTTTGTTAACATCAGCTTTGTCCTACTCCTGACTTCGTTTCAACGACTTAGCTGAGTTTTCCGTTGTGAATCGCTTAATACATAGTTTCATAATATGGCTGTCTGAAAAAGATTTATCAAAGTTCTCGATATCCCGTATTGTTGAAGTGATTTCCAGAATTACTCAAGGTCGACTATCTGTAAAGCTTTTCACTGTCACTAAATTAGGGCAAAGAGTTGACAGTCACTGTTGGCTGTGTTTGAAAATATTGCGTGACGTTGTAATTTGGCCTGCTCATGATTTTCTCTCCTTGAATTCAGTTTGTTCTGGTTGAAGTCTTGCATACAAAACATTTTTAGTCTGTTCTGAATGATACGCCTTACTTTGGCACTTATAGGAGCGTCAGTTGATCCCAGTGTTCAGAAAAATCTTCTAATGATTTTCAAAATATTTTAGAATTATTTCTAATTATTTTACAGTGATTCAATCAAACCAAGCAGTCAAGTTATTTCAGGGAATTTGTAACATCTGCACTCTTTACATTTACAAATTCATAAAAAATGCTCTTAATTTTTCAAAAATGCAAAAATCTGAAATAAAATTCATTCATTTTTTAAAATATTTTCTCTTTTGTCTATACTATAGACATGGAAAGTATTAAAAGTCCTTATAGTATATCAATTCTAGAAAAAACGCATATCAAGTAAGTAGAATTTGAAAGATTAATCACTGATTCAAAATAAATGCTAAATTTTCGACATCTCTTTGTTTAAATGAATAACTGATTGATCTAAATATTCACATGCTGTAGCTTAATAATATTAGAATGAGATATCGTTGAACATTTTTGTATGAATAATCAAATTATTTTCAAAGTGAATTTCAACACCAAATGTTGTAAGTTTTGGAGTTGCTGAAAATCAAGGATAACTGGACCATTGTTTCGTTCCTGTTTGGGACAGTACAGCGATGCGTATCCATGGCTTCACTAGGTATCGAATCCATGATCTTCGGTGTGCACTACAAGCTGAATGACCACATTGACACGCATAGCTCTACTGGACCAGGTGAAATGACAGATTTATTTTGCGGAGGTTAGTAGAGAAGGTTTATCCCTCATGTACATTTAAATCATTGGCTTTGCAGAAGCAGTGAGTCTAAATTTAATTGCGGAGACTGTCTTTTTCAGTGAACAGGACAAACGATGTTTAGTATTTCTGAAGATCCATAGAAAGAAGTTTTTAGGAGACAAAAATGGATACATGGTTTTGGTGGTGTAGGCTTCATCAACTTTTTCATGAAGCTTTCAGGACAACCCTTTACAATGATAATCCTTTGTTGGAGCATTCAGCTCCTGTTTCTCTTCCATACAAAATAGAAAACTAAGAGTTAAAGGTAATTAATTGGTGTTCAACTTTTATTAACCCAAGAACAAGTCAAAATCAGATGATTTTATTTTATTGAACTCAATGCTACCTTGCAAATCTGATTGGTTGAAAGTAGAAATTTGTGTAAATAACCACTAGTAAAATTTCCGTTTTGAAGGGTTGGATGAAGCAGACAGCTATATGACTGAGAAGTTATGCTGAATTCACCAACATATTAAAAAATACGTTACGTAGTCTGCTTTCTGGGGTTTACCAACCATCGGAACATGTACACCAAATGTGTAGAGGCAGTTTACTGAGTGATTCTCAGCATCATTAATTATGGAATGGGGATCAGTTATGGTTTTACAATAATAATACCTTCTAACTTGTTAAAAAATTAATGATTAATGAAAACAAAGCAAGTAGTTCAGTGAAGAGGCTCTTTACGGTGAAATCATTTTCTTTAGTTGTACAATCGCACTTATATACAATATTTTCCATGAAAGAGGGTAATGACAAAAGTGATGAGTTGTCACAACCATAGTTCTTAGTATAAGCATTGGATAAGGGGAGTTGAATACGTGTATTAGAGTTAAGTGATAAGAAGAGTAATTTAATGAATGAGCTGTAACCAGGATACACATAGAAACGAAGGAAAATATGAATACAAGACCACTTCTGAATGGTTGTGGAAATGTAGCAGTGGCTCTATAAGGAGTGAGACAATCAAAAAGCTTATCACTACTGGTCATTCCATCCCGAAAAGCTCCTCCTTCAAAATAATCTACAAAGTAGAGAATAACTGATTGAAGTCAATACGCTTCTGTCTCTTTTGCCTTACTGAAGCAGTTGTCATTTAGTTAGAGGAACCGGAACTATGCATACAAAAGAAAATCATTCAACCACTTCTACCATCACGGTAATTTCTACTCACTTGACTTTTATGTGATTGTTTCTCAGTTCGTTGTAATTTTTGTATTTCTTTAGAACTCTTATGTGATTTTATAATTTCCTCCGTTTCTATGTGTATCCTAAGTACAAATCATTGATTAAATTATTCATCTTATTACTTAACTCTAATACACTTATTCAACTCCTCTCATACCTTGACTAATACTAAGACCTATAATTGTGACAAGTCATCCCTTTTGTAACAATCCTCTTTCATAAAAAAACTGTATGTAAATGCGATTACCCAGTTTAGTGAATGAATTCGCCTCTTCGTTGGACTACTTGTTTTGTCTTCATCAGTGTCTGGATAGGAATTATTTATGGAAAGTCAGGGATGGCAAAAAGGTGTGCACGATGGGAAAAATGCTTTATTTACCAACCTATTTATATTGGTAATATTTAGAGCAGTAATTTGTAATACACAAACGTTTGATGTACATTAATCGTAATTTATAGCTCCACCGCCAGCCATTATCATCGGTGAGTATCTACCCTCACCACTGAGTTGGTGGATCTCATTGGTCAAGATATCTCAATAGAACTCTAGGCAACACCAGTGATTAGTAAACTATAGGTTAAACAATAAGTAATAAGGGACATGAGTACAAAGAACTGGAATGAAGCCACGGAAAAAGAAAAGAAAATTGAAATTAGTAGAAGAGCAGTTTGAAGAACGCTCTTTACCATCTCTTTATTTACGCTTTTATTCATCAAAGCGTTACAGACAAGATCCCATTGTTGGCAGCTTCGATGCGTATTTACGACTTCATTTACTCTTGTGGAGTTACGTGCATGTGGCCATAAAAGCAGGGCATTATTCAGACGTGATCATCAATACTTACCAGTATGTTTATGGAAAGAGGAACTTAGAATACTCTTCAACTCAATATTGGAACATGTTATTGCTTCAAATTATGTATTATATACAAGATAAGATAGAGCTGATTAACAGGATTTTGTCTACATTTTCTTCTTGCAGCAGAAGCTCTTGCAGGTCATAAGAAGAAGTCATACCTTATTGCTTATAGGTATAACGAAGGCTGTAGAGTATATGAAACACTGCTTCTTTAAAGATAGGAAACCCTCGTAAATATAATCTTCGATCACTGAAAGCGTAATTTGAAAAGTTAAGAAGCTTATGAAACAATATGCTCACCTCTGAAACTATTAAGGATACTTCCTGTGTTTTTGAAATAATTTTGTTTCTTCTTTCAGACGTCGTCCATTGGATCAAGTTTTAAAGAATGCTAATAAAACTGCGATGGATTTACTCAATCAGATGATTAACTTTAATCCACACAAAAGAATTGATGCCTTACATGCCCTCAAACATCCATATGTTCGCAAGTAATTACATAATTAATACCTTTTTTGTTTTCCTCATTCACTGAAAGTCAATATTTCTTTCTTTAAATGAGTCATTTTTTAGGGTAAAAGATTTTTTAGCTTATGTTGAACTGAAACGCTCCGTGTCTGTTGACATATATGCTCCTATTACGGAGGCTTTAATGATGTCTATGGATTAGTGTGGGATCAGTTTGGTTTATTCTGACCAGTATAGTAGTCAAGGATATTCATTTTGTCATATCTGGGACTCGTCAACTGGATGTGCATGAATTCATAGTAAGTGCTGGTGTTCACAATAAGAATAGAACCCTGAACCCACTGTTTCAAACATCATCACTCACTGTGAATGCAGACATATCCAGCCGACGAATCCAAAATAGGAAGAAATTCATATCCTCGACTCCAATGTTAGTCACCATCAGTCAGGATAGGGGTCGAAGAGTACCACTTACCTTACCTAGTACAAGTCTCAAGCTGGTCTTTGATGCCCCGACTCCTAGATATAGAATCATCACAATTAACCACTGGCGGGTCGAAACTCCTGATAAGAATATGATATTGATTTGCCTGTAAAAATATCCTGACAAGAAGTATTACAAGCCGTATGGTTTCCCTTAAAATATCCTGTACAGCCTACTGACAAATTACATAAAGGGGAATAAACAAATTTCAACAAACGATCTTTATTCAGCTCTAATTACACCAATTTTAGACAATTTTTGTAGTTTGACGGTATAAAATTAGCTAAATAATGCATATCTCTAATCTGCGTCCCTAGCTGCTTAAGCAAAACTGACAGGTGGGCTAAGCCTAACAAATTTCCTATTACGTTCATCAATCAATAAATCTTTGTGCAACCTGAAAGTAAGGTATCACTCATCACTCGAAAAATAAGGATGTAGCAGATCACAGAATTGTGAGAAATATTTAGCAGTATGGCTCGATGTATGAATATTTTATTTATTAGTCATTATGGTCGTGTAATCTATAATAGGATGATACTGAAATGTCTGTATCAAAAGAAACCTTCTTCCGCTTATTTCTTCGTATTCCGAGTGGAAGAAATGACTTCAAGCTTTTAAGTTTCAGCAGTATTGAGACTGTTTTTTTATGGAGTGACGTTGTTATCCACAGACACAACCTTCTCTTGACTACTAAACCAGGTATTTTAGGAATTTTTTGGTCGGGAATGGAACCAAAACCTTCAGCGTAGTTTCCAAGAATTCTATCATTCAGACACTGACACTAACTAGAGAAGTCTAGCAAGAGAGCGCATTACTCCAGATGTAAACACTACCTGAAACAACTTTGACCAGTAATATCCTATTATGTGATGACATGCAAATAACGCTTTTTTCTCTTTGTCTTCTGTGCTTTATATCTTTTACAGATTTTTCAATTCGGAAGAAATTATGACTAAAACCCATCATGTTGTTCCACCATTGGATGATAATGTTCAACTGACTGTCACTGAATATCGTAATCGTTTATATCAGGTAACAGAAAGCATGTCTGTATGTGTCTGTGCATCAGTCAATCAGTCAGCAAGATTTTATCTTCATTTATTCATTCATACTGTCCAGGAAGCCTGATAGCTTTACAACAAAACTATTTTGTATTGTGCCATAAAATTATACAAGAACATTACATCACAGCTTATCCTGATCACTTATGCTGTTGGGACGAAAATACCTCGATGTGCCTTTCCCTGCTCAAAGAATAATAAAACTACCTATCAAATTATAGACTAATAGTCTGAGACTTCTGGGTTCACTCCGTAGTAGGACCGCAGTTGTGCACTGCTAAAGAGTCGCGAACTACAGAGAAACGACTGTTAGAATTCTTTCTTATTTTTCAATAATCTTCTAAGTGATGTGCGTTTGCAACGATGAAGAGAGAAAAGTTAATGAACTGAAAAAGTGTATTGTATTTAAATGAATTGTTTACCGCTTGATAAAATAATTATTTCCAGTATTCAGTATTTATTTTTTGTATATTTTTGTGCTTTGAATTTTCTCTAGCAGTCTGATAGCTTTTGTGGTGTAGGGTTGCTAGCCCCACGCCCAGCCTTCCCTCTTTACCTGGGCTTGGGACCGGTGGTGAAGACAACAGACGAACAGCAACAACAACAACAACCAACACCAGTCACCATCAACGGGAGAGATTTGACAGAGGTTACCTCCTTCATTTATCTAGGAAGCAACGTTTCAACTACATGTAGCTGGAACGGATGGAGATGTCTAAGCCAGAATAGAAAAGGCAAAGTACACCTTCATCAACCTGAAACCAGTTTGGAAGTCTTCTGCACTCCACAGCATAAAGAACTAGAATCGAATTTTCAACACCAATGTTAAGTCAGTCAGTTCTTCTATGCGGGTCAGAAACTTGCGCTGCGTCACGAAAAGAATTTACGACAAGCTGCAGACTTTTATCAACAGCTGCCTTTGCTGGGTCCACAATGAAGAGCAAATAACTGGCAAGAAAATATTAGGAACAAGAAACTCTGGCAACAAACCAACCAAAAATCTACCGTTCAAAAAATATGTAAGAGAAAATGGAGATGGATCAGACATACATTGAGAATACCGTCGGGTGATATCGCGTGCCAGGCCGTCGCTCAAGTGGAATTCGGATGGGAAGCGACGACTGGGCCGTCGGTGCGAGGGTGACATGGAGGAGATGAGAGATTATGGTCAGTCGTGGACCCAGCTGAAGAGGACGGCAGAAAATAGAAGAAATTGTAGATGTGTTGTTGAAGCCCTGTGTTCCACACTTAACCGTAGGGAATAATAATAACAATAATATAATAATAATTCAATATTTATGTAATCAAAAACTTAAGTTGAACAACAAGAAGACACTCAGAAATGACTAGATGACTATTCGGAAGCTGAGAATTGCCCAATCTAGAATTCATTTTTCTATCCATTTTAATGAAAATGTATGCTTGTGAAGATTTTGATCACCTTATCAAGCTTTATTAACATTAACGTCAAGTTAATGCTTCTACAGGGTTCAGAAACTTGTCATGCACTTTACCAACAGCATTTCTAGCAGGTTACTGTAGACTTTTGTCAATATGCTTCTTCATTTAACAGTGATGAGAAGTCGGGCAGAAAAGGAGAAGCAAATAAGGTGTCTGATAGTCTGGTGAGCCAGTCAAAACCTATAATCTAGTAAATACACAGACGGTATTGGAGATAGATAAGATATACTCTAAGCAGATCGTCAGGTGATATCACATGCCAAGCTCTTGTGTGAGTCGAGGTTGATATAGTGGAGATGGTGTGGAAATGAAGTGAAAACTTTTGCATAGTCCTACAGCCGCTTGTAAGTGTTGACAGAGAACGAAATGTAATGAAGATGTGTTACTAAAGCATTATGTTCCATTCAGAGCTTAAGGAATGAATATTACTAATGATTTAAATGTACTATCGTTGCTATTACACAGGAAGGACTGAAAAGTAAGCATCTGTTAGATTTACTCAGCATATCTCAGACAATCTTTACATGGAAACTAAATGATTGACATGGGGCACAAAGGTGAAATCAGTCAAGCTTTCTAAATGATCAACATACACAGAAAGTGCGGCTACTTCACCTTAAAATAGACACTGCTATCAAACTACTTCAGCTTCATCTCTGCATAAAGAAACATAGTGTGATTAGTCTCACGCTAACGTGATAACTAGACATCGCTGATCTGTTTCTATATTTTGTTACGTCACAATATTTTTTGAGTACAACTCACTAAGCCGAACTCACCATTAGTCCTACAATTTACTTAATTGTTTGTTTACGTCTTAATTTTACTTTTACTTAGCATTCCTTTTTAACCCTTTCCTCTCCTCTTGACCTCTCCATCAGATAACGTTAAATAAACTCTGGTTCTTAGATTATTAACTGTCTTATATTCATATCCCTTGTTCCTTTACTATGCCTTTTGAGTTAAAGTAATTTTTGAGGGATGTTATGCAATTTTCGCATTTGTCATATCTAATTTTTTCAGGCTGTTAGCAGTCGATCAAAAGCCATAATATAAAAAATGCATGAGCCCTTTATTATCCTGCAAATATGTTCGCTCTCACTTAGTTCATTCTCAGATTTGTTTCACTTATACCTAACACTTTCCTGGTCCAATACTAGTGGTAGTTTTGATAGATAGATACTTACAAATACGTATAAATATAATGCTTGATGCTTGAAATGTCTTTATTTTCAGATAATCAATTCAAAGAAACTACGCAAACACATTCGAACAAAATCCACTGATCAATCTGAGAGTAAGAATGCGAGTACAACATGCACAGAAAATGACAACACTACTGAACTTCTCACAGTAAGAAATACAACACCGGTAGAAAACTCTCGAAATTCCAGTTGTCAAGGCATCCACTGGAAAGAAAGTTTACCAAATTCACAAACACCTTGTGGTATGAGCGTGAATGATATAAACCAGGCCTATTCAAAATCAATGAATAAAATATCTACTAATCGTGGATGTCCACAAAATCCTAATATGGGTGATTGGAACCCAGAAAATACAAGACCTATTTCTGATTTGGCTACATATACTGTGGTATCCAAATCTTCAGTATCAGTAGCTAGACCTTGTTCACAAATAGAAACAACAACAAAAGCAACAGACGAACCTTCTCGGATTAGGTAATTTATCTTATTCAAGAATGAAAAATTAGTACTTATATTCTCGCCTACTGTTTATTTATTAAATAGTTTATAGCAAAGCAATGAATGCAGTGAAAAAGTCAGCAGAGATATCTTCTCTCCGATTTCATTCTCAAAATCAGCTGTATCATCACATTTTTTTGAGAAATAAGTTTGCATGGTTACAAATGTTATAGTAACGGAAAAAGGTCAAAAGAGATAACAGTTTTCAGCTTCATAATAATGTGCTCATTCAGTTAATTTAACTTATAATATCCTATCCATTATGGAGTTATACTCTACCACATTGCCCAAGTTTTATACTTATATCAATTTTCAGTTTCATATGAAAGTTAGGCGCTGTGAAAAATGAACGTACATCATAAGGGATATAAGAATTAAATAATATAGGATTTGAACAACGGTTGCGAAATATGTTAAATAGTTTACAATGAAGACAGTTGTGAACGGGATGTGCACAGAAAAATTGGAATAAAGGTTCTTCTTTAACTGAGGATGAAAGAATACGAAGGCATTAAAAATGAAACAATTAAGACATGCATAGAACGATGTAAAACGGATTAACTGGGATGTGTAGTTGTATTTCACTCACATAAACCAATAGTACTTCTTAGCCACTTGGAAGTGATCTAAATGCCGGATGGCCGTTTCGTTAATTTGGGGCTGAACTCATCAGTGGTGTGTCCGGTTTAAATTAGCTAAGAGAGCCGAATTCTGACTACCTATCTGGGTGAACATGTGAAACGTCGGATCAAAGTCATAATCAGCAAAGTCATTCGTGACCTGCAATTTACACAAGTCGGAGTGAAGTTGCACATATCACAGGGCATATCAAGAGGTCTAAATGTTGCGTGTCATTAAGTTTTTACATTGCATTACATCCCAAAATATGTATGGTGTTGATTAATATTCACACTGAAATTTATTAGGTCTGATTATAAACTTCATATGAATTAGTGATTATATCAAAAACTGGAGGAGAAGATGGAGTCAAAGGGTACGCTAGGGTAGAAACGAGCAAGCAACCATAGATAAAGAAAATAAAAGCTCTATTCGTACAAGTGTAAATACAGTGGAAGTTGAAATAATCAGATAAACTTTTCCAAATAAATAAACAGGAGATTGAGGAAAATAATATTTTAAGGACTCAAGGTGGTACCAGTCAGTATGACGTAATGTAGTGTTAATAGATTTATAGATTCCACAGGGGAACAGGATTACAACAACGCCTGGACAAGTTTCTTTTATAATCAAATTTCTGGCTGTTTTAACCGAACTGCTATGTCCTCTGCCGTTTAGAGTATTGTTGTCATAGCTGGTAATATTCAACGCTCCCCAAATAAAAATAAAAATTTTCTAAATAGCACTTCAAATCCAACTCCTTGTTTTATTTTGGTTTATCACTGATATTTCAAGTGATTATTTTACTTTTAAAAGTGAAGACAACAATCATAATGACAATGGCGAAGAAAAGGAATCATATGGAGGAATACTGATGGAATCTTCAGAAGTGATGAAATCATCAGTGGACCAAACGACAACTGTAAACAATACTACTACTGCTAACAAGAATAATCATAAACAGTGTCATGCATTTTCTAATAAGGAGTCAAGAATGTGTAACTCTACAACAGATTATTATTCTGTCAATGAAGTTGGCAGTGAAATATCAAATCATAACGGTGGTAGTATTGGTAACAATAATAATCAAAAATGCATTGCACCAAGTAATTTACGAACTATACAGGTAATTAGGAAATTCCCAGTGTTTCATATCTAATGTTGTTGTTGTTTTTGTTGAGAACTGTCTCACAACCGACTGGTTATTTATTCAATATGACTAAAATGGACTCAAACCAGCTGACTTATCCGTCGTACTCGTTGGTGGTATAGTCAAATATTCTCTGAATGTATCAGTTCCCATTGAAATGGTATCACAATACACAAATAGGCCATTGCGTAGAATATTAGTTTCTGTCACTATACTTTATAGTTGTCAGTACTTGATTTGTAAATTTCAGCCAGTACTAACATTTCGGAACGTTAGGCATTAATGCTTTGAGTGTTGGGATTCGCGTGCATCACTGTGATCTAACTGACTGATCAGACTAAAGTGGAATGATAGCAATTAAAAAATTGATCGTACTTTTGTGAGCGAGTGATCATAGCTCACATGGAAAGCTGTACTACAGAACAACTATTCACCAACATATGTAAATCATGAATTATTCTTATTTTTTGCAGTAGGTTACTGGATTGGTAACTTGGAGGCTGTCGTGATTCAGACTCTCATTTCCACATTTCAGTCATCATCCACTATATTGATGACAGTTTGTCAACCTAAAGTCATCTCCAGTGTTCTTACTGTGAATTCATAAATTGTCATTTTCATGCCAAAGCATGGACTTGGATAGTTTAAATACGAGATATTTAACAGACAAGGAATCATCAACGAAGTCAAAATATCATTAAAGAGCTGATAAATTCTTATTGATAGATACTGAGGTCGCATTTCTGTCTCCTCTCCCAACTAATAAGTTGTTTAGCTTGGCGATGAACACCACTCATATTTCTGGCTAATACTTTCTCTTGGATTAATGTTCTTAAACAAACAAGTAGTTATTCACCTTATGATTTATCACTAATATTCTCAGTAGAAATATACGTTGAATGTTTAATTTTCATCAGCTTGAACCTTTTATGGACGAGTGGAAGAGGAAAGTTCTTCGATTACCCAATGTAATGTCAATCGAACCGCGTGATGAAGCCAGTTTATATGTCATTTCAATGTACATTATTTTGGAAAGCGTAAATATTTGACATTGTTTTCCTTTATAACATTTTTATGGTTCAGTGTGACCGTTAAACAATCAATGTGGAGGTGCTTAGGAGAATTTTAAGTAAGAAAGGGAGCTTGCAAAAACCTTATCAGCTGAAGTAACTCTGTCGCTTAACCCTGGCAATCAACAATAGCTGAATGAGGGTTAAGTTAACAAGAAGACAATGGTGATCAAATCGACATATGACATTAAGCCATAAATTTACTGAATACTGTAGCTTGAATACCGTAATTAGGTGTTCAGATTGTTTGCATGCAGTTTATGTGACAGTTGCAACATAAAAGATACGTCTGAGAAGTGGTTAGGCTAAATGAGATATATTCATGGCCTACTCATATCTTAATAGTTATTTAACTTGTTTGTGTATTTACCTCTATTTGTGGGTACTCGGGATTTTTAGTTGTATGGTTTCATTATCATAAGTCATTTCAGACTACACTGATTCTGGTTGTGTAATTTCGAAATGCTAACAACTCGCCCAAGAAGCCAGCCAGAAATCGGATGATTTCAACTCATTTAGCTTCCTCAAATTAGTTTCACACGGTACATTTATGATTTTTTCAAACCCAAAAGGGTGCGATGAAGTCGTCTAGTGTTTACCTTTATTTAGCTAATAAACACTACTGTCTAACATGAGTGGTTGACAACTACTCATACTAAATAATCAGTAGGATGTATTATCTTGTTACAGTGCTTGTTTTCATCATTACACTTACATTAGTATCAAGTAGATCACCTATATTGTGATCTGAATAGTTTAATTTTGCAGAGGAAATTGTGACGAAATTTCAACCTGAACTGTGTAACTTGCAGTTGACGAATTTGATCACAAGTGTGTCTGACTGAAGGAGAGTATTACTCCATTTTTAAATACGAAAAGAGGTATAAGGCAGAGACTATACATTCTTTAAACAGACGAATGTTCTCCTAATGTCACTGCGGGAGCATTTAAGATTACTTTATGCGTCCTTGCGACAAAATGATCACCTGAGTGTTCCATCCTGCATCCTCTCTACGCCGATATTCATGAAGCGGAAACTGACACCATCTTCATGTTCCATTGTTGAATAACCTAAGCAGATATGACGCATGACTTAGATCATTGAACACAATGAATACGTCGGCTATGTATTTGTAGTAGGCTACTGTTCCATCTGTTGCACATTTAAGCTTTGTCTGTTTAAGACAAGCCATAAAAATATCTGCCTATGCAGGACCCCATAGACTGCACATTGCCACTCCACCACCAATTTGGTGATATGATTTGTCGTTGAATTGGAACTGTATATTATTGGTACACAAAAAGAGCAGCTGTTTAAATTCATTCAAGTGTGGTTAAAGGGAGGAGATTGGCGTAATGGCAGATGATGTCTAAAGTTTCATTAAATAGGACCTGTGTGAACAGGGAGATTACATCAAAGGAGATCATACATTTATTACACACATGAAGCCGACTATATTTTTAGCGAATTGGAACGAGTCCTTCAGAGTATGTTTAACCATTTCAAATTTAAAAAAGGGAATTCCTGTATGAAGTTTCACTCTTTAATGAACATTTTCTTCTTGGAGTCCCTTTGTTCTTGATCTGTATATTCGCATGTCTTTTTTTCTTACCGGGGATCACGTTTGATGCAGATTTTCTGTTTTTCTCATAGACTGATAATGACAGTGGATTTGATGGCATACAGTCTAGACACCTCATAATTTGCAGTTCGTATATTATATTTATTAGGATTATGTATAATAAAGTACTGTATTTTAAGAAAATCCTGAGCTCTGAATTTCACGTGTAACTCAAACGCTTGGTTACACTAATCCAGAAGAAATTATCTCTTGGGATTAATGAGAAGGAATCTTCATTAATACTGTCTGCATTATGATCAAAGATATATATAAAACTGAATCTTCAATGTCTACCTCAACATTTTCTTTCCTTATTTCCCATAGAATCTTAGTGAATCAACGCTAAATATTTTGAATTCTGAATGCAATAAGTCAACCAGCGGACAAATTCCTCACAATACTTCTAATAATGACAGCGATAACAACAATAACAATATGAGCAATGGTCAACACAATTTAAGCACTAACTGGAAGTTGAACGCATCAAATTCAAGCAATAGAATGAATAATGCATTTCGAAAGTCTTTTTCTTCAACAAGTCTACCATCAGTTAAAGGGAAATTAGATCATCAAATGAATGCAAAAATTACACAACAACAAAATCAAATGTCAGATAATGCCTACAGTGATTACCAATCATCTTCACAACAGTATCAGCATCATTCACATCCGCCACCTCATCCTCATTCACAACACCAGTATCAATCTTTAAAGAATTCAACACTAAATCTTCTTTCAAATGACCAGGGTAATTGAGTTATTTGCTTATTTATTAAGTAATTTATGTATTTGCGAATAATCCCCATCCAGTCATGAATGGAAAAAAAACAGCAGAGTTAGTGTTCATCGAAGACGTCCTCTTCAGAGGATTCATTTTCTTTAGCTGTAAAATCGCATTTATATACAATATTTTTCCATGAAAGAGGTTAGTCACGAAAATGATGGGTTGCCCCAATTATAGTTCTTAGTATTAGTCAGTGCATAAGAAGAGTAACGTGAAAGATGAATAACTTAATGAATGAGTTAGAATCAGGATACATATAAAAACAAATGGAAATGTGATATTACGTAAGAAATCAAAAGAAACACTTGAGTTAAGAATCAAGAAACAAGCAAAAATCAATTCAGCAGAAAATAACGGGGTTGTTACCATGATATCAGAAGTGGCTGAATAATTCTGTTTTTTATTCAAAACCCATGTCTCTGCAGCTGAATGGTTACAGCTTCAGCAGTGAGGAGGAGACGAGAACATGTTGTTTTTGGTAGGTTATTCCTCACTTTGTAGATCACTTTGAAAGAAGAGTTTATGTTAAAAAGGTGTTCAGTGATCACATTCCTTACACAGCTACTACTGAATTCTCGCAACCATACAGAATCTTTTTACATATGGTATGTGTCAAAAGATCAATATATCTATCTCCACATGAACTGATATATGCATATAGAAGTAATCAGATGCTACATCTTGATTTTCAGGCTTGTGCAGACCAGTAGATGACTACACATCACTACACTCAGAATGGTTGAGACGAATGTCCTTCCCAAAGATACCAAAAGTTTCCTCTTAAGCTTGTTGCTTGAAATCAACGTCTGTGTAAGGTGTCACTTTTGGAGAAAACAGTGATGTTTCATTTTTCCCAACTTTCGGTTTTATGTGCTTGTCAATAAATCTCTATGGATATCTATTTTGGGTGAAGAATTCTTTTTCAGACGGCTTATTTCTTATTCTAGAGCGCCACAGTTACATATGTGTTGGATACGATTGACAAAGGATTTAATTAAATTTCTTTTTCGTTCAAAAAACAATTAATTGACGCTACATGTGGGTTTTCTATAGAAGAACATTTTTAAGCTTGGGTTGGCTCCTCTTGTAACCTCGACATCAAGAAAGAGAATCTTACATTCGCTTCAACTACTAGAGTGAATTTTATTGTTGGATGGCAGTTGTTGAACACCTGTGATAGCTGAATAATGTCATAAATATTTATCACAACTTTATGTATTCCACATTGATAAGGGTGTTTAATACTCATTATTGGGATAAATTCGGTTAGGTTTCATCACGAAACGATATTAGCTAGAGGCACTATTGAAAACCACCAGGAAATACCGTCTTGGTTTGGGAAACTTCAGCAGTACACACTCAAATGCCAACCTGAGACCTGACCCAAGACTTTAAGTTTACTAAGTGAGCATGTTATAATTCTGCCAACTGGGAGGAATCTATTCCTCCATTTAAATTCTAACTTCTGACGATTCATGATATTTAACTCCAGTACTAGCTAAAGTCATCAGTTTGTATCTAACCTCACTGCGCTTCGGTGAAATTGACAAGTCATTATGTTCGACGATAAAAAAAGTCATTATGTTATTAGAGAAAAGTGATTTGTTGTTATAGTATTTCTAATAAACTTGGAAAAGAAATCGGCCATTCAATTCCATCTCAGTCAGTGAAGGTTCACTGGCCTGGTCTCCTAACCCGAAGGTTCTTGATTCGATCCCTGGCTGTGTGGCCATGATTGAGTTCTGCTGAATGGTTCCAAACTACAACGAAACAGCTGTCCAGTATTCCATTGTTTTCAATGGTTCTATAACTAATTGACGTTAACCCTCTATCAAACGTGAAACCAACCAAATACTCAAAGGGTTATACTTGATAACATTAATAACAAGAATAGGCTAGTGAATATTTTCTCCACCTTCTTCTTATTCACTTATTACATAACAACATTTCAGTGAATGTAATCCGTGCAAGTAATGATTCGTTGATTGAAATAAAGAAAGCGGAAAATGCAGTGAAAAAATCTGATGAATCTGGAAGTCCACTTGTCAAAACCTTGACATCAATAAATAACAGATTGGTAAGTTTAACTACGTGTTTACATTTCTTTTTCCTATATGAAATAAATTCAAAAGTAGAACATGGAGATGGTCTTAATTATAATCTATTGTTATTAGATGGTTGGAGGCAATCGGCAGGAAGCATGGACGTAGTTGGCACTCATAAAAAATAACCCATTGCTGTTAACGTAGGATTTATTTTACATTCAGGTATTCTAGTTCCCACTCTCACTGCTGACAATGCGGAGAATGCATCTAAACACAGTCGAAACAGAGGTGATTTAGCATGAAACTGTCTGTCTTTCACAGTTAACAGTTGCGATAATCTAAAATTATTATATGAATCACAATTTCATTAGATGACTGGAGACAGCAGGAAGAAGGTTTTGGACCTGGATTGCATGCTTATCAACACTTGCCAGTCACGAAGGAACTGATGATCCTGTCGGACACGGGAACATGCATCACACAATCCTGTAGTCAGAATGAGTTATTAAGGTCAGACAATTATCTCCTGTGAAACTGTATTAGATGCATTGGTTGATCAATATGCAGTAACCAATTTCATGTGCCTAGTTTTCCGTTTTCGTTCTGACTAAATTCTACCAATGTATTAATAAAGCCAGGTGAGTTTCCACTGCAGTGCACTTCGAAATGGTTTAGGGTGAATGGATGTAAGCCGAAAAAAATCCCTGGCACTGGCTTTTATAAGTAAGTTATTATGTTCGGTTGGTGATTGAAATAACAATAGACATATAAATGAGTTTCTATAGAAGTCAAAGGAGAGGCCTCCAAGTTACCGATTAGTTAGCCAGTCTACCGACTAAGCTGAACAACCTTGCTATTAATGACAATTCTCGATTTCACTGGAATGTTGCCACGGCTGCATCATATGAATGAACTGTAAGTAGCTCTCCTTTCATCACTACACAAAATAGCTGCTCAGTTGGGTCATCCGATCTTGTTCGACTTATTAATTCAACTATGACGAATAGATGATTTATAGGATTAATACTCAGAATTATGAAGGGATGCCTCCATTGATTATGCCTCGATGTTTTAATGGTAGAATGCTCGTCAGACACGTCGGAGGTCTGGGTTCCGTTCCTGGCCGACACGCTCCTATACGTCACGTTTTCGGTATTAAGCTCAAAATCGAGGTGGGGAAGTGTATATGGCTAACAACCTCACTCCGCAAAAACAAAGCCACACCTACTAGAACTTCCAGCCCCATGTTCTACTCACAACACAACGGAATTAAATAATAATAAAGAGCATAGAATAATAACTGCGGAGTAATCATGTCATGTATCTAGTCCTTAGTTTTGGCACTGACTGAATTCCACCAATCAATCGAATTAAGTTTACAATTTAAATACAGATCATATAGAGACTTGATTTAATGGTCTCTAGGCTGCCATCTGAACGCTGTACTCACTGCTCCAACAGTTACATATACTATCTCAGTAAGAGAAGTATCACATCTGTCACCTTCACGTTCATGTCTTCAAGTCATTACAGAGTGAAATTCAGATCTCAATTTTATTCGCACTCCATCTGGATAATGAATTCTGAAGTCACGTAATTTACTGAGGTTTTGGCAGTCAGTGGACAAAATTAATTCCGATAAGACTGAGTGCTTAGTACATGAGAGTTTTCAAGCTCAATTTTGCATTTTTACTAATACACACAAAATCACTGTTGTTTTCAAGTATACCGTAGTTCATGCGACTTTTGAGTTATAGAATAAGAGAGAATCCACTAGATCACAGTCTCCCTCTACCGAGTTTTGGGATTTACAAGTGAGTATGCTATGTGTCATGTATAAAAGCTGGAAATTATGATGACTAACAAATAAGCTGAAATTCAACAATTGACAGTTTTGTTGTTACTCTTTAACGGTATCTGGAGAAACTTAAAGAATAGCAACCCTGGGGGAAAGAACGCACCAATGTCTTTAAAACGACCGATTACGCAAAAAAAAGCCAAATTTGACCCCCTAGCTATAATTTCACCTCAAATTAAACTTTATGTAGCCAGATATCCTTCCTTCTTATACCCCTTTTTACAAATATGGTGTTTCCTACTTTGTTTTACTAAATTACTTTGGTGGCTCGGTTTGTCAGTGCCCTCGCTCCCCCGAAGCTTCTATTCCTCAATTAGGCCGGCTTCTAGCCTGTTATAGTAGTAAAACATTATTAACGTTTAATTGTTGATAAGTCATATTAACTTGTGAGTTAAAGAGAATCAGTAAGACACGTACCTTACAAAACCTGATTGTGTCATGGCTAAGTCAAACCATAGCGGCCACTTTTATCAACTTTAACACTGACCTCATTGGTATTAGGAAGCATTCGCGAAATTGGTAAAAGGATGGTTACAGATCACAGTATTCTGAGATACGTTTATATTTTTGATTCTCTCCTTTAATCTACTTCAATTCAAGAAGACCAGTGACCTTGTCAGGCTTCCCCCTCGCATATTCATGTTTTAGTTACCTCAGTTAATCCACCTTTTGCAGGGTTAAGCAAGTCGAGAACAGAATACATAATTCCCTTTGCCTCTGTTACCATTGTTCTTTGATAGATCAACAGTAAGAGAAGTCTTAAGCTGTTGTTTATTGATGCTGATGTATAGTGAACGTTGTCTAAAAGCTCAACAACTTCCCACTATAAAGCCAACTAGACAAGTAGATGTTCAATTCTCAATGCGTCTCTTTTCTGTTACTATTTATTTAGAATCATCTACTTGCAACATCATCATCACCTGCATCATCATCGACAGAACACTTAAACTATCCTAATAACAACACAGGAAATAAATCCAAATCATCAATATATCATCAACGGTTAACAACTAATCATAATTCATCTGAGCAGAATATTGTGTCAAATTTCAATTATATGGATACTTACCATAAGTATAAGTTTAGTAAATCAACAAATAACTTATTCAATAATTTGAATGCATCAACTAGTGGTTATTTAACACCAAGTCAAAAGCATCAAACTACTTCAAATTTGAGTAAAGAACAAGACTGTAAATCGAATTTCGAGAATAAAATTACTGAGGTAAATCTACTGTCTATTCGTTAAATTTTTTTACCATACCCCACTTATTTATTGTTAAATCTTTTAGCGATTATAGTAGCATCATTCTATATATATATATATATATATATATATATATGTTCCTTTTTGTGGCATGCTTTCATGTGTGACATATTCCTTTTGCGTACTTCTGTGAAAAGCTCGTTCCTTGTCAAATATTTAGACATGGTATAGGCACAATAGTGGTATTGGTAAATTAGCCCTAATAATTAATGCGGCAACACTTAAAAAGAAAAAACGTAGGTTATGTCACTGATATAATTTAAAGAATATCTCAAAGAAAATTAGCTCTGAACATCTGTTTCTCCTTAGCTTCGGAATCCTAAGTAGCGCATAACCACTAATTTATGGACCACTGGGTTCCAACTGAGTCTACGACTTCATAAAATTAAGATCCTGGGCTTGGTACGTGTTGCTATTCTGAGCGGACGCCGCTGGAAACTCCTAAACAAGGATGTAACATATGTATGTATGTTTTACCAGCTGGTATCGGTTGATGAGGAAATCTGCGCTGAAACAAATCAACATCCGTTGTGGAAAGACTGGTGCAAAGGGAGAAGGTAAGATTTGCTTAGTGGATGTATTCCCCCCTCAACTAGTTAACTGATTTCCTAGTTTAGTAACCGGTCCTAAGACTAGAGAGTCAGGGAAGTTTGGGCGTCAAACTATGGACTGAACCCAGCAAATGCACGCAAATATACGGAAATCTGTAAACACAGTGTTAAAAATTAACTTGTTCTTCACTTAAGTTAAGTAGGCAAAGTGACACATGCTGGTCAAAGCCTTCAGGAGGTCAGTCAGCAGCTGTGTCTTCTTTCTAAGGAAGAAAAGTTAAGCATGCAGGAGTGGAATGCACGTCCGCATCATATTGAGGCTGGGAGATGAGGACTGTCAGGCTGCAGAAGAAACGAGAGGATATCGCATTGAAGTACCAAGAATCCGTAAAAACAGATGGAGTTGAGATGGGCTCCTCAAATTGTCAACTGGACGGTCAGTCTTCTTTGGTCACCCAGACGACAACCACGAGCACACTAAGGGAGTGGCAAATATGATGTCATCAACACTACCGAAGTCTCATAATCAGTGCGAACCAATCTTCCCCAGAACAATGAGAAGAAGATTCTACCGAAAAGGTAGGGAAGTTACAGTTATCCAGTACCATACTACTATAAACAACGCAGACCAACAAAAGAATCATGTCTTCCGCAGACAACTGCTAACAGTGATGAACCGAGCTCTAAATGGCGATATGAAAATCCTAATCAGTGATATGATTGTCAAACTTAATAATAATAACAGCTTTATTCTGGATAGTATTTATATAATGAACGCAATTTTCAGAGCAGTTTATTGCATGATATTTTCCTTTCGTGCAAAATATTAATTGACAGTACATTCTGTGACACAATGCTCTCTGAACTGAGGTACAAACCATTCCATTATGATATTTCTGCCTTTTCTCCTTCAAAAAATCCACAACATCTAGTTCAAAGCCAACTGTGAGAAGTTCTGAAGTACATTTTGAGACCAAAGGAGATAATTCAAGAACAGTTATCTTGGCGAAGTTGAAGAATCATAGCTAAAGCCCAGGTCTTTCACAAGTTGACCTTCAAGAACCAGTCGGATACAGGGAATGTTATGAAAGATCATTCCAAATCAGATCACACCTGCCTTTTCGGACTTGGAGAAGGTAGATACAGTATTCCACCTATTCTGTAGGTACCTTTTCTGTAAATCTATACTGTTAGGTAGGGTTATGGCTTTTTAGATTAAGGTTCAGGGTCTAGAGTTAAAGTCAGGATTATGGTTGAAGTTAGGATTAGGTTAAAGAATAGTGTCAGAAATACCAATAGATCTCCAAGTACCATGACCCAAAGACACCTAGATGAATGCATCTAATGAGGATGGCATGATTTTTGTATAGATCATCTGTGTAGTGACTGGGAGATATTCCCACAACACATAAGCGGCTATATAGCGCAATAGGATGTTCGCAGTGGCTTTCATTGCATTTTCAACGATTATTCGACTTTTTGCATGTGAGTTCTGATTGATTGTTCAAGGTCACCGCGGTTTTGGCCGTTGTATTAGAACAGCACAAAAATTAAATAACAAGCACGCTGGGGTATGATGTGAAAAGCAGAACACAGACTTGGGTTGGGACACTTTATAATTAACAACCGTCTCAAAAGAAGAGGAAGCCAAAGTTAGATACAACAAAAGAGATAGGCTATAACTGTTCAGTGGCCGCCAGGTTTTGAACTGATGCTTTCTTTCAAATTCAACCCACTACACAATCCCTTCACTTCCAAAAAGCTGTCCTCATCGACTTCCATGTTGAGTTCTCCCCGCCTTCGCATCATCCCTGCAAGAGAAAGAGACACATGGTCATTATGACTATCAATATAAGGCGGAGTGTTCCTCGGCGTCTGTTTGCTTGATCTGAACCGTTTCAAACGGTTGAAGTGCACTATCATGCTCAAAGAATTGCTGGTGTCCTCCTGGATTTCATATGTATTGTCAGTTACTCTTCAGTACACCAAATATGGACCTTCCCACTGTGCTTGAGCTTTATTTCGACTCCAGTTGTCAGTCCTTGGTCGATGCAGCCACACCTTATCACCTATATCGAATGGTACTCCCCGCTGCTTCTCATCATAGTAATGTTTCTGCCGTTCTTGTTCTCTCTGGAGTTCATCGCAAGCATAACTATGGTATCTAGATACGTCTCCACGTAACCATTTCTGATGCGGTCAGTGGATCATCCCATCGGGGCATCGCGTCGGTGGCACAGTGGTTAGGACTCTCACCGACCATGCACATGGTCCGGGGTTCGATCCCCTGCCGGCGCACACCCGATATCTATGGTCGGCCTGAATTTGGGCTACCGATATCCATGCTGAAAATTCCACACTTGTACTGAAAATACGGTGTGGAATCAAGCTGTAAATCAAAAAAAACAAACAAACAAATGTTTCACTAGGCAGCAGTAACTTGCTGCCAGTCCAAAACAGGTGTGGTGTCTTCCCCGTCGACATATGCGTACTTCCTCGGTAGTCCAGCAAGCATTTTGGTAAAATATTGTCCCAGACTGATTCAGCTTCGCTCTCCAAAACTAGTCATGGTAATTGTTTCAACGTTAGATCGGTGCACTTTACTAACCCATTACCTTCGGGATGGTATTCTGTCACTCTTGACTTCTTAATTCCAAATAGGTGACACAATTTTCTAGCCAAGTGACTTTCAAAATGGGTTATTTGATCAGAATGTACTTGCTCTGGTATGTCCCAACGAGCAATCCAACAGTCGAATATAGCTTTGGCTACCGTAGAAGCATAAATTCACTGAAGGAGTACAACTTCACACCATTTCGTAAAATAATCGACCATGACCAAGATGCATTTGTTCTCACGCGTGGTCTCACGTTACGGTTCTATGACGTCCGCGTCGATTATTTCGTTGGGATATCCAGTCTTCACATTAGTAAGTGGCGCTCTAGGTTTCCTCTCTGGGTTGTTTACCTTACCACATGTTGCTCACCCCTCGACAAAGTCTTGGACGTCACGCCACTCGCGAGAGCAACACTAACGTTGTGCGACTGCTTGCAGCATCTTATTAATTCCAGAGTGTCCCAAGTCATAATGTATCTTCTGCGGAATTGCTATTACCAACGATTGATGGATTACAACTCTTCTCAAGTAATTTAGGCCAGGTTGAACACACAAGATACCATTCACAGGCACTAAATGGTCCCATTAGGCCCACAAACATCTGGTCTCCCAACTATTCCCCTTCACGTCAGCTTCGACTGGTCTACCAGTCTGATCCGACAAGGCGTGACATAGGAGCGCAGTCTCACCGTCTGTAGCCTGGATATGTACCCACTGTTCTGTACTTAGGCCTACCAACGAAATATTATAAATATCAATGCTCTCACAGGGTGAGCAGTCTCCGTGCGGTCCAAAGGAACGTCTGGATAACGCATCAGCATTGGCATGCCTTTTATCACTCCATTATGGATAAGATTTTATTTTGATAAATCACACAGTGTTGTACAGTTGTATTAACTGATGACGTTTCGAGCACAAACTGTACAGCACTGTGTGATTTATCAAAATAAAGTCTTATCCAAAATGGAGTTATACTCTACCACAGTGCCCAAATTTAATACTTATATGCCTCTTGTCAGGACGGTGTACACATTCAAAATCGTATTCTTTGGGGTATCCAGGCCATCTTGCGATCTTTCCTTCAGAGTCCTTGAAGTTTTGCAGCCACTGATAAAATATGTTATCCGTTCGCAGTAAAAACGGTTTACCAAATAAGTAGGGTAGATACTTACGAATGAAGGTAACATAAGCTAGCATTTCTTTTCTGGTGGTGCAGTAGTTCTCTTCTGCACAAATCAATGTGCGGCTGCCATATTCAATAACATGTTCTTTGCTGTCCCTACCAACTTGAGATAATACGGCTCTAATGGATGTGTGGCTAGCATCGGTGTCCAATATGTATTTACCGGCTGTTGGTGATGTACCCGAGAATGCTAAAGTAGGCGCCGAGCATAACAAATCATTCAGCTACTGAAAAGCACGGCCACAATCCTCCGTCCATACGGAGGGAATATTTTTCCAGTCAACCTTGTTGATTATATTATTATTATTGTTCCCTTGGGTTCCTAGTGGAACATAGGGCTTCAACTGCACGTCTCCACTTGCTTCTGTCTTCTGCTGTTCTTTTCACTTGCGTCCATGTTATTCCATACTGTTTCATCTCCTCCTCACACGATCTCCTCCATGTCACCCTTGGACGTCCCACTCGCCGCTTCCCTTTCGGGTTCCACTCGAGGGCTTGACGCGCGATGTCACTCAACGGCCTCCTCAGCGAGTGTCCAATCCATCTCCACTTCCTCCTGCATATTTGTTGGGCGATTGGTTCCTGTTTCGTTTGTTCCCATAGCTTCTTGTTTGTGATTCTTTCTGGCCATCTAATCTTCAGTACGGAGCGAAGACGGTTGTTGATAAAGGTCTGCAACCTGTTGAAAATATTCTTGGTGACCCGCCAAGTTTCTGATCCGTAAAGCAAAACTGACTTGACGTTTGTATTGAAAATCCGAATTTTGTTGTTGATGGTGAGTGACGAAGATTTCCAGATTGGTTTCAGGTTGATGAATGTGTTTCTCGCCTTCCCGATTCTCGATTTGACATCCTCGTCCGTTCCTCCTGTGGTTGAGACAATGCTCCCCAGATAAGTGAAAGAAGTAACCTCTTTCAAATCCCTCCCGTTGATGGTGATTGACGGTGGATGTTGCTGCTGCTGTTGTTGTTGGTTGGTTATTTTCATGACCTCCGTCTTGTCTATGTTCACCTGAAGTCCTGTCTTTGATGCTTCTTCAACCAGTTTGTCGGTTTTTGCTTGTAAGTCTTCGATTTTGTGTGACATCAAACATAAATCATCCGCAAAATCCGGGTCTTCTAGGTTCTTCACGTCGGTCCAGGATATCCCTGTCTTCTCGTTTCCCACTGTCTGACGCATAATCCAGTCCACCACAATTAGGAATATCATTGGTGATAATAGGCACCCTTGTCTGACTCCTGTGTTTACTCCAAACGCTTTGCTGAGTTGAAGGGCTGGCGATTTCTGAGTAGTTTCTCACGAACCGGTGGTAATAGGAAGCTAACCCCAGAAAACTGTGTAACTCATTCGTGGAGTGTGGTGTGGGCCACACTTTGACTGATGCAACTTTTCTAGATCGCTATGAACGTCCTGTGCGCTGGCGAAGTGCCGTAGGAAAGTGACTTCCGCTTCGGATAGTTGACATTTAGTGGACTGAACCTTGAGTCCCACCTCCTTCAAACGTCCTAAGGCCATTCGCAGTCTTTTGAGGTATTCTTCGACGGTGTGACTGAACACAGTGATGTCGTCTAAATATACCTGGTGAGCTTTTGAAACTAGTCCTTTAAGTACCGTGTGTATCGACATTTGAAGCAACGTTTCAAACGTTGCTGGTGCGTAACTTAACCCAATAGGCATAATCTGGATTTTGCACGACTCAGTGAATACAGTAAAAGCAGTTTTATGCTGATCACAATGGTGTACTTTGACCTGCCAATATCTGGAAGCTAAATCAAGGGTTAAAAACTTGATGGCGTCTGGTAGTGCTTCTAACGTTTCGTCTGTTCTCATCAAGGAGTGGGCATCTTTCCTAGTCACCATGTTTTAATTCCTGTAATCAACGCACAAGAGGGTGGAGCCGTTTTTCTTCTTAACTATTATTATAGGAGGAGCTCACAGTGAGTTTGATGGTGCGATTGTATTTTTTTGGAACATTTCCTCATTGGTGTTTCCCGATTGTGGGCGGAACTTAGATGGGACTCAACGAGGTGTTTGTGTTATTGGGGCACAGTTACCAGTTTCAATAGTATGCTGGATGGCTGTCATTCTCCCTAGGTCGGCCGGTGACCATGAGACCAACCCAGAAAACTCTGAAATTAGCCGATGTACAGCCTCTTTGTGTTCTCCAGGAACTTGTACCAACATGCTTGCCATCAAGTCAATATCAACTGTATTCACACTCAACTGTAGATGCGTGGTACCACTGTCTGACTCGAGCAGTAATGTAGAACCTAAAAGAGTGATCATTTGAGATTCCGTAGCGGTTGAGGCTTTACAACTGCGTAGGAGGTTATAGCCTATAAATAAATCCCATGACAGTCCCTTAATTACTAGACAGGGATGCCACAAGCGATCATGCCTACCTTTCCACAATATCAGTAGCTCAGATGTCACTTTCATTCGGGACCCATTGGCCGCTTGAATGTTTAGGTGGGGGGAAGGCTGTCAAGAATGTATCACTACAATGTCTGCTGGACAACAGCGGGTGAGCTGAACCAAGCCATTGAGAGTTCTGTCCTGAAATTTTACTAAAACAGTTGGCAAGCGCTTAGCTATACATGGGCCCTTGGATATCTGCATAACATTAGGCACAGCAAGAGAAGACTCACCAGTTTCCTCTGAGAAGCCCGCCATCGGGCGTGACTGACTCGGTGTGTTTCTTTCTTTGGGGTAGGTCAGGGAAACTATCGAGATCTCCATTTATTGGATGTAGGTGTCTTTATAAGACGCTCACGATCCATTGTTGGTTCTCAGAGCTCTTACAGCATATGGGACCTTTCTGTTGATTGTTGGTTTCTACGAAGATTTATGAGCGAATCCTTCTGTATGGCGACCTGAAGTGCTTCGATGACACGTTCCCTCACTTCATCGTGGAATAAACCCTTTTCAAAGTGGTGAAGAAAACGGGAGCAAATAGCTTCTGCTGAGTCTCTCCCAAAAGCCACAGAAGCCAGCTCTTGTAGGTGCCGGAGGTATTCCTCTGTGCTTTCGCTGCTGCGATGGACGCATACATGAGAGGCTGCCATAGAACATATGTGTGTGACGCAAATGCTCGACGCATGGCCGTAAAAGGCTCTACCTCCAACGTCTCCCTGGTGTTAACCACAGCTAACTTTAGGCATTTCAGTATGGATACCGATAAGGAGTAGATGATAGCACTAGCTCTTTGATCTTCATCGAATTGTTGAATATGGCGCCAACATCGTTTTTCCCATAAAGTGAACGATTCCCCTGGGATAAACTTTTCTTGTGAGGGAATTTTCGTTTTGCTTTGTTTCTTGACGACTGTACTTTTGAGTCAGTGGTCATCAAAGCTGTTTGGAATGCTGAGACCATTGCTTGAATCAAGTTAGCAGCAGGCGTTGAGATCTGCAAAATCAATGGGGTTGATGACTTCTCTGGTGGCATTTTGGTATCGTCTTCTTGATCATGTGTGCAAGTGATATCAACAGGTCTTAAGTTCTTTATATCTCACTTCGATTTAAACGCAGAACACAGACTCGGGTTGAAACACTTTATAAGTAACATCCATCTCAAAAGAAGAGGAAGACAAAGTTAGGTACAACAAAAGAGATAGGCTATAACTGTTCAGTGACCGCCAGGTTTTGAACTGACGCTTTCTTTCGAATTCGTCCCACTACACCGTAATAGTCTAAATTTGCCACTTGTAAATATTTTAAATACACCCAAGGGTAGATAACACCATTGGAGATGAGATTTTAGTCGATTAAAACAAAGCGAACGTGTGAAAATGTATGCGATAGAGAGGTGGGGGTTTTTCGTAGCCAGCGTTTTGAGCAGGCCGCCATCCGAGTTACAGGAAAGGCACTCATTGTGCGACAACATGCTGTCGGTACAATGAGTGGGAACAGAGAATTCTTTGCAGACTTCTGCGCCCTTAATGGTTTGGTGAATGGAGGTATCGTGTACAAGCAAAAGTTTGTGGACAGTGTAGACTCTGAGTTGACTACTGGGTGACATAGTATGCTGGGCCCTCGAGTGAATTCGCAGTTGAGCCTGGCGTTCAAGGGAGACATAGAGGAGACCACGCGAATAGGACATCAGAAACTGTGCAGGTTCCTAGGGAAGGTAGCAGAGAATAAAGCGAGACAGTCATGTGTCGCTAAAGCTTTAGGTTTTACTTGGGATACCAGGGAGAATATCGATTTATTCATCCGTTCTGAGTTTCGTCAATTCTACAGGACGTGACTGTGAATGAAGTTAAGGATATCGACGTACTTTATCATAGTTGAATTGGCTGAAATTTCACTGAAACAAAGTGTTTGAATGTTGAACTGTATAATAGCATGATGAACAGGTGATCGTTCACTGAACAGAAAGGTGGCACAAATAATAAATCGCGGGTACAGCTCACAGATAGCAGCTGTGGAACAAACTGTAAGTCTATACGTGTTGTTTTTCGGAATTTGGTTGATTTAAATGTTGATATCATCGTGAACCAACGTCGACCAGGTGACTGTGGAAATCCCGGGAGTGCTGGGTGTCTTTTCCGTACTGGCTTGAGGCTCTTCAGCGGCGTGCCACCAACAGTCTACTGCCAGGGGTAGAACCTGAGACCTTCAGGGTACGAGGCGTTTGTGATATCACCCAGCCAAAGTGATGCTTTAATTCCAGTTTATGCTAGTCTGTGATGTATGTTGCTATCTCTGACCCGTACCATTGGCGTACCATACTTGAAACGGCGGTTGTTAACCCACTTATTTTCATTACAAAATTTGCACTGCTGTTGACTTTACTAGTGGTTACAACAATAATTACTAAAAAGCTTTATTTTTCTACAGCCTGAAGCACAAAACCGACGGTTTTCGTCAGCTCCATTACTGCCTACCTCCTTGTCTGGATATGTAATGCAGCATAAACCTACATATCATCTTGGTAATAATAACGTTTCTTCATCGTCATCTTCCCCTCCAAATACTACCGACAATACCGCTGCTAATAATTCTGCCGGCAAAATTATTCATAATAATGGTTTTAATACATCAATTTCAATGAAATATTCATCGAAAGTAAGTTCAGTAATGGGCCCAACAACCAGTGGTACTCCTGATATCAGATTACACTCAACAAGGGATTTGGACAATTTATTCCGAGATTACAGACTGCGTAGAACATCTGCAAGTCCATTAGTGGATGAAGCTATTTCTGCTAACTATACCAACGGTATTAATAATCATAACGGCAACAGTAGTTTACCATATTATCATCGTTCAAGCGGTCACCATTATGGTACAAGTCAGTCACTACTGAGTGGAAATAATGATCGCTTCAGTGAATTTGGAAAATCACCGGTTAAAAATAAGTCAAGTAACATGTTGGATACTGTAATGGAGTCCACGAATAATTTTAGAATAAATTCAACAAATGGTGACAGTCAGGTAATTCATGGATATATTTTTTTCCTTTACAAATACTGATACTGTAATATATACATTTATTTGAATGTTTTATTCACCGTTGTACTCGTTTTGGCATACATGAACTTCTGTTTCTTTGAAAAAAATTATGTTCAGCTGTAATTGCAAAGATAATATCCCACATTTTCATGAGACGTATTCTAACAGAGGCTAGACAGCGAAAAAGTTGATTACATCAAGATGTATTGGTGGTTCCCTGGTAGATTGTTCACTAGCCACGCAGAAGATCTGCGTCCGATTCCTGACCAACGCGCTGCTAATCCTTCCCCAGCTCAGTGGCCGGTTGCAGGCCTGGAAAAGGAAGGTAAGCGGTTAGGCTAGCAACCTCACTCTATGAAAGAAATAATACCATCTGTAGAAAAACATCAGAACTCGAGGCCTAATGTTAATTACGGAACGTTAGGAATGAAGAAAAACGACTACATCAGTGTACAATGGAAATTGAAATTTGGCATAGGTGGCTTGAAACAATTTAAAATATTAACTGCCTTCACTTCATGAGGAATACAAGCCAACTGAAGATCTAGAAATAGGCTCACAAAATCTGTCCAAGAGATGGTGTCAAAGAGCATAGGCTAAACAACCGCACAGTATTATACGCATATAATCCTCTATCCATAAATGCAATTATTTTACGTGCAGCAAAACATGCCATCATTTAGGTCGTTAAAATAATAAAGTATATTTTTGAATCAGCAGCGCTAAACAATGATGGATGTCCAAGTAACTAGAGGTCGTGCATTGATTAATGGACGTAACATTTCAGCGTGCTGGCAACGACATCGTACAACCAAACAAAGACGGTAATTGTATTGGCCTAGTCCAATGTTCGTAATAAAGCCTAGCACGTCAATAGAGACTAAGCATTCCGACCTAATGCAATTGGTGAAATGAGGAAAGTAAAATGATCGAAACAAATTTGTAGGCTACTATTTTACTGTGGATCAAGAATAAAGGTAGGTTCACAGAAAGCACCGGTTCTTAACAATGTCATCCTCCCCACAGTATGAAATACCCAATTAAACTTTCAAATAGAAATATTAAACTATTTATATGTAATTTTTAGGCATCAAATACAATCCAATCGAAAATCATATCAAATGGAACATGCAGTGAATCAAATAATTCTCTGAAATATCATCCATCAATTTTACCGTCTAATATTCCAGTATTTCAGTCGAATGATAACTTATTCCATCCAAGCAGAACTGCAAATTTGAAGCAACCGGCCGCAAAATTGATCTCGACTATAAAATACCCAAACAGATCTGTTCTGGAGACGATGAACTCCAACAAGCACGCTCTTGTCATAAATCGCACTAGACAGCGTTTAGTACCACAGCATGTATTATCACGGTTAAAATCTGTCAAAGATATTAACAAAGGAGAGACAAGTTATTCGAATCATATGACATAGTTATCAGGTGTCCATCGTTCAAGTGTTGTTATATTATATTGTTGACGAAACATTTTAGGGTTTATTTTTCCTTTTAAAACAAATTCTCACACATTTAAGAAAATAGCAGGACAAGTGAATAGCTTTCATAACACCACAGATTATGCTAGGAGTGAGCCCTTTAGTGATATTTATTTTGACTATCCCTTGTAATAAAAGCTTTTTATTCAAAACATATTTTCCCATGAGCAAATACTTCAGAGGTTGTGCTGGTTCAGATATGCTCATCATGACTAAACTGTTCGCGATACCAGTCGGTGTCTTTTCATCAGAAACTTGAGATTATATTGTTAGCAGAAAAATATATATTTTATCTTAGATCCATTGTAAACAAAACTCATTCCGAGAGGTTTGAAATGGAAATATTAATCGTTCTAAAAATACGTTGTTTTCTATTACGTTAGCAAGTAGTTTTTAAAAATGACATGCTCACCTGGAAATAGATTAACGTTATTAGTCACAGTTGTAGTCTGGTTGATACCATTACTCTAGATTCGAATATTCCTATATAAATAGTCATACTTTCTTAGTGATACGTCTACCACCATTTGTTTGTACAGAACATCGATCATATGTCTTGACCAAGGGGTGATATTTATCCCTTATTGCAAGCCGTGTTCTTTCGAAAGAATCATGAAGCAGTGAACCAGTCGATGTTGAGTGGTCAAAGACGGTAATCAGTGGGCCTTGAGCCTAAGTTTTGTGTTTGTTAGTGTCGATAGAAAAAGTAAATCTGCAGTCTAGAGGAATTCGATTTCCTTCTAGAGGTTCACTCTCATACAAGTCAATTCTGAACAAGCGTTATAGGCATTATTCTAGATTTCACAGCTGATGTTCACATATTTTAGGTGAAAGTGGGATATACCGATATCCTTGAAAGTACCATAAACTCTAAATGCAATAAAATAAAGAATTAGAGTCTATGGATTAGTACCTGCTTTAAATTCAGATTTGGTAAGTGTTGTAAAGAAGTATAGCGAAAATCTTAGAAGCGGACTACCTTAAACTCTAACTTTTTCATTTGTTTATGAGATTGTCAGTCTCCAGGTCCCTTGGTGACCTGTTTTCGTCATAAACCGAAATAGCCGACTTGTTCCATCGTCTCGCCTGATCAAACTTTTAGTCAATTCTCATTTTAGAACAATCTGATTGGATTGTTCGAAATGTATTGAGCAAATACATCACCACTTTTAGATAATCTCCATCTTCTAATAACACTATCCAAATTTATAAAAGGAACTTAGTGTTTTAGAACTTTTGGAAAGAAGACTACCCCCATGCACTGTCAGACGTTTAGATGAGCTTCTTAACCCTATGTGTCAAGTAGCATGTGAAAAGGTGAAATTGGATTTTTACAAATCTCTCTCAAGTCTCTCAAGTCACACATTCCTGAAGACATTTTACAAATCTCTTTGATCTTCCAAACTTCAAAAAAATTTTCAAATCTTATTTGTCTTACGAAATCTCATACTGATAATTCAAATGGAAATTTATGTGGAATAATTGAACTCCATTTATTCAAATATATTTAATTTGCCAAAGCCCTGCCGTCGATAGGACGAAAAAGAATACTAGATTGAAATTTTTTGAATCTTGCACCCCTGAATTCTAACTAAACCAATCCCTAATAAATCCTGATAAGTATGTGACAAATTTGTTGTCAGTCAAACTTTCAGTACATGAGAAGGAGGCACTACAACTTGTCTTCATTTTTTCTATCCCATTAAACAATATTCCAGACTTAGCGATTGCTTCTGAGTTTGAAAATTTGTATGATCAGTTGGGTCCTCTAGTTCCTACCTTGACAGATGAACAAAGCTGGTTGAAAACTGAATTGGTACATGCAGTGCATCAGTTCCGTGACTCAAGTCGGAAGATAAAAAGTATTTTGACCTCGACTCATCTTAAAGTTCTACGTAACAGACCTGACATAGTTATCCTGAGACCCGACTAAGGACCTGGTGTAGTTGTAATGGACAGATGTAATTAAGAAGCAAAAATGTTATCTATTCTAAATGATATCAGAAATTTGGAAGGAAAAGTAACTTCGCACTTAATAAAACTTCATGGCACAGATGTTACCCAAAGACATGAGTTTAATTCACTAGAAAATCTGATTTTCCAAACCTTTATAGATTACTCAAGAATCATAAGGTTGACAATCCATTACGCTCAATTCTATTCAATAGTCACTCTACTACACATAAATTGGCAAAATGGTTAGCTGACATTTTAAACCCAGTACGCGAAGAATTACGTAACTTTGCCTTGAAAGATACATTTGAACTTGTGAACCATCTTTAGATATGAGCATAAAAGACAGAAAAATGTATTCTTTTGATGTTAATTCTTTGTTTACTAATGTACCTTTGATTAAGGCCACTGATATTCTTTTTTACTATATGTCCTTGAAGGATTTATTACTGTTACTTACTGGCAACATCTATTTCACATTTGAAGGTAGGCACTTTCGACAAGTGGGTGGTGTTGCTATAGGAAGTCCATTAGGACCTTTGTTAGCAATTGTTTATATGCCTTATGTTTAAAAATTGCCCCTTGATTTAATTACTAATTGATATGTAGATGATATTACTTTGTTATGTTATCTGAAGATGCGAGTTATCCGACGGATGTCTTACATACTAGGAAGAAAGTCGCAACTAACCTGCATTTTTTGACAGAATTCTGAGTCGAAGAGGCTTGTGTTCAATAAACCCACAAATTCACAGAAAGTCTACCTGGCCAGAGCAATACTTAAATTTTCACAGCTTCTGTCCATTACAGTATAAGGGAGGCTTCGATGAAGTGTTAATTCGAGAGAATTTTGTGTAACTCCATTATGTATTTGTACAGCTGATGTTATAGAGGGTGAATATAAAATACTGATGGATGCCCTTGTTGAAAGCGGATATCCCTTAAGATTTTTAAACAGATGTAGAAGCCGATCAGTCTTAGAGCCTACGATCTATTCTGTCCCCAAAACAGATGTCTTCATCAAATCACCATACAACAAGGAAATAAATAGTAGGGTTTTGAGACAGATTAAACTTGGTCATCTGTAGGATCTATTATGCAGTCCGGCCTGTAATCATTGACAAAGTCAAAAATATACTCCACTACAAACCTCAGAAGTGCACATTTGATTGTGTCACATACCACACTGTTTACCAATTTACGTGTGTGTGGACACGAATACGTAGGGAGGAGCAATGGAGCTTAGTGTGTGATGGTGGGTGAGCAAATTCCGAAATGGTTAGAAAGACAAATGAACTTTGGAAAATCAATAGACGCAGGTGGCAGACTACCAACTTCGTCAATAGCCAAACATCTAATCGATATGAACCACAGGACTGATTGAAAAAAAACCTTTAATATCAAGGGCGCTTACTGAAATACACTGAGGCCATAGCTTCACATAAACTTAAGCCTCCCACTCTGTGTGTTAAAGAACAATTCATTAATACTTTTAACCTACCTTGGTAATCCTCATCTGATTGGATAACCAAACGTTGTGCTGATTATCCTTATTATTCTTAAACCCTTCCCACCACTTTGTATGCCTTCATTGCCCTTAATTTTTTCATATAATTGAATTGAAAAGTGAATGTGTGATCAGATTGTTTGAAATGTAATGAGCAAATACATCACATTTTTATATAATCTCCGTCTTCTAATAACACTATCCAAATTTATAAAAGTGACTAATTGTTCTAAAAATCTACAATAAGCCTGCTACCATCTTTGAACTTTTCAATCAATGGTTTGCGGACTTTATTTTAGAAACACACATCCCTAGTGAAACTGAAACCCTTACTAGCTCTTCTGTCAGAGGGGTGGTGTTCACCAGCTGGTTATTAGAACAAGTCTTTAAATGCCTTAGACCTTCAACTAAAACGAGACCGAAGAGATTCGCCTCGATAATTTTCAAAAGCAGTGGGTGTGAAATTCCTCTCTTACTTCTAAAATTCTTCTTAATATCTATCTATACTAGCGCTTACCCTAATGAGTGGAAAACTAGCTTAATAACTCCACACTACAAATTTGGTGATAAGTGTAACGTTAGCAGTCGCAGATCTATAAATATGTCCTGCTTTACTAGTCACTCTGACATTTTAAACGGGATCACTAGTGGTCTCGAATCACGTAAACTAGTCATTGTTCTTTACTTCGATATATCAGGGGCATTTGACGTGGTATCTAATAGTATTCTGCCTGAGAAGCTGTACTCATGTGGAATCCGCAATCAATTACTTAACTGTCTAATCATTTCCAAGCGACTGGGTGCGAATAACCAACGTCGAATCTGTATTGTCTCATCCTAGGCAGACCACAAGTGAGTATTTGCAGGGTAGTAGATAATACATACTATAAGATGACTTTGGTACAGGCACCACCTTTATTTCTTTCCAGGCAACAGGTACTGTATCCCTGTGAAATGATGCATTAAAGATTTGCGTAAGAGGATAACACAGAATATCAGCACACTATTGAAGCAGAATCCTTCGCACATAATCCAGTTCTAGACTATGTGCTGGATTTAAGGATTTGAGACATTTTAATACATCCCTTTCATTAAAACCAGGGGAATGATCATTTACGTGACTAGAAACATCAGGTCCAGTCATATTGTTGCATTATAAAGGATCGATTTAAGACATTTACATCAGAATAAGAACCAAGTGAAATTTGTTTTCTGTTTTTAAGTTGATTAAAAGTTTCCATGTGTTAGAAGCATTCTTACATGACAAAGATTTTCCATTATATATTCCAATTAGTCCCTGTATTTCAGACTTTACAAGAGAGTTTATTCTTCGAACATCCTCATTATCCTGTGATTTGTACAATTCTGTTTTTCTCCCCTAACCTTTTTTAGTTGTGAAGAAAAAATCCAATTGAATCTTGTGAACACTGTTTCAGTACGACAGCAAATATCCAAACAGAACTTGAGATAGGTGGAGATATTAGAGACAGTAACGTCTCACACTTCATCAATGAATAGGTCCCGGTCAGTATCGTGCAACATACACCTTAATGCTTGAATATTGTTGTCTGAAAAGGATGATTCTTGGATTTTCCTTGTTAGGTGAACAAAAGCCTTTCTGTGTAACTTGCCATACACTCTTGGTAGAATATGAATGATGCAATAGTCAGGATTCGGCAGTGGAGCTCTCCTTCGCACCTCTTATATGTCAGGATCGTTTATGAAGACCAAGTCTAGGGTTTTGTCCAGACGACTTTTGAATTGCACAAGGTCCTCATGAACAGGTAATATAACAAAGCTGTGATCGCGAGAATTAAAGTTCCCACAGACTATTGATAATGGATTCCCAAAAATATATAGAGCAGGTTTGGTAAATCCGTCCATGAAGGTGAATAAATCAGCGGAAGTGCAGTCTGGACTCATATGGACATTTGTTATGTATATATAGTAATATGTACCAAGGTGTTTTGAACGACACTTAACAGTGATACACTCTATATTTTCATTGAAAAAATTAAAACACATGACTAGATGTAGACCACTTCGTATCAACAAAAGTGCCTACCTCTCCGCCAGGCTTCTTCTTCAAACTTTGCCTATCCTGAAGGAAAACTCTATCCTTATTTACTGAAATTAGATTACCGTCATACTACTGTCGGAGCCAAGTCTCTAGTGTAGCTAAAACACCAGCGTTTCGACACAAAAATGAAGGACAACAAAAAGGCGAAATAAGGGGGACTTTGTCATCAAACAGCCCCTTTCCCAGATTATGCATTATGTCCTATTATTTTGCAATATCGGTACTCCTTTTGTCTCCACTATATCCGCCTTCGTCTGATAATTTCCCCTTTCTTCGCTTTACTTCATCCGATTATTACCCGTCTTTCTCATAGAATTAGCGTGTTGACTGTTGTTTTCTAACTGTCATGCATGTCATCAAAAACATAAATGTGGCTACTGAGAATAGAACCATTAACACTAAAATAAATGTTCGTAAAAGAATACATGTCTAAGTTATTTAATATAAATGGAAACAATAGAGAAGATTTGTAGCTCAGGTGGATGATTTTGGTGTGGTTGTGTTCTCTGAGCTGGATGGTTTGGTTGCGAAGCTTTCATTGCTCTACTGAGCAACATCTTCAGCGCATACTTCGATGTGAAGTGAGCCAGCACCGAGACAAGCAAACTAGGGGGTGAAATGTCACACGAAAACAACCAATCACGTTCAGGGTTACTAGAAGAGATGACTAATAAACTCATAGAGAATTCTAAAAGCTCACTTCACATCGAAGTATGCGCTGAAGATGTTGCTCAGTAGAGCAATGAAAGCTTCGCAACCAAACCATCCAGCTCAGAGAACACAACCACACCAAAATAAATAGAAACAAATTTGTTACTCACGATAAAAATGTTGACAAAATCACACAAACAAATCACTCATTTCAAATTAATACCCAAGTTGAACATAAATCAAGAACAAGATACGATGCCACACACAACAAAGCAGTATGGAGGAATTGACTTCAAGCTTTATCTTATTCCCAAATATTTGTAATCCATCCAACACATACTTGGGTTTTTTTAATGCGAAGACAATATTTCTATATTTCTTAATGTGCTCCATTGAATGACTAGCTAGCAGATTGTACTCACAAACTAATGTCAGAAATGACAGCAACCATGTAATTTCACCATAAATCAAATTCATATAATATAAATAACACTTATCCATGCCCGTACTACTGGTGTGTTCTACATAGATAGGAATAAATATATTATATAAGTCTGATAAAACCCTTCTAAACACTAATTGATTCGGATTACTGAACAGTTAGATTCACAAATTATAAACACAAGAAGATTAATTGTTTTTTAAATGTTGGTTGAATTTCACATTAAGCCTGACCAACATCATCCAGTACACCAACTGAAGTACTCTGGAAAGGAAAACATTTTCAGTGAGCAAGGTAGCAGTCAACGAGTATACTTCAACTTACGCTTGTACGCCTAATATTAATATAGTAAAAGGGTTAATAGAGTTTTAAAACGTTTGTTAATTATTGTGGAAAAATCATCTTAATTATTTATAAATAGTTGGTCTACTTTTTAACGTAATTGCGTGTTTAACTCGATTAACGTAGAAAATTCCACCGCATATTTAATGACAGTTTAGTGATTATAAAATAAACTATTCACTATTCAACAAAACGGCCCACATAAACATGAAATCCGTATAAACGGTAACACTAATTATCATTACCTTTATAACTAAATCCTACTGGCAGTTGCGAAACTAATTCCTACGGTCTTCATTTAATGAAATTGCCACTTACGGGAGGGCTTCTTTGGTCAGTATTCTTGCTGTATACTGTTTGTGATATATTAACTTAAATCAACACAAAAATGTTTACTTACTCTTCGCCGGCATCACCTTTTGGCTACGCGATCACGGAATTCGTGGAAGTAGGCGTAATGCTGTCCTTCAGAGTCTTCCTCAATATCATCATCAGGCAATGTAGCAGAAACGAACTTGCTAATAATTGCGACTGAAGGACATGTTTAAATAAAGCAAGCTTACATGTAATGACTTGACAGAAGCTCTCTTTTAAGAGGGCTAACTTCAATGATGTTCCATATGATGTGTAGGTACTTGGCAGCTTGGGATCCCAAGCATAGTTGAGCATTCCTTTCAAAGAAGACTGGGCACTAAACGATAGCTTGCTAACCATTGTTGACATCTAAACGTCATCAGTAGTCGATTGAAAACTTGCGAAAGCATCTTTGAAATTTTGGTTTTTTAGTGGCGCTTCCAGTTGATTTAACTCTTATTCACTGACAGAACAGAATTCCAGTTGACTATAGTCGCCAATATTGACAAAGTCCAATATCTAATATCGTTTCTATGAGCTACTATAAACCAATTTGATTTCTTTGTGCTCGCCTCTTGATTGTGAGGTAAAGGTTCCTGATCTTCGATAAACTTATACGTAGCTAGTCCCGCCACTCGACTGTCGCAGTTTTGGTTGAATCCCAAAGGAGTGGTGCTGGAATAAAATATATTATTTGTGGTATGTGGTGTGTTAAGATTTTGTTACTACTGTGAGTGGAGTTGATCCTTACACCAGTTAGTCCTCCGTCGTCGTCAAGAGAAAAGAGATAATAATGATAACAGATATAATTAGTGCAGGTTATTCACACTAAAGGGCAGAAAAAGAAAGAAAAGACAGCGAATTAAAATTGGTATATATGTATATATATAAATGTGTATATGCATATGGTATCAGTAATAATAATAAGCGTAAATGCAGTGGTTAGAGTAGTCGGGAGAGTAAAATGGTAGAGAGTGTAAGGAAGTAAAACGACCAGTTTAATTGTCTACCCTTGAATGGTGTATGCGATTTTAAGGGGATAAGCCTTTTGGATGCAGTCCTTGTGTCGCTGCATGGTTGTCCAGCCTTCGTTTAAAGCTGTCCACAGACGGTGCCATAGCTACATCTGCCGGCAACGAATTCCAGGGACGGCAAACCCGCAGGGAAAAGAAGTGGAAGCGCACTCAAGCCTTTGCCCCCAGGCCAGCTATACTTCTGGGATTTACACGAAGAAGCCCATACCTATTCAGAACACCTTTGTTTGGGTGATTCTGATCATTTGTTATTTTGTAGGCAGTAATTACATCCCTCCTAAGACGACGGTAGTTAAGTGTGAATAGGCCTAATTTCTTCAGCCTTTCATCATATGGTTTAGTTCGGAGACCGACCACTCCTTTTGTTGCCCTCGTTGGACTCTTTCCAAGAGGTTGGCGTCTCTTCTAAGCAGTGGGGGTGCAATAATATTATGCACTTCAAGGTGTGGTCTGACGTATGTTTTGTACAACCTTGGAAAGAGCTCAGGAATGAGTGCACCTAACTGCCTATGTGTGAAGTGTATGACCGCATATGCCCTCACTACATCCCCCGTGTAATTTACACTTGTGTCCATTTTCTCCGTTAGAACTATACCTAAGTCACGTTCCGACGTTGAGCAGGACAAGCTTTCGTTGCACAGGGTGTAACTTGCATTCTGCAGTCTACAGGTGCGTAACTTCATTACTTTGCACTTTCTCAGGTTGAAAGTCATGCCATTGGCCACTGACCAGTCTTCCAGAAGGTTTAGATCTTTCTTTGGCCTATCTGAGTCCTCCAGGCGCTTTGTTACCCTCCACATCTTCACGTCGTCAGCGTGTAGAAGAGTCGGGCAGCTTAGACAGCATGGTAGATCATTGATAAAAATCGAAAACATCAGTGGTCCTAGGATAGAAACCTGCGACACTCCTGATGACGAGCTGTGCCAAGATGATCGGACTCGATTGACCTCAGTGCAAAATTGCCTTTCAGCTAGGCAGTCTTTTAACCATGACGGAAGTGGCTTACCTATTCCTGTCTGACTTATTTTGTGTAGGAAAAGGTCATGGTGAACAGTGTCGAATGCCTTCTCAAAGTCTAGGAAGACCACATGGACTGGAACATTCATATCCCAGCATGATGTCCAATCGTCCCAAGCTGATAGTAAGTTAGTACCGCAGGATCTGCCTTTCATGAAACCATGTTGGACTTCATGGGATCTATTAGTCCTGTCAAGGTGTCGCCTGATATGATCATCAATAATACTTTCCAGTACTTTTTATACCACTGACAGTGGGGCTCCTGGTTTATAACTAGTGGCATTTTGCCTAACTTCACCCTTGAAGGTTGGAGAAACGGTAGCTCTAGTCCACTCCCTTGACAGTTTCCGCGATTCCATGGAGTGTTGGAACAAGTCACATAAGGGCCTACAGAGAGCTTCGGCGCACTGTTTCAGAACAGATGGCCTGATGTCGTCACAACCTGGGGACTTTCCAGGTGTGAGTCGCCGTAGCTTTCTTAGTACTATTGCAAAGTTTATTTGGGGAGTAGCCATTAAGTCTTCCTCCTGGGAAATAGTAGTGCCACCATTTTGGTCTGCAACGTAATACCCACATTGCTGTTCAGCTGTTTGGCGAAGGCTAAACTGAATGTTTCCGCCATTTCCAGACTGGTGAGATATTGACCATTTGGGCCTACTAAGGCACATGCCTCCTGGTTGGTTGGTTTTCTTTCCGACATGAATCGGTACAAGTTCTTGGGGTTCGCTATGAGATTTTTAGCAAGGTTAGCCTGGAATGACCTCCTGTCTCTACCGACTCTTGCATTGCACCGGTTCCTGAGTTCCAGGTATGCACCATGGTCGATCTGACTCTCAGACACACGTCACGTAAGCCAAGCCTTCCGCTTTGCTTGCAGAATACGTTGCGTGCCTCTCTTTAACCGTGATGACTCTCTTTTGGGCTGTGTTGTGACTGAAGGGACGGTATCCGAGATTACTGTATGAATAATCTTTTTAACCACCTCCCAGTGTTCATCCACAGATAGCTCATCCCATGCTAAGGGCCAGGCTGCGTCGGACAATAGCCTCCGCATTTCATCATAGTCAGCCTTACTGTAACACAGACATGGTTGCGTAACGTCCCACTGCAGATGCTCACGGAGAACGAGATGGAAACTTATGACTGCATGATCACTACTTCCCAATGGATTCATGATCTGGACCTTTTCGACGAGTAGTGGTCACTAGTCAGAATGTAGTCTAGTTTTGATGACTTTCCACTAGGCCCCACCTAGTGTCATCTCCAACGTTCTCAGTCAGTCCCATGTTTCGAATTGTTTGCAGTAGATTTCGGCCAAACTTTCAGTGATGGGGCATTGAAATCTCCATCTGTGGTGATCTGGTCATAGCCCATGTCTCGTATCCCTGTGATAGTGCTGAGCAGTAGCTGATTGTGCTCTGCCCCACAGGTGGGTGATAGGTAGATGCCACCAAGTATATGCTTGGTGTGGCCTTCGGTGAAATGACACCATATGGGGTCTGCGAGTTCAATAAGTGGTGGGTCCATGTACGCACATATTTAAGTTGTTTGTCAAAGTGCCTCACTCTCGTGCTGGAACTCTTGTCCAAATTTAGTACATGAGCCACTAATAGTATAATTCCAGCATCATCTGCAGAACCCAGTGTAACCCTTATTGGGGGTGACTAACCTTGAGATGTTTAAACCCCCCAGTACAGCCAGCACAATTTCACTGAACTAATTTTCAGACTTAATTTATTGCACAGGTAGTTAAGACGGCTGGACTAACCACACAGAGATTTGATATGGAAGTAGTGGTTGAATTTTATTCACCAACAAGTAAGATCAATTTTCTCAATCGGATAATATACAAAATAGGTATAGAGAAAGAGAGAGGAAAAATCACCCCGTATTCAAGGAACGTGCGTTCACAGTTCAATTTGTTAGGAAGATCCCTGCAGTTAGTGTCAGCAACTGCGGGTAAAGTCGTACCGAATAATTTCTGCACGTTTTAATGCACGCTACCAATCGCAGTGGTAATTTTTGCCAACTTTTGGGAATGATTCAATGCTGTTACACACAAGGCAACAACCACAACCAATCAAAGGAAGAAGACGAAGAGACGAGAGGAAGATGTTTATTTTGGCAATGGATAGAGGCACACACGACCTCAAGGAGAGGCTGAGCACTTCAAGGTCACTTGCGTATATTGTGATTGGTGGATTCGCCTTTGCGTAAACGCTGCGGCTAATACGTAGCATACGTTACTGAGGCGGGCTTTGAAATGATAATAATAAAAATCGCATAAACATTACATTTTTCAGCTTAATGGGACAAGTTAACATATGTAAAATTTTACAGGTGTGTCATGTATTGGATCCGTTAACAAAAAGAATATTATTCTGTACTATAATCAAAGAGGTATAAAATTTGAAGATTTAGTCTTTTTTCAGCTGGTTGTAACGGACGGATAGGAGAGGCAGTTGTGTAATACATACATTTTGCAAAAGGCAAACTGTGAAAGATGAATCGGAAGTTCTATAATTCTTCAAATGTGTCAGGGAATATATGTACCAATCTTACCAATTATACTATTGTTCCCTCCCTTGTTCACATATTCATTGTGGCTAAGATAAGGAACTGTTCACCTAAGGTAAGATTAATTCACTTGATATGTATACATCCCTAGATATTTCTCAGTGCGGCCGGAGGTGGTCGAAGGAATACAATCTCGATCATTGCATGGAAAGATCACAACCAGTTTCTTCTGAAGGATCGGGTGGTGCTGGAAGCTGTAAAGATGGGTCATATCACCATCATGTGAGGAAAACTGATCCACATATTGTGAATAAAGCGATTAGTTGACTTTAATTTGACTATGATGTAGCCATAACAAATCTACAACTGTAATTTTTTCACTGAAATGTTATAAACCCTTTTTAATGTGAAAATGTACTACTTGACCGTTGTTCTTTTGTAAATATATGCATTTTTGTCGACTACTTGTACCTCTCTTATTTATCATTTCGAGGGCATTGCATAGTTAACGAAATTGATAGACAACGTAGTAATACTTATGTGAAATGCGTCATAGTTGTAAGCCGTTATTATTTCCTCAGTGCGTCATCAAGCCTCGCATGAAATGTTTCAGTTACATTTAATCCGGTTGCGCATAGTATTAGTATGCATTAGTGTTGAGAAGAAAAGATCGTCAAACATGTGCTTGTATTGTTTGCAGGACGACTACGGTCATCGAAAATAACGTATTATAGATATATCCTATTTAAGATAATTATCCTAGTATTCTTATACTGCGCATATTATCATTCTTTCGAAGTAAATCATTACGCATTCCAAAAATAGTTATATCACTATTCCCTCGACAAGCAAAACGAAGTAGTAGTACAAGAATACCGTCAAAACTTTTAAGAAATATTTATTTTAATGAATGATTTCATAATATCACAAGGATTCCAACGCTAACACGAAAATTCTTCAATGGCACTTCATCAAAGCTTCCAAATCAAGTGGACCATTGCGTAAATTACAATTGTAACCTGAAAACCAACAACAGTGATACTTCTGTTAGCAAATAATTACCAATACAAAATTGCTAAAAAGCAAAAGACATCTCAGTAAAAACATTGTTTCTTCTGTGTTATGTTCCGAATAAATCAACTAACACTCCTTTATAGCTGTAAACTCTTCTGACTGTTATCAAGTTTTCAGAACTCAGTAATTCAAAGCACCACCTCGTAATTTCGCAAAATATACTTCATTTACCTAATTTATTTCATTTTTCTTAACGTAATCAACAATTTACAAGGAATTTGAACATTCCACATGCGAAGAAACAACGAAATTTGATGAAAAATACGTGTTCACTCAAACTGCTTGAAAACGTCTACTTTCCACCATTTTTCTAAGTTTTTTCGTTAAAATATGGTATTTCTAATGCATTTCAGTTGAAAAAACACCTGAAAACAACGCAGAACAACCCAAACACAACATCGCGATAACACATAACGACACCCCGTGTGTGCCCCTATCCATTGCCGTTTATTTTAACCACGCCAGTCTTGAATTAACCGGGTACGAAGCTAATTATCATCATTTATAACAAGTCTGGACGAACGATCTTCCTCCTGTTCCAGGGAGGCCACGTCAGCGTTTCTTTCTGAAAAAAGAAGAAAAAGAAACTTATTTAGTGGCATTGTGGTGGTTTCTATTTCATTACATCGCCTCCTCCCTTCTGGAGGCACTGTCCTCAGTGCCTGGCGGTGGTATAGGATATGCACTGCCTCCATCTGTTAGTACCTCGACGAAACTAGTAGCGGGCGGCGGTTGCGGGGATGGTGACAGTTTCTGGACGGCTGCTGGGTGATGTGGTTTCAGCCGGTTATAGTGTGCGGATATAAGGTTATCTTGAGGACGTCGCAAATTTCGCAGGACATACGTTGTGGGAGGTCGGTGCTGTACGATCTCATAAGGTCCTTGCCACGGAGCGTAGAATTCACGGCCCTTTTCCGTCAGGCGATGCAGGGGCGAGGCTAGGGTGGCGAACCCAGGCACGAAACGTCGGTAGTACGAAGCCAACCCTAGGAAGCTACGAACGTCTTTACAGGACTGGGGTGTAGGCCATTCTGAGATGAGGCGCGTTTTCTCTGGGTCTGTCTGAATACCATCTGGTGAAATTCAGTGCCCCAAAAATGTGACTTCCCTCTGTAAGAATGAACATTTAGCCGGCTTCAACTTTAAACCATTCGTTCTAAACCATGTAAGAACAACTCGTAGGTTATCCATGTGCTCTTCTGGGGACTTCCCATGTACAATAATGTCGTCAAGATAGATGAGACATTTGTACGGGACTAACCTGTCAATGACTGTTTGCATCAGGCGTTAAAATGTGGCGGGGGCATTACGTAGTCCGAAGGGCATCGTTCGGAATTCGCAGAAACCACTCAGAAGGATAAAGGCCGTCTTCGGGCAATCGTCAGGGTGCACCTCTACCTGCCAGTAGCCTGACGCCAGGTCTAACGTGGAGAACCACTGTGAGCCAGCAAGTGCGTCAAGGGTTGCATCGATACGGGGAATCGGGAAAGCTTCCCGTCTGGTTATAGCATTCAGTTTACGGTAGTCAATACACATTCGGAGGGAGCCGTCCTTCTTCTCGACTAAAACGATGGGTGACGCCCATGGGGAGGATGATGGTACGATGATCTTTTTATCCAACATATCTCGTATCAGGGCGTCCAGTTGGGGCTGGTAATGCACGGGAATCCGTCGGGGTGGTTGACGCACAGGCGGATGACTGCCTGTATCGATACGGTGCTAAACAACACCAGTGCGTCCCGGATTACCCCCATCATCGAACACATCAGCGTATTCATCAACCAATTTCAGCATTTCCCCTCGGAGGGGGGCAGGAGCAGATGGATCAACTGAAACTTGATTTATGATGGTAGACACTGATAACTTTGACGAAGCGGACCGCGGTTGCTGAGGGCTATATACGGGTATAGTGACAGAATCAATTGTGACTCGAGAATTGGTGATATATATAAGAGTGTGGTGTGACATCAAGAAGTCTACTCCTAGGATGAGGTCCCATGTAATGTGGGCGCAGATAAGAAACTGATGGCGCACATTTAGGCCTCCAAGGCGCAGCTGTAGATCGGTAGCAGATCGGGCCTCCAGTTTAGCACCGTTGGCTGTCGTCAAGATGTTGTGAGTGGTTACTGGGGGTGAGTACCGGGGCAAGCGTCGAAGGAAGGAAGCCTTTACTAGAGAGACCGACGCGCCAGTATCTAAGAGGACTTTGGATGGCACTCCATTAATATGTCCCCATAACATCAAAGGTTGCCGGGTACAAAAGTATGCAGACAAATTAAAAACAGAGGACTTACTGCTGTCCGACTGGCGATTGTGGTCACAGTTACGGGCCCTCTTCCCGAAGCGTTGACAATAGTAGCAGTGACGGGCAGCGTCTCCATTTGAGCGTCGTTGGCTTCTTGAACGGTCTCGGCGATTGAGGGTCACGGCGGTTGCATTGGGTTTTGTTGATACTGGGCACATAGAGGTGCTGGGTGTCGACACGTGGTCGTTCTCGGCGTCCATGAAACGAAGAATAATCTTCTGTAACTTGGATGTGTTGGCTGGGAGCTGACGTCGGAGGTTTGTGCGCAGGTCACCAGGCATAATTCCCTCGACGAAGCGGGTGCATACCAATTGGTCTCTGCTGCCAGGGCTATCGTGATTGTCAAGTCCAGCCGCCAGCAGCTGAAGAGCGTTAAGATATTCTAGGAAACTCTCTCTTGGTAGACAACGGCGGGAGAGCAGTTGTAGTAGGGTATGTTGAGAGCCCAGCCTCTGGTCAAAACATTGATCTAGAATCTCCCAGTTCGTTTGCATGGAGTTGGTACTACTGAACCCAGCGGCGTGTGCACGGGCGAATGCGTCCTCTGATAGGTTGTTGAGGACGTGGATGAAATGGTGGGCTGCTGGAGCAACGTCCAGGAACGCCTGCATTCGTATCTTCCAGCGGGGATAATCTGATGATGGTTGCAGCAGTGGTGGGCGGGGAAGCGGTGGTATTCTAGGCAATGATGAAGCACTATCCTGAGGAAACAATTTGGGAGGCCGGTCCTCTGGTTGATTTGCCATGTTAAGTGTAGGTATTACACCTCCGACACCAATTTGTTACACACAAGGCAACAACCACAACCAACGAAAGGAAGAAGACGAAGAGACGAGAGGAAGATGTTTATTTTAACCACGCCAGTCTTGAATTAACCGGGTACGAAGCTAATTATCATCATTTATAACAAGTCTGGACGAACGATCTTCCTCCTGTTCCAGGGAGGCCACGTCAGCGTTTCTTTCTGAAAAAAGAAGAAAAAGAAACTTATTTAGTGGCATTATGGTTTTTTATTTCATTACAATGCGATAAGTTCCATAGATTTTAAAAATGCGCGATTATAACACATACAATTTGAAGACATTTTCGGTTGATAAAAACAAAATGATAGGAGCAAATCGAGGCAAGCTTCTAGCTGATGAGAAATGGCATTTTTTCCCAGCCCAAAATTAAAGTAGGCTGCTGAAGCTGAGAGAGTACAAAGGCAATTTACTTTAAGAACTCTTAGTTTAGAATGTGATCTTGACAATGCTGAGCGACAGACTGAGAAGTAGAACAATCCAGAAAAAGACATCTTAAACTAAATCTTATTTTCTACTACAAGTCAACTAATATTCTCTTGCATTCGTCTAGGTCAATAACTAAATCTACTTCCGTCAACAGTTGCCGTCTTAGAAATCATGAATCTAGTTCCAATATCCAATATCCTGATTACGAGCTAGTATAAACCAGTGATTTCTTTGAGCTCGCTTCTTGAGTGTAAGGTAGAGGTTCCAGATCTTCGGTGAACTTATGCGTAGTAAATCCCGCCACTCGACTGCTTTAGCTCTGGTAGACTTCAACAGTGGTGAGAGGATTGGTCAAGATGTGGTTTGTAGTGTGCAGTATGTTAGGACTCAGTTGCTGCCGTGAACGTAGTTTGACCTAACACCCGTTGGTCATTCGGTGTAGTCATAAAAGCAAAATAGCAATAATAATAATAGGTTGTAGTGTAGATAATAGAGGTTGAGATAAGTGAAATAATAAAGGTGACCAAAGAAAAGATAGAGTAGTCGGTACAGTGAGAGAAGACAGGATGGATCGTGGGGATTTAGCTTGTATGCTTATCCATTGACAGTATGGTTTCAAATTTTAAGAGGATAAGCCATTGAGACACAAACCATGCATTTCTGCATGATTGTCCAGCTTCCGCTTAAAAGTCTCTACAGATGGCGCTGTAGTCACAGCCGCCGGTAAAGCGTTCCAGAGACGGCAAACTCGAAGTGAAAAGAAATGTGAACGCACTCAAGTCTTTGGTTTCTGGTGTGCTATCCTTAGCGGGTTACTTCGAGGAAGCCTATAATCACTTAATGGCAGGATGCTCTTATTAGGATGGGCCTGGTCATTTAAGATCTTATAGACGGTGATGAGGTCTCCCGTGTGACTACGGTAACTAAGTGTGAAAAGACTTAATTTCTTCAGTCTTTCCTCACATGATTTGTTGCGGAGACCGATCACCCATTTTGTCGCTCGTCTCTGGACACTTTCTAGCATGTTAGCATCCCTTTTAGGTAGCGGAGGAGCAATGATATTATGCACCTCAAGGAGTGGCCACACGTATGTCGTATACAACCTTAAGAATAGTTCGGGAGTAAGAGCTCTCAGCTGCCTATGCATAAAGTGTAAAGTTGCGTAAGTTTTCGCTACGTCCCTCGTGTAATTTCCACTGTTGTCTAGCTTTTCTGTTAGAATAAGACCTAAATCGCGTTCTGATGGCACACAACTCAAGTTCTGGCCACCAAGGGTGTAATTTGCACTATGTGACCTGCCGGAATGAAGTTGCACTACTTTGCACTTCTTTAGGTTGAAAGGTATTCCGTTAGCCAGAGCCCAGTCTCCCAGAGTTTGCAGGTTAGTCTGCAATCTGTCGGAGTCTTCCGATGAGTTTATTGCTCTCCAAATCTTTACGTCGTCAGCATAAAGAAGCGCAGAGCAGTTCAGTTGAGAGGGCAGGTCGTTGGTAAAAATCAAAAACATCAGCGGCCCTAAGATAGAACCCTGAGGAACCCCTGATGCTGACGTGTGCCAGGATGATCGGATGTGGTTGACTTTGGTGCAGAATTCTCTCTCGCCTAAGTAATCTTTCAGCCATGCGAGAAGTGCTCCAGAAACACCCGCTTTGCTTATTTTGTGAAGGAGCAGACCATGGTGAACTGTGTCGGATGCTTTCGCAAAGTCGAGAAAGATCACATGGACTGGTACCTTTACATCCCAGGATAGTGTCCAATCGTTCCAAGCTAGAAGAAGATTCGTCACACAGGATCTTCCTCTCCTGAAGCCGCGCTGTGCTTCATGGAGTAGGTTAGTCACGTCGAAGTATTTTCTCATGTGGTCGTCAACGAGACTTTCCAATGTCTTCGATATCACTGGGAGTAGCGCAACTGGTCTGTAACTGGTCGCGTTCTGCCGGTCACCACCCTTGAAGATAGGGGATAGGATGGCTCTTTTCCATTCACATGGAAGTTTCCCTACATCAAAGGAGTGTTGAGACAGATCGCTTATGGGTCAGCAGAGACTTTCTGAACACTGCTCCAGGACGGATGGTCTGATGTCATCACAACCTGCAGACTTTCCCGAAGTCAGCTTTCTCAATTTTACGAGTACCATAGCCGGGGTAATTTGAAATGTACCCAGCAGGTTTTCGCACGTTGGTCTTGCATTGTAATCTTGATGTTTTGTGGAGGTAAAATCCTCGTTACTGTTCAGTTGCCTGTGAAAGGCTAGACTGAATGTCTCTGCCATTTCAAGACTAGTAAGAGATTTCCCATCAGAACCCACTAGATTGCAAGCTCCCTGGTTGGTCGGTTTTCTTTCAGACATAAACCTGTGTAGGCTTTTGGGGTTCATGAGAAGCTTATTGGCGAGGTTTCTCTGAAATGTCCTCCTATCGCTCCGGACTCGTACGTTACATCGATTCCTGAGTTCAAGGTACACTTCATGTTCGGGTTGACTCTTCGATACTCGCCACGCAAACCAGGCTTTTCGCTTCGCCTGTAGAAGGCGTTGTGTCCCCCTTTTTAGCAATGAACGTTGCTTTCTAGCTTTTGGTGTGACTAAAGGAACAGTGTCTGAGACCGCCTGGTGAATGATCTCCTTTGCCACTCCCTAGTGTTGTTTTACTGTAAGCTCTGTCCATTTTTTAGGCCAATTTGCTTCAGACAAAAGTCTTCGCATTTCGGTGTAATTGGCTTTGTTATAACACAGATAGGGCTATGTATTGTCCCACTGTAAGCGCTAACGGATGACTATGTCGAATATTATGACCGCATGGTCACTACTACCTATGGGAGTCGTGATCTGAACGTTTTCCACTAGTAGCTGGTCACTAGTGAGCACATAATGCAGTCTAGAATACTTCCCATCTGGGCCCCATCTAGTATCTATTCTGACATTTTCAGTGAATCCGGCCTCCCTGATGGTGTGCAGCAGATTTCGATCAAATCCATCATGGGCATATCCCATCATCAAGTTAAGAGATGGGGCATTGAAGTCGCCAGCTATGACAATTTGACCATAACCCATGTCTTGTGTCGCTGAAATTGTATTTAGCAGTACCTGGTTGTAGTCTGCTCCACATGAAGGTGACCGATAAATGCTGCCCACTAGATATTTGCAGTACCCAACGGTGAAATGGCACCATATGGAGTCAGGGAGCCCAATGAGGGGAGGGTCCATTGCGTGAACACATCTGATCTGTTTGTCGACGTATAGGGCGACTTCACCTCCTTCTTTCAGGTTTCCATCTCGCCTAACTAGGACCAGATCATTTATACTGACTTCGCTGTCTGCCACCGTAGGGGTTAGCCAGGTTTCCGTCAGTTTTATGATTTTGGAGTTCAGCTGTGATTGTAGGTGTCTAGGCTTAGCTATTTCTCCTCTTAGCCCTCTCACATTACTGAACAGGCAACTGGTAGTCAGTCTCACCACGTCCCCGTATTGGGGGTGGTTGACGTGATGTGGGCTGTCTGTTGAGGAGTTATCCTACGAACTAGTTGGCTGATTCCCCAGGAACCTGCCTGTTGGCGTTTTTTCTTCTAGTTTAATCGGAGAACTTGGATGACTCTGGCTATCATCGTCCGTGCTGCACCGCTGTAGTGTGACTAGGGGTTGGGGATGTTCTTTGACAACGCTTTGTTCTCTCCTTTGGATACGAGGCCGGCTCTGGCAGAAGCGAATGTGTCTGCTGACCTTGCCCTTGGTCTCGTACCATCCCTGGAGAGCAGTAATCAACTGGTCTCGGGAGCTGAACTTGACAGCTAACAGACGTGGCGTGTTAGTTGACATTAGGTGAGTGGGTCGAGGCCGTCTATAAATAGAGACAGCCCCTGAACTTCCCAGAGCCATGTGAGATGCCAACCATCTCCACTGTTGTACATCGTGACAGTGTTTCTCACAAGCGCTCCCAGTTACCAGTTCGGGAATGCCGTGAACAAACATGGAGGCAGAAGGAATAAGCTCTGGCGACTCCCTCGCCATCTGTCTTTCCTTCCATTGCCTATCTGGCCTAACATGTATAATGCGGGTCCTCCCTAGAGAAAGGACTTGGGAAGTCAGTAGTGCATTTTCGACATCGTCGGTAGAGCCCAGTGTTACCCTCAGTGGGGATGGTTTGCCTTGAGAAGCAGCAGTGCCCCTATACAATCTGCATAGTTTTACCGGTTGGATGTCCAGACCCTGTGTGCTACATAAGTTGGACCACTTTTTCTGATCAAACAGGGCCCTATTTTCCAGCAGACTACTACTACAGTCTGGTACATTAAAGAGGATTACACAGTTTGATCTACTAACTGTGGACTTAGGTTCGGTCCTCGCACATTTGTCATCCCCTTTAGGACCGATTTGTTTTGTCCGGTGCGACTGGATATTATTGTGTGTCGCAGTGTGGTCGCCACTATTACTGGCAGACGATAAGGGTCTTTTTCCAGCGACAGATACCCTTGGTGCTTCAGACTCTGTGTCTGGAGCGGTTATGGCAAGAATTGCAAGTTTAACCGGTGTGGATTTTGGTATCCCCAATTTACGTGCAATTGTGCTGTTTTCCGAGTTGGTTGGAGTAGAACGTTTCACGTTTTTCCCTAATACTTCTGCTCCATCTTTAGCTTTCAAAGAACTGCACGAGGCTGCATCAGGACGGCAACTTGGGCATATGTACCAGAACCATGGGCATGGGTTCTTACGCATAAAATCGTAATATACTTTTGGTACCCCGGTGTCACATCTACAATGTACCCATTGCTTGCAAAAGTTGCATTCGAAAGCAGAGTCTACTTGTTCGACAACAGAATTGCAGACCTCACAATCGTCTGCCTTCTCAGGGAACGTTTTCGTCGTCTTGCGATGTCGTGAACGTTTCTTATTGGCCTTCTTGTTTGTTTCAAGGCCTACTGTGGATATGGGTGTTTTACTATTCTCACTTTGTGCAGATTTACCACTAGGCTCTATTAACCTAGTCGTGTTAACAGGGATGGAGCCACATCCGCTTGATTGACTTTTCACAGTTTCACTGTGGGACTGCGGCGACATGGGCAATCTGTCGACAATGGGAAATTTACGCTGATCTTCAAGACCGGTATGCGAGAGTCCATCACCTTCACCTGTTTGCCTAATTTGGCTGAAGGCCTGGTGACTACGGAGTTATCTCAGGGTGAGAATCTATCGTCATATTACTCCTAAATAATTACCGATGATTAATTAATAAGAGACAGTGGAGTTGTTTTGTCCAATAGACTGAAAGCAAAAGACAGTAGAAAGCACAGAACAGGAGGATAAAGTATATAAGTAAAAGCTTTTGACTTTACCTGTAACTTTCGGGTTATTCGGCTTCACAACAATCACGTAACAGACCAACAGGTCCTGTATATTTGAAGGAGTGAGGGGGATGTTGCTACAGAAGTAGTGCCTGAAGCTTAGGCAGCAGTTCGAGACAGGGGGAAGTACCACACACAGGCTCAGTGAAGAAGAAATGGTTGAATAAAATTCGCAGGATAGGAAGATCAGGTTTCCCAAACGAATAATTCACACAAGTGGATAATTCATGTTGGAGAGGAAAATGCACGTCGTTGCTATAGAGCACTGTCACATTTATATGCGGTCCGACCTCTTAAATAAGTTTCAGTCATTTGGAATAGATTACCAGTGAATGTGTGTGACACAAACACACTCACAGTATACATATCACCAATCACTAGATTCCTGAAAGGTGACAGTGCTCCCTTCCACCCAACTCCTACACGTTTTCACCCCACATGGATATACTAGGGTCATTCGATACATGAGTAACAATAACGTTAAAGTGATTCGAAGAGCATTATAAAATTTCTAGGCGGGGCTCAAACATTAGCTCATAAATTCAATGTAGAAGTTAGCATAAGAGAACTAGGAAGCGTATCAATAGAAATCATGGTTTGTGTGAAAGGTTTATAAATATTGTGATGGCGAGATATATGGAGGGGCGTGATTAGTCATGTTCCGAGAGAAAGAAGATTCATGTAGTACTGAGTATGATAGCGATATACTTATACCTATGGGTCAAATACTTGTAAGTTCTTGGTTGTATTTAAGGTATACCTTTACTAACCCCACTTACTAAAGACCTCTCCTCTTAATAGCCTAATCTGCACTTTCTAACGTGTAAGTACCGAATAACGAGCTCGAAGTGAGAACGCTTGTAACTTGATAGTGTGACTTGATGAGAATTATATTTTTACCACAGGTTAAATGTCAAATTTAATAAATGAGAATTTTGTACAACTTATCTGTTAACTGGCTGGGGTAGCAAGTTTGAAGAGTGCGCTTAATGAAAGCACAACGAGGAGGCCAGCCATATGCTAGCAGTCACTCAGGAAGAACAGTGAATCAGTGCCATGTTTCATGAATGCGTTGAAACAAAAGTTCAAATACTCAACGTGCACCCATGAAAACACGTATGAGAGCACTCAAAAGGCAGTATGAATTGGCTGCAAAAGTCAGGATGCACAAGTTAAACTACTAAGGTCCCTCACATTTAGCTTAAGAATAAACTTGGAAGTCCTTGAAATCGTGATCGAATTGAGAATTAAGCCCGCCAAAGAATACTCCATATTTATTTGCCCATTGGATAAATAACACAGTCAGACAAAATTGCTTCCTAGACAACGTATCAAACACAATCCATTGTTCATGATTAAAGCAATTGTGATCATTAATAAAAATAAGTAGAAAGGTAAAGCAGTTTTAGTATTTTTAAGAATTAAGAATGCATCTTCATCTAACAGGCACGTAATATCTTCAATTCCACGGATAATAACACCACTTTCAAAGATTTAGTGGCTTATTACGGCGAAAGGAAGTTTTGTATGCAAGTCAACAGTGTCCACTCTCCCTACTTTACATCTGAACACATTAAGTCACGGAGACCACAAATTGGCCCATCTTAGTTTGTGTTGACGTAACTTTCTTTTCCCTTCTTTTCTCGTTCAGAAGGAGTTAAGAGTAGTTAGGCCACTAATTTCACTAGGTCACGTTGCTCTTGTCTGAAATTTGGGTCCATCAGTATGAGTTGGTAGAGAGAACAATAGCTAGCAGACTTCAGAGTCCCTGAAAGTCCAAAACAAGTTAACGTGTAAGAAATCCATGGATATGCTTTAGTTCTCAAAACAGAACCCTTGAGAACTGAGGTATGCTCTTTTAAATTTTTTATTGGTCAAAAAAAGTGCAAATTTCGTGTGAAAGAACACTGACAGAGAATAGAATATTAGTCTTTAGGTTGTTTGGACGCACGCATACCATTTGCTTGAAAGATAACATTTAATTAATAATGAGAGTATTATAAAATCCCGTGTAATTCCAATGTAGGCGTATGTAGCGGCAGGTAATTTTTCGGAATTATCTGCTACAGCATTTATCACTCAACATCGGATGCTCACCCTCACTTTTAAAGTCGATTTAATCAGTTGAAGACTTACGGTCAAGCATCCACGCCATTTGGCAAATCATCGTGTTACGTTCGTTTGTTCGCACACGATCCCTAGCTAGTCAAGCAATCATCTCGCACTCCTATTTGGACCTGAAATATAATTCGTAATTTGTTCGAACAGCTCTGGTGGTTCACTTCGCCCTTGGTCAACGCGGAACGAACATAATAGAAGTCTTGGCTAATAGATTTGGCGTTAGTATACCTCATAATATCCGTAAACGTCAACATCCTCAGACCATAAGCGTAATTCTCAAGTCCTTGCATGAAGTGTGTAGAAGAGAAGTTACGTATACTTTTTCAAAGGATGGCTGTGTGAAACGGCTTCCCGAAAAAGACAGTGTCTGCAAAACTGATTGGTAGGAACAGTGATCGTGGCGCTGAGGTTTACATTCTCCCACTCTCAGAATAAGCTTTCAAAAAGCAAACGAAAGTTCACAAATAAACATGGTGAAAAGATTACCACACTAAAGGCCTTTGGATGGAAAAGACTTAACTTAGTTGTAGATGCATGGAGAATTTGGCCTTAAGGTAACAGCTACAACAGATTACCAGAGTGAAGATAAATCTTCCAGCTGAACACAATGCAAAAAATGAAGATTACTGTGGGCGAGAATGGAGTTGAGCTACGAAGTGCTCCTGTTTATCTCGAAATCTCAGTCTCTCATTGTCTTCAACATATTTATTCTATAATTTTACTTGTGTTTTTATATATAGTTAAGATATTTCGCTTTTTGTGTAAAGAATTAATTAAGGTAGACGTTAAATGCCATGTTCTAGTAGCGCTGTTAAAATTTCCCTTGGAAATTTTTTTTTGTCAATAATTTTTAATGAAATTGCGTTATATGTTATCTGGATTGATGAGAATTCCCATTTTCTGGCCTGTTATTTTGGTGTCCGCGTCATGTAATCTGACTGCGACACCCCCTAGCATATTGGTTGCAACGATCAGTGTTTCAGGCGAACTGTAGCAAAATTTTGCTATAGTGAGAAAGATAGGATAGTTGAAGGGTAATTTCATCTACACAAATAATCTACTGTATTCAGATGCTGCACCTTTCATCATGGTATCATTCAATGGAGACTTCACGTCTCAGGATATTAATTCAGCCTGTTTACGTGTGAAGAACAGTCCTTTTTGACAAAAGAATTCTATCAGTACTTCGAAATCACCTGTAAATGCTAACAGAAACTTCTGTGGGAATAGAAGTAATCATGTGGATGTGTCTCACCGTATGTGTGTTTGGACAGGAATTATCGTAAGGTAAGAGGTTATTTCTAAGTGTATTTCATGTATATTTGCACTGTTTGGTGTAGCGTAATAAAAGTTATATGGACTCAATGCATAAGAAATATCTCAACTTTATTAATATTGTGCCATTGCTTAGCTGACTGCTTGGCTATCAAACGTAGGTGGTTATCATGATTATTGCAGGTGCAGTGCAGTGGAGAAAGCAATCACTCGTTTAAATTTCCTTACTGTGTCACTCAGTGCATTAATTCAGTGTGTAGTATTATTATACACATGGATTGTGTCAATTATGATAACTGAATCTGGTCAGCTCTATTACTATCAATCTACTGTCTGTTATGCCATTCTCACTGGCACTGTAAACTTCATGCTGCAATGTTTTTGATCACCAATAGTGGTGATGAATTTTTCCTGAATTTTCCATTAACATGAAGCAGTACAGATGCAGTGTCACGATCGAATGTCTAGGTTGCATTATATGTCATTGTTATCCTCATCAACACAACAGGTCTGCGTATCTTCCAATATTTTAAGTGTTTCTCTATGCTGCTAACACTGTGCATAGTTGCTTAGAGTTGAAGCATGTTCAGCTTATATTTGATGGCTATAGATTCCTGAATATGAGGATGTAATTTCTGTAGGATTCATAAAACTATGCTCATTAGAGATTACTGAGATTATGGATCAATTTCTAAGTTACACATTTGCAATACTTCATTTAAGGTAAACGTATTCAGTGTGAAGTTGATTTGCAACTAAGGTTAGTGAGAGTATGACGCCTCAACAGTATGGAAGCTTCAAAGATTGTCTTGATATTTGCGTGTAATCCTTTAATACTGGAAAACATTTGAGGTCTATTGATGCTTATAGTGCCAATATAAAAACCAGCTGAAAACTACATATACATTTATTTGCATGAGATATTACTTAGTATTAACCGAATCAGTGTATTCAGTGTGTGCTAATATGTAGAATTATCTTTCATAAATTCATGTTGTGCTAGTCCTTACATGTGCTTCATTTTTTTCAGGTATACGGAAGTTGTCGAATATGAAACCAGCGGAAATATCATCCGGACAAACCAACGTTAATACTCTTCATCGGGATTTTCTTTTGTAAATTAATGAAATGTTTAATATACTCTTCAATTCTACTTCCTCTAGACTTTTTCAGTGCGTCGCTATACTATGTGCTTTTGTAATAAGTGAATTCGGATCAATGCATGTTAAGCTTAGTTAGAGGGATGGAGATTTACTATAGTATTATGAGACTGTTACTTTAGCCCTTCGTAAGATTTCGTGTCTGTTTCTATACATTAGCACATTGTAAAAACTAAGTAAGATTTAGCAAGTTGAATAATAATTCTGTACTGTTCGATACGCTAAAATCGCCTTATGTAGCCAGTTGCAACTCTGTACACTGTTAAACGCCAAGTATGAAGTACAAGTAAATTTAATGACTTAGGCTTGACAGCTACTTCACTAATCTGTTAATATGCAGTGACATCGTCAAATAGACTGTTCACTTGACAGTGAGCAAAGAAACAATTTTCATCTATTTCTAATATGCCGTTGAATCATGTGATGTTATCTAATATCCATCATTTCTATAATCAACAACTGCGGTGTTTGCATATCTACTTTATGAATATTAAATAACTTACGCCTTTATGCATCTGATTACCTCCAGTATTACAACAGTATATCCTATTCATTTGATGTGTGTACGGTAAACAAGGCATTCATACATTATCCCACAAATACCAAGGTTTCTGGTGTCACAAGTGTTAATGAGAGTTGCTTCCTTGGTTTCAATGCAAACCGGCTTTCATCTAGTAAATAAACAATCTGCAATTAAAAGTGTTCTCTGAGCTGGTTGGTTTAGTCGCGAAGCTTTCGTCGTCCTTCCGGACAACATCTTCAGCGCCATATTTAGCACAGAGTGAAATGATTTAAATTTCTTCTTCTTCAGAGAACACTTTTAATTGCAAATCATCCACCTGAGCTACAAATCTTCTCTATTATTTCAAAATAAACAATCTCCTCCATCCATCTTTATATACCTTCAAGTTTTACTTTTATTATTTGTATTATATTTATGGTCCTGTTGATTCTTCGTTTTCACTTTCATAACTGCAAATACCAACTTATCTCTATGACTGCTGTAATCTGTGTTTTTCCCCTCACCATATCATGTAAAGAGAACATCATATTCAATATTTTTAATCATGCAAGGATTTGTATACCGCATCGACAATACTATGTGAAACAAGCCCACGGCAATTTCCACTTGTATTATTATCATTACCTTAGCTGCTATCATTATTATTATTTCCATTTTATATGCTGCATGTTTTTTTGACATTACCCCTATTGTAAATGTGGAAAAATTTTCTGTGTGATTAATTTTATTTATAATTGAGGAAATTAGATGCAATTTTGTGATTAATGCTGAAAATTCCATTTTGCATCACAAGTACTGTTTTTGGAATAAAGTAAATCATTATTATTATTATTATTAAATGACGTTCTAAAATATCTCCAGTCGTTGAACCCTTCTTGTAGTTCCAGATTGTTTGCCTAGCCTTATTCTTAAAAAATGTACAGATATCCTCTCACATATTTAATGAATCTTTTTCCAGAAATGTCGTGCCAGCCGTTTGGAAGGACTTTAAAATTGTACCTGTACCTAAGTCGTCTAATGGAACATGTTTTAAATTTAGACCTATTGCTATTACCTCCCCTTTTGTAAAAGCTACTCTTACTTAATCTTCAACCTTCACTTAAAGCCTTTAACGATCTCAAATGATTTGCCTATAAACACAGTAGAAGTACTTTAGATGCAGCTGCAGTCTTGCATCACAACATTTTCTCCATTATAGTCGTCCAGTACCAATTGTATTTTTGTTTGACGAACTTAATGTACATACGCATACGAAATGAAATATGTCAAGTGCGCGGACTAACTATTCCGGTGTCTTTTAATTCGCATCTACACTGTACTAAGATGAACAGCTCTCTATTAGTAGTCAGAAAATGCTTTTAAACTAAATCCTTCCAAATGTCAGACTGTCAATTTCAGTTTCCGATGTAAGAGAAAGTCAGGTGAAGCTGTTAATTCCTATGACCGTTGCAAAATTGATGACAGTGATATAGAGCTCAAGTCTGATTTTAAGTATCTCGGACTAATTCATCAAACAACGTATTAGCTTTAAATGTATATCACACGCATGCATGAGCTAGGTATGCAAACCAAGGTAAACGCTGATATAAGTATAAAACTTGGGCACTGTGGTAGAGTATAACTCCATTATGGATAACATTTTATTTTGATAAATCAGACAGTGTTGTACAGTTATATTAACTGATGACGTTTCGAGCACAAGCGCTAGCACGGTACACTCATTATTTAAAAAACTAACTCATATTTGAGAACTACGATTTGACCGGCTTTACAACGTTTAATATATTTAGACACAATAGACATACACTGCTTACTTCTATGACGCATTACTTAAAGCTACCTCCTTGCTACTACCTAAGTGAGCAACTCAACGTTATCTTTTAAAAAGTAAAAATAAATTTATCGAAGGCAGTGTGCTTATGGTTCCTAGATATCATAATGCACCATGAGGAAAAAGCTTTATTCATAGGGTTATAGCAATTAGATGCGCGATATAAATCCGAAATTCAACGACTACGATTCTCAATCACAGAACATTCTACTTTGCTACCTAATCGTCTCAATAGATGCTTCGCCAAGAAAAAGAAGACCACTGGTTCAAGGAAAATTTATTTAAAGTTTTCTTATAAATCATGGGCAACCGTGTTTATAACCACGGAGAAATCACAAGCATCCGAAAAATAGGAATTTCATTATTTGAACTGAAACAAGCAATTTGTAACCAGCCAATTTTTTCACCCCGGTAAATAATCAGCTTCTCAGACGGTTGTAAATTCGAAAAAACCACCGATTGTAGACCAAAATCCGAAACGTTATTCCTGCTAGTTAAATTCTTACCGAACACTCACCAGATCATCGTACGTTATCCGCTTTTCAAATCCTTTAGAAACAAATAAAATGGCTGTTAACACCGCGTTTACTGCAGGCAGTCCTAGTTCGTGCGTTTGGATCTAGTACACTAGGCATTAACAATCATTTAGGGATTTCCTATTGCTTCCAAAAGTACATACAAACACCACACATTCATGCTTCACATTTGGCTCATCCTTCCTTGATTTTGATTCTCTCACAACATACCTGATTTTTTAGCTGACAACAGACACCTTGTCGAAAAGCTCCAAAGCTTTTTAAACTTCAAACCAGGTTCTTAATTCTCTGGGTTTAATTAGTTCTTCGAAAACTTTGCTAATATCAACCCTGATGGTGCTCTCTTCACCGGATTCATTCGTAGATTGTTGCATGCTGTAAACATGAACGTGAGAGACATTGTTTTTTTCCAGATTTCTACAAGTAAGCAACTGAGCCAGCAGCAATAGCGGCAACCAAAAATGAGCTGGAAATAATGGCTTCTGCTTCCCAAGCATGTTCGCGTGTATAATCTCCAAGATTTCTACACAGTACTAATTCATTAATAGCTGAAAAACAATTAAAACACTGAAACCATGCATGAATGCAACGTATGAAACAAATACTATGAAATAAATGCACTGACCTGCTGGTAAAAACTTTCGAAACAAACGAAATAACTAATCTTAACAGAAACGGAAACAATAATGAAGTGAAACGCAACATTTGTAAACAACGTGCATCAAGATACGTGGTGAATAAGTGCTGGATAAACGGAAAAATCGATGTGTAAACGAACAGCTACAGAACTGCAATCCAACATGGCCAACTAACATGGACGAAAATGACCTTGAAGCGTCTCACTCCATCAATGACCTTGAACATGGCGTTTAATTTCTGCCATTAATTAACAGTGGCTAGTTCGTAGTCAGGATATTCAAATTTAGGTCTACGCCTCAAGGTTACTCTTAAAGAATGTCAATTTTATGGTAAGACTCATAGCGTTAGTAGTCCCTTAATCTAATGGACATAAATTAATAATAGTTTTAATGTATTCAGAAGAGTTATGTGACGAATTATGTAATTCGTACAGTGCTAAACTAGAAGAAATACATGCAATTTTGATATTTTAAGACGAATGTTAGAATTTAAACAAATTACTTAGATTTTTGGCTTTAATATAGGTATTTTGCATATTTGGAGTTGATTGTTATCATTTTGGGAGTTTGACAAACTAGAAAGAGGAATTTATAATACAACGAAGAGCAACTATCTAGTCCCGCATGGGGGAATGTTCATTGCGGCAACAAACGAAAAGTTAGCTAAATCCAGAATGCTTTGCCCATGCATTTATTAGTGCGTTCATATTACAATGTCATACATTGTAGTTAAGTCCACTTCAGTCACTCCAGTAAAGTCAACTAGCATTTGAATATTGTGGCATTTAATAGATATGCATATAGCTTAATATGTCGAGTTCTGTGTATAGAAGCGTATGCAGTAAATATTCATAAATTTCGACTGAAAACGTAATTTGCTACTTCTCTTCTCCGAATTAATGATGTAAAAGGATAAATCATAATCCTCTGAACGAACTACGATATACCCATTCTGAGTATATTTTGCGGTAGTGGAAGGAAGATAACTATTGACTAACAAATTTGCCAACTGCATGCATTTTAAGATCACCAACTGATGCTTTTATGTTGTAAATTTTTCAGTGACCTTATGTAGGGGTATTTCGATACAACTCTTTTCCACACTATATCCTTTTTTCTCATATCTCCATTTACTGTCTCTATTTTGCATTCCTTTTTACTTTCTTCTCTTGCTTTGTGTGTTACATGAGTGTGGCAACTTCAACTACTGCACATAGGTGCAAAGTTCTATGTTGAAGCCAGTCACAATATATTCCATATTACTTTTGGTGCGAAGTTAAAGTATCATAGCTAAAGCCCAGGTCTTTCACAAGTTGACCTTCAAGAACCAGTCGGATACAGGGAATGTCGTGAAAGAACATTCCAAATCAGATCACACCTGCCTTTTCGGACTTGGAGAAGGTAGATACAGTATTCCACCTATTCTGTAGGTACCTTTTCTGTAAATCTATACTGTTAGGTAGGGTTATGGCTTTTTAGATTAAGGTTCAGGGTCTAGAGTTAAAGTCAGGATTATGGTTGGAGTTAGGATTTGGTTAAAGAATAGTGTCAGAAATACCAATAGATCTCCAAGTACTATGAATGCATCTAATGAGGATGGCATGATTTTTGTATAGATCATCTGTGTAGTGACTGGGAGACATTCTTACAACATATAAGCAACAACTATATGGTATAAAATCATGTTTGCAATGTTTTTTAGTCCATTTGAATTCTGATTGGTTGTTTAAGGTCACTGTAGTTTAGGCTATGATAGTTTAACTTTACCCACAATCGATAATCAGTGCTTAATTTACGTAACCCATTAAAAACCATAAAGGTTAAGCTTTGTACCGGTAGTTTTCGAAGTGGGTCTGCAGTGTTAGCTATGTGAGCAAACTATTAACAATTATGGTTACACAAATTTGTCGATCCGACCAAGCCCAGACATATAAAAAGTATGTCGAGGGGGGCTTCTCTTACGCCCTACTTTGCTGACAGTGTGCCTTCCTTTTTATAAACACTAACGTCTGTAGAAAAATGTTTAAACTTAAAATATTTTACAAAGTCTGGTAAAAGACACAGGGTGATCTTATTTTAATTTGTTACGATGAAACTGTTGAAGTTTTCATTTCAAACAAAATACCTATTCATTCTTTATTTGCAACCAGGATTTGTCGACAGTGTAGTACATCGAAGGAAGACTAGTCTACATAGAATGTTTTGTTTCAGTTGCGCAGTCGTAGTAAATGCTAAAAGTATGTTTATATTCACAGGATTGAGGTTTTATGGGATTTGAAAAAAATCTAGGAATGTAGTAAAGTTTGAAAGTGATTCCTATTAATCTTTTACCTACTATACTTGAAGTATCATTTAGTAATATCTTTTTTTTAATGACATGGTGACTAGGTGGAAAACGTGCTTGACTGCCGACCTGAAGGATCCTGGAAACGGGATCATTTCTGTACACTACTAAAAAAATCCCTACTGTCGGTACTTGACTTTCAGTCGTCGAGTTAAGCCCTTAAATTCTGCTTATTCTGTCGCAGTTAAATCAGTCAGATAGTATAATACGCTTTCAATGAATGTAGCTCCTTGTTAAGTGTGTGTAAACACAAGTGGTTTTTGGGTGGCGAATTTTCTGGCGCTATGGAGATATATCAACCTGGTTCAAAACACGCAGTTGTCTAAAATTTATATAACTGTGTAAGGAGAGCGTAATACATTAAAAATGCATTCATCATAGTCTATACCTACTTTTCGTGATATATATCTTCATTGGTAATTTTACATTTGAAGTTCCTACATTGTGATTGAAGTCATGCGATCATAAATCAGTATCTTTGAATTTAAATTGTCCATATTAAGTTTTTACGTGATATGAAGGATTTGATTTCAAAAGGTAAAGTACACACTAGGGGCATCAACTATAAGTAAACTTATGTGCCAACATTGTGTAAAGTGTTATCATAGGGAAGGCAATCATCTGGTGTCTTGTCGAAATGTTTTCACACATCTAAAATTCTTTTTTACCTTACAAATTATATATTGTTTGAGTCACATTGTTTTCTTGTTTCTCCTACCTTTTAGATATTCTGTAGCTGATAGACTGTCTTTTTAGAAGTTACTAACTAAATACCTTTTGATATCAGAAACATTTGGATATTTCAAAATGCGATATAAGTCAAAACAAGAACAATTCTGGATTGCTTGTAGTTTTGGCAGAGAAGAAGCTGCTAGAAAACTAATCGAAGTCGGTGTAGATGTTAACTGGAGATCTTATGTGGTATAATTAGCTTTATGCGTATTATTTTTATTTTTAAAATACAGTACGAATGCTATCCTATACACATATGTTCTCAAGGAAAGCCTAGTATATTAAAAATGATTATTCAAGCTGGAGCGAACATTAATGCACTCGATTCAGTATGTGTGCAGTTTGCATATTCGCCTAATGTAATAATAATGTTTCAGGGTGGAAACACCGCGTTGCATCATGCTGCTATGTCAGGCAATGAAGAAAATGTCAACATGCTTTTGTCTTCAGGAGTTGATGTTGACATAGCTAATAAAAATGGATGGACAGCATTATTTAATTCCGTGTATTGGAATCACCCGCCTATCACTGAAATGTTGTTAGCTAGTGGTTCTAGTCCGTTTTTAAAGAATAAAGTGAGTTTACTTTTTTGTTGTGTTTACGGGATGATAATTTTGACAAATAATTACATGATGTTATTTCGGTTAATCATCACCAGTAGTAGAATCCAGGATGTGCATTTAGCTGTATTTGAGACCCGTCAACTAGATATACCTCTCGTGGATAATGCTTTGGTGTTTGAAACGGTGGGTGCAGAATTCGAGTCCCAGTAGTAGCACCATCACTCACTGAGAATACAGGTGGACTCTGATGACGATTTCCATATGGGACGAAATGCGCACCCTGGATTGCTGTGGTAGTCAACATTGACCAAAGCAGCATGCTAAAGATATCTGAAAAGGTGGATAATTTAATGAAGAGGATTAAAATGTCTTTAAGTGTATTTTTACTAAGTGTCTACACAGTGATAAGTTTTGATTACCTCTGTGCAAATCAGTTTTGAGAATTTTTCATACACACATTTACAAATGGCAATAGTGTATAGAGTTTTAGTCTATAAATATCCAGCGCTATGTCCCGTGGTATTAGATGTGACTTTATTGGTTTAGGTTATTGGCTTTCAACCAATGCGTCTCAGTCTGGAATCCCGCTCCACCTACTTCAGTTCGGCCAAGTGAGTAGTATCATCGTATCTCACACAGTAAGTGTGGCAAACAGCCTGGAACAGAAAAAACCTGTTCCATGGCATTGTGTTTCAACAAATTCGTCCTTTGATATTGACTGTTGTGCCTTTCTCATTGTTCCATATGCTGCGTGCGTTAATGGGATATTCTGTTATCGATCTTTCTTCCCACCTATTCATATTGAACCTTTGTATGTAAGTATTGTTTGCATCAGTGTTTTTCACCAGAAATAAGTTACAATTAAACTTGCTTCCTGGATTTTGATAGTCTTGAGCTCTTGTTGGTTTTCCTTTAACTAATCGATATTTGGTCGAATTAGTTAACGGCAAGGTCAGCATAAGGCATTCCACGTAAAATATTATTTTTCTACAGTCTAATTATCAGATCCTTGAGTTTATTCCTAATGAAAAATTGGTCTAAGTTTATTTTAAACTTCCACTTTATTGAGGTTTCATTGAATTACCTTTGCTATGCCTTTTGCGTGTGTGAAAATTACAGCACCTTCATAAATCATCTTTCTTATCACCTTCAGTTTCTGTTTTCCACTTTGTCTTTCCTTAATATTTTGCTATACGACTGATTGAGTTCTTAACGTAGAATTTTGCACAGAAATGCAGCAACTGGAGTTACCACATCATATAGCACAAAATGGTGGAGAATTAAAATTGGAAGGAACGAAAATGAACAGGAGAATAAATAAGTATATGGATCTGCATCACTGAGAACAATTTTAAGCCATTGTTACTAGCAGTCTACAGTCATTAGTTCTTAATGTCTTTGGGACCCCAACTAGGCGTGTCTGGCTGAAACCGACAGTCAAAGACTTCATAGATTGATGGCATGTTTTAATTTGATCACCTCTAACTCTTTTCCAACCTAATCCCATGCCAGCTAACATTGGTCGATGAGAAAGGTGATAGCTTGTTATGTATACCATATGTCTTAGTCATCCGAATCGATGTAGCTTCACAACGGCATTGATTGACTTGCTCTCCTCACCTTACGCTTTGTTTAATCTCGGTATTATTCACCATATTGCACCAATAAACACGGTAGGTCATCCTTTACGAATTATTCTATGTAATGAGTTTTTTGAACAAATTGTTCGTTGGTTTCCTTTGGTTGTCTGGGATGTTATATAGAGTATTCTGCTCACAAGACCATGTATTAACACTTATGTTTTCGCAGCGATTGCTTGAGCTGAGTGTAAGTCTAGAAATCTCCCTTAATGCCTTTGCTTTCTGTAAACAATCAGTTTTAAGCTGTTGTATCCCTTTATTTGAACTTAACAATCTTCTTAAAATTCACTCACTGTTTATATGGTGAACTTTAATGGGTTTGCGCGTATGAATGGATTTTCCCCATATCATTCTTTATTATGAGTGCACAGGTAACTGTGATCTGTCTCGTGGACCGTCATCCTTATCGCGTTTTGTTTTCAGTGTATATATAGCTGTTTTTAACGATAATTTTGCATCCAAGTAGTCAGTACTTAAGTTAATGATATCTTCACTAGTTTCAGTGTCTTTAAGTCATTCCACACTTCCAAATAAATCCACTAACCTTATTCACAAGGCGTCTGGCTTTCTTCATAGTATGGTGAGGCAAAATCTTCATAACATGCATTAGCATATTTTTGGATTCTACAGTAGGTCTTACTAGATATATTACACAATTTCAGCAACAATTGTGATAAATATTCGGTCTTACCAACTGTTTGCTTCACTTTTTATTTTTTTCTTATTAGTCTTATTAGTAGTTTTGGCGTACCAAGCCCATCACATGCTCTGACGGTGTTCTCACTCCCAAATATTAAAAAAAAATTTTATTTTAAATTTGATTACAGCTTAATGCCACACCGTATTTTAAGTACAAGCATAGAATTCTTAGCATGGATATCGGTAGCCCAAATTTAGCAGGTCGACCATAGATATCGGGTGTGCGTTGGCAGGGGTTCGAACCCCGGACCATGTGCATGGTCGGCGAGAATCCTAAGCACTGTGCCACCGACGCACGTGGCTTTTGTTGCCAAATCTGCCAAGGGTGATAGGATAGTGCACAACCTAATGTTTGAAGAAGGCTATATGCTATGTACATGCGCCTAGCCCTGATAATGTTTATTAGTAGTTGTTTCAAACCGTGAATTTTATAGAATCAAGCCTGGATATCAAATATCTGTTTATTTTATCATTATACCAATTACTTGCCTAAGGATCGCCAAACAATTTACTTTGTTTACCGGAGTGATTACTATAGATTTATCCGCTCGTAGTTCCGTAGGTGCGCTGTCAACTCCTTTATTACATTTAGTTTTTTATTCTTTGTTAATTTGACTTTAATGGTCAATGAATACATACTGACTCTCTGTTTATTCGTCCATCATATCCTTTTGGTGTTGTTTTAGTCCTTATTATAACAACCCTTTCACCTCACATCTGATTACGTTCTGTATGAAAAGCGCTAGCAGTCCAGGTTCTTGTTGTTGTTGTTGTTGAATGTATATCCTCTGTAGTTTCAGTGTTTATGAGTTTATTAAATTTTCGAGTTTCTTTCCAATTAGTTACTTCATGGATGATTCCTTCTCCTGTTTGCTCAATTTCTTGTTGCATGTCTGTCTGTCTGGATTCAACATAGAACTTGGCACCGAAGTGCAGCAGTTCGAGTTCCCACGTTCCAAATAGCACACAAAGGTAGACAGGAAAATGAGTGAAGAGAATCAATAGAATTTAGATTAGTGTAAGAGTGAAACAGAATGAGTAATGGTAGAAAGGAATATGAATGCTAAAGAGACTGAATACATCTGCGCCATTGACAACGATTTTGAGCCATGTCACCTATTGTCTCCAGCCATTGATTCTTAGAGTCCCGAGGGTCCCAACCTGGAAGTCTGCATCTCCCTACCTGACTCAGTTTAACTGTCAAGGATTTCATGGATTGATGCCATGTTTTGTTTGGCCACCCCTTACTCTTTTCCAACCTGCACCTATATCAGCTAGTAATCCCCGTCAGAGGAGGCGATGGTTAGGCATGCGCAGCACGTGACCTAGCCATCTCAATCTATGTAACTTTATAGCCTCTTCGATTGATTTTCCTTCTTTGCCCAACACTACGCCTAACGTCAACATTACTTACCTTATTATACCACCTAACGTGAGAAAGATCGTAGACATCTATGATCAAAAACAGTCAACCTTTTCATGTCTTCAACTCGTATTGGCCATGTTTCAGAGCCATTGAGAAGGACGGAGTGAACTGCTGAGCAGTATACACGTCCCTTGGTTGATAGCCGGATGTCACGCCTACGCCAGAGACGGTGTAAGTTAGCGAAAGCAGCTCGAGCTTTTTGGATCCGTGCTGAGATTTCGTCACCAATCAATCCGTTGGTGCTGATACAGCTTCCCGAATAGGTGAAGTGGTCAACATATTCTATCACTTCACTCCCTATCAATTTCTTGTTGCATAATTTAATACTTCCCTTCCTATAGTACTGCTGCTTTCAGCATTTCTTTGGTTTCATATATTTTCGTCATAGTGAATAATATTTTGACAATTTCATGTAATTGTCTTTCTCTTGTTGTATATTTTCGATGCATAACTAACGGTAACTACTTTGAAGTATTAGGGGAGATTTCTAGCTCAAGTGGGTGTTTTCCGATGTTGTCGTGTTCGTTGATGGTTGGATAGTTTAACTGTGAATTTTTCATTGTCCTCCTTATGAACAACATCTTCAGCGCTACAGCACGTTAAACTAAGCACTGAATGTAGTTGAGTGATTACAATATGTGACTATTGCAATTTTTGTTTAATGAATTTCGATAAATAATACATAGAAAACAATACTTCTCATATGCTTTTCACTCACAAATTAATCTGTATGCCTTTTATCTTCTTCTCCTTTATGTTCTTTTGTATTTACAGAATGGTCGAATTCCGCTGCATGAATTATGTCGAACGAAATCTAAAGATTCTATAAAAATACTGAAAAATCTTGACTTGCTACTTAATTCTATGAATAAATGTAAACAAAATGAATTATCTAATCAAGCGCCAATTAAACACACTACTACTGATCTGGATCAAAGTACACTAGACGATAATGTCATCAACTTGAATAATATGAGTTTAAGAGCATATTCTCAAAATGATTTAGACTCAGAGGTAGGCAGGCTGGTGATTCTACGGTCAATGATAAATTTTGTTTTGATAAATGATACTGTTGATACCTTGATCATTATTGTTATTGTTCAAACACAAACTTGGTACATTATGGGCGCCAAGTGATGCATCACACAAATCTCGTAGTTTGTGAGAGGGCTGGGATACTATCCGGATGTCCAGACTGAAGCATGTGGTTGCCTTAAGAGGCCACCCCTCACCGAGCATTTGACTTGAAGTCTGATTCACGTTGTCATAATTCCCAGTGACCAAAACACCTTCATACGCCATTCGATCCTTTCGAACTATAAAATCCATAATTTTGGAATCAGAGTTTCTCAACTCCCTTAGGTAAACCTGCACACTCACCAATCCGACATTCACATTCTCCCTTTCACTTATGCTGAGGAACATACCTGTCGCTTGAAGGCAGTAAATAGGACTTGGCTAGAAAAGGCTGTGAAATTGTGGCTTTAAGAGAGGGTTTCGATATGGAGATCGAGGTTTATCCTCCCTTGGCCTCACCAGGTCGTTTATGGAGGCTAATACATTGGTTATGGGACTATCTGAGATATTTTTGGGTTTTCAGACTAGTTTAATGATGTAATACCCAGTGATGAGTGATTGTTGGTGATGACTTAGTTATCAGTCGAGTCTCGTAGCGTGACTGACAGAGCTCCATACTATTATTATTGTTACTGCTATTATAACTACTGCTATTGATACCAAGAGATGTGCCAGACAAAACAATAAAACAACAATATATGCGGAAATAGGAATAGAATAAGTGAAAGACAACATCCAGTAAGCAGGTAAACATTTTGTCAACATAATTCAAACTTTGGTTCATTATTCCATATTACTTTCAGAAAGGGAAGAAAGGAAGAAACTGCAACATGTTTGTCATTGATTACTATAGTTGGCCATATCTTATGACGTCTCGAGACATTGGAATTATCTCTCGGACCCTACCCAGGGAGTTGTAATGCAACAGCGGATGTTAACGTAACACAAATATGCTTCATTCTACGGCCAATGATCATCTCTTAACCTTTTCCATCCATTCTTAGAGTTGGCGATCAGCTAGCGCTGTGGGAGCTGCTGGGATGACATTCGTAGTATATGTGCAAGCCACCAAGATGGCAGCACCTAATGAAAGATGACCTCCACTGTGTCCAAATAAACTCTGCCGGACCTCAGTGCCACCAGATGCGAGCAATCCTACAGAGGTAGCGATGATCCATTACACAGAGTCGCCACATATCTTCATCTTCGAGAACCCAGGTTTTACAGACGTGAAGCAAAGTTGGGCGCACTGAATCATCATTAACGTGACACTTAAAATCCAGAGATAGTCCATGGTAGCGTGTGACGCCTTTCCTTTCACTGTACGGTTGGAAATCTCGTCCGTCACTCACATAACTATCTAGATATCCAAACTAATTGAGGCGCTAGGCTAGTAACTTGGAAGTAGGTGGTTTAGAATCCTGCTGCAGTCCCGATTTTTGTGCCATCTTTGTTCAGCATCCAGTAGCATTGTTTTTGTTGTTAAATGACTGATTGACTGGGTTTCATTGCAAAACTTTGCATAGAAGTTGCCATAATCCATATAGCCCACAAAGGTGGACAAAAGAGAGAGAGAAAAAAGAGATTCAAAAGAAATATAGTGGTCAGAAATGTGCGGGAGAAAGAATGATAACATGGGCAAACATAATGATTTAATGGATATGGGAGACTAAATGAGGATGCAATTGCACCAGTGAAAATGGTCTTAAGGAAATATCACTAACAGTACCTAGGCATTGGTTCTTAGCATCTCGAGGACCTCAACCTGGTAGTCTACAATTCCCCATGTATATGGCTCAAAACAGCACTCAAAGACTTCATGGATCGATGTCGGGTTTTAGTTTGACCACATTTAGGTCTTTTCCAACCTTGTCGATCCTATGTCAGTTAATATTGCTTGACGTGAAAGTTGATGGCTTGGTATGTGTAACACATATGTCGTAGCCATTGCAATCAATATAACTTCACAACCTCATCAGTTGACTTTCCTTCCTTACTTAACATTCAGCGCTTAATTTCAATATTAGTGAGCATATTATGCCATTGAACACTGGAGATGGGATGCAGACATCTGTGGTCAAAGACAACTAACCTCATTGTATCTTTCACTTTCAATGGCCATGTCTCACACTTTATAAATTTATCCATCTTTTTTTTCTCATTTTAGGCAGATTTTACTCCACTTTTGTTTGCTTGTTATCATGGACATTTAGAACTGGTTAAAACTCTACTAAATCGTGGTGTCGATGTGACTGTTACAGATAAGGTAATTACACATTAAATAATTCTAGTCTTTCATGACATTTTTCGCCTATTTTAAATGTTCATTTGATCATGGTTTGTGATATAAGAATAGAACTTGTCCACTGTGGTAGAGGATAATTCCATTGATGGTTTTTATTGCACCCTTATTTAGCCACACAGGTTGATGTTCCCGAGCACGAAAAATCAAGCAACGGCCAATATAACTCGCTCCACAAGCACAGTTGAATTGGTAGATACAATTAGAAGTGACTAGTCTAGGTACTTCATCTTTCAATTGGGGAATCTCCACCGGTCGTGTAGAAAATAAGATTTGTAGTTTGCCAGCATTAAAAGTTCTTTGAACTGTTTTTCTTAACTTCTTCATAATTATTTGGCTAGGTATGTCACTCTTGAATTGCAATCGTATGTATACAGGCTTCTTGTTTACGGATAGTGAATAGTCCTTTTCAACTTTCTTAGTGGTTAAATAAGGGTGTAGTAAAAACCATCAACAGTTCGATAGTAGACCACCTGGTCCAAACCGGCCACAAAACTAACATTTAAGAATTGTTCTGCATCATCTATCGGGTACCAAAAAAAATTTCCAAAAACACCCAGCTACCGCATTCTCCAAACAGCAGAGACTATGGCTATTCGCCTTGAACAACCGGAACTCTGTGTGCAGAAGAAGCAAGTCCAGATATTACTTTTGCCCTGGCCTTCAATGGAGACTATAAATTCATGAATTCTGTATTATTTTTTAAAAATTTTTCTGATATTCAGTGTATGTTTATGTTGATTTTGATGCTCTTGAAGTGTAATCTATTGACATTATTGATTCGATGTTATTTAAACAACATTAATGTTGTTAATAACACTAATTCATTCACTATTATGTGTGTGTGTAGCTGTAGAACGTGATGATGAAGTTATCGAAAAGAATATTCTTTGTTCAGTAATCATTCTTTGGAAAAAAGATTATGATTAAGTATTAAGAATTTATCATAATCTCATTGCTGTCGTAATATCACTTAGGTGTGAGGGAATAATATCATGTAAGTAACTCAAATGTTACATGTAGAGTGTTAGACAAAGAAAGCAATTTGTTCTACACAGTTTTGAGAATAGAGGGGGATGACAAATGCATACTTATTCATCATTCTGTCCAAAATGTGTAATGTTTTCAACTCTGAGTCAAGACAACATTTATTCCCTTTTAGTTTCTAAGTATCATTTTAAATAGCGTCAAGAAAAATAATCGACAGAAGTTGGAATTATCAAGTGTTGGTTTGCAGGGATTTGACTGGTTACAGGATTGATCATGAGCTGACATCAGTTAGAGTACCACCATTGGAAAACCTGAGAGAAGTTGTAACCCCAGTGGGGTCAACCAAGTTAGGCGAGAGTACGGTTACTCACCTGTGACACTGGTTGACGGTTGCGCTAGAAGTTAGAATTCACGAGCCATTGAATTCTGACCTAGTGACTAAAAAGTCAATGAATTGGCCACGTAATCACAAGTTTCCGGGTTCTCTCCCGGATAGGATCACGTATGCGTACTCAAGAGTCCCAAACCAGGAAGAAACGGCTCTTCAGCACTACTCACCGCTTTTCAGTGATTTGCTAAGTGTCATATTCATTCTTTACAAAATCTACATTGAAATTAATTCAAATCCCTGCAAAGCGTGTAACCTGAGTATCAACCTTCATCTCATCGATATCTACTGTATAGGTGTCATGAAGCTGTAATGAGAAATCTTGACTGACGAGGTCTTCCATGTTAGCGTGATGTGGATGACAGGAAAAATCACCTGTCTGTTTATGATTAGTAGCAGAAGTAAACAAACACGATAAATATTTACAGATTATAAATACTACATTAGCTAAGCTTATTGTGATACAGCGCACAACGACTGATACAGTATTGATAACTGGATGAGGTTTCAAACACAATTTACTCCTCAGAATCATATCAGTGTATTCACACAAATTAATAACTTGTTTTATATGGTCCTCCCCGCCCCCCCAACCCCGATTTTTATTTTAGTTTTCTGTATATACGATCTAAGAGTTGCATCATTTCGATTGAAAGTGTTTGGTGTGGATTCAATGAAATATGTTGCTTTTTAATACTTTCACCCTGTGATTACATGCAAGTGAATGCATCTCAAAGGTCGAATTTTATTTTAGGTTATGTGACTTAACGCGGTCATTCATTTTACCTCTAGCTGAATTTCTGTCCCGATAATCTCATTCACTCCAATCTACTAGTTTGACCTGCTTACTGACCTCCCAGTCATTACATGGTATTTGGTAAATTATATTATTTCTCTTAATTTGGTCCTTAAGCCTATAAAATTCATCTCTGAGAGAGTTGGTTGGTTTAAGTGCCGTCTTAATTCCAACCTCATTGATAATTCTACGTAAGTCCTCAAACTTTCCTTCATTATGCGGCAGTACTAGGGAGGCTTTGTATTCTATATTGTTTTCGTCATTTCTTTTGCTATTCATAGTTTTTCTATGGTTCTTCATATACTTTTTAATAAATTCTAGTGGGTAGTTATTCTCTAGTAATATTTTCTCTGCGTTTAATTTCATTACTTAAATCTTCTGACTTATCTTTATCAATTCTGGATGGGATGAATTAATGTCTAAATACTTATTAGAGTGTCTTGGTTTCCTATAGATGCTAGTTTCTAGCATAGTTAACTCACTTTGTCCATGTTTTTCTAGCTCAAAAGTGAATTGGGTTACATCTACTACTGAGTTTATGTGTCTGAACAACCTAGGGATATGTTCACATTTCAACACAGTGAACCCATGATCCATTTATCTTCATCCACAACCTCGGAATAGGACTAAATATTTTAACTGCTTTACATTACCAATTAACCATAACTATGTCTGCTAGTACTAGAGATATTAGTGATCCCGTTTCTACCCAATTTGTTTGTATGTTTGTATAGTTTATTTTGAAATTTGAATACAATGGAGATTAAACATAATAGCATAAATAATATTTTGTGTATTCAACCGAGACCTTAATTCTATTTTTGGGTTCAGAATCAATGCTCTAGTTCATTCCTAACGGCTTCCATAAATGCATTCATTTGGATATTAGTTTACAAATATTTTTTATCAGAAGTAACCATTTTTTATATCCTATTGTATGAGAATTTCTACTAGCTTTCATTTCATTACACATGAATTAGTTGGTGTAGATGCGGACCGATCTCTAATAGTACAAAATATTTAGATGACGGATATGTTGGATGGGTGGGGGAGGGAAGTGTGTTCCCAAATTCAACTGTTGGTTGGTATGATAAGGTTTCCTGCCGTATGAATTTTAATAGTACCATATATTTCACGAGGATAATCAGTTTTATAGGTATTAACAAACCATATTATGCTGAAATATGGATATCGTAATTCAGTTTGCCCTCATGCTTCGTTAAGCAGCCATATATGTATATATATATACTCCGTATGATTTTCTCTTCGTTTTATGTCTACCTACGACTATTGATATGATTATTCTTTGTTTTCTAAAACTCATTCTCTCTTATCGTAACTGTCATTCTGACAAATTCATAGGGTGAACTGAACTGTGTATATAATATTTGAGGACTGACCGTCAGTTCCATTCAAATATTTTTGATATTGTGTTGTATCTCTCTGTCTGTCGACCTGCATTGTCTGTCATTTCAATTTTAAACATCAAAAAGACTCGGGTAGATAAAAGTTTAAACTAATTGAAATCAACTAATATGAGTGTACATATTTAGAGTCTGTTTTGGATTTTTATGTTGTCGCCAATTTGTGTCATTTTCTCGCCGCTGTCGGGATATCTGGCTATCCATATAAAGTGTATGTTGTGTATGCTGTCGGAATTGTTCTGTTCTACTTTAAGTTAACATAGTAGTGAAAGTAAAAGATGTGAAAAAGATTCAAAGTTTTTCATCATATGTGCGTCTTCGTTCACTTGATCGTGTTAGCTGGCGTAGTTATTAGGATTAGAGGAATCAGTATTTCTCACGTGACCTATAAACTAGACATTTAACCTTAACGTCAATTAAAGGTTGGCATAGTTGGATGTTTATTGGCACCATGACATCCAGTCAAAAGAGCTTTTTATTATCTAAAACTAGCGATTGGTTGGTCATGCGAAATAATTTCCTAGTAATATTGCCCTACTCCAGATACAGTCTTTTGTGTTTTTCTCAGTGTGAAAATAGCATTCCTATGATCAGTTGTTTATTGTTGTGTGTTGAAGTAACAATAAGAACGAACTCAAATGCAGTATCATTCTCCATTCAAAGCATCAGTGTTAGGTGAAGAAGATAAGTTGATGATCGACGAATTTGGACAATAATTAATTCAGTTGGCTTGAACACGTGTGTTATGTATGTCGATTTATTGCCAACTGAAGTGAAATTAGGTTGGAAAAGCGTCAGACGTGGTTAGACCAGACGAAAGCTTTTCATCAACCTACGAAATCACTATTCATTGGTTTAAGTCAAATGATTAGGTAGAGATTATCTGACTGGTATCTTCAGGAAGCTGACAGAATTCTAGTCTAATTCATTCATCTTTATAAAATTGTTATATTGTATAATGTAAGCATTATGGCAGATTATGTATTTTCATATTTAGTAAGTTTATTTAATACATTATTAGTAACTATATAATGTTTTAACCAAAATTAATTGCGCATAATCCATATCACTGTGTTCACACGACTTGTTTTATATAGTCCTACTCCTTGCTGGGTTTTTTATTGCATTATTTCAAAGATCCACCATAGGCATTGCGTCATCTTTATCGCACATCGTGGAGATACGGCATAGTGTTGTTAGGATACCATGTTTCTCACATGGTAATCTTTAAACCAGACATTTAACCTTAACGTAAATTGAAGGTCACTTGTTCTGTTTTTATTGTTTCCTAATTGGGTCTAATTAGGGAAAAAAATGTAATTTACCAAATACCATGTGATGACTGTGACGTCAATTACATACACAGGTGAAACTAGTACATTAGGACCATGTAGATTATAAAAACAGGAATTTAGCTAAAACATGCGTGAGTGATCCTGATACATTAAACAATCTGCAAACAAAAAAAAAACCGTGGCCATCGTTATACATTCACTCACATGTAATCACACAATAAGGTGGAATAGGGTAAAATATTTAACAGTAATAGAGTCGGGTAAAAAGAGAGAGAGGTTAATCACCGAATATCTTCGTCCATGGAATCAACACCAATTGAATGAGGATGTATAGAAAATTGCAATGCAAAACACGAGTGGTGAGTAGGACTATATAAAGCTTGTTATCATGTCGTGTGAATACATTGATGATATGATTATAAGCAATAATCTCTGCTTGAAACGCCATTCAGTTATTAATACACTGTATCACTCGCTGTATGTTAACATCAGATCAACTTATTTAAAATATATAATTGCGTAATATTACATGTTTTGTAAATAACAATATTTTCAAAAGAAGATGGTAATTTTGATGTACATTTCGTCAAGAACCGACAATACTTAGGAAATCACTGAAAACCAGTGAGCACTTTAGTTTAAAAACCCTGAGTAGTTCGCATCTACATCCTCACAAGGAATCAGATTTAGGGACTTCAGGTTGAAAAGTTACCCCGTTGACCGACCATTCAGTTGAAATGTCCCTAAGTAAGATGAAACAATTGTGAAGTGCTCCTACGTTTCCAATGATTCTCTAATTGATGTCGCTTCGTGACCCAGTACACATTGGTAACAAGTAATGAAGTGATATCAGAAAAATGGAAGACAAACTACTGTCAACTTTGATGAGGCCCGCCACCTCCCATCGACTACAAATCATATTATTCGCAATTTGCAAATCAAGCAGATCACATATTGTGATCTCAACAATTTCGGTTCACGACGGAAACTGTGGTGAAACTTTACTTCGAACTGTATTAATTGTGAATTGGGCTTTACGTATTGCCAGTTCGTCCGTGTAGCTAGCCAGAATTTGTATGGTTTGAAATGATTCGGCTCTCTGATTTGATTCAAACTGGGTACACTGGTGATGAGCTCGGTCCAAAACGAGCGAAATTGCCGCCCACAGATGTCTACATTACTTTGATCTGGCAGGCTAGCAAGCAATTCTACGGATTGATGTGAGTGGTGTCCCACTACTAATATCGACCAATCAGTGGTGGTGTATAGCATCATAGACCATATTATTCTCAAACGAGATGAGTCATACATCCGATTAACCTCTGGTCGCCCAGCGCTGTAAATTATATGGGTTCAGTTCTCACAAGGGACATGAGTTCCTTCGTGGTTGCAAATACGCCTTCCTGACGAGTACCAACAAGCACGAAATGTATGTCGAGAGCTTCCTACCGACTGTTTCAAACTATCTAAGTCATAGCTAACCTACATACATTTTTCTTCTCTACTGGTCGAGACATCCCTTTGATATTTCGAATAAACTTCATAATTCATGTTGAATTTAGTGTGTGTGATGTAACACATCTTGAACATAATGGATGGAATACATTTGTTCTCTTATTACTCACTTTCTTTGTCACCATATTGTACAATGTTAACTAACATTGTTTATTAACTAATACTTCGAAGTCAGCTCATATAACTCAAATTCATGTTCATATTTATGTAGGTTTCAAGTTTTATCTCTTTTATAATATCAGCTTTGATCTATAAACTGACTAACATCAGTTAGAGAACCATTGAAAACGACCATAGAGTGCTAGGCAGCTGTTACTTCCCAGTTTGGGACTCTTTTGCAGTATACAAACACGTACTCATTGCCAGAGGTTGAACTTAGGATCTTCAGGTTAACAAGGCGAGCTTTTTGACCGTTCAGTCACCTGGAGAAAGTTTTGGGTTCAACCCCTGGTAGTGAGTGCTCAGCGTTGAAGAGTGCTAAAGACAGACGAAACAGCTGTTCAGTTCTCACTGAAGTCAGTTATTGATTGAATTTAGGAAAGAATAAACTTTACACACTTATTGTACTACATTTATTTTATCAGAATCATTGGACTGCTTTACACTGGGCTGCACAACGTTGTCATGCCGATATTGTTGAAGTATTGCTGGATCATGGAGCATCGATTCACGCAAAAGATTCAGTAAGTAAACAAATTCTGATAATCTGTACTATTTTTTACGCTTTGCCTAAAATTCGATTATTTGGAATACATTTTCGTGAGACACATACTTGTTGTTGTTGTTGTTAGGAGTGATAGTAGTACCCAACTTAAGGTAGTTAGTCAAGTAAGTTTGAACACCCCAAGACTCATTGCTTGAAAGTTGAGTGAGTACTTGAGCCAATGATCTACATCTCTGGGTGTTATATTATTAGTTTAATAATAATTCCCGTGATAACATTGAGAACACAGTGTTCAGTGAAGAGACTCCTTTAAATGAATTTATTATCAAGCTGTTCAGTCATATGTATATTATGTATGGTTTTTAAGGAACTATATCCGGTAAGAAAATTTAAACCCAAAGGTGTGAATACTTATCATCACAACAGTGTGAAATGCGGTAACATGTTTGTGATTATAATAAGACTAGTAGTAGGCAATGCAATCATTACATAACATGGCGTGAAGTTTGATAGGATTTAGTTTAGCGTTGCAAACATTGTATTGATTTAAAATAATAAATTTAGTAAGTGCAATAATAATGGAAACTGTTCAAAGTGAAAAACACAAAAATAATAACAATCATAATAATAATAAGGTGAAGGTACACAGGTCAAATAAACAAGACGAAAAATAAATAAGTGTTTTTATATCTTCTTTCTGTTCTACCGCCAAGATAGGAATAGGAGCAGTACTTATTTCTTCTTTGGCTTGAGTTCATGAATATCTTCACATCCGGTGCCTTTAGAAGTTTGGAATTAGGAAAACGTGACAGGTTAGCATGAATTCGACAGATGATGTTAAAATCATGGTCAGGATTGGTTTAGTGGCAGTAATCGATCAAGTGTTTTGAAACAGAGTTTCTCACACTCCTCTTCTTTCTCCCTTGTGTAACCAAGCGGGATTATGCTCTGGCTACTAACGGTGTAGCTGGCTCTCTACAAAGAGTGAAGAGTGGAGTGATAGATGCACATGGAGGCGGCCAGACGACGTGGCTCATTCTTTTACACAAAGGAAAAACAACTTAAAGATGGTGGAGGTCAATTAGAGTTTAGTTGCAAAGAACGTCTTATTGATTGATTGATTGACTTAGAAAGGAGGTTTTTGTGCACATCTGAGGCCTGATGACTTTTCAATTGTAGATTCATGCGGAATGTTTCCTTCGGAATAAAGTTAGTGACCAGTTTAAATTGTTCATCCTTGTCGTTTTTGTCAATAAATCAGTTTAGGTAAGCTTCCTCAACAAGCGTGACTTTTAGAAAAGAAAATTCCGCATCATTTCAGTTATAACTACAAATATTTCTCGTCCTATGGTAGGTGATTGAACCAAATTAGTTAGTTGTCTATATTATGTACATTTTCGGTGTATGGATCTTTTAAGAGATCCATTATTACATCTGCTAGTGAGGTATAGATACATGATTACATATACTAGTAGTTGATTAGAATCATTAGAAACTCCAGAGATAATTTGTTGGCTTAAGTAAGCGTTCTAGACAATTTAGACCAATGAATTTCAGGTTGGCATCTTACCTACTTCACTTAGTTCATCCTTGAAAAACTGTGGGTTACTACACAATAATTTTACCTCATAACCGGGTAAGTATAAAATCTGCTCTGTGTGACTGACTTTTAACAAACAGTCAGCTGTTGACCAATGCTAATGAATATTGGACAGTTCAAAACTATTGATTCCATTTATTATATGTTTCGGCTCTTTACATTCATAAACAGGATGACTAATCGTATCATGTAAACTGATATCAGTTCTTGACGAAATCTCAATTGAAATCAATCAAATTACCCCTGGCGATATAATCCGTTACTTGCCAGTTAAATGGTAAATTAAAACCGTTAGAATTACTCACCGATACATTCCATGTCTCTACCCGTTTATTTCTCTTTTAAAATGCTGTTGATTTATCAGTAAACTCAAAATGACTTACTTGAGTACACTCAAAAGTGCACATCTTGATCTCTACTCTAAGCGTCAAGTTCATAGCTCTTGTCGAACACTTATGGCCACTAGTGAGTTGTGTAAATTGGAATCCTATGGTTCATAGATTAGTGTTTTTGTTTCTGTCTGTCTGTTTTCAACATAGAACTTTGCACCGATGTGCAGCAGTTCAAGTTGCCATACTCCATGTAGTACGCAAAGCAAGAGAAGAAAAGTAAAATAGAGACAGTAAACAGGGATATGAGACAAAAAGAATAGTCATATCGAAGAACAACATAGTTTCATTGGAAATCATAAGTCACAAGGAGTGGATGCATCTGCGCTGTCATTGAGAACGATTTTGAGCCATATCACCAATTGTCTCCAGCCATTGGTTTTTACCGTCCCGAGGACCCCAACCAGGAAGTCTACACCTTCCTACGTGACTGGCTTAAACTAACTGTTGTAGATTTCATTGACTGATGCCATGTTTTGGTTTGACTGCCGCTAGCTCTTTTCCAGCCTGACCCTATGTCAGCTAACATCGCCCGTCGAGGAAGACTGTGACTAGGCATGCGTAACATGTCCTGACCATCTCAGCCGATGTAGCTTCACAGCCTCATTGATTGATTTCCCCTCCTCACCTCGTACTCGACGCCTAACCTCAATATTGCTCACCCTATTATACCACTTCACATGGGAGATAAAACGCAGGCACCTATGATCAAAGACAGTTGCCAATCTTTTCATGTCTTCCGCTCTGAATGGCCAGGTCTCAGCCATAAAGGAGGACGGAGCGGACTACTGAGCAGTACACATGCCCTTTGGTTGATAGTCGGATATCACGTCTACGCCAGAGATGGCGTAAACTCGGTCGGTCGGTTTTCGACATAGAACTTTGCACATATGTGCGGCAGTTCAAGTCGCCACACTATGTAGACGCAAAGCAAGAAGAATAAAAGAACATAATGAATCTAGACAAGAGGATGCATCTGCGCCACTGAGACGATTTCATTCACTTTCGATGGCGTAAACTGGCATATGCGAAACTAGCCCTCTGTATCCGTATTGAGATTTCGTCAGCGATCAACCCGTTGCGGCTGATGCAACTTCCCAAATAAGCGAAGCGGTCAACGTGTTCTACCACTTCACCTCCTATTTCTAATCTAGGGGTCGGTGTAGTCCAGTCCTGTAAAATCATCATATATATATATATATAATATATATATATATATATATATATATATATATATAAACAAAATGATCAGTTTTGTGTGTGTTAAAGTTTGACAGTGAATGGAAATATTAAAGTGCTATAATAATATTATGAGTCACAGTCGATTAGATATATGAATGAATAACTAAGTAAATTAAATAGAGGTTAACCTAAAGTTCAATAGACATATGTGAAATTAGATAATAAGAAAATAAAGTACATTCGGAAATGTGAATATATGAATTTAATTTGATGGAGGCATAGGATGTGTGAAATGTTGTCACAATAGTAGAATAAATAAAATGTTAGAATATAATAAAATGAAACAAATATGGAATATGGAACAAAGAAGGATAACAAAGTTGTTATGTAAATTCCATAGCAAAATCAAGACCATGGTAGCGATAGGGATCGCATAAACTGTTTTTGTACACAAAGTGGCTTAATGTTATGTATTGCCAAAGCTTCTGCTATACAAAGCAGATGTACTTGTGTTCCTTTCGGTAAACTTTGTCGAACTTTGTTGACTATATTAAACGATGTGTCAGATGCCGTGTGGTCAGTATCTGAAATATGTTGCAAAATCGATGAATTAATACCTCTACGTTTTAATTGGCTCAGCCAAATTGGGAGATGCTCTTGAACGCGGCGGGATATGTTTCTGGACGGACATCCTATGTACCTAACTCTGCAAGAACAGGTGGACATATAAATACACATGGAATTAGACAATTGAGGTAGCATTTGCTTTGACATTAAGGTGCACCAGTGGACAGCTAGAGTAGGTTATTCGTAAAGTGGCAGCAAAGAACATTTTTCTTAATGATGTCATCAGACAAGTTTTATGTACCTCACTCGCATTGTTACCCGTGAATTCTAAGTTTAGGCGTAACACACTTTTAGCTACCTTGTCAGCCTCTGTATTTCTTCCACGTAATTTGCTATCGGCCTCTACGATACGCAGTGGACACTCGTTCTCTGTGAAGGTTTCTTTCAGTTGTTTGAGTTCATCATCAACACTATATTCACTACGAATTCTCTGGACTCGTGTTGACAGAGAGGGGATTGGATTTCTTTTTCTGTCTGTAGAGACAAAAATATAAAAATTTGGTCAGTTGTCCTGTCCACGTCGATTTTCTGTAGATAGATTTTTTCAAAGACCATTCAGCTCTCCTAGTGAGTAGCGCATCAGGGAAAGGTATTTTCCCCTCAGTTTCTTTTTCTGACGTGAACCGGATAACAGGATGACTGTCATTGAATACTTTCAGGATGTCATTCAATCCGCAGTTCTCGTTGCATACAATGAACGTGTCATCCACCTATCTTTTGTAAAAGTAAACCCCCTTTATAGCAGGTGTGAGAGTACTCTTCTCCATACTAGCCAAAAAGAAGTCTGTCAGCAACGGACCAAATGGTGAAGCCTTAGTTACCCCATCTCTCTGTCCATAGATTTCATTGTTGGGAGGAAATTGGATATTTAGAGTACATCGAAGTATAAGCTCTTTCAGGTATGATGTGGGCATTCCTACGTTTACATTATGTAAATCTATGTAATTACAAGTGAAGCATGCAGTCTCATTTAATGGAATATTGGCAAAAAGTGAGCATAAATCAAGTAATAACACGGTTTTCCCAGTAAAATTAATATCATTAACTCACTTAACAAATTCAAAAGTATCATACAAAAAATAGGTACAGACTTGCCTTCTCAGTGGTTCCAAGAGTTCTTCTATCCATTTTGCAACAAAATGATGCGGGGAACCTACCATATCTAAAATACGATGCATCGGTAATCCAGATTTATAGATTTTCGGCAGGCCATACAGTCGAGGAATAATCAATCCAGGTCTTAACCTTTCATATACCTCGTTTGTCACTAATGAATCATTATTCATTCGTTTCAGAACCTGTGTGTGATTTCATCCTCTATCATTTCCTTCTTGTTCTTCTCACGTTCAGGCTTCGGAAATTTTGTCTCGTCTGACAGAATGCTCTGCATTTTTTTCAATATAATCTTTCCTATCCATTATTACAATCCCTGCACCTTTATCTGTCATGTTAGTAGGATATTCTCACTTTTGTTCTACTCCTTTAACTGAATGAAATGTCCTTCGTGGGATGCTGGAGCAATTTCAGTTTTGATTTCATGGACTGATGAGCACAATTTAGCACTGATTACTTAAAGTTATTTACGTCTTCTAGTGAATTTGCTGTCAGCTTCTTTGCCTGATTGATCAAATTTTCAAACTGCAGCTGATCATGCAGAGCCCTTTCATTCAATTTAGGAGTAAAGTATTTTGAACTGTATGATTATATTTCCATCTTATAATCCTATACAGCACTAGTATTTCCACTCACTGTCAAACTTTAATACACACACACACAAGAAAACTGATTGTTACTGTCTATTGTAATCCAATCGTATATATATATATACGATTGTACGGCTATGAAAATGAAATCTTTGGAAACGGAATTTATTATTTCGTCTTTGGTAAAACACCGATAAAACTGGCTTATTGAGTTAAAGGTAAGCAGTTCAATCGTAGATTTCGTCATGTGGAAACGCAGCACATTGGCTTAAGCATTGAACTTTCAGCCATTGAATCCTGAGTTCGAATCCCGCTTCATCTAATTTAGCCGGAGCGCACAACTAGGTAATTACAGCTTACTCTCGCATAAAATAACTTGGTCTCATTGCCGAGTATCTGAATGACCTATTCCGAGTTACTGGGTTCAAACAGACAGATTTCATCATTAACTGATACCAGTTAGACAAACAATTCGAAACTAAGGAGTACTTTTCAGGTGATTTGTCCTATTTAGGGACACTTCGACAAAGCTCACCCATGATGCACTAGATATCAAACTAAGGATGTTACTACTTAACCATTTGGTTGGAATGTAGTAGTCACGTGGAGATTCTAAATTTTGTCACTTCACATTATAGCTCCATCTGTAAACTGATGTCAGTTCGTGACGTAATTTACCTCAAAATCAATCAAATCTCCCATACAATCAAACACTTAATTAAATTAATTGGTAAACTGAAATTATTTGAATTACTCACTGACAGATTTGTCGCCTACCTTTTGTATTTCTGTTCTGAAGTACTGCTGACTTATGAGTAAACTCAAAATGAATTCTATCTCTACAATCAAAAATGCACATTTTGAGCTATATATATCATGTATATAGTGTGTGTGTGTGTGTGCGAATTGTGTCCGAACCCAAATCAGTTAGGTAACCATTGAAAACAAAGAAGCATTGGACAGTGGTTTTGGTCTAGTTTGGAAAGCTCTGGCAGTAAACACCCATGATCCCAATAGGGGTCTCTATATTGCTAATTGACAGAAGTTAGAATCCATGGAACATTGAATTCAAACCCGGTGGTTGAATAGTCAGTCTAAAGGTCCTTGGTAATAGTGGCAGTACTATGGATGTTCACTCATGAAAAGTCCGAAAGTAGGACGAAACAGCTGTTTAATGTAAATGGGAAATCCGAATATTTAATGGGTGTTGTAATCACTGTTACACCACTAAATTGTCTTAATTTCAGTGATTAGTTTATTAAATTATTCTGTAGTTGGCACTTGATAACTAAAGCTAAATAAACGTATTTATATATTGTGTGTAATCTGTACTTGTGAAGTACTTTCTTTGCAATGTGCCTGATGCAGGAAAGCCTCCTGTGTGCTATTGACTGAACAATTTGTTCATATGTGTGTATGCGTGTGCCTTCAGTTTTTTTGTTTTTGTAATCTAGTGTATATTTTTATTGGTAGTATTTAGTATTGTGCAAACTGTGCACTTTATTGTCGGTTTGCCATAACTTAGCTAGCGATAATCTTTTTTGTTTTCTTAACTAAAAAAACAAGATTTGCTGAAACTCTTCGTTTATTTAATCGCTTTTATTTTTCAGAAAACAAATATCTGTAGTAATACAGCACTCTAAAATGCGTAAATTTAATATTTGCTAAGGTTATGGCTTTTAAGGTTCCTTATTTATTGCTTTCAAAGGCTAATAATATTTAAAAAAACACATCAGCTGTTATAGACTATCCTGGATAGACTAAAAGGTGCTCTGAATGCAAAACTCTTTTCGGAACAAGCTGGATTCAGAAAAATGTAATCGTGTGGGAAGTGAATTGCAACACTGCGCATTATCATCAATGAATAGAGCATGGAATGCCAGTGAACTCTCCACTTCAACATCATGGACTTGCAAAAGTTTATCGATAGCGTCGACTGTAAAGTAGTTTGGAGACTTTCAACAACGAGGAGTGCAGTTACCTCAAACATTTATAAATCTCATGCAACAGCTGTATGATGATGGATGCCACATGCCAAGTGATTCATAACGAAAAGCTCTGCGAATTCTTTAAAGAGAAGACAGGGGTAAGACAAGGCTGCCTACTGTCACTGATGATATTCCTGATTGTGGTGAATTGGATCATGTGTCAGACCGTGGGGATGCAGAAGAAAGGAATAGGTTGGATTGACAAGAAGACTGTACAATATCTGAACTTCGGGGATGATTTGCGTTTAGTGTCGCAAAAACTCAAAGGTCAACAGGTGAAATTCAACAAGTTGACAGAAGGAGCAACTGAAACAATACTTCAAGTGAAAATAGAGAAGATAGAAGTGATGAAGATGCCTAACCAACTAAACAACAACAAACACGAATCACCATCAATGACAGTAGTTTGAAGGAAGTCACCTGTTTCACTTACCTAGGCAGTAGCGCTTCAACTACAGCCGACACAAATAAGGATGTCAACGTCAGGATCACAAAAGCAGTACAGACCTTTGTTACTGTGTGGACATCTACAACACTCAGTATCAACAATAATATCAAGTCGATCAGTGCTTCTATATGTTTCGGAGAATTGGCAGGACACCAAAAGGATTCCGAGCAGACTACTTCAGACTATCGTCAACAGCTGTCTTTGCTTGATTCCAAAAAACAGATTACTAGCCGAAAAAGGTAAAGAATAAGGAACTCTGATCACGAACCAACCGAGAACTTATTGTCCAAGAAATCTACAGGGAGGAATCGAGGTGGATTACACTGGGGGACCTTTGAATGACATCACGCACCAGGCCCTCGAATAGAAACTGAACGAGGAACAACGAGTTGGACGTTTCTCCTGGGGTAACATTGAAGATGTCATGTGAGGTGGTAGTGAAAGGTTGTGGGCATTCGGTGAAACAGCTTAAAGAGATTGTAGAGAATATTTGTACCTTTACCTACACCCGTCATTTAAAACACCAAAGCATTACCCACGAGGGCCATGAAAACAGTATTACTCAGTGAGACTGTAGGCGCATCCAGATGACGGGTTCCAAACAGGACGAAATGCATCTTTTAAATGTCACTACTGGTCACCAACACCTGAAATAACTTTAGGGTAGTTTAAAATTGCACTGTGCAAACTAGTTCTTTGGGAAAAAATAACATAGCACTTATATATATATGCATTTTTATTTCTTTTTTTCCTTTCAGTCTGGTTGTATGCCGTATGCAGTAACTAATGATATCGGCTTACAAGAATGCTTATCACCGAATATAATAGAATATCCAAATATTATATCGAATGGACATGTAACAACTGACGATGAGGATGACAGCAGCAACGATGCTGAGTCTTCGCACTTCTTGACAAATTCAATACATCAGATGAAATCTAGTCAGCACTTACAAAATAATCATCATGAGTCCTTGATAACTAAACAGCTAGATCTCTTGAAGTTATCTTTAATTGATAATCAAATTGAACAGTTGACTACAGCTGAAACAGCATCACCTGAAATTTATATCGGTACAACATGAAAAACGGAAAGGACAGCAGAAATATTTGAGAAGAGCTCTTTCAACTACCGCGTTTTCACTTCACTGTGTTTTTCTTTTATGTACTCGACATAATTTGTGTTGTATTTTTCTCCATAGCCGCTTAATTCCCTTGACATTTCACGTTTCTGAGGGTTCCTGTTTCTTCTGTCTTCTTTAATGTATATAATACTGTATTGTAGCAGTAGTACTAGTGAGAGCAACTTCAGTCCATTTTCTCATATATTTTCTGTGATGTCCGTGACTTAACTGCTGCCAGGCTACTGCTCCTCCTCAGTAATGAATGCTCTTACAATATTCAATGTTTTGAAATTAGCTTATCTTAAAATTTGAACGTCAAACAACTCTTGTGACTTCTTTGTTTTACAGAATTCAACTGTTACATGACATGATTTCTGTCCTTACTGGACACACTAGTATTTGAATTGAAGTAGTTCAGTAGTCCATGAACCTTGTAACGGTTTATTCATACCCCAGTATATCACTCGTTAATGTTTGCGAGTGGGAGGTGGATTTGGGTACTCATCATCATCGTTACCTTTGTCTGTGGAACGATATTCATTTGTACTGCCTTAAGCTGATTCACAACATTACCTCACTTACTCATTTTTCAGTAGAATATTGTAGTTCCATAGGTATCCGTCTTTTGATAGCATATTCAATAAAGCAAATATAGTTTCATTTATTTGACCAAGTTATTCTTCACGATTGTTTGATTTTGTCAACCAGAATTTGTATTCGCTTCTACTTACCCTCTAGTTATCTTAACCGAGTTACTACATAGAAATTTTAGTGATAAGGGGAGCAAAAGACATCCTGGGAGAATTGAGTTGATTTCACTACAAGCTCCTCCACCCAACATGAAACGTCGTCTCACACGTCTTCATCTTTCTTCTGGGGATAATTGTGTTGTAATTGTTAATTCGCTTTTTAAGAGAGCTTGTATACGCCAAATAAATTGTGTGTAAACTGAGACAGCCACAATGGGAGAAGGAGGACTCAGGTCGCTCTCCCTCCCACCGTCTATTTCAGTGTGTGCGAGTGTCTTTCAATTTATGTTTGATTATAGAAACACTGTGAATAAAACTGGTTTTCATTTGCATTTTTTGAATATTTTGAAATCTGAAATCGAACAACTTTAAAAGGAATTAGTAAACAGTAATCGCAACAACTGTTAAATTTATTTATCGCCTCACTCTATTTTACTGCTGGATTTATTTTTCTAAACTTTGCCCTTTACTACTTATAAGTAGTGTTTATCATTGACTTGTCATTTTTATCTAATTATTCAAATGCCTTAATAGTTAATCACAAACTGATCTGCTCATTTATCCTGTGAATCTATTGTCATTGTATGTTATTTACTCCACATGTGCTATGTGTATAATAACTTCATGGAACTTTGTTCCTATTTTCATAAACTGTACACCTATTAATATATGCATAACTGCCCTCGGATTTTTGACACACTCAATCCTGTACGACTTTTTACTGCTCTGTTCTCATTCTATTTTCTGTGCCTTTTTCAATTTGATAAATATGTAATAAATTAAATTAGTGGAATATTCTTGATTCCTTTTAAAATATATATCAAACTAAATATATGCTGAGTACTTCAGTGTATGGAAGAATGCTCGCAAACAATGCTCCACCACCTGGTCTGAGTTCAATTCCCGGTGGTTGGACTTCTAAACCTCGTTTAGCCGGTAATTATCCTGTTAAACAGGGAGTAGTTGAGCGTGAAGCTAGAAACTACACTACATGGAAAATGAAACAACACTATCGCTAGTGAAAATTCAAACAATAAAACTTGAAGTCTTATGTTCCACTGAGAATGCAAAGGAATGAAAAGAAATACATACTTGTCTATGCATACTCAATTGTTAATTGTTCTCTGGAGTTTTTGGTCATTCGTCGAAGCACTCATCTTCTAATTACTGGGACACTGAGTCGAATCGGGCTCCACCTACTGTGATTTATTGCCAATTGGCTGTTGAGTGAGTTTGGCACCTCGAACCAACTATGTTACATACTCGTAGAGAAGTTCCAAAAATGAAACTCCAGAGACACGTGCATTGAATTCTTCGAAATATACAAGGATGATGCATTAGTTGTGGTATAAAATTAGGTCTGTTTCTCCACTCAGTCACTTTTCATTCTCTAGTAATCATAGTGATAAGGAAGTATCTTGACGAAAAACAATGTTGACGGGAGTAGGATTAAATTGGAAAGATGTTAGAGAGAGGTGGTCAGATAAAAACATGCTGTCAATCTATCAAGTCACCGTATTTTGGTTTCAGATATGTAAGGCAGTCTTTGCTGTAGCACTCTACATTTTGGGTGGTCCCGTCAGTCAGGTATAAAACAAGTGCTCTATACCATCCGAACTCTGTACATTCGCTGACGACTATGACTGTTTCAGAGCATTCATTTGACTGAATGTATGCGGTGAAGTAACCTGGCGATTTGGGACAGTACTTATCACGTCTATCTACGTTGCCAGGTATTTCTCTTTCAGGGAACTAGACAAAGTTAAACTTTAAGCACCAAAATGTAGACATAGACAAATGATCCTGAATGTGCCAATCACATAAAAAGGCAATTTTCACGTATGAAATGCATATTTCTATGAAAATAGTGAATAAAAAGGGATGAAATTGTTACACAGGATATCCTGCTCTGACGTCACGAAGATGTCTCAGTTTTGCATTGGAGCGTTATCAGGTAATTAAACGACATTCCACACATGTTTTCACTTGGGTCTCCTAACCATATTCTTTTCCTAATCTAACTCTAACCAACTTTAATATCACCCTAATTAGGTCAAGCTAACTTATCTCTAGCCTAACATTAATCTTTCGGTAATCGAACTACCTGATATCCTGTTTAATATCATAACATTTCATTGAGTACATTTTATTCATGATTACAGTATTTTTTAGCTAGTTTCAATAACTTGCTGACTCAGCGTCCCAAGGTCATTAGTGCGGTGACTTTACTTTGCTACTTTTTGGTGCTTGAAATTTAACTCCGATGGGAACTATCCCACTTATTTGTTGTTCCCTCGTTTTGGTAATCAATTTCAACACATCTTACAATATACGTCTCTGCTTTCTGTACTATAATAATTCACATATACATTCAGATTATTCTTTGCATCATTAGCTCTAGATTGCTTTTTTCAATTTGTCTAATTTCCATCAATTTTGTATCTATGTATTTTACTTCAGTTGTGATAGTATATGTTAATTCAATAAAGCTAATGTCTACACTTTGACTTTATCGTATTCAGTATATTTCTTTTTTCTAGTAATAGTGGAAGATATTTCCTGTAATAAGTGAGTTCATAGCATTCTTCCGGCGGTGGTATCAATAGAAATTAGAATTCATAGTCTGGGTATCGGATTTTGTCTTTGCAGCTGGATAGTCAACAAACCCTCCCTATAACCAAAAAGTCCTAGATTCGATCCCCGGTGAGTGTGCACTCCTGAAGAATCTCGAAGTGGAAAAACAACTTTCTAGTACTCTTTGGTAGTTTTCAGTGTGCGTCGGTGGCACAGTGGTTAGGACTCTCGCCGACCATGTACATGATTCGGGGTTCGATCCCCTGCGGACGCACACCTGATATCTATGGTCGGCTTGCAAAATTTGGGCTACCGATATCACATGCTGAAAATTCCATACCTGTACCAAAAAATACGGTGTGGAATCAAGCTGTAATCAAAGATAAATAAAGAATTCTCTACCTAGTGTCATTTTGTAACTTAACTTGAAATAAATCAAATTTAAGTTAAAATTGCTTCCCATTTTATATTCAAAACAGTTTCTTACACGTTTGAGTTAACTTAGTGGATTGAGTGCATAAATAAGTGTGAATTTGAGTTTGGGCAGTATTATTAGCGTTCACACAATAAATGTGGTTTATGGGCCGATAAAAGAATAGTCTGTCTACGTGTGACCAAGTTCAAAATATCTACCTCTGTGCTACATATTGTCTTTGAATGACTGAGGATTGCTTACATGTTATACTTTCATCACAAGCAATGCTGAGTGAAGTCCAGTTGTTTTAACATTCTGATTATACATACACGCTTCCCATAATAATTTGTTCTAACAAGCAAAACTAATCGATCGATATATTAGATCTCTAACAACTTGACATTAGGTTGAAAATTCGGATCTTCTGCTGAAGACTGTAGATTTCCACACTTATTTCGATGTAATGAACTCCTGTCTCACCTTTTCAATCCTGGATGTCTTTCACTGCCTGAAACTTATCTCCTGTAGTTGAACTGATGCTGTCTAGGTGACTGAACAGAAGGCTGTTTTTTGATTACTCTCATTTATGATGAGTGGTGTTTATTTCCAGTATGTTATCCTCATCACGTCTGTCTTCTTTAAGTTTACGTCTTCACTGCCTTTTCTATCAAATTGTTGACTTGTTTTTCAATCTTGGAGTTTTTACGACATGAGACATAAAACATTTATGAAAATCGAGTCTTCTTGTTGGTGCAACATATGCTTTGATTGAACAAAATAAGTACAACACACCAAGTTGGATAAAAAAACGTCATTTTATTTCGTGGGTTCCTATTAATTGCATACAATTTAAAACACATTTAGTTATCGATATACAAAATACTCGCATACTTTAATTAAGTAGTTAGAAAATAACAATCGAATACATGAAGAGCTGACGGAAAATAACTACAGGTGCACTAAGCTTGTTGTTATATAGAGGAGAGTTCCAAGAGTGTTTTGGAGTCAACAACAGGAGTTGAACACTAATTAGATTTGCGAAAATGTAGATAGCCCATGTCACGCAGAATTCACGAGTTTTGTTGATTTGAAGTGAATAAAATAATGATGAGTTGGATTGGAGCCGAATATTCCAGTCAGTAGCATGGATGAGACCAAAATAAATTAGGCAGGATTGATTGACTTTTCAAAATCAACCAAAGTGACGGAATAGAAATAAAATAACCTGCTAAGCACACATAAACACTAGGTGGGAATAAACGTAATGTTTCATGAAGTCTTGCCGAAGCAAACAAAAGTTGAAAGATGTGACAGATAAATATGAATACAAATAAATATACAGATATCATATGATTTTTAATTGTAGCGGCAAATAATTCCCCAAATTTATTGACCACAGCAATCATCACTCAACATTGGATATTGACCCTCACTGTTTAAGTCGACTTGTTTAGCTGAAGGTTTCCGGTCAAGCATCCATGCCATTTGGTACTCAGTCGTGTCACGTGCGTGTACGATCACTAGCCACTTAAGCATTCAACTCGGTTTACGATTTGGTCCCGAAATATATATCGTACTTTGGACGACTAAATCTGGTCTTTTGCTTTGCCTTTGGTACACGAGGAACGAATACTATAGAAGTTGTTGGTATAAGATCTTGCGTTAGTATACTCCGTACAATTCGCGGACGTCAATACCGTCAGCCTCAAAATACTCCTAGTAATAATCCATATGGCACACTGGCATACCGCTGTAAAGTAGATCAGTCTGTCTAATATGATTTTCGCGAGCCCTTGTAAACCAAGACAGTCTTATGGACTCGAATCTTGGTTTTAATGTAGTGTGTGTAGTTTTTCACTTGAGGCACTCATCTACTACAACTCTGTTTGGATCTGAAGTAGGTAAAATAAGAGGTGGATTGTACATTATCTGTGGTTTGTTGCGACCATGGCGCTTCTGTGACTGGAGCTAATTGTTCCACCTGTTAATTGGTCTGTGTGGTCGAAAAACCAGATGACAATAAAAATAGCATATAATCAGGGAGTATATGCATGGATAGGCAATGTAATCAGGAGAGTAAGACAAATGAGATGAAGTAGGGCAAAAGGAAGAGTTCAAATGATGCCCACTGGGAGAGCACAGCATGTTAGGGGCGTTGTATGATTACCCAGCCCCTAATCAAGGCTTTTCACCGAAGGTGAATTGAGTAGAGTTGGTGGTCAGAATTCCCTGGGCGGTGAAATTTAAGCGAAAACAAATAGGATCGTTAGTGGGTCTTTGTTGTCTGATGCGCGATCATCTGTTGACTGTCACGAGGAAAACTGCTGTGACCTGATGGTGACATACTATTATGTCAGCAATTCTTATCATTCTATTCTCATAAGAGATTACTAGGACACCCATAAGTCAAGGGCAGCTAGGTAAAAAACACCTAAATTTCCTGAATTTTTCACCATATTGTTTCATTCGAAGGCCTGCAATCTATGCTGTTACTGTTTTTTGAATCATTTTCAAATAGTCGGCATTCCTCTCAAGTAACATAAGGGCAATGATATTGTAAACCTCAATTTACGGTCGCATAAATGTTTTGTGTCATCCTAGAGAAAGGTCAGGAGTGAGCGTTACGAACTGTCTATACATCAAACGTATAACCGTTTACGCCTTGGTCGTGTCACCTGGGTATCTCACACTTATATCTCGCAGCGATGCTGCAAGATTAAATTTGGAACAGAATTCATTCGTCTAAGTAGTCCTGCAGCAGTCAGAGTTGTGGGCAACCAATACATGTCTGGTCTGTATGTGAAAAGAGATATCATGCAGAATGATGTCAAATGTATTTGCAAAATGAAGAAAGATTACAATCCCTGTGATATTTGTATCCCAGTATGAAGTCCAGTAACTTGATGCTAGTAGGAGGTTTGTCGCATGGGAAATTTCCTGAAATCGTGTTATGCTTAATGGAGCGCGTTGTTCCCACCGGGGTGGTTCCGAATGCATTCACCAACCAAGCTTTCCAATATCCTCGATACAAGTGGAAGTAGTGCTGCTGGTCTATGATTCATTGTTTACCCTTAGAGATAGAATTCAGGATAGTTTTCTTTCACTCCCTGGGAAGTATTTCTAAATACATGCAGTAGTGGGTCAATTCACCCAAGTGGCATAGAGAGCTTCCGCGCAAAATTTGTGAACCAGTGATCAAATGTCCTCACAAGCCTCAGGACGTTCCAGGGGTTAGTTTGCTAGAATCACTTGAATGTACCCATTGAGTTTTCTCTTGATGATTGAACAAAGCGAGCCCTTCGGCCAGCAGTAATACTCAAATTTCTGTGTAGCTGTATGTCAAAGGTCAAAATGGTACTTTCGTAATGGCGAGTTACTGACCTTTTAGGCTTCTTGAGATACACATTCCCCGAGGTAAAGACTTCCTCAATGACATGAGTTAGTATAAGCACCTGAGGTTTGCCGGTAAGTAACTTCTCGTCACACTTGGCCTTTGCATTGCATAAGTTCTTATGTGCTTAATGTGCTTCATGGTAAGTTTTCTTCCTGAAAAACCACTGCTTATATCAGGCTCTTCTTTCGTCCTGCAGTCTTTAATGTGCGTCTCACAACAACTAGAGGGATTGATTTCATTGGTTTTATTTACCCTTGAGGATGGTGTTTGAGACTGTTGTGTGAATAATCCTTTTCTATCATTTCTCATTGTTCATCAACTGACAGTTCGGACTGATCCTGGAACTGCGTTGGACAGAAATTTTCTCACTGCTTCCGACATCTCTTCTGTGGCCTAGGATGTTAGAGTTTGCAAAGAACCTCATCAAACACTTTTGTTACATGGTTGCTACTACCTGAACATTTTCTACTAGTAAGTGGTTACTAGTCGGGACATAATTCAGTTTGATGACTTTCGACAAAGGTGCACAGTAGTGTCGCAACCTATGTTCTAAACGCATCAGGTCTTTCTAATGGCTGTTAGCAGATTTCTATCGAAAGCTGGCTGACCGGATCCTGAACTCAGATGAGAGAGTGGAGTGCTGTGGTAGCCAACCATATTTGTTTGGTCACAACCGAGACTCCGTATCTCCGTGAGCTGAGTGTGCATGGTAGCAGTCAAACGAATAGCTGATTGATGACGCATGCGGTAACTCTGACTCCGTACTCATAATTCCTTGTTCTCTCAACAAGAACCACATCAAGTATGCTAATTTCGTTGTCAGTGAACATCGCAGTCACTCCTGTTCCTGTCAATATGGATATTTTGAGGTCGAGGCTGACTCTCAGCCCCACACACTGATACATAAATGACAGAGCTTTCCCAGTTCACAGAATGAGCAGGAGAAAGTAGCCCACAGACAGACTGTGACGGACCGCCAAGGGCTATCTCAGCCGTCTCCAATGGTCTGTATCTTATATGCGTTTCCCGCAGTGAGTGCACTCCCCTGGCTCTGGGACGTGATGTACGACCGCAGAGATAGACTGCTTCGTCATTCGCCTTGCTGCCTGTTGCCTGTCAGATCGTATTAGTATGTTGGAAGTTCACATCTTAGGCGGGATTTGGGAGAATAATAATCTATTTTGAACGTCTACAGCGGACCTCAGCTTTGCTGATAATGGGGATGGTTTATCCTGATTTCCATTAGCAACCTCGTACTGGCCAAGTAGCTTTACAAAGTAGTTTTAGCCGTAGTCTTCCGCTCAACTTAGATTACCGCTGCCGATCAAGCAGTACCTTTTGTTCTAGAACATTGATGCTTCACACCAGTGCGTTTAATGGGATGTGACGGTTTCATTGGCCAGACTCTGAGTTATGCTCAGTCTAAGTGGCTTGTTGTACCTTCTAAAATCCGCAACCTTGTGCTGCTTCAATTCTTTGACTGGCTGTATTAATCATTCTTGCTAGTTGTTGCAGCCAGTCTTCTAGAAGTACGCCTGAGGGGTTCATATGAGTAGAACAACTATTGGGTGTGGTTTTGTGTGCCTAGAATTTTACTTGATTTAAACTTCTTACTCGGTATGTTGAGGTGCAGTGGCTAGAGGTTTAGAAAATTATTGGCAATTCGCTTGTCATGGATTTTGTCAATTAGACATGCCCCGAAGCTGAAGTAGGACTATAGGGCAAGTACACATTTCACAATGAAATTCTAGGGTTGCTTCAGTCTAACTCACCATATGATTTTAGCACTTTATACACGTTGTCAATGTGCCCGTTGAATACGAAACTTGCGTTCGAAGGCCATGTGGCTTCTACAGGACAACAGACTCAATAGTCGTCTGCTGTTCCAGAAAACTACTCGAAGGTCTTAATTTTGTGACGCATCAAAATAACACTGCACGAAATTTGTGCCCGGCCGGCTTAAACCGGTATCAGTGACTTCTTTAGTTTGAAAAGCTTACTGCCTCCTCTGAAGTGGGCCTGTACTTTTCACAGGATATCTAGCTGTGATGAACCATAATGTGCAGGAATCTATCGTCCTGTTGTTGATTTTTATTACCTATGACTGTATAGCAATAAAGGAAACCCCGGTAGACCGGCTGACCAATGTAATACGAAAAAGGAATGGTAAACCATGCGAAAAAAGTCCTCTATTTTACTGACAACTTTACAGTAATCTGGTTTAGCAGAAATAATAATGTAGGCCCACAAACCTTGTTTATTTTATCGAGTCAAGGGGATGGTGCTACAAATGTAGCACTTGAATCTGCAGCAGTAATTCAGGATATTCGGACATTCCACAGAGAATTAAGACTTTAAAGTAATAGCTGAAAGAAGCTTACCGGTTAGGAAGATCAGTCTTTCCAAGAAAGTAATTCAGAATACAGGATAATTTCAGTGTTTGGCAAGCCACACAATTCCCGCTCTATGAACTTGAAAAAGATGTGCAGCAGAATACCCAAGGAGTCAGTTTGAAAATGGCTGACAGTAGAGTTGTACTGAGTTCACCTATCATCTTTACGTCGCCCTTTTTCAACATAATAATCAACGCTTATACATGCAAAAGTCGAACTAGTGAGCTTGTCGCAGCCATCAGTCCAGAGGTAAATGGTCTCGAGGCAACAGGTGGAAACTTGCGAGGTTTGAAAATAAGACAATAAATAAGAGGGATTTAATGGTAGAGCATGTTCAAACAGTACAACAGACTTCATATCATATTTTGTCTGGTATCATCTCTTCAGTAGGTATATAACGAATTTTTTAAAATTGTGACACACCTGATCTTGTTGTGGTTTCCATTTGTAACAGGTGCTCGGTTAAAGTGGTAGCGTGGTTTCAGTCTCAACTACCGATAAGACAACCTACTTCATTTGTGGTCACGTAGGCTTAGTTCACTTCTGAATCAAACAGCAGGTTACTCAGGAGAAATAAATGAACACTGACAAGAGTGTGTCTCAGCTGACGAAAGTCTGACAGTCGTAACTTTAACATTAACGATAAGTTATGGTCTCATTTGACACCACTGGTCTGAAATTTCTTTGTTAGGGCCAAGCCTAGGATTTTGTAAACCTAGGTAAAAACTCATCAACAAAATCAATAAGACCGGTCACGGTGTGTATGAAGTTCTCTGAAATCTCAAATTTTTGACCGTTTTCCTATGTTATCATTATCTGGAACATACCCAGAATCGTGGGAAGCTGCATTGAGTAACCGTAGGTTCAATTTACAGTACCATTCAAGATCCAAAAACGTAACTCAAGTTATTTCTGGAGTATCGAAGAGACTTGTTGAGAATACTGTTTTCTACTTTCTGTCAATTGAAGAACTGAATAATTCTTGCAGAATGTTTCCTCTGAACCACTTTCTTACATCATGTGAAGTCTTCTGCTTGATTACATAGTTAAAGGTTATGGCTACGAGTTTCTACAGTTCGAATTCAGCAACATTTTGGCACTATGGACCAAACAACTGCAGGAAGACTAGTTTAATGTATTTAATAGCTCGCCATTAAAATAGCTGCATGCCTCTTTTCAGTGATACTGCGGAGACAGTAAACACAGATTCCTACAAATCGCTAGAACCAGTGAATAACATACAATACTAGGTCCTCTAATACTACTACTACATTCCTGCATTATCTTAAACAGTGATTCTAACTTATTCCTTAATGACATTAAAAAGCATATCGTCCCATTATTTCTATGTCTCCATTGTGGACATAGTTGAAGCAGGGAGTTTTCAGTTTCGAATCCCACTAGTCTCCCGATTTCATACCAACACAGAAAAGTAATATTCTGCCTGAAAAGATGTGAATGTGCTGAGTGAATACCAGTCTGTACGTTACTTTAGGGAGAACTGAGTGACTTTATGTGTTACTCATCCTTGCAAAATAACCTTAGATATCAAGTTAGGATCCGCGAAGTAAATGGACGTGACAGAGACGTTAATTTATTTTTTGAAAAATCAGTTTGTCGTTTGAAACCATTTAATAATTTTTCCATTCATTCAATTTTGGCGTTTATTTGAACGTGGTTATGTGTTTTAAAGGTCAGGAGTTATAGTTTGAAGGGATACCTGAATGTTACAGAAAATCTAACCACTTTTCACTGAAAATGATAGATTTCGACTGAAACTTAGGCGAGAAGTTCACATGTAAGAATATGTATTTTGACTGTTAGTAGATGTATGTACGTCTACATTAAACTGTTTAATCAAGAAATAACTTTATTTTCACATAGAAATCCAGGGTAACTTTTCGGTATAACCAGGTCATTAAGATTGAAGGCATTCAAAGTTTTTGCTGAAAATTAGCTATTTTCATCTCAGCCTTGTTTGTAATTGTAAGAATGAAATGTTGAAATATATTTGACACATTTGCTACTAGCTTTTTCAGGTCCAGGAGGTTGCTTGTGATTTTCCGAAAGAACTTTCAAATAACTGTGTGATTTATATTCTGAAGATGTATAAAAAGGCAACCTAAGTTGTCTTCATGATTGTAAGGAAAAGCTTAGGTCTAAATTAGGTGAGATATGGCGGACAGATATTTCAGTATGTTTAATTCATGTAACATGATAGTAAAGGTCCTATTAAAGACTGGTAAATATTAAAAACTAAAGGCTGGAAAAAGTGGATGAAGTCTATCAGCTAAAAGTCGAGGACACGTGTTGAGTGAGAATCTGAATCCATATTATAAAAAAAGCTATAAAAAGTAGTGGAAAGATGATTAAATTCAAGAGGTGGAAAAAAGCGAATTTCCGGCTGGTGGAAATAAATCCTCCACAAACTTATATAATTTTGGTGTCTAAAACAGAACATAAAAGTATGATTAAATAAACAGGAATAATATGGAAGATTCTAAGGGCGAAAATATTTTTTTGACACCCGATTTTCAAGACTGACTGTTGTTCCAAATTTTGGGATTTTATGTTTTATTTACGAAGTTTCCACCCATGAATGGATGTCACAATTGACCAAGAGCACTGAATTGCACAGAGTGTTATGAATCATTCACTAGACACCTTTCATAAAAATTAAGTCATCTTGGTTATTTGGCCACGTGATTTTTTCATATTAACTGCTGAAGTTAGCTGGTGATAGTATTACCCATCTCCTTAGGTCTTGTAAATACTTAGCACAATTTCTGTCTACTAGTCACTCAGTAAGTTTTTACTTTTATTTTATCGTTAATTTGTTGGCTGATGCTTGATGCTTGTCCCTCCCGGCAAGACATCTCATCTTCTGTATAGAGCAATGGTGGCTTTCGATGAGAGTCCGTAGTCTGTTGAAACTGATTTAAGACTAAAAACCATATAGAAGCACTGACTAAATTGACATTATTATTGATAATCCGAATCTTGTTCCGTATGCTGGATTTGGCATCTTCATCTGTGCCCCATTTAGTTGAATCGATGCTGCTTAGGTAAGTGAAAGAGGTGTTCCATTTAGATTCCCCTATTCATGGTGACTTATGCTTGTTGTTACTGATTAGACATGTTCGTCACCTTTGTCTTCCCTATATATATTTGGAGCCTTGTCTCCTCTACCCCTATTGTCAACTTGTTGGCTTTCACCTGTAGATCTCCAAATTCGTGTGATATAAGATGTGAATCATCCTTGAAGCCCACATCTTCTACAGTCTTCATGCGGGTTTGACGTACACTGGTCAACGCCATCAGTAGTGTCCTAGGAGTTGATGTAGTTGAGCCATTATATTTTTTCTTCGGGGATGATTCGTGGGGTTACACTTTGGCACTCATATGATTTGCTTTTCTATATACAGCTTGCTTCGGGTTGAGATTTCTAGCTTTTGAGTTTAGTGACCTGGTTTGTATTTCATTTGAAAAATGTCCTGCTATTTCAAATGCTCCTTTCTGATGAATGCAAATTTGACGAATAACCGGCTAATAATTTCTCCCGTAAGCCATAAAACTGAACTATTTTTAGAATAAATTTATTCAAGATGGTAACAAAAAGGTATGGACTTACCAAAGTGAAATCAAGTCAAACGTTTTACTTTGACTCACTCATGTATACTATTTTACCAATATATTGATAGGTTGAATTTCAGATTCTCATCACTCCTAAAATTGATAGATTGATCAGATGATATCAATATTCTTCATAGTAGCATTTCTACATTTATTGGCTTACAGAAACCGAATTAACTCTGATAACCGTCAGATTTCTCCCAAGTCCAGAAACTACCCCGAATACTTCACTGTTAAGCCTAATTTGCCCCTAAGCAAGCCCAGATACCTCAAAAGTTCGTAACTGGGTCCATACATTTAGTTCCAACAACAGAATGAAAGCCTAAGTCGTTTCAAGTTAACTCACTTTAAAATGGTACACAGCAGAATCAGGGCAACAGACAGAGAATGTATATTTCGTCAAATGTACAAGACACTAACGAATAATGATTGAAAGATGTTTCATCAAAGGCAGCACAGTGGTTAGTACTCTCGCCGACCATGCACATGATTCGGGGTTCGATCCACTGCCGACGTACACCTGATATCTATGGTCGGCTTGCAAAATTTGGGCTACCGATATCACATGCTGAAAATTCCATACCTGTACCAAAAATACTGTGTGGAATCAAGCTATAATAATAAAAATAATAAAAATAAAATAAGTCATAAGAATGTTGTTATTGGTACAAAATTCTCGGAAAACATATAAATGAAAAATCTGAATGCATCATATTTATTGTTCGGGTTGAAACAAAGAGAACAAAAACTCCGTGTCAGGCAATTATATCTGAGACATTAAAGTCCACCAGAAAAGGATCAATAGAATACAGCAATAATTAAAATGAGACTATATTGTGATTCACACTAGTGGGCTTTCAGATGTGACAGTGACAGTTTTGACTTTACGTTAATTTAGTTTTCCTTGATGGAAAAGATAAAGGCATTTTACGTATCGTTTAGTAGCTGAGTTTGATGGTTGAAACTTCATTACAAAATAGTCAGCAGGTAATTTTTATGCTCAAATCAATAATGAGATGGTTTAATGAAAGAGGAACTACTAATTTGAACCTTTAAGAAGGTTTAAGTTAAAATTTCAAACGAATTTAGTATCCCTTTAGGTGCACAATACTTCCAGTCCAGCTACATATTTTTTATGTATCTAATTAATATGCTTTACTGAATTGCACAAAGTCACTTCATTTTATGACGATGTAAAAGATTTGTAACTCAGGTATGATGATGGTGATAACTTTTTAGTTTCTTCAAGCCTTCATATGTCATCTTAAAGAGCCTAGGTAACTTCTTCAGAATCTACTTCCTGTTGATTCTAAGTAACCCGAGGGTAAATCGGTAATGTAAATTGCCAAACCAAGGCTGAATCCCTCATTCACCTGTGAACGCAATACTAACGTTTTGTAACTGTGTAACTCACTTTATTACTTTTCATGTTATATCTTACCGAAATATATTATTAGCAACACTGTAACGCTGAATTAATCGAATTCGACGTATACTAGTATATGAATGTGTGATTTTGTCAATCAGATCACCTAACACTATCATTTCTTGTTACTTTTATTTTTTCCAATTTTTCGTAACATGTATATCTTTGGAAAACACTGTAGTCATCTTATAGGAAGAGCTAATGTTCAAATTAATTACGTCACTTGTCAGTAACAGTAATATTATGTAAAAAGGATAAAGACAAGGTTTAAACACCTTTCAAAACATGAATAACAGGTGCGTTTTAAATGTAAAAATATAAATACCGCAAAATGGCAGAAGTAAGAATTCGTGGTCTGACCACTGGATCCCGTCTCAATGGGTGAAGAGTCAACAATCACTCCATGTAACAAGAAAGTCTAAGGTTAACTACTTAGCGTTGAATTCATGGGCGGGTAGTTCTGAATAGTCCCCAAGTAGGGAGGAACAGATATCCACTACCCCATGTGGTTCTCCCTGGTCCTCTGACTGAAGTCACTTCGTGATTAAACTTGAAATATTTGTCATCCAAACATAAATACGTAATGATTCCTTGGGCGTAAAAACAGGAAGTCTGAACCTCAAATGCTGAACAACACCAAAAGTCTTTTTCTTCGATTTATCATAAATAGAAGGAATCAGTTTCCTAAAGGTCATTTATTTATTGGCTTTAAAGTGGAATCAGCGAGTTAAAAAATTTTTTGATTGTCCACTTTCAGCTTCCTATGAAACCCTGAGGACGAGAACTAAAGTTGAAACCAAGCCAGCTGTTGTATATCTTGGATCGTGCCTTTTCTCTCACCTTTTCTCCTCATTTAACATCCTACTGATGTGCAGAAAAAATATGCAGTCTTTCCTCCTTTATCAGAAACTTAAGATAATCTAGTATCTACCAGCTCCTACTTCTGCAGTTTGTTAATATCTGCATTCTACCTGTTATTCTTTATTCCCCTCCCACTTAATTTTTTCTGGGGTACTTCGGAAAGATATCATTACATAACGAATGACACTAAAAGGTATCCATAGTGCGATTAGGTGTGAGCCTCTGAGCTAACCGGTTAGTAATGCTGTTGACAGACACTTGAAATGAGAAAAGATCATCTTGTTGGAGTTTGAGAAATCTCCCATTACTCATAACTCTCTCCTTTATGCTCTCATGATTAAACATAAAAACTTCAACGATACCTTACTTATCAGGTGTTTGATGTGATGAGAAAAGTGTTTGGCATAAGACTACTGATTTACTGAGAAATAGTAAGTAAGTAAGTAAGCAGCTCCTTTTTATTATTTCTATGATTAATATATAATATTGTCATCATCCCTATTAATTTATAATTTATTTTTAGTTTTATATATTACTGCCATTAGTAATGTTGTATCAGATGTAGTGTGTGGAATAAAGCCTTTTTTCTTATTATTTACTGTCATGGTTATCAACCTGTAACAATTAGTTCTTCGTTTCAACTATATTTTCATGAAATCCACAACTCTTTGATTTTCAAGGTTTCTGCAAATGATTTCCATTAAAGAACTACAGTCCTAAGTCAAGTCATTCTATAAATAATTCGTCATCTGTTTCTTTCAGCTATTTTGCATATCTCACTGGTTGATATTCCCTAGACTGAAATGCTCTCTGTCTGTCTCTGTGTTGACATGTTGGATCCTAGTATGGACGCTTCAACAGAGTCTGAAGATTAACATGATGTTATTTTTGTGGATGGCGACTGGCACTGGAATACAGGATGCCAGTTTCGTCCTAATCGGAATTCACCAGCTTAAGGTACATTCATCCCTCAGAAAGTGATGATTACTCTCATAGGCCAGTGGCATATTGTGCAGTGGTTTGAAATGTTGCGTTCGGTCCTCAGTGGGAACACCATAACTCAATCGGGATTTCAGATTAATTCGTCTCAAACGGGACGAAATGCATATCATAGATCCCATTGCTACTCACCATCCATCGAGTAACAACATGTTAATCCTCTGACATTGTCGAAGCGTCAATACCAGGAGTCCGTGTGTCAACAAAGGCCGAATGGCTCTACTTAATATAATCAGTCAATTGTAAATAACAAATTAAAGTGTACAAATAACAAGTATATGAATATTTTCCAAGGAAATTATAGAGAAGAGAAAACATTTTGGTATTCAATTTACTATTTCATCTTCCAGACTAATTTAAAGAGTCTTCTTTCCTCAGCACAGTTTAGAGCATCTATCAATCATTGTATGCCAGTTAGACAGGAATAAACAAAGGTCATAATACATTACATTACAGTATGTGTACATATGTGATAATAAAATGGCCAAGGTGACCAAAGTAACGCTTCAGTTATATATATATATATATATATATATATATACTAATATCAGTGTTATTGTTAGGAAAACACATATTTCTGCAACGCTTATTTGTAATTTTACAATAATTATTATCACTATTAATAAACTACTCTTCCTATTGTTAAAGTTCACAATAATAGTAAGGAACAGTCACAGCAGGATAAGGAACAGGAGACACACTATAAGACAATAACTTATAGTATGAGTATATATATATATATAATGCTTTGTAAACACCTTTAAACTTGAATGGTGTTATTCAGAAACTTGGCACATCACGAAGAGCATCTCCACCACGCTACTGCAGATTTTTATCAACAGCTACCATCTTCTCTGGTTCTATACCAAAGATCGAATTGCCGGAACGAATTAGCTACAAGAAACTATGGTAATGAACCAACCAACCACCTAGTGCTCAACAAAAATGCCGAAGAAAATCGAGATGGATTGGGCACGCGTTGAGGAGACCGTAGAATGAAGTTGTGTGCCAGGCAAATCATAGAGTGGAATACGAATGGGACACGACTAGTGTGGGGTCCGAGGGCGACATGGAGGAGATCAAAAGAGCAGGTGGGAAACTATAGGCCAGATATAGAGAACACCGAGAAGATGACAAAATGGAGATACGCTGCTGACAATTCGCATTCTATTCGGAACCCAAAAGAACAATAATAATATGTTAATGATATTCAAGATATAAATTTACTTTTCAATTTTCAATCTCTACTCATTTTGTCAATGAGTATGTATGTGTTTAAAGTCTCATTGTGCATCTGTGTTTCAGATTAGTTTTTCTGCTACTTCATGTCACTTCCTCCAACAACCTCTTCCTCAAATTCCTTAATGAAATTTGTCTTGAGTAACTTAATTCAATTAGTTAATTATAACAGCCATTGAGTCATGAGGCGAATAGAAGACATTTTAGAGAGGAAAACTCTCTTCATCGATGAAGTGATCTTCAAAGACTGTGCTGTACGAGAGTATTTACATTCAATAAGAAAATCTAGCAGTCTATTCTTGAGTAGTGTGAGGAGAGGAGTTGTGATATAAATGATACAACTACTGAGACAGTTTGCCATCTTGGGCAAATTCAATGAGTATTTATGAATTATGTCACTCATATGGAGCTAGTTGTATCGGTCACGCAAAGCGGACACTTCTGTACGCATCTCTGAACGCTATCTGACATAATTATCAAGGGGAAAATACAAGAAAATTACTAGCTCAATTACTGTGCACCTAGAGAACTCTGGTGATGAAGCCCCTTCAGGGTGGTCCTCTAAGATTAACTACAAGGTAAGAACAAACGGCACAAGGGGAGTTAGGTTTCATCACTTGTGTATGAAGATGTTAAGGACCCGTCAATGTAACGCTGAACTCTGTGTACAAAAAAATTTCGTTCACTATCTTATCCTACCATGCTCTTAAGCTCTTTCCCACTCGTTGGTTTATTTCAAGTAACTAATTCACTACTATCACTCTTACTTGTTTATTTTGTGCTGTTCACTAAGTTTTTTCTCCCCTTCTTTACACGTGTCAAGTGAAGACTCAACTACCTTACTTCTCATCGAGTAACAATTTTCACTTTAATGAGTTCCGAACCCTTACTATTACGTAATATCGCCGAAATGAATGAAATCGCCGAAAAGATATCTTTGCTGAACTTTTTGTTCTTTTCAATCTAATATTACGTAATAACCTATCTTTAGAAGCCATTTTTTGAGTGAGTGCATCAATTTCATCGCTCACCGTCAATTATCTAATAATAGACTACTATATGCTCTTGGTATATATAAGTAAGGTTGTACAGCCTTCTGAAATGATTTCGTCAATAAAGAAAAAATTTTTTCGCTGAATTATTTTTTATTTCCTTCATAATAGCCATCATGACTTTTATAACAAATTCATACGTCATCGTTAAATAAACTATTATTATTAAGACCGTCCCACTTACATGCTTGATCACGGATTGATGCCAGTCAGAGAACCAATGAAATCCAGGGAGTACTGGAAAGCCTCCTCGCCCTAGTTTGGGGCTCTCCAGTATTATACACCCACTGGGGTTCAAGTCCAGGCTAACAAGGCGAGCTCGTATCCGTAGGCGTTGGGATTCAAAGCCCATTGAAATGGGTCCCAGTGGCTGAATGGTCTACGAGCTCGCCTTGTAACCGAGAGGTCCTAGGCTCGAACTCCGGTGGATGCATACTGATAAAGAGTCTCAAACTGGGGTGAAAGATCTCCAACACTCCATGGTTTCTGACGGTCCTCTAACTGATATCAGTATCTAATCAAACTAGAAGCCAATCAAACCCCTACAAACTGACTTTCCAAAACTATCTTAGTCAGCCTAATGAAGAATTCGGTCATTGATAATTCACTAGGATTACACCTGGAATAAGAAAAAAGGATAAAGTAATTGGTGTGTTGCTGGGAGACAAAACTCTGCGTATGTATTACTGATCCAATGGCCCGTCCAGAAGAGTATCACATTGGTGACTCACAAGTAGCTGTTTAGTTTGACTTAACATTTTGCTCATTATCCCTATTCAGTGAAAAGAGCTTAGCGAAATGAGATAACCTTGAATAGCTTTATCATTACCACAACTAACTGTTTTATAATACTAAAATACTTACGAAGAACTGCACAAAATTTTGTTTTTCTTTAATTATATACTGGAAAACTTGTCTAATATTACAAATGAAACTATTTTTTGCAATCATCAAAACGTGCTGATGTATTTTAATAAACTGATAAGATATTAGCTATCCCTGATTTAAGATATTTACTCTTAGTTTGTGAAGTTTTTCGACGAAGTGAATATATCACTGTATGCACAACAAAATTTAGATTTTACACTGAAGTCTCTGCAAATACCCTAAAGTAGTTTACAGTCAGTATTGACTGAAAGTAGAATGTCAACACAGATGGTTAGAGGATTCGAATCAGTGGCCTTCAAGCTACGTATTTGTAAATCACTGGTTCAAGTGTTTATTTCACATTCATTCAAAATGGATTACCTCTATGACAGGTTGCAAAACAACAGTTATCTCAGATAGTCTTAATAGCCAGTACTGAAATGCATCAGTGATATTAACTTAAGCTTCAAGTGTTGGTTTGCAGGGGTTCGATCGTTTTCATTGTACACTGCATCACTAAGTAAAATCACTTTAAGAACCATAGAAAAGCAAGGGTTACTAGAAATCTGCCTCTCTCTAGTTTGAGACTCCTCCACAGTACTCCCTCAAGGACCTGTCAAAGATCGATCTTCGGGTTTTCATAGTTCTACAATCGAAGCCAGTTTGTGTTAAAAACTGATCGTTAAAATCAGTCAAATACCTACAAATCAACACTTGAGAATTAATCCCCTACATATTGGTGAGTGAATGCTGTAGTTCTAAGGAGAAGTTGTAACTGATGGTATTCCACTAAGTCGGATATGAAAACAGATATTCGATTGTGATAGTGGATAGAAGTGGCATTATATATCACAAATTGGCAAGAATCAAATTTCATGAGCAGTCGGTGTCTGATCTAATGACCCAATTTTAAACTTGTTCACCTCATAATTCGGAAGTCTTAGAATTCATCCTTGGTGGGAAGGACAAAGTAGCTAACCATTATTCCTAATTTTCAGTAGTTACTCATTAAACGTCAGCTCATCATGGAGTCCTTATTGAAATAATAGCTTGACTATTAAAATTAAAAACAAAATTATCAAGATAAACAAAACAGGAAGTCGGGTGTGAGGAAAAATACTCTCCACTGATGAAGTTGGCTAGTAGTCGTGCTGTATCGTGATTTGAGAGAAGTTGGAATTCTCGGGTTATTGGGTAAGGTCACAGTGGCTTAATTAATGGTCTACGAGCTCGCCTTGTAACCGGAAGGTCCTGGTTCGAACCATGTTGGTGGGTGTGTACTGCTAAAGATTCCCCAACTAGGCTGACGGAAGAGATGTTCAGTACTCCCAGGTTTTCCAATGGTTCTCTAACTGATGTCAGCTCATGATTAAATCCTGTAACCAATCGGATCCCCGCAAACCAATACCTGAAAACAACTGAATTAGACAAATACTAAAGAGAAATGAAATAAAAAAGTAGCTACTAATCTGATTCATTTCATTTGAAAGACAGTCATATTAACTCAAGGTGAGCAATAGCTTAGCTAGTGCTTGATATTGATTCTTAGGGTTACTGATTATCATGCAGAGCAGAGGAGATAAAACTTGATTTCTTAATCAAACTTCATGTGTAAAACCAATAATAATTGACTAGTTAAATTATTGAGTTTTGGAATTAATTCTACAACAGGAGCTTAATTATCTTAAGGAACAGTGTTGAATATATCGTGGTTACGTGTTCATCTTAATATGTTTCCGACAGAGTTAAGCTTTAGACACTTAACAGGTGCAAACGTACCAATGACTCTGGAACGCTCAGCCAGATCAAGTCAGTGAAACCATATAAACAACACTCTTTTCATTAAAAAAACGTTAAGTGAAGTGTGATGAGTGTAACAGGGTAGCTGGTTAGTTTTAGCTTAGTCAGAGATTAGAATTAGATTTGAACTAAGGACAGGTCAGGGCTAGGTTAATCTAATTAGGAAGACATTATGGGTCTTTATGGATATATAAGCTTTAGGGTTGAGTCAAGAGACCAGATTTACACCTTCAGTACAATCGATGTTTCCAAGTGCATTGGTTCATTCCAGCCTGTTGGACTGATTATTATTATTTTATTCCTTTACGTTCCCAGTGGAACATAGGGCTTCAAGCTAGGGACTTGAAGTTTTGGTGGCAGTGGTATTTATTTTTGCGGGATGGGGCTGCTAGCCTCATGCCCAACCTTCCCTCTTTACTAGTCTTATTACTAGCTTAGCGAGGTAAAAGGGTGCGTCGGCCGGGAATCGAACCCCGCACCACCTGAGTGGTCGTCGAACATTTTACCGCTGTTACAATTGATATGATTATGAACAATAAATTTTGTTCGAAACGTCATCCAGTAAATAATACTGTTTCACTGTATGATACATCTAATAAACAAACTCATATGGAATTTTACCGCTGTGCCACAGATGCATAGAAGCGCTTTGCTCGATGCCTCACCGAGACCCGAACTGGAGTCGGTGGATTCAGAGTTCAGAGTGCTAAGCGTTACACCATCAGGCCTCCGTTGGATTGAGCTCTGACACATTTCCCTAGCATTAAGCGTTCAGTACAACTGAATTCAAGAGCTACATGTGTCTCTTCATCGATGACGGCCAACACTTGAAGACTATGTAGAGATGATCGATTAAACCCCGTTAATCAGTCAGTATATCACATACAGTCCAGCTGCACTATTCCGAATAATTTATTGGTGACGTCTTGGACTAAATGAAATTCTTAGGGATGCTTGTTTAAGTCTCTGAGAATACATTATTTCCCTTGAGTTTGTAAATCAGCCGTACTGGTGAACAGTTAACTGACACCAGTCATACTGCAACAGCACATCTACAGTTCATCCTGTTCTCTGAAGGTGTCTTTAGATGGCTCAAGGATTGTCCATGAGCTTTCATTTACTACTCCTCATTCGATCTCCTCCATGTCACCCTCAGACCCAGGTCCAACTGATTGTTTCCCATTCAGGTTTTAGCAGAGGGTCTGCCTGGTAGGAGATATCAAGCAACGGTCTCCTTGGCATGTATCTGATCCGGCTTCATTTTCTTCAGCATATTTGTTGAGTGATGAGTTGTTGATTGGTTCGTTCTCAGAATCACTTGCTGCTAATCCATCCCAGCCGGCCATCTGATCTTCAGTTTAGCGCTACAGAAGAAGGCAGCTGTTCATGAAAGTCTGAAACGTGTTAGAAATGCTTAGTGTGATATGCAAACGAAGTGTCTGAACCCTATAGAAGTAGTGTATGGTAGATATTAATAGAAATAATATTTCTAATGAGTTTTCTTATTCGTCCTTGAGTAATTCACTTCGTTTGGACTTAATATTCACTTAAAGTGTATCCCATTCATAAATTTCATGAAATGTTAGCTTGAGATCGTGAAGGTATTTATGTACTCTGATTAGTCATTCTTTTTGTTGAAAAAGATAAATAAAACTGCTGCCAATCCAGCCCGTTTGATTAGTATCATTTAATGATAATGATGATGATTGAATGAGAATTGATTTCGCCTTGAAAATTATTATTATATCAAAGAAATCAATATTAGTATTACACATATACACATAATAATTATTACTGATCATTTATGATTACTACTGTTAATATTATGATTATTATTATTATTCTAATTATACTGTGAAGGGGAGATTTTCTCCCCTGCATTCTCATCACTATTACGGTGTGATTCTTTCATTGTTACTATTATTATTGTTATCCTGCACAGAAAATGATGTTTGAGTATACAAGTGATTATTTGGCTAAAAAGTTAAGAGAAAACTGGTTAACACGTAGTTCTGAAGAATCTGTATTCAATGGACAAGAACAAGATGATTCTCTGACTAATTTGAATTGGTTACAGGTAAGTTTACATGTGATTCACTGGTGCAATGCATATTTCTGTAGACAGACTTTATTATTTAGAGATTTCATAGTGATTTTAAGTTAAATTTCATTATGAACAGAAGTCATTTAGGAAACTGCTGACGGATAAATAGTACTAGACAAGATTTTCATCCTACTTTAAGACTCTTAGACAAAATGCTATTTATAACACCACCAGGGTTCGAACCCAGTGACTGAATGCTAACATGCTCATCACTTTTGAGGGGATAATAGATGCGTATTGCTGAAAAGTCCGCTAATAGGATACACTACTTTTCTAGTATTCCATTAGTTTAAGTAGTCTTTTAACTGATGTCAGTGTGTGATGGAATTAATCTTCAAGTCAACCCCTCTTTGTACAAACTAATCCTTGAAATATGTCATGATTCTTGGGGAAGGTAAAATATTCATTTTTATTGGCATCAAAAGTATGGAGTGTTACAATATCAGTTGTCATGAAACTAGTAGATTTCAACCAGCTAAATAAACTACTGTCAGTTTCGCTATATGTAACGGCGACTTCCTCAAAAGCAGTTCAAGTAAATCAAAAGATTATTTTACTTACATCGGAGATTTGATGGGAAGTATTGTGTACTTCACTTCAGGTTTGTTAAAGGTCTGAAAACCAGTGATGCATCTATCTATCTATATATATATATTCACCATTTATCCTCGTCTTCAAATTATCGGACATCATGTTACGACATACTATGCTGTGGTGATTTCAACAGAACACACCAGATGTGTTCAATGTTTCAACACTTTTTGAACTGCATCTCTACCTTCCATTGACTGCAGGATCTGTGACGTCACACCTAACTACTACTAATACTTTTGTTTTAATCCTCAGTAATTATATGCAGTTCGGTTGTGGGATTACAGTTTTATATTCCAAAATACTCAGCTTTTCAGTTTATATTTTACCTTTGAACAGATAGAAGCTAAGAGATCTGTTGATAGCTAGATAGTACAAGACAACCCAGTGCTCATTCATGAAACCACCAGGGATCTTACCGACCGGTTGAACGGTATCGCACTTAACTCCTAATTTGCCTATCCCAGTTATAATTGAAAGGTCACAAAACTAGAGGGAAACAGCTGTCTAGTACTCCTTCATTTTCAGTGGTTCCCCAACTGATATCAATCCGTGGTCAAACATGAAAAACAAATCTAATCCTTACAAATCAACTCTTGAAAATTAATCTGATGCTCGCTAGTGACTTGCTACAGGACGGAGTTTCCTGGAGTTCTAGTGAGAAGTCGTGACCAGTGAAGTCCATCCAGTCAGGAGTAAGGATGGAGTTCCCGCCAATGACATTGGTTGGTGGTCGGTCTAAATCACGAATTGGTAGAAGTTAGAATTCACTGAAACGAGTCCTAGTGGCTGAATGGTATACGAGCTTGCCTTGTAACCGAAAGGTCGTAGCTTCGAAACCTATTGGTGGGTGCGTACTGCTGATGATTCCCAAACTAGAATGAAACAGCTGTCTAGTACTCCCTGGCTTTCAGTGGTTCTCTAACTGATGTCAACTCGTGATCAAGCCTGTAGCCAATCAAATCCCTGCAAACCAACACTTTACAAATAAGAAGGTGTTTCATTTTTATTTTGCAGATAGATTTGGTTCAAGGATGGGAAATGTAAAGTATATTTTGGTATATTAAACTGAGAAAAAAGGAAATCACCAAGCAGCACTAATTATTGTAGAGTTGATACACCACTCAGAAAAATGAAACAACCCCAGCGTTATTCCGCATTTGTAATGACAGCTTGGGTTAGGTTGCATACAACGTTTTTAAGGGGTAATATACTGAACAATAAAAGTAGGTGATGCGGCTTATTACCGCTTCTCTAAGATATTAGAGGAATTTTCTTGGTTTTAGCTGAAATATTCACCCTTTACTTTCTTCACATAGTCGAAAATCTTGTTACAACATGCCCAATTATGTCCTTTTGACCCATCAAATCAAAATGAAATTCTTTTAATTGGCATAACAATTGATCTTATTTTCGTAACGATAGCTGACTATCATTTAGCTGAATGAAGGAGAGATCAGCGTGGTGATGACTCCAAGGAGATTTCTTTCGTCTCTTATCTAAATGACTCATATGCATAACTAATAAGTTTATGCACTGCATTGCATATTTATTCTGTAATCTAATCCCACTTCACATGATATTGTGCTTGAAACAGAGACAGTTGCTGAAGAGCTCCAGGTGAATATTCGTGTCTATAACGAATTTCACTACTACTTGTCGTATTACCCCATATAACCAGTGAAGACACATATGGAAAAATTCTCCAATATTCTCACATTTTACTTTCAACGGCCACCTCTTGTAGGCATAATGTTATACAGAAACAACACGCCAGTCGTTTGGTGAGTGACCGAGTATCATGCTTGTAATAAAAATGTTCACTACGGATAATGCAACTTTAAAAACAGGTAAATTGTTCATTACCCGTTCCTGAGCTAGGAGTCTCTATAGATCAGTCATAGACAACTGCTTTAAATTCGGTTAGACAGGACTGCGTAACAAACGTAAGGAGATTATAGCTAAGGAAGCGCCCTATTTTTCCAACTTCTCCAAGTAATTGGGCTACATCATATGAAATCTGAGTCAGTCAGGAATTCTCTTATTTGCACGTCAATTATTGAAAGGCAGAAATAATAACAGAATATGGACCATGACACCGGGTGTCCCAGAGTGGCATTACTGTAACCAACATGGCATATTATACCTGAGCTAGCCTTAGTTTCTACAGTGTTATTGAATCTTGAGTCTCAGATGCCATGTTACTTAGGCTGATTCTTTATGCTTATTGTATTTACTGGGATGATCAATAATCTATAGTACTCCGATTGCAATGTCTCTGATTCTTAGTTGATACCCTCTTTAATATGATACAGAAACTGATAGGACCCGGAATAAAATAGTATGTCATTCTTTCTCACGAATCGTGTGATTTATCTTGTGACGGAGTTACTATGTTCATCTATCATTTCTCACGCATATTGTGACTTAGTGTGTGACCAATTCATCTCCTTCTGTCTAACCTGGATCTTTGTCGAATCATCAACGAATCAGGATAGATATTCCCAGCCAATAAGAATAATCCATTCTCAAGGCTGTGAGCCGGCTTTATCATGGTAAAGAAAATGTATAAACATAATGTATTGTTTCCTAATAAATGTACAACACAATATCTTACAGTCACAGCCCAGTCTTTGTCTTTTTGTATTTGCGTGGCTCAGTGAATCGGAAGGTACAACCGACAAATAGGGATATTACCGTATCAGCCGAGTTAATTATCCTTATAACAATTAGCAGCGCAATTATAACAAAGTGGTGACGGATTTATTAAGTTCAGTACAGTCATAACACCTCTGGAATCATAACGTCAGGTTTTTTTGTTTCATCTCATTCTAGATTGAGGATAGCTTTTTCCAAACTAAGCTAAAGTTAGACAACTGATTTCTACATAACATGTAGCCTGACGTAAGATAGTGGACGATTGTTATGCAGCTTTACACTGACTGAATCACTACTAAAAATGTTTTTTTCATAATTCCAGCTGTCTTTTCTAGGAAACTGTTGAAGATACATTCTTCTTCACAGAGACCATTTCACATATGTTAAGCCTTCGTGGACCCATTCCTCTAATAAACCTCAGTGGTTGACGGCTATCATCTTGTGTCGACTTTTTCTGTCTCTCATCAGCCGTATTTGTTCGCGGGCTTTGCAAATGGTTTTAATACTTTGCGTTTGAAGTTTTTAGTTCATCTTTTTGTCAGAAGTCTATGAGGACCAACCACTTCTCATCGGTCAGCTTGGAATGTAGTATGACCAAAATCAGAATAAATGTAGCCTACAGTAATATCACTCATGGGATCTACAGAAATGGGAAAATCACATAAATGGGTATCAAAAGACTGATTAGTAGTGGATAAAGAATATTCTTTTCGATTGGGTTCAACAATTATATATCCATACTCCTTAAAGAACAATCACAATCGACAAAATTGATGTTCGTCTTCAAATTCTGTTTTTCCCGTTGATTGGGTGGACCGAAATATTCCACTTCTATTGACATATCACCTCCTGAATTTCACTGCTAGTCACTATCCAACAAAGTAACGTAAATGTCAACTCCCAGATATCGTTGAAACGTCTGTATTAAGAGCCAAAATGTCAACAGAAGGCAAATATTTTGGCCCAATTAATCAATGGGAAAAACAGGAAATAATATAATAATTTATCCACAATACACAAGAAGTGGCTCTCGTGGCCCAAGTGGTATAGGGGAAACGTTTGGTACTGGATTTGAGTTTCACTACGAACACCATCACTCCTTGGAGAATGCAGGTACATCCAGCCTACGAGTCCCAAATATGAAGAAATACACATCCTGGATTCTACTGTTAGTCACCATCTACCAGATAAAATTGATGACTTCTTGTTAAATAGCATCGATTGAACGACATGTGAATTCCAAGAGATATATGCAAAAGGATTACAGTTCGGAACATGTGTGTGTATGTGACAAAATGCATAAATGTAACACTAAATTGAACATCAAATTTGATCATGAAGAAAAACGAATATATAATAGTAATGAATGCCCATGACTAGTGTTCAGATTGAATTTTATTAATTTAAAGGTTCATATGAATGTATGAAAGTATCAAAAACAGGCAGAGAAACTGGTGTAGATGTTTAGGTATATGAGTGAGTCAACATTTGTTCGTCATTGAAATACCCAATTTGACTCAGTTCGGAGAACTAGATAACTGCAAAACCAGTTGGAATTGCAAATCGTGAATTAATTAGTGAATTTGACCCAAGTGGCTAGCTAGTTATAATTCAGTTCTCTGAACTAAATCACACTGAGTACACCAAAGATGAACTCAACCATATACGAACGAAACACCCATTTGTTATTTAGATCACTTTAATTTGTCAAGAAAGCTTTACTGGATGATTTGAGTAGCATCCAACTAATTATCTCAATCCGTCAGTAGTGTATGAGGCATCATGAATTTATGTTTTGCTTTCTTGATTATCATTGACAGTATCAAGCAGAACACATGTATTGTGATCTGAATAATTTCAGTTTTCCAAGGTAAACTGGTGAAATTTTACGTCGAACTGGGTAGAAGTTAACAATAGCAAAACAAAAAAGTTAATTTTAATTTCAGGATTTTAGATAAGGCGAAGAAAGAGATAAATCGGATATTAAAGTGTTTTCAGTCATAAACAGGTAATTTATGCAGGTGGTCTTTACGTTTCAAATTTTAGCATTTTACAGGATATCATTATGAGCTGACATCGGTTAGAGAACCGATGGAAAACCTGAGAGTACTGGACATCTGTTTCGTCCTAGTTTGGAACTCTTCGACAAGACCCATTCACCAACAGAATGGGTATCCGGGATCTTCCGACTTCAAAGCCAGATCGTAGACCATTAAACCACTGGCATCTGATCCAATAGCCCGTGAATTCCAGTAGCTAGAGTCATCTGTGGTGAGTAGTTATCCTCACACCTGACCTGTAGAAACAATATCAGCTCAGACTGAGTGGAAATCTCACTTACGGTTGGTGCGCTTTAAGATGGGAATTTTTCAGTTTCCTCACAGATCTTATGGCTATTAATGATACACCTCTAATCTTGTGCAGCACTGCCCATTAGCAATTGGTAAAATAAACAACTTTTCTTTAACTATTAACTTGAAACTAGACACTAATGAATGAGGAATCTATATTAAATTACATGGTTAATTTTGTCTCGTACCCACATCAACTAGGAGAGTACTGAAAGCCTAGGAGAACTAAATAACTATTTTGTCTTAGTATATGACTCTACAGTAATACAGTAATACCGATAATCCCAAAGATACATAGATTAAACTCGGAATCTTTAAGTCATAAGTTAACCCATCGAGCTTCTAACTATTGCAGTGCAGTCTCAATACCTCTGAATTTGAATTTCTGTCAACTGTTGATGTGATATAAATTTGATTTGCATAAACAATAGTTTCACATTATAAATATCCTTAAAGTAATAAAATAATTCTAGTAAGAAGTCATGACCAGTGGAGTCCACCCGGTCGGGACAAGTACTCACCAATGACATTGGCTGGTGGTTGTGATAAAGTCAAGAATTGGTAGAAATTAGAATTTAGATGGGTCTACGAGCTTGACTTGTAACCGGTAGGTCCTAGGTTCGAAACCCAGTGAGTGAGTACTTACGGTGATTTCCCAAACTAGGACGAAACATCTGCCCTCCCTGGTTTCCATTGGTTCTGTAACTGGCATCAATCTGTGACCATAGTTGAAACAAATCAGATCCCTACAAACTTACTCTGTTTAACTCTAATTTTCTATTTTCTCAGTACAAATATGAAATTTTGAAAAGATGCCGACAATAACTAAATAGCCTTAATCACTGTTCCAATCAGTCAGTTATGTAGACCGTAGTAATTACAACAGTAGTGATAAAATTAATAATAATACTAGTTTAAATGTAGATTTCATCAAGAATCAATATCAATTAGAGATTACTGGACACCAGGTAGTACTGAGCATCACTGTTTCCTCTTAGTTTTCAAAGACTAATAACCAGTGTTGGTTTGTGGTGAAATCCACAGTGAAATTTATCCAAATCCCACAAATATAAATATCAGTCTCCAGCGGTTCATCGATGGCTACTGGATGGGCGTCCTGAAGCAGTACTGAGAAGTCGTAGCCACTGAAGCCCAGCATGGTAAAGTGAAGTGGATTCTCACAGAAGGTGTTAGTCGGCTGTAGCGCTCTGTTATGAACAGACAGAAGTAAGAATTCGCGGGCCTAATTGGCTGAATGGTCAACCAGCTTGGTCTCGTAGCCTGAAGATCCCGAGTTCTATCCCCAGTGGGGTGAAGAGTCCGTGGTTCCCTTGTTTTCAGTGATCTCCCTAACTGAATAATATATTTAAGCTAGCTAGCTCTATTTTACAATTTACGATGTACCCATTTCTTGAAGGTGCTTAATTTCATTCAGTTAAAAATTCAAGAGTGAATCAATTATTGATGAAATGCGGGAGAAATAAATAAAAATAAACAAAAATAATAACAATGATGATTAGTTGATGAATTAATAATTGTACTACAAAATAAAAAGAACTAATAGTAGTTAAAATAAGAGTTAACTTAAACAGATGTGATCATACTTGTAGACAAAGGTTGTTTCTGTTTACTTCAGGTCATCCAAGTTTACGTAATAACACAACAAAATAAACGCACGCAAGCTAACAAACAAACAAATAAAATAAGTAAATAAACAAAAAGAAAGGAGAAATAAGCTGGAGAAATAAAATATATACATATATATATATATACGACTGATCTATCTATGCTTATGTCTTATTGTCCTTAGTTTTGTTAACACTTATTGGCATAGTGAAATAAAGTAAATCCTACAGAAAGTAATTAGTGTTACGCGATGAATAAAACTACATTTATAGACTATTTAGTCATTAGGAAAATTTCGGTGTCTAGGTTTCTTAGTTGTCGGCACTCCTCAGCAGGGATCACAAAAGGCCTGCCTTGCAAATTTGCTTCATCTTTTTGATACAGACGTTTTATTATTATTCCCTTGGGTTCCAAGTGGAAAATAGGGCTTCAACAACACATCTTCACTTTCTTCTATTTTCTCCTATCCTCTTCAGCTGGGTCGACAGTTACCCATAATCTCTCATCTCCTGCTCACATCCAACGATCTCCTCCATGTCATTCTTGGACAACCCACTCATCGCTCCCCACTGCGATTCCTCTCGAGCGATGGCCTGGCTGGTGTGCGATGTCACTTGACGGCCTCCTCAGCGTGTGCCCAACCCATCTCCATTTTCCACTACACATTTGTTGAGTAATCGTCTCTTCGTTGGTTTGTCGCCAGAGTTTCTCCTTGTTAATTCTTTCTAGCCATAGGGTCTTCAGTATAGTGAAGCTAGCCAAGTGGGCAGCTGTTGGTAAAAGTCTTCAGCAGCCTGTTGGAAGTCCTTTTCGTGAGACACGTTTAGAAGAACCGACTAGCTGACTTCACGTTTGTATTGAAAATCCAAATTACAGACGTGATATCCGCTTATTGATCAAAGAGTGTGTTTGTGTGTAGCACAGAAGTTTGCTTCGTTCTTTTTTATGTCCGTTAAAAACGCTCTCTGAAAGTGACAAATGTAAAGAGGCTAGTCATTATTAACCATAGATGTGTGCATTTATTATTTGGTATTAAATGGTGTAGTATGATCAAATTAAGTAAAATCTGGCAGAGACTGTTAGACAAAAGAGAAGTCAGTCTATGAGAATGAGGAGGTGGATCAGTTAAGCATGCCAAAATATCAGTGCCCTCAACACATAATTTCACCCAAAGAAGGATTGTACTGGAAAAAGTAAGGAGTAATTAGACTAGTTCATGAAGACTCTAACTGTTGATTTCAATCACATAAATAGATCTATACTGCCTGACTCAAGTCCATGAGATATTGAGAATTATTGTTCAGAGAATGTTAGTAACATTTGGTGAAGTTACTTTCACTAACGCAGATTCTTTAATTACTCATTATTCCTACCCAGTATTATTTTTCGACATTCTTTTATGTTTACTTCTTTGATTTGTTGCATTTTGTGCAAAGTTTTAGATTGATAATTTACTTCAGTTCAGTCAGTAATAGTGGGTTTATATACTTTCTTCATAATGTCAACTAGTCTTACTCAATGGAATAGCTGAACATTGTATCACTAAGATAGCGTGTGCAATTTCACTAGTTGGCCCAAGCACATTATTACACAGTATCGCCGCGAGGTTTACAAATAATATTTTCATGTGTATTTATTTTTCACTGAATAGAATTCATGGTCACCCAAATTTCACTTCGTTTTGTAAATGGCTAGGTGTTGGTCGCGTTACTAACGAACGCCATGATGTGGCGGCTGTAAAGAGTTTTTCAAATAACTAGCTAGCTATATTGGATAGCGCCGGGTTTAGAAATTGTTTACACGAAAATTGTACATCCCGAGCTACCTTGCGGTGATATGATCCTAATACGGATGCACTTTCAAAAACCGCTTCTAACAACTCTTGTGTCATCAGCCTGTAACAGTTGCCACCCAGGCTCTGACGTCAAGTAATACTGCCTTTTCTGTTTCAGGTACTCCACGGAGAAACTTCCATGTTGTGGGCAGTCAGGAAGTAACGACCACCCACATACATCCACAAGCACACAAAGCATTTCCCCTTCAGAAACGTAAGCTGACATTCCGAGGTTAGGTCGCTCATGAGGACGAAGGTGTGTGTTGTTGAAGAGTAGCAAACCAGAGTGAAACAACTGTCCCGTACTCCTGATGTAACAACAGAAGGCAAGACACGGAAGCCAAAGAATATTTCATTAATTATACCGCTGTTTATATACCTACAGTTTATATTCTTTAACGAATCAATGAGCGTGTGATTTCGGTTTACATGAAACGACATGAAATAGACTGTTCAAATATAAATAGTATTCTTTTCTTAATGTAGCATATAACCGTTTGAAAAGTACTTTGTCTCTAACATAAAACAGAATGTTCAAATAGATATATTGTATTCTATTGCTATTGCCGACTTGAACTGTGGGAATATTTGAGAATCATATTCAGTTGGCGCACATTATCTGTGTCACAACACCACACTTAGTAGCATTCACTGGTTCTGTAATCGGTATCACTTCGTGATATAATTTGTGATGAGTTTGGTCACTGATGAGAATTCTCTTAACAAACATTCAATTCAATCTAACAAGGTCAATTTGTTGAGATGTTGATACAAATTGATTTAACTTTTGTCCAGATAATTTGTGCATCGGAAAACGTATTTACTCTTTTGCTGAATCTAAAATACTTCTTCCGTCAAGTATTTCCTCGTCTCAGATTAACACTGTGTTCAGTGAAAATGATAAGTGATGAATCTTATGTGGTTTAGACAGCTATTCATGATCAATGTCAACTGAGGGAGGAAGAGATTGAAAGAAAGTTATGGGTAATTTAGTTGAAAACATGGCATCAATGCATAAAGTTGTTGACTATTTGTTTGCGTTGTTTAGGTGCCTGGTTGTGATATTCAAGAAGCTAAAGATTGGTTACATTCATACACCTATCATATCATTCATCATTTCACTGTTAGGCTGTGGGCTCTGGTGAATTTTAGTAACATGAAGTGATATAATATGTGTGCGAAAGTCTACTAGTCAGTCCCAGAATGTTATGGTAGAAATGATCTTTGTAATATTAATGATGATGTTTGGGAGAAAGGTTTCAGTGTTATTGTTATGATCCTTACTGAGAGTTGAAAGGGGATATTAGTCATCATGTGATGGTAGAGTTAAGACATTTATTTTTAACGTAGCTACATTCTCTGAACTGGATGGCATATTTACAGATCCACCTTTATTGTCACCCTCTAGACAACACCTTCAGTTCCAGCTTTAATGTAAAGTGACCCTCAAGAATTCACCATGAATGCAATAACTGTCTGTCTCCTGATGTGGTTGAACGAGATTAGTCTTCTTCGGATATTTTCTTATTCTGTTGTTTTCTTGTATTACTACTGACCACTTTCAATGTCAATAGAAGAAAATCTTCAGAGACAACAAGTCACCTTCTGCTTCAGGTTGAGGAAATTTAAAAGATCACTTTACACTGATGCTACTGCAGGAAACCTTGTCCAGAAAGACACCAAAAATAATCCACTTGAGCTGAAAATCTACGCTTATTTTTTCAGAGTTGTTGGTTTAACTGTTAGACTTTATGTATAAGACTATGATAGTTTGGAAATCTGATTACTCTAAGTAAAATATTAGACCTAATATTTTCTTCAAACAGGAGGTTTGGCTCATTGTTGAGTTCAGAAAGTGATGTATGCTATACAAATTACACTGCATAACAATCTTGATATGACGATTTTTTCCGGTGCATTTATAATTTAGCAGTAATCAGCATTTCTTCCATCAACTCTTCTGTTCTTCATTTCTATTTAGACTTTAAATATTCATGAATTGGCTTCTACGGGTCAACCACTTTCTCCACCTTCTACGCCTCCTTTACCCTTGTCAGGTTCATTACTGTCCAACGGGTCACTTCTACCGACAGTGATAAATTCATCACAGAAAATCTATTCATCAAAATATCCTATAGATAATGTAAATAAAGCAATCTCTTCAATAGAAATACAGAATAAATTTAATTGTACATCTGATACAGCTTTAAATCAACCGGTTACAAATTTGTCTAAACATGCTACGTTGAATAGCACTACTGATAGTGACAATCATAGTAGTAGTAGTAGTAACTGTGGTATACGTTGTGTAAATAGACAATTGAAACATTCACCTTTACGATGTAACAATAACCTATTGAATTTCAATGCAAGTTCTAATTCGCTTCAATGTAATTCGAATACATCTGAATCTACTGTTATCGATAATAACACTGGTGCTTCAAATACTATTAATTCTATTCGAAACTATTACGACAATACTAATGCTATCTCCCGTTCAAAATTACCATCAAATTTAAATCGCCCAGCGTCAATAATTAATCCTGTTTTTATTAATAATAATGATCAACGTTCTAATAATGGTGTCATTTGTGATAATGAAATACGCGTAAATACAAATTATGCTATGAATTACATTAATAACTATAATATTAATAATTCATATCACTCTTTAAATCGTCGTCATAATAATAATCCCTTGAAAATTGGACATCATTATTTACAAGCAAATAGCGTACAAAGAATATTTCAAAATGATATTTATCCATTAAATTTAAAAGATATAAATTTGCCAGTTCATTTAAACACTAACAATACATTGAACGCCAATGTGAGCAGTCATAATGTAAGCATTATAAATGGTGTTTATAATCACACCTTACCAACAAATATACAAAATCACTTCAACTACTGTTTTCCTGATACTTATAACGATGTTGATAATGATACAATAATAATAATAATGAGAATTATTATCAGTTAAATGAGATAACAGAAAAGAATCAAACATTATTTCAAAATTATGATGAAATCAGCTTTCAAGAAAAAGATAAATATCGTTATGATGTCAACTGTAAACCAATGTTCAAGTGTTCAACCCTTATTTATATGGCTATGAATTCATTGAAAAAGAATAAAATAACATTGAATGATATATGTCAATGGATTCAAGTACATTTTGCATTTTATCGTAATTTAAAAGATATACACTGGCAAGTAGGTGATTATATTATTATTATATATTATTGTTACTTTTATTGATTAAGCACTTGATTGGCATTCATTTTTCAATGTTCATCCGTCATTCCTTTTACTCATCGAGTGGAATAGAAAGGGCTTCAGGTAGGAACTTCAAAGTCTCAGTAACAATGGTGGTGTTGTTTTCACAGCGTGAGATCCATAGACTCATGTTAAACTCTCTCTCTCTCTTTCCTGTTTGTTACCGGCTAGTAAACCAGTCAGTGTTAGGTAGTGTATAGGCTTGGAATCGGACCCGGACCATGTAGGTGGCCGGTGGGCATTCTACCGCTGAACCACAATGATATCGTTGGAGATAAAAACCACAGATTTTGAGCTATGATGAGAGTTCGTCTACTAATCATCCATTTTTTCTGACATCTAATGACCAATGGGTCATTATTGTACTTTAAGAGAAATTCTACGGCATGTAGGGGATTATTATTCACTATTAAAGAAGTTTTTGTATTCCTGAATGAATGAAACAACAAAATAATGTTCTTGTTTTTACTGACATTCCGCTATATAATGCTGATAGTTTTATCAAAATAACATTAGGCCTGAATTTACAAACTCTCAGCTTATATACACCAAGTAACTTAATCGTAGTTCTTCAGAATGAGTTAATTTCATTTCCAAGTAGTCAAGTGGGTAAATTGGTGAAGACAGATAAGTGTATGAAATTATAAAAACAGTGTGTCTTTACATAAGACAATTGATCATCATATTTGTGTTGCTTATATCGCTTCAAAGAGGTGGGGTTTTGTAAACAGGTCAAATTCTGTCTTAATCTGTCATTCTTATTCAGACCGTTTAGATCCTCTTTCAAGTGAAAGACTTCTAATATGACTTGAAATTTTTGTGGGTGACTTCGGTATTGTCAGAATCAATTTTGTGGTCTAGTTCTATAACATGTCAGCCCACGCCTGACGATTTTTCAAGCTTTTCTGGTTTCACTAGAATTCTCGGCGGTTAAATTAGACCTCTGCAGTGTTCATTTCTTCTGATGTTGATTTCTTGTGTGGTTTGTTCAATGTTTATCACACCTCATACTATGCATTTTATTTTACAGATACAGTTAGACTGTGAATCCATTAGAATTCGGTCTATCACATGAACAAGTTTTCTTCTTAGTGTGTTTGGTGTTTTCAAGAACACTTTGTGTTGCGTTTATTGAATACTCTATGGATTCTATTTGTTTGACATTATCACTATCAATGTTATCATCATTATTTATGTGAACTGTAATCAAGATTTGACCGAATGGCTCGACAAACAACACTGAGCGCCAAGCAAAAAGTAGATATCTGCAAAAATTGTATTCATATAAATCTCAGAGTCTCGTTTGCCATTCTGGTTCAAATTTCTCCAAGAACTGTATATTTACAAGCATATATTTCCAAATACAGACCCTCTTAACACTCAGCATTACATTTCAAAGCTTACTTACCACAACAGTATTATATTCTTGTTACTGGCTTCAGATATGAATATCCTGTCGTGTTACTAACAAATTTCATATTATTAACTAATCAGGCATCTTGCAAAGAGTTTTAAAATAATTCCAACATCTTGAATTATTGCTTTTATTAAAAAGAAGAATGAAGTCACTTCTATACAGCCTAAAAGCATATTATATTTATTTGTGTTTATTACTCCCTTGGGTTCCGAGTGGAATATCAGACTTCAGAAGGCCATCTCCATTTCATTCTGTTCTGTGAAATCTTTCTTAGCTAGCTGCATGATTGCACGCAAGCCTTAATTTTCCGCTCACACGAAATCCACCATGTCACACTCCGACACCAACTAGTCTAATCTCATTCGGGTTCCACTCGTGGGTCTGCTTAATGAGCGATGTCATTCAGTGGTCCTCTTAGCGTATGCACAATCCACCCATTTCCATTTCCCTGCGCATACTAGTTTATAGATAGTTTCTTGGTTGATTAGTTGCTCACCACCTAATGTTCAGTATGGAGGGAAAGCAGTTGTTCATGAAAGTCTTTAGTAACCTGTCAGAAATGATTTCGATGCATCATGTGCTGAAGGTCTCTGAACCATATAGACGCAATGACTAACTTGACATTAGTGTTGAATATCTAAATCTTGTACCTAGTGCTAAGTAGGTTGCCTAAGTGCAATAGGTTTTCATTCTGATTTCAGAGTAATGAACGCCAGTTTTGTTTTTTCAATCCTGGTTGATTTTGACATTTTTATCTGTGTCACACGTAGTTGAAACGATGCCACCTAAGTAAGTGAAACAGTTGACTTCCTGTAGATTTCTCCCGTTGATAGTTACTAATGACAATAAAGTGTAGACGATCTAATATATTTGAATAAATTATAAATAAAATGTAAGAGCAAATTATTATTTATGTCAGTTAATTTTACCAGTAAGATAGTTGAAGCTCATCGGCAAAAAACAATGGACCAAGGTTTCGTGATTATTAGCTCTCATCAGTAAGGTGTGTCTGCAACTGACTGCTTCCCAGTAAACAATTAATAGGAGTAGTACAGTTTGCTGCATGAGGTCAGTCATATGCCCAAACAGCTTCGTGGAACCACCTATACCTGCAATACTAGGCAGAATTGGTTGGAATATCTCCAGGAAGACAACACTTCCTTTGACGTCGTAGGTATGCCTTTTTCATGAGTATCAAGAAGCAGGAAACCCACATCCAGAGCGCTTCCTACCGACTGCCGCTAACCATGAAAAGTTGTACTGTAGTTCTGAATCTTAAAGCCAAGTGACTCATAGCATTCACCCAACACAGACATTAGGAAAGACTTTGAAAAATGATACTAGTTACTGTTTTATTAACCCAATAATATAATTATATTAATTTATTTTGGTGAATTTATTAAGTTATGTATTCTTTTATCACTGTTAGGATGTAATTCGTCAACATCTCACACTTAACCGATGCTTTCAACGTGTCCCAAGGCGTAAAGAAGAACCGAATGGTCGTGGTGATTTATGGCGTATTCATCCAGAACTACAAAATCAATTAATACAGAATAAAATTCATAAGAAATATTTACAATTATGGCAAAATAGTAATAATAATAATAATATAATATCTAAATTACCTGATTTACTAGATTTTGTTGAACAACAGACATCTACTACACCAAAGTCAATGTCAGCATCACTGCAATCGGAGGATATGTATCAAAGCATTAATAGTGATTCATCTTCAATCCAAGTCAATGAATCCTACGAATTATTAGATAACCTTTATGACAATTTAAATGAATGCATGAAGAAGCGTAGACGAATTAGCTCTTCCTATGATGCCTTTATAGAAAATTACAATAGTAATTATAGTGACAATAATATTAATAATACAATTTTAAATGATATGACAAAATTACCTATGAATAGCATCTCTAATGATATAACATCACAATCGAATTCTAGTTCATCTCCAGCACTATCCGATTTGTATACAACACCGACGACAACAGATACAACACCCCCACCGGAATTACTACCTGAAGATACATCACCAGCCTTGTTGTTGGAAAATGAATACTATCTGAATGCTTTCGGTGTAAGCGATCTCGGTGGTGATGTTAACGGTTGCGGTGCTGATGATGTTGATGATGAATTATTAAGGAGTGATGCGTTACACCATTCGTGCAGCGTGTATAACACCTCACCACCAAAATTAATTGAACAAGAAACATGCGATGATTTGGATGCATTATTCCCTGATAGCGGAGATGATCCCTATCATAATCACGATGATGATGTTTGTAATAATGTCTGTGAAATTGAAGAAACACACAAATCTGATGAACAAAGTATCAATAGTATTGATTTTATTCCATCTAAAATGAAATTAAACGAGTTAGATAATAGAATAGTTGTAGAATTATCAAAAGCCAGTGGTTTGAATGATATACCTCCATTGGACGATCTGGTTGATCCACTCGACTTAACTATACGTGGGCATGGCGTCAAATATACACCTGATTGGTGGTCAAATAATTTAACTGAATCAATGACTAACTTTATTAATGGCACATTAAGCGGTCGTGGCGGTGGTGGTGATGGCAATGTTACTGGAGATGAAAACATCGTAGGCGAACATGAAGATGTTGAGAAGATCAGTGATGATGATGATGACGCAATTACATCGTCTATTTTCTCATTAACAAATGATGAAATGCCATTACCGTTAGAGTTGACTGCGGCAGCGGTAGAAGAAGCGTCACTGTCATCGTCAACGTCATTAAGTCCTTGTCAGGTGACATCTTCAGGTTCAGCATTGTCATTACCATCGACAACAGGAATACAATCTACACCACCAGTATTAATGACTATCCTGCCTGAGTGCGATGATGTCACCAGTGATTTCATAAAACTACCAACATCATTACAGGATTATGCATTTTTCAGTAATAATATACCGTTGACTACTACTAATAATAATACTACAACAATAGGACATCATGAGAACGCCCTACTCGAGAATCCACTTGATGACAATGATCACCTCCAACAACATATCCAACATCAACGTTGGATTGAAAATGAAGTAAATCTTGACGATCTTGATAATATTCTTGGACTTTGTTAAAAACGGAACAAAAATGAAGCGTGAGGACAATGCCGTCACCCGGCATAGCTGATGGAAATGCACGAAATTCTATAATTTATCACTTATTATATAGATGAATATGTATTTAATCGGTTTATGCAACATTTTAGGTGAATTTTAATAGGATATTTTTTTTAAACTAGTCAAATGGAGTGTTGTTTTTGATTCTTCCAGGCTAACCCTCTTTTCTGTGATGTTATTTTCGATTAATGTGATACGACTTTAATCATTACTACTGCTACTATTATTATTGTTGCTGTTACTGTTACTGTTTATATTTTCTAACACCTTATTCAACCTCAGAGTTATTCATCTCTCTCTCACCCCTAAACTCAAATAAAATTACAGTATAAATGAGCCCATATACACATCCAGAAGACATATTTAAACTGCGCGCACAAAATTCAGAGTTTGATTATTTGTTTAATTGTTTGTTTATATCTTGTTGTTTTCAATATGTCAATTGTCAGTTTCATACACATATTTTGACCTTATCTGTTTAAGAAAGTTGTTTTTAACTGTTAGCATTATTATTATTACAATCATTATTATGAGTTCATAGGAATTATTAACTACAGATTTCATGAGTACTTGAAAAATACATCATAATACTTCTAAATAAAAAAAACAAAACAATAAAAGTTGTTTTGTTACTTTAAATCATTGATGGAGGTTTTAACCGTTTTTTAGATACTTAATTTCATTTTATTTGTATTTTACATCCTGTACGATTATTTTATGAGGTTTTGGTTGACTTGAATTGCCCCTGCTTTTGTGTGCAGTGGTCCAGCTTATGCAAACATTATAATAATTGGGGGTATTGTTTAGAAAGAAACAAAGGATGTCATTGTGCTGTATTCAGCTTAATATTTGATTCGAATTATCACCAGTCATCCATATATACGCAGCCTTGAGAAGTTATTCAAAATTCTGTTATTTTACCATCTATCTATGGATGGATGGATGGATGTGTGCAGATAACTTCTTCGAAATGCATCTCTTCTAATCGTTTTTCATATACCTCTGATGCACTGACTGAATCTTTCAAACAAAATCAAAAACTCATAAAGATGTCTACGCGTTTCGCTTGTGTTGAAAACATTTATCAACACTGTATGCCTTTAAAGAATAAATATTAAGATAGAATTAAATATGCAAATGCTTTCTCCGCTTGTTAAAATAAAATATATAACCAGCAGAAGCATACATATGTATATATATAAATGTATATTTTTGGAAATGTTGGATTTAAATAAACCAGAAATCGTATTGTTTTAATCATCTTTTTCCCATTTTATGCTCTAAGTTTTAACCACTGAATGTGTAAAAAATCATCAGAAGGAAGTCTTGGATTCACAGTTCTATCTGGTTGTTTGGCACTCGTCCTCAAGATGTATTTGTAACTTTGAAAGGAACAGAGATGTCAGAGAAGCTACCAACGAGCTATATAAGCCTAAAATTCACCTTCTGGAGGATTGTGATCAGTACATTGATTGATCACACCGGGGAGGAAAGCCAGTGTCATGTGTCTATTCTGTAGTGTTGGTTATGAGAGAAGTCAGCCATGAGTGTATTATGGCGTCACAAACTGACTGATTACTATTCCTTAACATGTATATGTTAACTTGTGCCAAGTCTAGTGAAGGAGTGACACTGGAAAATTCACCAGATAGGCAGTGTGAAACGGCAGTAGACAAAACAGTTGTTAATTGAATGTGCACTGGAACATTAGTATCTCTATATAGCCAAATTGTGTACACCTTATCTTCAACGCACAATTTGCACAGATTTTCGTTTAGTGGTACTTTTGGCCTTCATATTGTTTTTTATGTTCCTTTTACGTCTCCTATGTATCTCCACAAGGCTGCATGATTATCCTTCTCTGACATCAAATGTATTTCCTTGCTATTAGATGTTTTTTATGCCTATGAACGTCTATTTATATACTACTGATGAATCTTATCAGTAGCACTAGCCACACGTATACTGAGTAGCAGTCATCTATGCATTAAGACTTTAGAAATTTTTTTTTTCAAATTTACAGAATTTTAATTACAACCTCCTTGATCCCTCCGCTAACATTTCATACAAACAACATGACAAACTAACACAGTTGAAATTAGGAGAAGTGTACTAGGTGACGAAAGCAAACCAGTCAACGTAGTCGACCATCTTACTAAGATATTTAAGGTTTTTGGTATAAATGCTAAGCTGTAGCCTTTCCAAACAGGGAAGATGTCAACTGCAGCAGGATTCCGAGTGAAAATGGTAATCATATTGGCAACCACATCAAAAATCATGACATTAACCAATCACTGAATTTTCTCAATACCTCTCTCTTATATATGAAAGTTGTAGGTTGTCTGGATAGAATGCATCGGATGATAAGTATCAATGATTTAATTCTCTGTGACATTCACAGTTTTGCCGTGTTCACACTGACTAACACGTTTTCATCAAACTTCATTGAAGTTGAATCATCGATTTTGTCTCACAATCAATTGAGATGAGCTCATTTTAGTATTACTTCGCAATTCATCAACTTTGATTCCGGACAAAACTTCACGCTTTATCAACAATCTATCGAAAATATTAGCTTTTGAGGGAAGATAGTCACTGTTACCACTTTCTTTGATGAATTCTATTCGTAGTCAAGGTCAAAAAGTTAATTTTGCAACTGTTCATTCTAGTCAAATTCTTGGCTGTAAGCTATAAGAAGTTAAGTATAAATTTTGATTAAACACTAGGTAGCAACCAGTATCATGTGTCCAGTCCTTTTGTTTGGTGCAGACTGAATTCTATCCTTCAAGTTTACAGTATGGCCATCATAACATGAGGTTGCTCACTATCATAGTGCATTCTGAATTATTGTTAGGTGGTTGGAAGCTTTCAACCTTGGTTAGCACTTGCCAACATGATGTCTTTGCAATCTTGAAGTAGATTGTATCCCTTCTGAGATTCATACCTGTGTCACCAAGTGCTGAATCAGAGACGTTATCACTGAGCTCCTGCAGGACTGTAATGGATACTCTGATTGGACATTAGGTGGTAACTGATGTCATGCGTCTGATTCCTTTTTCTGATGAAAAACTGAATTCTATCATTCCAAGGTTTCCTTCCTATTGCTTCCAACCAGCTAAAAGCTCTAATACTTAAGTAGGAATTTTATTAGAATAGTGAAATGTACCAATCAAATGGTGATAAATTTATCAACAACAATTGGCGATATTAACTTATCAATGGAGTGATTATTAACCAAGAAAGTTAATAGGATAATAATTGAGGAGGCGAAATATTTTCATAAATTTGACAAGTTGATTACACAGTGCATAATTTTGTAAAATAAGAGGAATATTTAAGAAATAAATGGAGTTACACGGTTTCATCATGAGCTGATATCAGTGACATCATGATGAAATCCTGTAACCAATCAAATCCCCTCAGAATAAATGAATGTTCGAATTGGTTACGTAATAAAAAATTAAGGATGAAATATATTCAGAATAATAGAATCGTTAGAACAATGATAACTTGCAAATGACTTAAGTGGACGGACAAATTGGCAGTTTTTCACATTCATGTAATGAAGGTCAGGGTAAGGAAAATGACTGCACCAATTTAGTCTAGACACAGATACAAGTTTGACTTCTTCTGGTGGATTCCGATGGCATTAGCTGTATGTAGGAAAATTAAGAATAGTAGGAATTTGACATCAGACTTATGTTCAGTATCTATAGGGTGAGTTGAAACAGAGCTAAGAACAGATCAGGTTTGTCCCTTACTTAACCATGCAGGATGATGATATTCATTAATCCAATAAGAAAGATAGCCAATTTCACACCCTATGTAACTGGTCCCCAAGAAGCCTCTCAAACTGGTAGATACACATAGCGGAGGTGAAGTTAGATAGTTTATCTTTATTTCAAGAACATAAAACTGAATCACATTGAAAAGTGAATATTTCTTCACTCATTTTTATTGTCTTCTAAATATCTCAATGGGGATTTTCGTTATATATTGAACGGAGATAAATTGTATATCCACAAGCAAAAGAGGGTTTGCAAATGAGAAAATAAACTTGAAGAATAAATTATCAATATTTGCATATATTTTATTTGACCTTAGAAATTAACAATATGACGGTGACATTAATGATGTAAGCTTAGAATAAGGCTATATATTTATTGCTTATCATATATAGTACACAAATGAAGTATTTACACTAGTAACAGTTAATAGGCAGAAATACAATTGTAAATACAATCAGATATCAATCAGCATAATAATGAAAAGACAGCTCTTCAGAATACGATTATACAAGTTTTGAGTGCTTTTATTCCACTTTAGACGTGTTCTCTATCCCTACACACATTCGATGCCTGACTAACTTAGTAAAGAACAAAAAGATTCTCTTAGTATATGATGCGACTAAACGAAGTTGGATGTGTTGGTATGGATCATGTACTGAAGCTTCCTCGACCTAGTTGGGGAGATTCAACATCCTGTAGAATAAATGCCTTGATGACTTTTTATAGTGGTCTACACAGCAGTATTTCTGGTAACTTACCCGTAACTGTCCTCCTATTTCCTTCATCTTGATTAATTCTCACACAAACTTGAAGGTCTACAGACGAAAACCAGTAAGTTGGCAGATAAGGCTGAAAGCGAAGGCAGCAGTTCTAGTGAAAGCAAAAGGTTTGAGCGAAGAAATATTCACTTTTCAATTAGATTGTCATCTCTGACTCTACTCTAATATATATCCATGGCATTTTTATTACAATACACAACAATTTACCAATCAAGTGACAATATGTTTGTTAACAATAATTAGTCAGTATCAACATGTCAGGGGGGTGACAGTTCAAGAAGAAAATTAATACACATAATTAAAGGTTAGAAATACTTACGAAAAGTGGATTGCGTAATGCATAATTTTGGAAGGATGGAGAGTGATTAAAGAATATGAGAGTGTTTAAGTTGATTACATAACAGATAAATAAAGATAAATAAAATGATTTGGACATTGATAACTTGTAATTTAAGATGAAGGAGCCATACTGATAAAATAATCTGGAGAGTTTTAATTTTTAAAAGGCTTCTGGGGAGGGCGAAGCAGTCCAGTTTACACATTTATGTAACGGTGTCCAAGCCAAGGAAAGTGGCCGTACGAATTTCTTCTGAACGCACAGGTTCGGCGTCTTCAGGTGGATTCCCATGACTTCAGCTGAATGTAGAAGACGAACTCGTAAAGCGAATTTAGGATTAGTAGGAATGCGATAAGTAACTTTAAATGCTGTATAAACACCAACTTTATGCTCAGCGCCTGCTAAAACAGAGCTAAGAATAGATTTTGTTTGTCGCTTGCTCAACCATGCCGGATGATGTTCGGAAATACGATGACGAACCTGTCTAATTGTACGCTTAATGCGGCTGGCTCCTCAGCTGAAGACAAACTGGTAGATACACATCCTCTATGAAGCAGCTTATTTTGAGATGTACAGTCAATGTTCACTTCTTGTTCAGCAAGGAATACTACAAACTGATGGTGTAGCTATAGGTTGTCCATTAGGTCTAATCCCAGCTGACTTTTTCCTCTCTAAGTTAAAGAATTTTCCACTGAAAGGGAGTAATTAATGAGTTGGAATTCTACTATCGAGATACGGGTGACACATTTCCGATTATAGAAAACGAGGATGAAGCAAAAAAACATCTTCGATAAGTTCAATGATTCGCATTCAGCAATAAACTTTAACTTGGAGTAAGATAGGAATGATAGTATCTCACTCCTAGACATTTTCCTGGCCAGGAAAGAGGATGGTACACTAAGAAAGTTGGCCACAAAGAATAAGCAACAAATAACTATGTTAGGCAAGGAAGTAACTAACAACCTATTGATCAACAAATATCCCGAAGAAAGTGGAAGTGGATTGGACACACGCTGAGGAGACCACTGGGTGACATCGTGCGTCAGTCCCTCTGGGGAAAACCGAATGGGAAACGACGAGTTGAGCCGAAAGTGATATGTTGGAGATAGTATGAGGAGGAGAAGAGAGGCTATGTGCAATCATGGATCCAACTAAAATGGTCTGCAGAGAACGGGATGACATGGAGATATGATGCTGAATCCCTATGTTCCACCCAAAAACTCAGGGAAAATAATAATTAATAGTAATATAGGGTGTAGTGTTACACAAAATCCTCAATATTGTTTTAATCTGTTAGTTTGTAAATGGAGAAGATTGAACTCAGATTTATGCAACATGAATCCAAATCCTTCGCAAGAAAATTGCAAGTTACAGGATCACATCATGAGCTGAAATCGGTTAGAGAACCATTGGAAAACTTGCAGGGAGTACTGGATAGCTGTTTCGTCCTAGTTTGGGACTCCTCACCGCTACACACCCACCGACAACGGTTGAACCCAAGACCTTCTAGTTACAAGGTGAGCTTGTAGACCATTAAGCCACCGGGACTATGTCATGAATTGGCAGAAGTTGGAATTCATGGGCCATTGGATCGGGTCCCAGTGGCTTAATGGTCTACAAGCTCACCTTGTAACCAGAAGGTCTTGGGTTCGACCCCTGTCGGTGGGTGTGTACCGATGAGGAGTCCCAAACTAGGACGAAACAGCTATCCAGTACTCCCTGCAAGTTTTCCAATGGTTCTCTAACCGATTTCAGCTCATGATGAAATCCTGTAACCAATCATTAAAATCCCTACAAACTAATACTTGAAAATTGTAAGTAGTAGGAAAATTCATGAAAGACAAAAAGCAAAGTTATACACTATAAATTATTGTTAGAGTCTTCAACTAAGTCTGGATTGCAATAATAATTCAGAAAATGAAATAAAAATGGTAGTATATTGACTTGAAACTTTCCAAAGGTCAACAGTTTCGTGACAGTCGTCACTTAATCTTGATATTCACTCGTTGAGCTGAACTCATCGACAAACTTTGATTGTTGTTATATTGTTAACTGTCTTGTATGCATATTTCTTGTTCCATTGTCATGTTGCTAAGAATTAATAAACTTCCTCTGAGTTAAGATAACTTCGAAGTATATCAAATATACATTCACATTTCGGAATATACACATTTGATCATAGGGAATAAAAAGACAGTTGCAGCGAAGAGAATTCTCTTTTCGACGAAGTCATCATCTAGGCTGTACATTCGTGTATTTATATCAAATGGATGGGAAAGTTCCAGAACAATTTCTGGTTAGGGGTTAAATTAATAAAAATTACAATTAGGAATTAGAATGCCATAATAAACAGGGGGATGGGTAAAACTCAAACAAAGTAGCATAATGACTAAGAAAATTGACATTGTGCAATTGGGGTTAGAAATGTAAAAATAACAAAATATACAGGATGTTTGGATAAGAAACTAGTGTGATGAATAATTGTTTATGCAATCAGGGATTAAATATGTAGAAATAATAAAATGACAAAATAAACAGGAAGTGTGGATATGAAAATATGGTAAGGTAGACAGGGATTAAGAAAACTTAAAATAACATGTGCGTCGGTGGCACAGTGGTTAGGACTCTCGCCGACCATGCACATGGTCCGGGGTTCGATCCCCTGCCGGCGCACACCCGATATCTATGGTATGCCTGAATTTGGGCAACCGATATCCATGCTGAAAATTCCATACTTGTACTGAAAATACGGTGTGGAATCAAGCTGTAAATCAAAAAAAAAGTTTAGATAAGAAAGGCGATGGGATGGTCATTATTAAAAAATTTACCTGTTTACGATGGCCATGGCAGGGACAGGGGTTAGATGTATTTCTTTTGGATACAAAGGGTGGGTTTGAGTTTTTGGATAGCTAACGCCTCAGCTATGCCCAAATGTCTTGACTTCACTCCCTTTGAGAGGTTTGATTGAATCTTGTATATTACTTTGAAGGACTTTTCGAAAGGCGCTGAATGTCCTGAGTTGACTAGATGGTCTGTCACTGAGCTGTATACACGTTTTTGCTCTCCTTTTACCAGCCAGGCTGGGTAGTGTTCACGAGCGCGTTTTCCAAGTTGGCGCATGGTACGGCCGATGTACTCAGCTCCACAAGAGCAATTGAACTGGTATATGCATGTTGAGGTGGCCCAATGCGACAGCTTGTCTTTCGCGTTCTGGTTGAACAGTTTCTTGCAGGAAAATGTCAGTCGTAGGCTTGCGGCGAAGTATGTTTTCCTCAGCGACTTGGAGAGACGTTTTCGAAGGATTTCTGCTTCGATATCACCTTTGAATTCTAGATTAAGCAGGAGTATTTTCTTTGGGACGGATTGGACTTGTTGAGAAGTTTTCTTAGGTTTGAGATTCTTGTCTATGAACCTGGGCGGGAAACCGTTTTCCATCAGGGTTTTTCGGAGATTACGCAGTTCTTCTTCGATCACTTCCTCGCTGCATATCTTCCGAATCCTCGAGGAAAGAGCGTGTATAAGGTTCCTCTTTCTGCTTAGCGGTACGAATCTTTGGAAGTTGATGAATTGTCCAGTCCATGTAGGCTTTTTGTATATGGACCTTTTCAAAGAGTCATTGTCATTTCTTGTCAGATGGACGTCCAGGAAGTGGAACATTCCGTCGGATTCGTTTTCAAGTGTAAAGTCGATGTTTGGGTGGGCGTTGTTGAAGATTTGAAGTAGGTTTTCAAGGTCTAGCTTCTCATCACAAATGATGAAAGTATCATCAATGTATCTCTTGTAGAGATAAAGGTCGTCGATAGTTGATGATAAGGGGTGGTTTTCGAGGCTGGCCATAAAACAGTCGGCTAGGAGTGGTCCGAGTGGAGAGCCCATTGCTACGCCATCTGTTTGCCTGTAGATTTCATTGTTGAATCTGAAGTAGACGTTGAAGGTGCAGCGTAGTAACAGCTCCTTTAGATAATGCATCGGTATGCCGACATCTGTGCTGTTGCATTGGATGAAGTCACATAGAAAGCATATAGTTTCTGTCAGAGGAACATTGGTGAACAGAGAGACGACGTCTAGGGAGACCATCTTTTTATTTGCGAGGTTGACATTTTTAATTGAATCCACGAAATCGAATGTGTCGCGGAGGTTGTATCTAGACAGAATGGGAAAGTTTACTGGGAAACACTGTAGATATTTTGTTTGTCTAACTTCAAAGAACAGGTTGACACAGCTCAGCGACTTGGGAGATATAATTACCTATTACAACCCGCTAGTATACTGTTCAAGAATCATTTCATACAGAAAATGTGACATATTTCTAACAGTACACTACTAATTGAAGTTTGATAGTAAACAAACGCTTTGAGGTAGCTGATGTCAGAAATCGACATAAAATAGAAATTCGTTGAAAATTTGGAAACACCGGTCGAATGATTTTATTTGATCTCAAGACTGTATAGCAGTATACAGTCTGTCGATTCACAAACTAATTTACAAATTACATGGTTCGATGTGGAATTTGAGCCCAATTTCCTTTGGAAAACTAAATTGTCTAGATCACAAATATGCCATTTTCCTTATAGACTAAATGGTGGTCAAGAAAAAAAGCATATGTGCGTTAAGCCATCTACTGTTGATCGATTCAGATGAGTGGTTGTATATCACCTGCTTCCCAGCCAGACTGAAGTATTCTAAACACTGGATGGCTGTTTGGGTCATTTGATACCGAGGTCATCATTGGTGAACCCGCTTTGAATCAGCTTACAGAGGAGATTCAGTTCAAATCACCCGGTTTCTAGCCAGCAACTTGCTTTCTTGATTACCATTTCCGGTGTTAAGCAGATCGCATATTATGATATCAATAATTGCAGTTTCTAAAGGAAACTGTGGTGAAATAATCACATTGAACTGTGTAAACTGCAAATTAATTTGCAAATTTGTATTTTGAATTGTGGTGTTACTGTAACAACAGAAGACAAGGGCCAGGCAACAGATCAGTTTTATTACGAAAATCAACAGGTATTTATATGTATTTTACGTACATTAATAGGCTTCTGCCCGCAGAAAGAAGGCGGTCTTCTGATTGGTTGTTTGCAAACAAACGCAGTCTTCTGCTTTCTCGTTTTCGATATTTCTCGGAAATGCGAGCCACTTGTCTGCGAATCATATTTGTCCACGTCTAGGTCAGCTGTGATCGGTTGTTGAATCAGCCTGGATTAATTTCGACCAATCAGCGTAGATAAATGTCTACCAATTGGCTAGCAGCTTGCTCTCACCACATTACCAGCTTGCTCTATAAGCTAGCCAGAAATCAAGTGATTTGGACTGATTTACCTCTTCGAAATGACTTAAAGTGGGTATACCGCTGATGGGCACCACCCCCAAACGAGCGAAACAACTGTCCGGTGTTTAGATTACATCAGTCTGGCTAGCAAATACTACTGGCTGATGTGAGTAGTCTACTCATCATAATAAATCAGCAGCATATAGTTCTACATAGTCATAGGCATACTTAACTGGCAAAACATCAGCATCAAGGGTAGTTCTGAACTCATTGAACAGATAGGAGGTTTTATTGGGGACGATAAATTCATGATATCTTTCCATATATGTCTTCGTTATTCCTGAAAGCTGGTGATGAAAACAGTGAATTTTGTTGGCGAAAAACATTTAACACGGATTTTCGTCATTCCTTTACTTTCCGCGTCCAGTATAGTGTGGTGAGAGCTGTCTACTAGCCAAATTGGTAGACAGTAATTTACGTCAATATTTCCGTTCCCAAGATTTGTCGTGAGAAAATGTGAACAAAGATTGGCTTTGCGTAGGCGGATGCAGTTAACATATAGAGGATTTGACATTCAAGAAACAGTCACAAATAGATGAAAGATTAACTTTACGTGAGAAACAACCAATCGGAAGACTGTGTTTGTTTGCTTAAATAGCCATAGTAATGTACATGAAAATATATAAATATGCGTTGATTTCCTTAATAAATGATCTGTTGCCTGACTCTTGCCTTCTGTTGTTACAATAGGGCATTGTGCATGAACTCTGAAGTTTCTGTAACGATGGTGTTGTTTTAACAAGGTGATGCTTCTTGGCTTGTTGTCAAACTTCCTTCTTTGTAGAGCTTACTTATAGTTAGAAAACGGAGAAGCTTAAGAGGACGTTCGTCAGCAAGAAATCGAACCTGGATCACTTGAAACTTAATTAGAGATCACTACACTACCGAAACAATCACGCGTGAAATATACTACTCACATTTCTTTCGTCTTCACTTTTGAACTGAATGACAAATTTCCAGTCAGTTCAGTGTAGAAACAATTACATAGTTAAATGAGACAAAAGGGATATTAGAAACCGTCATATATCAATTATTATTGATGGAAAATTGCTTTAAAGGTTCCGATTGCAATTTTCAGAATGTTATCTATCATTTGTGAAAGTGTAAAAAGATATGTGATTCGAGAGATTTTATCATCCATCAGATTATTTGTATTGTAACGTGTGCTACTAATATGTACGTGTAAGTAATATATTAAGAAACATCTTCGAAAAAGTAATGACAGTTTATGTGTCGACGGGTAAACCAGTTAAAAAGAAACGCTAGAAGGTAATACAACATTGTGATGAATCCAAAAGAAGTCAGAAAAGAATCATATTAATATAATTTACAAATTATAATATCCATGAATGCTTTGTGAATTCCTCAATGTCTACCGCAGTAGTATCGTTTCAACTACAGGCAGCACGGATGAAGTTGTCTGTGGCAATCAGGATAGGAAAAGCAAAATTGGCTTTCATTACTTTGAAATCAATGTGGGTATCAACATCACTTAGGGCAGAGAACAACATCCAAATTTCCAGCACAAATATTAAATCAGTCAGTGCTTCTGTATGGCTCATAGAGTAAGCACGTGTGTCACCATTGGCATTTCTAACAAGCTACTGCAGATCCTAATCAACAGCAATCTTTGTTCGATGCTGAAGATCAGATGGCCGATCTGAGATAATAAATAACAAGGAACAGCTGCAACCAATTACCAACCAAGAATCTGTTGTTCAACAAATACACAGAAATAAAAAGAAATGGACTGGAAATACCTTGAGCAGACCACTAGGTGACGTCACACCCCAGGCCCTCGTGTGGAACTCAAATACGAAGCGAGGAGTTGGGCGTGGCTCAGAGGATGACAGAGGCAAATCACATAAGGAGAAAGTGAAAGCTTATGGGCATTCGTGGAGCCAGCTAAACAAGACTGCAGAAAATAGAATGAAATGAGAATTGGCTGGTGAACGCCTATATTCCTCTCGGAACCCAAAGGAAGAATAATAACAGTGTTTACTGAAATTTACCGTTGATCTCATCTATCTTGAATTGGTGTCATTGACGCTAACGGGGATGCAAGTGTTGTCGTAGAAGATCTTCAAAGAGACGTGTGCGAAAACTTTGTTGAAGGACTTCAGAGATCTGGTCAGTAAGCAAGAAAATAAGCAAAGTTCTTCGTTTAGGTGACTCTATTAGGACCATTACTACAAAGCGGTATGTCAGTGAAATCATTCTATTCAACGCTTGGCAAATTGACGCACGAATTTATCACTCTATGTAATAACACACCTACTATGGATGTTCTATTGTTATTTGAATACGTGGTAAGATTGCGTAATGTTTAGTGAATACACTGAGTAGTGTTTAATTCAATAGAATTCAGCCGTATAATGCATGATCTGACTTCAGATTAAGATAATATCTGAAATAGAATCCAGAGATTTCCAATATATTCCTATCCATTCACTGTTGTATAATCCATGAATTAAATTAATCTTGAGTAAATCCCCTATGGAGAGAAGGGATTTACTTTGAGAGGAGTACGCTTTTCAAATTGTGCCTACATGTATTTTGTTCTAAAACCGACTACTTTTCATATGCTCATGAAGTATTTAACAGATTCTGACCGAAAAGGGACTAGTATTTATTATAGGAGTAGAAACCCAAAAGCACCCATAACGATTACTACCAAGTAGACGTTTTTAAGTCATACATGCTTTGTGTGAATCGAATCAACGGAAATCTCTAAACTTATTTTCAATGAATCAACTATCTCACAAAAGTTCAAAACTGCTTCTTTCATTGTTGATATTATAACCTTCAATAAAAAGCTCGCTGATGAAGTCAAAAAAGCATAAGACATCTAGTTTGCAGTTTATTTTTGAAAGAAATGTAAAATCCTTAGTGGTGCATTTCTCACATTAGACCATCAGAACACACACTACAAACATAATCATCTCACTAATTCAAACTACTTATTAATCTTTAAGTAGCCTAGATGTTTTTTTCAGTCAGAATGTTCTACTGCTAGCACGATATACACTATTTCACAAACGTGTTGTAAAAAAATGAAAATAATGACATAGTTTAATTACAAATGATAAGCAAGAAACGGAAAGCGTTGAAAAAACGAAGCTAAAAGGATAGTATTGACGCAAACGTTATATTAATGTGAACATAATAACAAACTTGCAGAGTTCGGTTCAAGCTCTCATTAACCTGACCAGTTCGCTTATTAATAAATCAGTGACCTCACAGTCTGACTTATAAGAATTTTTGTTAAAGCGAATACTGAACCAGGCAGTTGATGAGATACTAGATAGAAATTCAGTCTCCACTCAATCACACTATATTCGGTTGAAAGTAACACTGAGCACCATTTAGCTATTGAGTCTCGCAACTAGTTTGATAAAGTATTAGAAAAAGAAGTTCGGTGGCTAATGATCCCAATCTCCCAGTAAGTGAGATTATCTTTCAAATACAACCATAGTTACCTGCTTATTAGTGAAATTCAGCTGAATGTGTATCTGATGTTCCCACTGAAACTTGGACATAACACCCAGATTACCATAGATCAAAGGGTTATGCAGTAAGCCACCATGAGTCACCTTTTATGTAATGGTTATTAGTTATTATTTGTCTGTAACACATTTTCAGTGAGTGTAAACACTGAATAACGCATTATGTATATAAAAGTTAGATCTTGCTAGATGGCTGGAGGCAATCAGCAGTAGACATACCCCCTAGGTTTCTTGCTTGTCATAACTCTTCGGTAAGGCCCAAGTACAATCTTGAAGGAACTCATTTTGTTTCTTAGATTCGGACCAGAGTTACGCAGTGCTGAAATCAGAGATGTTACCATTGAACTATTCGGGTTGATATGGTGTGTAGGCTTCTAAACCCCTATGAGTGAGCCCTAAGTGTGCAGTGATCCTATTACGTAATCGGTCAAAAAATTTCCTCTACTTTCCAGATGTTCTGGTCAGTTCATATGAAGAGTGGTACGATTCCCCTATCGACGGACAATCAAAATCAGAAAGTTTCATCCTTCTTTGTTAGTATTACAGATTGGAAAAGTAAGAATTCTCCCAAATTATTTATAAGAATATTAAATTCACCGAATTTTCTGAATGACCATATCTCTTATAATCACTAACGAAGTCGCAAAACACCACTAACATCTCATTTCTCAAATGTTAGTTTGTCAAGGTGATTTGATTGATTTCAAAACTGATCATGAACTGACATCAGTTAGAGAACCAATGCTGAGGGGTCCGAAACAAGGACAAAACAGCTGTCCAGAGCTCTCCCATTGCTTTCAGTGGTTCTCTAACTCAAGACAATTAGTAACCAATCTTGGAATCAATCATATCCCTGAAGACAAATACTTGAAAATTAATCTAATGCCCACTAGTGACTGATTACAAGGTGAAGTTATCTATTTGGAAGTCATGAGCAGTGAGATCTACCAAGTTAGGTATGAGGACAACTGCTGGTCGATGACTTTGGCAAGTGGTCACGCTATACTGGCGAACTTACAGAAGTTAAAGCCGTTGGACGAATGGGATCTCGTCTCAGTGGTTTAATGGTATACGAGCTCATCTTATAACTTGAAGATCCTGACTTCGATCCCTGGCCTGTGTAACAGAATAATTTAGAAAATCTCGCCTGAACAATCTTGTTTTAATATTTATACATATTCAGATGTTACAACTAACTCTGTAATTATCATCCTTTTTCTCCTGGGCTGTATATCATTGTCTTAACATTTTTGAATTATCTATTGACTTAATCCTTATTATTTGTCTTTGTTCCTGTTTCATCTCTAATTTTAATGCTTCTCATTGTGGTTGTGCAAGATAGTTTGATAGTGCGTTTTTTTACAACTGCGATTTTGTTTGAGTGAATAAAGATCATTCGGACCTTGAACTGTCTGCGGGAGTTGTTGGTGTATGACTCATTGTGGATAGAGTTTTGAGCCCACCTTGTTGTGAATATTCTAATTGACTACAAGGTGCTTTTTACGGTTGAATTTTGGCCTACAGTACTTGTTTTGTAGTAGAAACTTATATGACCTGAATACCAGCCTATGGCAAGTGTTGAGGTAATTTTGACTACTTAATATATTATGATTGTTGAATAGAACCACAGATTTTACTGAAAATAACTGTCTTTTCACTGTCGATTGGAGCATTTTGTGATTGTGCACAACTCAAGGAAGTTTGGGTCAGCTATAGAGTAGAACGCAAAGATCGGTTTCTTGCCTTCAGACCACAACAAGCCAGTTTAGATCGTTACAGTCGGGGAACATAGCTGTGTACCACTGAAAAGTCCCAAACAAGGACGGAACAGGTGTCCAGTACTTCCTGGTAGTTCTCTAACTGAATACAGTTAGTGATTATTCTTGATATCTTCTCTGTGTTAATAGGTGGATATAATGATAATAATAATAATAATAATTTGCTTTATTCCAGAAACAGTACTAGTGGTACAGTGTGGAATTTTCAGCACATATCTACAATATTTGCATCTAATATAATCAAACATTTAAAAGGAGTATTTCAAAAAAATAAATTTTAAGACAACAACGGCAAAAAACAGGAAAAACACAAAATATTTTTTTAAATGAGAAAAAATACCAAGAAGTAGAAATGAAAATAAACATCATATAATAATAACTCAATATTGGGTAGTGGAAGCTATGATATGATTATGCTTGGTGACAGTAAAGCTATAGTCATACAAGAAGTTATGAAATGATATTTATGAATGTTTATCGCCAAGATGATGAGTTAATTTGGTTGAAACAACTCTAAACAATATTGTGATTAATGCTGAAAATTCCATTATGTATCACAAGTACTGTTTTTGGAATAAAGTAAATCATTATTATTATTATTATTATTATTATTATAAAATAACATTTCAAGGTTGTTGTTTTGTTTTTATTGTCAGGTCTAATGCAGTGTTTGTAGTGGTAGTGTGAGTAATCCTGCATAATACAAAATTTTTTAAGGTGGTGACTATGGCGTTCACAACCAATGATTGTCGGTTAATATTGCCGAAAAAAACAAAAAAATAAGAAAAAACAACCACAAAACTAATAATTACATGATGGTTAATGATAGGAAAATTTTGTACTACTCATAGTGCTAACATAGTCGGAACCAGTAGACACACAAAAGAAGGAATACAGTAAAGTACAAAAAGTAAGCCAATGTTAATAATTTAGGTAGCTAAGTATGTTTAAGAAGGAGTTCACTATAGAATACAAAATAAGAGAGAAATAAAAGAGCCTAAAATTATGTCATTAACAACAAAGCAAGTCATAGGTTTCGTGCTTAACATTGTCTCTGTCGCTTAGAACACGGGCCAAGTATGGTATCGTTGAGTTCCTGTACTTGGTTGTAGGAGCATAGATTATTTTATACTGATTTCTGGTTCTACTTGATGAGATACAAGGCGAGAGTTGGGGGTCGGAGAGTATGGTTTTAGACCATTTTTCGCATGTATTCAGATGCATATCAACTAATGTAGTGACGAGCTGACTGAGTTTTACACCACTAGTCCTACTAACTACCTTCAACATCCTTCTCAGGATGGTGTAGTAGTCCTTTTTCAGTAGTCCAGGAAAGACCAACAGGGAGCAGTAAAGTAGAATAGGTAAGATGCAAGAGTTGACAAATTGTGAAAGTAGAGGTTGGGTGATTCCAGATTGTCTAAGTTTCTTAATGTAGTAGGTTAGACAGAACACTTTCTTAGAAATCGTTAGGATATGAGATGTCTAAGTAAGGTCGGAAGATAGAATTAGACCGAGGCATTTTGCATTAGACTTAGTTTCAATTTTAGTCCCCTCAATGCAACAGGCTTCATGATAACTTACTAGTGTTTGTAGATCTCGTTTATGCCTAAGGGAGAAGTCAATAGTCTGGCATTTTGAGGGATTCAGCATGAGACCATTTAGTTCAGACCATTGACTGATGTCCGACAGGATTTGCATTTCAAGTCTTCATTAGAATTATATTTTACATGATCATGAAAAGAAATCGATTTGAAAGAAAGAAATCTCTTAATACATTTACTTCTTACCATCATCGACGCGTTTATATGGAACTATTCTTCGAAGAGTAATGAGTGAGAATTCCAGTTTTTCGGTCTGGAAAGCCATCAAACAATGTGCTTGTGGTTAGTTATTAAGTTAATCAATGAGTCTTGAAAGATAGTCGACAAAAAATATCTCCAGCTAATTATCCAAAGCAAAGTTGATTAAACCATCTTGGTTTCCTAAACGGCTAACTGTACTCCATAGAGTCTACTTCATTCTATCACGAATTGACAGTAGTTAGAACTCATAAGAGTCACTGAATTTTATCCTATTGACTGAATAGTTGTAAATGGTTGCATTTAATACCATTAAGGCTCTGGACCTGGCCGCTGGTCAAATCCTCGAGTGCATACAGAATATTCTTAAACTAGGACGAAACACCTATACAGTGCTCGTCGATGATGTCGGTTGACAACAAGATGTCCACTGAAAATAATTAAAGCTCAACTGACACGGATTCAAGTCTTCGAGAGGACATCAATTCCATCAAGGCTGCAGATACACCTTACTCATGAAAGTTTCAACAGGCATAAAAACTAGGTTCAGCACATTCTCCCGATTGTATTCAATCACCTAACATCAATTCACAGTGCACCATGATGGTGAGTCACCTATCCTGATGACCACATTTCTCACTTAGCTAACAGAATTCAATCTGCACCAAGGAATAGAAAGATTGACTGAGTCTTAACATAAGACTCTGCACAGAAGGATGGCAATTCAAGTTGGCACATTCTACGTACCACACAAAGGTTGACAAAAGACAGGAAAGTAGAGATTCAAAAGGACTATGAAAAGCAAAAATGCAGGGGAGAAAGAATAATCAGATGGAAAAGCATAAGTGTTTAACGGATATGTGAGATCACAAAGGGTGAATACACCTGAAGCATTGAGAACGATTTCAACCATATCACCAGTATTCTCCAACCAATCGTCCTTAGGAACCCGAGAACTCCGACCGAGAAGCCTACACCTGCCTACGTGGTCGGTTCAAGCCAACTGTCAAAGACTTTATGGATTAATGACGAATTTTGGTCTGACCTACCTGTAACTCTTCTGCAACCTAACCCTACGTCAGTTAACACTACTCACCGATGAAGGCGAAAATCTGGATGCGAAGTCCTTATGTAGTTTCACAACCTCATTTATTGATTTACTTTCCTTACCTAGCACTCTACACCCACCTTCAATGTTACTCACCACCAATTACAATAAAAGATAGGAATCAAACATCTGTGATTAAAGACAACTAGCCTTTTCATTATACTTCCCACTTTCAATGAGTATGTCTCACAGCCATAAAGAAGGACAGAAAGAATTGCTGCGTATAACACCGGTTACTTCCCACTGATCAATCATTGTAAGGTTGATTGGATTTGATGAACCAAGTCTTATTGGTGCGGTAATCTGCACTTTAAATCACACTATTTAACTTTATCAATGACTTTATTTTATAAATAATGAAAGGGATTTCAATAACTATTGGGCAATCAGTGCCATAAATAGGGTAGGTGATTGCTTGTGGCATTAAAATGGAACTATGCTGAACAGTCGGACATAGATGTATACCTACACAAACTTGAAACCCATTTAAAGCATTGAGCACTGAGTAGCGTTAAGTGAAGAGTAGTCATTAGTAGTAGTAGTAGTAACAACCCTGATTCCTCACTCACGCCCCCCTCCCCAAAAAAGAGCCCTGATAACAACAATGGATTCAGAAGTATTTAAAACCTTTATTAGTATTTTATATACATATTCTCTGTACACTGACTATAGTGATAAGCATGTGGAAATAGGTTACATCGAGCCCTTTTGCATACGTTTCTGTTTTCGACTCTTCTTTTGCTTCGGTTTGCTGTTACCACCGCCGGTAGACGACAATCCGCGATTACGATGACGTTTTTTAGCGCCAAAATGTTTCGGCAAGCCTAATTTCTGGGATGAATTCTTCTTTTTCACTAAAGGTGTCTTCTTTTTTAGATTTTTCTTATATTTCTGGTATACTTCAGGATTATTGATCATGTTTGCCAGTGTAGAAGGTTGTGACGATGGTGATGTAGTATCTTTTGTTTTTGAATGAATCGCCTGTTTGTATGTATTTTTACAGATAAAACAAACAGATATTAAAATAGTTTTTTTTAGTTACCATATATATGAATATTTAATATCAACGCACATAGTGATACAGTATTACTAACTGATGACAACGTTTCGAGGACAATTCATTGCACTTAGTCATATATCAAAGATGCTCAAATAACCTCTTTCCGATTTTCGTGCACATAGTTGCATTATAAGTTAATTGGTGGATGGCGACTAGCAGTGGAATCCAGGATGCGCATTTCGTCCTAGTTGGGACTCGTCATCTGGATGCGCCTGCATTCCCCAGTGAGTGATGGTGTTCCCACTGGGGCTCGAACCCAGTGCCCATAGTCTCAAACACCAAAGCATCATCCACTAGACCACTTGGGCCACGAGAGCCACCTCTTGTGCAACGGGTCATATTAATTTAATTGAATTTCAGATTTTCCCGTCTATTGATTGGACCGAAGTGCTCAGTCTCAGGTTAACATGTCAGCTCCTTGTACAGATGCTTTGACGATGTCTGGTCATGTATCTTGAAGTCAGTTAGTGGATTCTAGTGCTAGTCACCATCCACCAATTCATTGATCCCTATATACTAGATTGACCAATACAGTTGATATCAGAGTCATTGCAAGGTATTTTATACTTTAAATTATTTTGTCTAATTGGGTCTTCAATAAAGTTTTTCAGCCTATAGAGGTTGTTCCTGAGTGCATTTGTAGATACAAAACACCACCCTAATTCCTGCTTTATTGGGAATCCTAGCTAGAGTTTCAGATGTCTCTTCTTTATGTGGTAAAACTATGCATGCCTCAAATTCTTTCTTATTTATGCTAGTCCCACTATTATTTTTTTAGTTTCTTTTGACCTTTTGTAATCTTCATTATGAATTTTACAGGATACTTATTTAACATCAACGTTTCTTTTCTCTATTTTATTTCATTATTTAGGTTTTCTGATGTACTACTCAGGGTTATTGCTCGATTTGTTAGACACTTAATAACTAAGCCTGCCTTTACAGATAACGGATAAGATGACTTGAAGTCTAAATATCTGTCAGAATGTGTTAGGCTTTTTTAAACAGTAATCCATTGTTTACCTTCTTCTGTTCATTTTATTTCAGAATCTAATTGTCTGTCTTCATTTTCTGACTTAAATGTAAGTTTTATTCCCTCTACTAGAGATATTTTCCATTTTTAACATGGTGGAAATGTCATTCACATAGCTTCATCATATCTTTGGAGTGGGATCAAATGTATCAGGAGCCATATTTTCCCACATATCTATGAAGATATCTGCTACGATTGGGGATATTGATAATCCCACTGCTACTCCCATCTATTTGTTGATATATTTTGCCCTGGAATTGGAAGACACTAGACGTGGGAGAATAATTTCCTCAATGGATAGCCTTGTCCTATGAATGAGTTCGGGATAAGCAGTTATTTCTTATCTATAGCTGATTCGAAAGGTGTAATCATTGGTATATTAGCATAAAGACTAGTTAAGTCAGAACTAACCATTTTTTTTCCATTATGACTTATTTAAATTCCATGATGGGATTAAACGCTACCAAAGTAATTAAGTTCTAGTCATATATTAGTAGAACTTTACATTAACAAATACAATTGAATACTAATCAGTAGCAGACAGTGAAGTTTAACTGATTTCAACTTATGCCTTTGTAGATTACCGCTAAAGGCGAATTGTAATTTTCTAAATAAACCATAAACGACATCTATACTACTGATTGACTGATATGAGTAGTTGGAAACTACTCATGTTAAAAAGTTCTCGTCAATTCCTTGCTAACAAGGCCTACTGATTCCTGTCAACCACCTCTAACCATCTACCATCATTATTCAAAACGCATTGCATTGGTGAACACATTGCGAAGTTAACTGACAGAGGTTCAGTCAGCAGCAATAATGAAGACTATACACATACCGATGACACTGGTAACATACTCCAGTGACCAAATCAGTCGCATGACAGGTTCAATACTAAATATTATATGGTTGGAGAGGGTAAGCAGCAAGGCACTGTGACAACGGACCAACCAAGAACCTACTTCCCAAAAATGTGCAGAAGAAAATGGAGATGGATAAGATTGAACACATGCCGAGGACACCGTTGACTGACACCACGCACCATCAGGCAGACTGTCGAGTGGAACCCAAATGGGGAACGACCAGTTAGGCATCACTTTGAGGATGGCAGTTGGAGGAGATTGTGTGGCGAAGAAATGGCAGTCTATGTGCAGTAAGTTTAAAAAGAACCGCAGAGGACAGAGTGAAACAGATATATGCTGCTGAATCCCTACGTTCCACTCGGAACAGAAGGGGATAATAACAGTAATGCTAATACTACTAAAAATAAATACATGGAATGCTTTCTTCGTTTCAACTTACAGAACTTTTTTGAGCTCTTTTCTCTTTCAATTGTAATGCTCTCATATTCTCTACTGAAAATTCAACAATTGGTCTCTGAGAGAAAAATTTCAAAAAAAATTGACAAGCATAGATTAAAAAAAAACAAGAAATAGTACTTAGATTGGTGTTTAGTTTTCTTCTCGTTTGAGAAAGCAATGACTACTAAGGATGTCATTGATTTACCTCTAACTACCTTAGGGGGTGACTGGATGCATTTTATCTTCCTGAGCATGTTTAACTGTGTAACTTACAAAGAATTACTAAAAGAAAGTGCTGAAATTGTATTATATGCATTATGGTTATCATATACCAATTTAACAGTTGGACTATGATAGAACCCAGCATAAAAAAGTACATCATTCTTTCTCACGAATCGTGTGATTTATCTTGTGACGGAGTTACTATGTTCATCTATCATTTCTCACGCATATTGTGACTTAGTGTGTGATCAATTCATCTCCTTTTGTCTCACCTGGATCTTTGTCGGATCTTCAACGAAACAGGATAGATATTCCCAGCCAATAAGAATAATCCATTCTCAAGGCCGGCTTTATCATGGTAAAGAAAATGTATAAACATAATGTATTGTTTCCTAATAAATGTACAACACAATATCTTACAGTCACAGACCAGCCTTTGTCTTTTTGTATTTGCGTGGCTCAGTGAATCGGAAGGCACAACGGACAAATAGGTGTATTAGCTTACCAGTCGAGTTCATTACCGTTATAGTAATTAACAGATGCGGATATAACAAAGTAGCAAGTATCAGTTCAGTTCAGTTATAACAGACTATTTGAGATAACTCCCTGTTATGCATAATGACTGAGTCCCCGGCCGACAACTGCTACCTTGCCGTGGTGGTCGGGCTTGAATACCGCAGTGACCCAACAAGCTAAACTGGCTGGGACTCATGTCCCTGCAGGTCCTACCATGTCAGGAAGGTTGTTTGGATAGCGGTTAGACTAAAAGCAGTTACCATGGGGTACATGGGCTCCAGAATCCAATCGGATCAAATGGCGTATGAACCCGGCAACCATGGGAACGCAGCTCCGCTGCCTTGCGGATTAGACTCCAAGTCAAAGGCTCGGGGAGTGGTCCCTTAAGAAAACCACCTGCTTCGGTCTGGGCGCCCGGGCAGTATCTCAGCCCTCACACAACAAATGAAATAAAACAACAAACTATTATTGAAACTCACCGCGCGCTCGTAAAAATGATTTCAAGAAATAATGATACCTCAAGCAACTTATGTCCTTCCAACCTTACTTTTATTTTTATACTTAGATTCCTGTATTTTACCTTTGCTCACCTTGACTTCTTAACCTTCGACAGCCTTTCGCCTTTGTCTGGATTCCTAGCCTATCTGTGTCGTTTCGAGATGTTAGTGAGTAACCCTCAAAATGGTTGTCCCCAATGTGACATCTAACACAGATATCCTGAAACCGCGTGCCGCGTTCAAGCTGGCCACCTACAATGTTCGGACGCTGATGCAAATCGGACAACAGGCAGGGTTGGTAAGAACATTGGAAAGCCTCGCTATCGATGTCTGCTGCATTTCGCAGACCCACATTCAAGATCCCAGTGAAGTGCTTCGATTATCCTCTCCATCTGGAAGTTCTAGTAGTATGTACCACCTGCGCTTGTCCGGGGACCCTGTGGCGTCGGCATCCGGCGTAGCTGGTGTCGGTGTCGCACTGAGCGCTAGAGCCGAAGCTGCATTGCTCGACTGGATTCCCATTAACAGTCGTTTATGTGCTGTGAGGCTGGAAGGTTATACGAAAGTAAGGAGTAGTAGGCCAGATAGGCGGTGTCTATTTGTTGTCTCTGCCTATGCACCAACGGATTGCAGCCCGGATGCAATGAAGGACGAGTTCTACCACCAACTTAGCGATCTCTTGAGACAGGCGGGTCGGAGGGATATCGTAGTGCTGGCTGGGGACTTGAATGCACAGGTCGGGCGTCTGAGCTCAGAGGAGAATCGTCTAGGTGGTCAATGGGGACTACATGGTCGCAGGTCAGATAATGGGGACCGTCTTCTGCAGCTTTGCGCGGATCACAACCTATTTCTGGCCAGCACCAACTTCCGGCACAACCATCGCCGTAGCGCTACCTGGCGTCCTCCCTCTGCGAACCAAGCTTGGACTCAGATCGATCACATTGCTGTCAGTTTCCGGTGGCGAGGATGCATACAAGACTGTCGCTCCTTCTGGAGCACATGCCTGGACTCCGATCATGTGTTAGTGTGTGCCAAGTTCGTCTTGCGATTTGGTGGGGTTCATAAAAGGCGTCGTCTAAACGTTGATGTGAGCAAACTAGTAGCACCTGCTACTTCTTTGAAATATCAGAATGAGTTACAGTCAATGCTTGCCAGCAACCCCCCAAGTAGTATAGATGAACATTGGCTTCATCTGCAAGGTGCCATGCAAAGGGCGAGTGTAGCCGCTTGCGGCTTGAAAGAATGCTCCGCCAAAAACCACTGGGTTTCTGCGAGTTCCTTGCAACTCCTGGATGAACGCCGGTCCATTCCGGCTGGCAGCGAATACAGCAATAAGCGAAAGGCGCTGACGCGCAAGATAAGACAGTGTTTACGTAAGGACTGCGAAGCCTGGTGGTCAGAACGTGCGGGTGAGATGGAGTCAGCTGCTGCATCTGGCAACAGTCGGAAGCTGTTCCAACTCATCCGAGCCACCGGCAGCAAGAAACAAGGTGTCAGCGAGACGGTCTGTGAGGCAGATGGCACGCCAATTACCACCTTGAAAAGACGCCTGGAACGCTGGGCAGAGCACTTCGGGAAACAGTTTAGCTGGCCACCAGCTTCAATGTCTGCTGTCATTAGCCCCAGTGCTCCTTGGTCGGTTAATACCGACCTACCCACCGAAGCGGAGGTCCGTAAGGAACTCCAAGTGTTAAAACGCCATAAGGCGCCCGGCCCAGACAATTTACCCCCGGCTCTTTTTAAAGATGGTGGCGAGACTCTCACAATGGCTCTAACTGGGTTGTTCAGGAAGGTATGGGAAACTGAGAGTGTACCATCAATGTGGAACGAAGCCATTATTGTCCCCATCTTTAAAAAGGGTCGACGTAATTCGTGTGACAATCATAGGGGTATCAGTCTGCTACCAGTCGCGTCTAAAATATTGGCTGCTGTCTTGCTTCGCAGGCTGTGCAAAATACGTGAAGGATTGATTCGCGAAGAGCAGGCTGGGTTTCGTTCAGGTCGTGGATGCATTGATCATGTGTTCACCCTTCGTCAGTTGTTGGAACACCGCCACACGTATTGCAGGCCAACGATCGTTGTGTTTCTTGATATTAGGGCTGCCTTCGATTCGTTGGACAGAACTGTGCTCTGGAACTGTCTGTTAGAGAGAGGTGTACCTGAGAAATTTGTTAACATCTTGAAAGCCCTATACAGAAACACCTCAGGTAGAGTGAGGGCATACAACCAACTATCATCACTGTTCCCAACCAACAGTGGGATTAGACAGGGTTGCCCAATCTCTCCATTTCTCTTTAACTTTGCCATCGATGACATTCTGGAGTCAGCTCTGAAGGATGTGCGTGAAGGTGGTGTAGATCTGCTATCTGGAGATAGACTTTTCGACCTCGAGTATGCAGACGATATCGTCTTACTGTGCGATAGCATGCAGGCTGCCCAAATCGCACTTAATCAGTTGGCGATCAGTGTCTGTAAGTATGGTATATGCTTTGCACCGTCTAAGTGCAAAGTACTGTTACAAGATTGGCAGGAGCCTGTACCTGCACTCACTCTTGCGGGTGAACCGCTTGAAGTTGTTGATAAGTTTGTGTATCTGGGTAGTTGTGTGAGTGCTAGCGGAGGGGTGACGGATGAGATTTCCAACCGTATAATGAAGGCTAGGGTGGCATACATCAACTTGAGCCACCTCTGGCGCCGTCGCGACGTTAGCCTGGCTGTCAAAGGTCGGGTATACAATGCTTCGGTGCGGGTTGTCTTGCTCTACGCCTGTGAAACCTGGCCTCTCCAAGCTGAGGATGTGAGGCGACTCTGCGTGTTCGATCATCGCTGTCTCCGCAGGATTGCTTGCGTTCGATGGCATCATCGCGTGAGTAATTCTGAGGTTCGGCGGCGTGTGTTTGAACACAGTGGAGATCACCATTCATTGAGTGTCGTCATCTGGAAACACCAGCTCCGGTGGCTTGGACATGTGCTGCGAATGTCATCCCAGAGGCTTCCGTACAGGTCTCTGTTCGCTAGCCCTGGGACAGGATGGAAAAGGCGGAGGGGTGGTCAGTCCATGACGTGGCGTCGTGGGATGAAGGATATTTGTGCTAGATTAGCATCGGTTGGTGTGTCACGACTCCCTGGTTGGGGTCCGCGAGATAGCTCGAATCGATGGCTCGAAACGTTATCGGATATGGCCAAGAATCGTAATCAATGGCGAACGTGTTGCAATTTCCTTCTTTCTTCCCTTCCTGATGATAGTTAACGAATACTGTCTGAACTTGTTAAACATGACTGTTTTCCTTCCAGATGAAGTTCTTTATCCGTTTTCTACTTATATTTTTACTTTTAATCTATGTTGTTTTATTATTATTGTGTGGCGCATCTTTCTTGGTGCCATATTGTACCAAGTTTTTTCTGCGTTTAAATAATAAATAATAATAATAACATAATGACTGAAAAGGTGAAATGAAAATTTGGATCTCGTCAGGATTACAACTAGTGGCCACAGAATCACTAGTCCTACTAAGAGCAGTGCTACTACAGCTGAGTCTACAACATTCAACTGCTAACCAGATCATTATTTTACTGATGAGTGCTTAGCTGTATTACGTGAATGTATGACACATGACTGTCCTACCCAGGCTAAGTCGTCTTCTCCTGTCGACGACAATCATCAGAAGCAGTCATTACCAGCTACACATCAATAAAAGTTTGTCGATCCCAGATTTGTACCAGCCCTAGTGGAAAAATGATTGCTGACGAAATCTTAGCAAGGATATAGAAAGGCCAATGTGGCATTTGCCAACACACGTTATCTCTCCCGTAAATGTAGTATTCGACTGTCGGCCAAAGAAAGTGTGTACTGCACAGCAGCAGTTCACTCAGACCTTAGTTATGGCCATGAGATATGGTCATTGAAAGTGGAAGATACGAAGAGTCTAGTTGTCTTCAATCAAAGATGTTTGAGTTCTGTCTCCCGTGTTAAGCGGTTTAATATGGTGAGTAATACTAAGGTTAGGCATAGAGTCTTAGATAAGGACAGTAAGTCGGTCGATGACATTATGAAGCCAGATCGATTAAGACAGCTAGGAAATGTGTTGAGCATCCCGAGCCACCGCCTTTCTCAATGACCAATATAAGCTGACATAAGATCAGGTTGGGAGAGAGTTAGGAGTGGTCAAACCAAAACATGACATCGATCCATGAAGTCTTTGACTGTTGACTTGAGCCACTCTCGTAGGGAGGTGTCACCTGTCTGGTTGGGTATCTCAGAATGCTAAGAACCAATGGCTGGAGACTATTGGTGATAGGGCTGAAATTAGTTCTCGATGTTTTTCCACGTTACTACTCTTTCTCCTTCACGTCTCTGCTTACTATTGTTCCTTCTAATCTCTTTTTTAATGTCTTTGTATGGTATATGGAATATGGCAACTTGAAGTACAGTACTTCTGTGCATAATAGTGTTCTGTGCTGATAATCAATCAATCAGCCAGTCAGTTAGTCCATCCCAGATTGTCTTAAAATCAATTAAAACTTGTTAATTTATACATTTCCAGTTAATTTTAGAAATGAACCTATAAAAGGTGATATATTTGAAAAATAAATGTCGGAAATAATCTTCAGGGGAATATACAATGAATCAACTGAGCATACATGAATGTTCATGTTAATTTGCATTTCCTATTGACTGATTTCATTGTTGGACCGCAATGCTCCTAGTAGGGCCACTTCCACGATGTCTGAAGATTAATGTGATGCTGTTTTGATTGACAGTGACTAACAATGTAATCCAAGATGTGCATTTCGTCCTATTTGAGGGTAGAGATACATCCAGATGAGGAGTTCACAGTGGGACGAAATGCTAATCCCAGATTGTATTGCCAGTCACCAACATCCATAATGATAGCATGTGACTTTTTTATGAACGTTGAGTGTGCAGGCATTAGCTAGTACGGGATGATGGACGCCAGTAGGTATGTCTATGCTACAGATTCTGTAGAAGGAACTAAAATCTGTCTAGTTTTCACGAGTTTGTTTCTTGTAAGTGCTCTTTAGTCCACAAAAGATCATGGGATCGAAAATTTCTAGATACCATGTGAGTCATGTTGATCCTCCTTGTAATTAATTATCACAGGAAAACTTGTCTCCTTTTCTTAAAAACTGGAATAACCGATGGTATTTACTAGTCCACAGAGGACTATCTGCCAACATAAAAAAGGAATATATTAACTTACACGATTACTTGATGGGAATGCATTTGGATTATTGTTCAGGCCATTTAATACGCGTAAAGCATTTTCATGATTATCAAAAGTGACAAATGCATAACCAAGTGAACGATATTGTTGTCTTCCTGGCTGGAGATTACGCATAACACGACACTAAAGAAAAAATTAATAAAAATATGTATTATTAAAGTTAATAAAGAATTATTAAAATATAAAATGAGCCTTAACAAACATTCAGGGGAGAGGGTGAAGAAAGATTCACCATAAGAAACATTCGTGCGTCGATGGTTCAGTGGTACAATGCCCACCAATCACGCCGTAAGCTGTCCGCGGTTCAATTCCCAGCCAACCTACTCCTAAACTTCATTTAGCCGGTAGTAAGTCCGATAAAGAGGGAAAGTTGGGCACGAACACCACCAACACTGCCAGTACTACTGAATCTTCAGATCCCAAGCTTGAATTCCTTTAACCGCTAAGTTAATTGTTCCACCTCATGACTGCTTAGAATTAGTCATATTCCACTGACCTTTTCTATCAGCTAACGAAACTAAAGACAGAAATTCGCTGGGATAATTTTCTCTACCAATCTAGTGATTCGAATGACACTACTGATTATCAGTTATTTTAATTTCCTATTACCACTTTTAGAGTAGACAGGAAATACTGCCTGAATATGTCGGCAACCACAAGTAAACTGTTCACCTGCATTTAAATACCATGAAATTTGAAATCGTATATATATATGCAAAACGACGAAACGAAACATAATGAAATTAAATGCCGCGCTGGCAAAAACAAAGAAGCGATTAAAACATAAAGTCAAGAGAGAAAAAAGATGGAGGAGAATGAGGGGGTGGGTAGAGAATGCTGAAATATTCCACTAACCTCGGAAATTCGACAAGTTTTCTCTTTTACATATTTATAGCAGGTTGCTTTCAAATCATTATCAGCAATATTCAATGGTAGATTACGTATACACAGTCGGATATCACTGATGAAATAGTTTGGATCAGTTAACTTTTTCTTTTTTTCACGTAACAGCTCATCTCGTTTAGCCAAGTCTTCTTTGCTTAAATCTTTAGCTTCAATTGTTCCTGGACGAATGACTATAGTTGTTTTTTAAGGAAGCAAAAATGAAAAGAGAGAAAAGAAATTAGGTGATTTTTACAGGAGAGAAAATAAGTGGGAAGGGGAAATTCCTGAGAAGCATATTTGTCTGTTTTCTTCTTATCTATCGAATTCGCACATATCGTGATCTGAATAATTTCGGTTTCTGAAAGAAACTGTGGTGAAATTCCACTTTAAAATGTATAAATTGTAAATTGTAGGTTTGTAACACCAAATGTATTACCAGTTCTTCCAGCTAGCTGTCTAACTAGCCGGAATCCGGGTGATTAGGACTGATTCAATTATCTGCGCTCAGCTAAACCAGGTGCATCGTTAATAAGCCAGGAATCAAACCAACGAAATAGCCATTCACATGTATTTAGATAGCTTTGATCTAGGTGACTGGCTAGCAAGCAGTACTATTAGTTACTTTGGGTGGTATGCAACTACTCATGTGAACTAATCAATAGTGTATAATACCATGTCTCTTTTCTTTCTACCTACACCGTGTCGCTCTCAGAAAAGGTTAAGTCTATTTTTAAACAAAAAAAAAAAACATACAATATAACTGACAGCCACAAATCGGAATGTTGATGTTCCGAATAAATTTCAGTAATAGTCCTGTTACTTGTCACACATTTCATCTAACAATATTACTGACTATGAAGTCTATGAATTGGAAAGAGACAAAGTCATTTCTAAAAGGGATTGTTTGGTTTGATTATTCTTGTTGTATTAACATAGAAGAGCCGATAATATCTCTATACATAAGTAAGCTTAAGAGAACATGTTAAGTGAAATTTATTCACGTATATTTAACCTTAAGTGAAAGGATCCACTATCCTTGAGTATAAACTAGAAAATTACAATGGATGATGATAAATATCAGATTTAAAAGATGAGTTGTCCTGCTCCACTTCAAACTCAATAGACAGATTTGTTTATATTACACTGGAAATGGAAACTCACTTTTAAACACTAACGAAGACCTGCTTAAATTTTCGGCTGCCATAAAATACCATTTTCCATCAGCTTATATTTTGTTTCCTATTGTTCTGTTTTAATCAATGTCTGTAAATCGTATTACTTTTAATCGCGTATTTTTAAAATCTTTCCAACTTACCGCGTTGAGTCATCCTCAAAAATTGAGGGAAAAACATCACTATGGTTGACAGTGTACATTAAAACTTACAGAAATTAATCATATGACTGTCCTCGAAGTTGTTAGTACTAACTACACGTCTCTGTCTAACAAAGTGGACTATCGCCAATCTCTAATATTACTACCTTTACTTTACTTCGGCTATCTCCTACGGGAGGATGAGCCAGCTTCATGAACATCTAAGAGAGTTCATGAAGTTTCATGGGAATTTGGTACGAGTGATGTCCCCAGAATCGCTCGGCCTTTTGTTTGAGAGTGCAGCTCTAGCCTTTACACAACCAAGTGTGACCTACAAGGCAGTAGGAGTGGAGTAGGGAGTCCACAATCCATTAGCAGCCGGTGACTGGAGTTCGGTTCATACGCCTTTTTGAATGAGGCCAGACATCCAGGACATCCAACAAGCCCTTTGTCCATACGTCTGCCGGTGAGCTCCAGTGAGCTTCATACGCCAGTCGTTGGAGGTTTGGAACCAGGGTTTAGCCATGTCCCCTAGACTGCCATCCAATGGACAGTCAACCCGGTGAAGAGCGCCGGGCATCCGCTTTCGCCCTCTCACTTTGGTGAAAAACATCTCCGCCACGTGAAGGTAGTGATTAGGGCTTCCTCAGGAGAGGCTATGTAAGACGCCCAGTCATATGGGAGCATTTCAAGAGGTGTGCGGAGGGGTGGCCAACCCGCAGTGCGAGGCACCCACCCCCGACCATCCTGAGGCTTTGGAGGCAATCTCTAATATCCTCAAGTGTGTATCGAAATGCTGGTGTTTTAGCTATACAAGAGACTTGACTCCACCAGCAATACGACGATAATCTAATCTCATTAAATGGATATAAAGTTTTCCGTCAGGACAGACACAATTCAAAGAAAAAGCATGGCGGAGGGGTAGACACTTTTTTTACTGAATCTGCTGCTCCTATTTTTGGGTATCCCTTATCAATAGTCTGTGCGGACCCTATTTCTTGTGATCACAGTTTTCTTATATTACTTGGTCAAGAGAACCTAGTTAATTTCGATACTCGTCTGGACAAAACCCTAGACTTGGTTTTCATAAACGATTGTGACATGTGCGACGTGCGAAGGAGAGCTCCACTGCTGAATTCTGACCATTGCATTACTCAAATTCTACCGAAAGTGTATGGCAAGTTACATAGAAGGGCTTTTGTTCACCAAGAATGATCCTATTCATTTGACAATATTCAAGCACTAGAATATATGTTACATGATACTGAGCAGTTTGCTTACAAATGCAGTAGAAGCACATTAGATGCTGTCGTCACACTCCACCACAGTACTGTTTCAAGTCTTGATAAAGGCTCAAAGTTTTTTCGAGCCTCCTTTTTAGAATACACTGGTGCTTTTGATTCTATTCCTAGGGCACTTTTACTAAGCAAGCTGATTTCAGTACGCACTGAGTCCTGGGTCACAAGGTGGCTGCCTTCTTATTTTTCGAGTAGAAAGAAAGCATACCGTTTTGAATGGAAAGCGGTCTACTTCGTTGCTAATGGAAACTGGTGTGTCTCAAGGTGTTGTACTCTCTCCATTCCTTTCTTTTTCTTTTTGCATGACCTTCCGTATTCTTCGTAAGCTAATTCTATTAAATATGCCAATGATCTAATCATTTCTGTCCCGGTAATTTCTGCTTGGGATTGTTCTTATATGAATGGATTCTTGTCTGAAGTTAAAAAATGGTCTCACCGAAATGGCTTTAAACTGAATGTCGTATTGCTGATTTTAAATTCAGGTGCGAACAAGACTTGCATGGACTGATTTAGTCACATGATTCCTGTAATAATGACAACAATATGATAGGGAGTAAATTGAATATATCTCCTGTCTCGGCATCAGTTCCTCTTCGAATCTCTGTTGATCGTCTCATATCCTGTTGATTTCTAAGAAAATATTTCGTTTGACTTATTAACATAAAGAAGTTGAAACTTTGTGTTGGCATAACTCAACCTATTCTCTTACAATGTGTTAATTCATGTATTCTGCCCTTTCTCCTTTATTGTTCACCATTATTCTTCCTTGGACTGTCATATTACATAGAACACTGAAGGCTGTAAGTAGGGCTACTGGTGTGCCTTCGACTCAACTAACTGACACTGTTGTTGCTAATAGGCATTTGAATTTTTGCAAGTAGTCATTTGGCTGAAGTTATCTTGTCTGATACCGAACATCCTCTCTGATTATTCTCAACCTTTTCCTTGTATATCTTCGGATGAAACCAGAAGAAACTTGATAAGAATTTGCGCCCGTACAACTAAACATAAAAATTCTACCATAACAAACATATTTAGCACGATTTCTGCGTGAAGAGTCAAATGACAGAAAAGAACTTATAAACTTGTTAAATCAGTAATCTGAATTGCAAAGTATAAGCAAAGATTATTATTACATGTATTATCTATGATACCAACTACCGATACTTCACTATGTTCCCACCAACATTCTGCTTACAGCGGTTTCATTATTAATATTATTATATTATTATTGTTCCCTTGGGTTCCTAGTGGAACATAGGGCTTCAACTGCACGCCTCCACTTGCTTCTGTCTTCTGCTGTACTTTTCACCTGCATCCATGTTATTTCATACTGTTTCAACTCTTCTTCACACGATCTCCTCCATGTCACCCTTGCACGTCCCACTCGCCACTTCCCTTTCGGGTTCCACTCGAGCGTTGGCCTGACGCGCGATGTCACCCAGCGGCCTCCTCCTCAGCGAGTGTCCAATCCATCTCCACTTTCTCCTGCATAATTGTTGGGCGATTGGTTCTTGTTTTTTTTGTTCCCATAGTTTCTTGTTGGTGATTCTTTCCGGCCATCTGATCTTCAGTATAGAGCGAAGACCTCGCCTAGATTACTAGCTTGCTAGTTTTTTAGCGGGTCCCAAGCCCAGATAAAGAGGGAGGGTTGGGGCGTGAGGCTAGCAACTCCGCCCCCAAAACTTAACCAAATTGCTACAGAAACTTCAAATCATAAATATATTAAAAGTACTAAAAATATAAACCTTATTTTTCGCTGGAATCGGGATAATGAAATGACGCAGGCTGGTGAAAGCCTTCGGGAAGCCAGTCAGCCGATGTGCCTCCTTTCAATGAAAGCAAATATAAGGAGGGGACGTGGAATGTTCATACAATGTACGAAGCTGGAAAGGCTGCCCAGGTAGCCGGAGAAATGAGAAGATATGGAATAGAAGTGTTGGGAATCTGCGAGAGCAGATGGAACGGATGTGGAAGGTGCCAACCATCAACTGGAGAGACAGTAATCTATTCCGGTCACCCAGAGGACAACCACGAGCACACCGAGGGAGTGGCCATCATGATTAATATTATTACTACTAGTTTAAATTTTATGTATGTATATGTTTATAAAATGAGCTAAATTGGTGCAATATGTATAAAAACGCTGAAAATTCCATTCTGCATAATTATTACTGTTTGAAATATTATTATATTATGTTATTGTATCCTTTAATTCCTAGAGGAACATAGGGCTTCAGCCGTGCGTCTCCATTGAGTTCGGTTCTCTGCTAGAGTCTTCACCTGGCTCCATGTCTGTCCACACGTTTTCATCTCCTCTTCACATGACCTCCTCCAAGTCATCCTTGGACGACCAAATCGCCGCTTCCCTTTCGGGTTCCACTCGAGGGCTTGTCTAGTGATGTCACTTGATGGTTTTCTCAGAGTATGGCCAATCCATCTGCATTTCTTCCTGCCAATTTGTTTCACAATTGGTTCCTGGTTGGTTCTCTCCCAGAGATCTTTATTGCTGATCTTTTCTGGCCATCTGATCTTGAGTATTGAGCGAAGACAACTGTTAATGAAGGTCTGTAGTTTGTTTGAGATGCTCTTTATGACGCGCAGTGCAAGTCTCTGATCCGTATAGTAGCACTGACTTAACATTGGAGTTGACTATGATTGTTATTATTCGGTTAGACACAATAGTAATCCCCATCGAGGACAAAATGTTGCGTGTATGGCTCATGGAGAGAATTTTCGTCGGCCACGCTACAAGTAGTCCGGCCGATGCACTCCTAAACCTTGCCCAGAAAAGCGGGAAGTTAGAAATGAGGCTAGCTATTCCACGCCGTAAAAATACAAATACAAGCGCTGCTGAAAACTCAAAGCTTAAAGCCCTGTGTTCTGTTCACAATGCCAAGGAGTGAAAAAAGGGCGACAAGAACGCGACTACATTAACAAATATATACAATTTCCCATGCTTTCTGATTACTGACACAAATCAAAGGTGAATTTATGGTAACATTTTTATAAGTATATTGTTTAAAAGTATGTACGATCAGCTTACTTCCAATAGATGCTAAGTGAAGATTGCGTCCTTTGTGTTTTAAAGCGCTAACAGAAGTTTTAGTGTCCTCTGATGAATCTAGCTCATTATCATTAGTTGACTTTCTTTTACGCAAATTTTCTGCCTCAGTTCTAGAAACAGCAATGGAGATATTTAACGTTCGATTATCCAGAACAAACTGATGAGCACACTAAATGAAAACCAGACATTTATAACAAGAAAAAAAAATAATAGAAAAATGATTAGTTAAGAAACTTTCATCACAAAGACAATAAACTGCAGAGTCATTCTGCTATCTTATCACCATCATAAGTTCTTACAACTAACCTCTGGTCTAGCAGACTGTTGTAAAACACTTGATGCATCTTCTGCATTTAAAAATTTCACAAAAGCTGAACCACGAGAATGTTGTGTAGCTGGATCTTTAACAATTTTGGCAAACTCTAGATGACCAAATTTCGTGAAAAAGTCAAATAATACATCTTCTCCAACATCAAAGGATAAATTTCTGAGAATTAATGAGAAAATAAATAAAACAAGTAACCATATGATTAGTAAAATGGAAACAGTCAGTAATTTGTACTGTCTATTTATCCGAAAATATGAAACTAAGTGTTTCCACCCACACTTACTCGCTCCAATCTGCTCATGAACAGTCACCAAGGTGTCTGATTACAATATCATATAAAAGGTTTCTGGGAGCAGTTATAAGATCTGTCACAGATTAAGAGAGCTATAGAAGTTTTGTGCCCATATAGTCCTCCTAGGTAAAGACCCTGACGAAATGCAGTCTCCCGAACGCCTTGAGCAGAAATCTTGGTGTTTGACATGCGATCCGCTCCTAATGTCAAATGTAACATGATGCTGTGGGACAGTACTGGTCCGACTACAAGTTTAAAAATTTGGAGTGAAGTGGTAGAGCGTGTTGACCACTTCAAATTATTTGAGAAGTCACACTAGTCCTAATGGACTGACTACTGACGAAATATTAGCACAGATACAAAAGGCTCGTGAAGCATCTGCCGAATTACATCATCTATGGTGCACACATGAGATCAAGATATCGATCAAAAGGAAATGTGTACTACGCAACAGTTCGGTTTTTCCTCCTATATGGCCGTAAGACATGGCCATTGAAAGTGGAAGATACGATAAGATTAGCTATCTATGACCTTAGGTGTTTGCATTTTATGTCCCGTGTTAAATGTTATAATTCGCTAAGCATTATTGAGGTGTCGAGTAATATAATATGGGGAGTAATACTGAGGTTAGGTGTACAGCGTTAGGTAAGGAATGGAAGTCAATCAATGAAGTTGTGAAGCTACATCGGTTGAGATGGCTACGACACGTGTTGTGTCCCGAGCCGCCACCTTCCTCAATGAGCAATGTCAGCTTACATAGAAGGGTTGTCAAATCAAAACATGACATCAATCCATGAAGTCTTTGACAGTTGACTTGAGCCATCCACATAGGGAGGTTGGGGATCTCAGAATGCTAAGATCCAATGGCTGCAGACTATTAGTGATAAGGCTAACAATCTTTCTCGATGTCACAGGAGCATTCACTCTTTGTGATCTCCGATGTCCATTAAACCCTAATGTTTCTCAATGTTACTACTCTTTCTCCTTCACATTTCTGCTTACCATTGTTCTTTTTAATCTCTTTTTCTCTGTCTTCGTGTGCTACATGGAGTTTGGCGACCCGACATGCAGTCGACCAACTAAATCTTGCAGCTTACGATACAAAGATCCAATTTTGAAAGTTAACAGATAGTAATATATCCGTGATAAAACAATTACTAAGCAAAGAGATAGCTGACTTTCTCGTTGTCACCTACACGAATCAGATATTTCACGAGAAAGAAAAGTCTCCTAAGGTTTATTACATGCATTCCAAAAAAATTTATACATTCAAAGCTAACATAGTTTCCCTTTCAACAGGTTACCTTCCTAAATCAATGATAAGAACAACAAACAGCTATCCTTATCCTGAGTCATAAATCTGCATTACTTTATTCTATTTCTTCTCCTGATCTGATGACTTAAGAATCGGTGAGAACAGGATTCGTCTAAATTCTGTGGTTGCTTTCTGTCATTATATTGTTACAGTATTTTGAATGAAATCCCAAATATCTTGAGTGGAAACATAGTTTGGTGTGTGTATATTCAGTATCAACTAGTAACCAGGAATACTAATTTATGATAGTCACGTAAACAGTACGTTGAACATCGGTTATACCGTTATATGCAACATTTAATAGGCAAGTGAATGCTTATATATTCTCTTACTAAAGATTTCTATTTTAGCTGTTGAGATGGTAAATTTCCACCACCAGAAGACAGTAATAAAGTGACATAACTCAACAGAATGCAATATATGTATGAGTATGTATACACATCTGTCCACCATGTTGCTTAATGCATCATTCATCAACCATCAAATGTATAATCACCCTTGCAGGTAGACTGTTAGAAGTAGTCAATAACTGCGTGTATCTACGTAGTTGTGTGGTCAGTGATGGAAGTGTGAAGGATGAAATTTCTGAACATACAGTGGAAGCCAGGGTAGCACATGGCAACCTGAACAGTTTCAGCCTAGTCGCCAAAAGTCAGGTTTACAGTGCTTTGGTGAGTGAAGTTTTGCTTGAAGCCCATGAAACCCACCCTCTTTGAGCTGAGGATGTGTCACAATTCTGTGTTACATCTTCATTGAGTCTGTGAAACTGGTTGCATATGGTGGCATCGCCATGTATGTCATGATGGATCCGATGGGGTGTGCATCAACATGATGGAGATTGTCTTTCAATAAATTTTATCTTGGGACACCGATCTCAGTGGTTTTCATAAGTGCCACTAATGTTATCTCAGAGGCTCCTGAAATACCCACAGTTAATTAACCCTTGGACTGGGTCAAAAGGTCGAGGTGATCAGTCCATTACATGAAGTAGTGGGATGATGGAGGGTACTTCTGTTAGGCTAGCATCTGCATGTACGTTACACCTCCCTAGGTAGGGTCCAACAGATAATCTAGATCAGTAACTTGAGACATTATCAGATTTCGCCGAGAATCATAATCAGTGGCGATGCTGCAACTTCCTCTTTAGTTTCTCTGAAAGTAATACAAAGTAGTATAGATTCGCTTAAATGGTTTTGACAAGTATGCTCACCTATTTTCATGTACCATTTCTCAATTATTCTGCTTCTTTTCCACATACTGCAGTTTATTATAAATACATAATGATAAGTCCCTTTAATTTTCCTGTTGGAAAAGTAAGCTATAGAAGTGCACTAAGCAATTACATTTCAGAAAGGAACCTTATTGAAATTGAACACTAAGTATAAGGCTTAAAAACTGTAGCTGTTTAATTAAATAAATAAATATATTTTCACAAACAATTCATCAGCAAACACTTTTAACTCAATGATATGCCAGTGATCTGAAAATTAAACCCTTGAAATACGTGAATAAGTGTGACGACGTTAAACAGTAATATACACTATACACTTGTCTTCAGAATTTTTAGTGACATAGCCTCAGGAAATAAATATAATATGCTCTGGACACTATTTCCCGGGTAAGGTTACTCAGGTGCCCAGTTATGGGCCACGTTTATGTGGCAGTTGGCGGTGCTCCCCAGTTGCTCTGGTTGAACTACGCGAAGCAGAATACAGTATACTACTTAAGGTAGAATCACATTGATAACGTCAATGACAAGCATTTAAATTGGTGATCCACCGATCATAGTAATAGTAACTTGAAATAAGAAATGAAGCAGTTAAGTCGTGGGAGATGAATCATAGTTCAGAATAATATTCATAAATTGACATTAAATTCAAGGCAATTAAGTTGCATTTCTTAGTAGAAACTTTTATTGAACTTTATAATAAACTGACTTTTTTAATCTACAAACACACTTCACATAAAAGTTTTATTTCATCAATGAGATTAGACCTACTGGTAGGACATCGTAAGACACTCACGCGGTTAAATATATATATTATTATATATATATATATACAGAAATAAGACAGCCTTATTCATATGGATGCTGAAATAACCGTTGTAGATTCATACAGCAGACAGTCTATAAACACGCTTAAAGCTCCTACTCCATCTAACTGAAATTAATTCATACCGTTTGCAGGATGTGGAACAAAAAACTTTCAATAAACTATAGAAGTAATAAAGTTCATAATTCTCATTAGTTTGCATGCCCATATAACACATTTATGCACTACCATTTACATTTAACAAGTATTTAACATGTTTTCTATGGTTTAACAAATATGGATGGGGAACAACTATTAAGTTTAAACCGTACTATTATATTCCCCATAAACGACCTTGCATGACTGATCTTCCGCTCAAAACGTTTCCACATGACTACGCGATCATAAACTTTACCAGGTACACCCTATATATTACCTTTACATGGACAGGGATATCCTTTCAAAAGGTAAGACAGAATAGGCGTGTTCGTGGCTCATCATCGATAATGATGAAAAAATAGTGCTCATCCAGATCGGTCGGTCGGTCGGTTTTCGACATAGAACTTTGCACATATGTGCGGCAGTTCAAGTCGCCACACTCCATGTAGCACACAAAGAAAGAGAAGAGAGTAGGAGAAATGCATATTAGAGACAGTAAACAGAGGTGTGAGACAAAGGAATAGTAATAGCGAAGAACAAAACAGTTTCATTGGAAATCATAAGTCACAAGGAGTGGATGCATCTGCGCCACTGAGAACGATTTTGAGCCATGTCACCAATTGTTTCCAACCATTGGTTTTTACCATCCCGAGGACCCCAACCAGGAAGTCTACATCTTCCTACGTGGCTTAGACTAACATCCAGAAGAGTAGAAAATCCCTTATTATACAGCTACAACGAGCCAGTTTTGGGGAAACCATGCCATGAGGTTATATATTCCTTACTAGGTTAGAAAGTGCATTGCACTAATCAAGGCACTCTACTCAAACTCGCGTAGCCGTGTAAGGGCTTATGGGTAATTGTCATCTGAATTGATAACAACCAGTGGTGTCCAGCACCAACGGACTGATTGGCGACGAAATCTCAGCACGGATCCAAAACGCTCGGGCTGCTTTCGCTAACTTACGCCATCTTTGGCGTAGGCGTGACATCCGGCTATCAACCAAGGGACGTGTGTACTGCTCAGCAGTTCGCTCCGTCCTTCTCTATGGCTCTGAAACATGGCCAATACGAGTTGAAGACATGAAAAGGTTGACTGTTTTTGATCACAGATGTCTACGATCTCTTTCTTACGTTAGGTGGTATAATAAGGTAAGTAATGTTGACGTTAGGCGTAGAGTGTTGGGCAAAGAGGGAAAATCAATCGACGAGGCTATAAAGTTACATAGATTGAGATGGCTAGGTTACGTGCTGTGCATGTCTAACCATCACCTCCCCTGACGGGCATTACTAGCTGATATAGGTGCAGGTTGGAAAAGAGTAAGTGGTGGCCAAACAAAAACATGGCATCAATCCATGAAATCCTTAACGGTTAAACTGAGTCAGGTAGGGAGATGCAAACTTCCGGGTCGGGGCCGCCGGGACTCTAAGAATCAATGGCTGGAGACAATAGGTGACATGGCTCAAAATCGTTGTCAGATGTATTCAGTCTCTGTAATCTTTCATATTCTTTTCTACCATTACTCATTCTGTTTCACTCTTATACTTGTCAAAACTCTATTGATTTTCTTCACTCATCTTCTTGTCTGCCTTTGTGTGCTATTTGGAACGTGGCAACTCGAACTGCTGCACTTCGGTGCCAAGTTCTATGTTGAATCCAGACAGACAGACAGACCTTACTAGGTTACAACACAAATGATGATTGCCTAACACTGAGCTAAATGAATGAAAAATCATTTTAGGGAATTGTCTAACCGCTCACTGATGGAGTATCATGCTCGTATTTCAGTTTAAATTAGTCGTTATGTTTTTCTTACACCAAATCTAAGTATGCTACTACTACAAATTGCTTAAGACATTCTACCGTTTTTCTGAAAAATATTATTCAGGACCACAGTAGAACTTACGCATGCAAATACTATAACTATTGTCACTTCACATACCTGCCGAATTGTTAAAAGGATACTGAGAAAATCTATAACCTGTCAGGTGCATAGGATGTCGTTATGATAAATACAGAAGCTAAAGGTGAGTTTTCATTTACACGGCTTGATTCAATCCAGTTATTTACCTTAAATTTATAGAATTCAGTGCAGAGTAGTCCCCAGTATTACTAGTATTACAGTAGAATTTATGGAACAAATTCTCACTATTTGAGGAAAAACAGCTTCTTACTTCTAATACATACCTATGAGATCTTCATAAGACATACTTAAAGGATTGAAGAATTACACAGACTTACATCCTTATTTCCATGCAGTCAAGTTAAAATGAACTTTAACTCGTGAGAAATCTAGTGTGACACTGTATCCTCATTATATTAAAAGTTAGCTGCGGTTTCCGTCAACTTTCCTTTACACAATGAGACAATCTGGTTGACAGGAGTCACAATTATGTTTACTCCTTTAACGACCCACTGCATGTGAACTTCTGGAAGATAGAAGTTTGGTCTAATTTGTCAATGTATATCGGGCCACATGAACGAAGGAATTGAGAAGCACTGTAACCTGGTTAAGCAAGCCTCGATACTTGAAATCCCACTTTTTATAATCCCACATTCATAAGTGTGATGTAAACAGGAAGATATAATCCGACCAGACAAAACTGGTAAAATATGAGTGAATAATGGATAAAAAGTAACTTGCCCATTAATGGGCATGGCCAATGATAAGGAATTCACGAATCTCGGCTATGACATAATCTTCCCATTCTGACCATTACTTAACCTAAATGTTACGCTTATTGGAACAACATTTTCCTATTATTCAACTAATATTTCACCCTAATTCAACCAATATTTGCCGATTAGTCAAGCAATACTATCCATTTTAACCAGTATTTGAGCACCATTTTCCACTTCTGATAATCTTTAAATCAGGATTTGCTCCTTGTTTTACCATTCTAACCATATGCCTGAAGTCGTGCTCATTTTAACCATTATATAACCATCCACACATTTTTGTCCGACAGTGAAGCCGAAAAATGAATATTTGCCATGGAATTATTCAGTGGATACGACCAGTTCAGGCGGTACACGAATTCTTCATACATCTCCATTATCTTCGGTTTTTGAGTTACACTTGTTGCTTCGTAATATGACAATAGTTAATTAACTAATATTAAAGTGAGAAAACTTAAGTACATATGAAGGCCAAAGCTTATAAGGGCAAAGTTCAACAATAGCGTCATCAGAAGTGTGAACGCTCCAATGACCTTGAACGCATGCTAGTCGTTGGCTAACAGCACCTGTTATTATCATAGCTGAAATATCAACGCTATAGCGAATATAGTGAATATATTCACCAACTTAGGAGAAAATTTCACCCAGATCACGTTTTTAACTACTGTTTGGACAATGTGTTAATAGCTCGTTAGGGTTAATATTAGGGTTACAATTAGCATTAGGGTTATAATTACGGTTTGAATAAGGGTTAGGATTAAGGTTAGGTTTAGTGTTAGGGTCATGATTAAGCTTATGGTTACGATTAGGGATAGATTTATAGTTGATGTCATTTATTTTAATGTTTTTTATTATCCACGTTTTCCTGGTAAGTAGTCGTCTATCCTATAGCTGGAAACCATAATAATTCAACCGAGCCCTACGGCTTTTTGGAGGACTGCAAGCAGGATGAGAGATAAACGACTCACAAAAAGTTTATCTGTAGTCATCTCGGTGAAAACATGTACAGAAACTAGTCTAACTTAGCAACTGATACTCCTCGTTATAACTAGGACGTATTTTTAAGCCATGTCAGAGAAAGATAACCTGTTTTATGCGTTTTCAAGCATTTTCTTGCCGATATACATCATTTTTGAGCTTCATTAAAATCATGTGAAAAAGCTTATAACACGATGACAGCAACATATACTCAGCATCTTACCTAATAAACAAAGTCTTGCCTTCTGAAGTGTCGGACTCCATTCCGCCACTTGTTGTCCTTCAAAACGACCCTGTCAAGGGCGTTAAGAACATTTTATTTCAACTGAAGAAGTGTGGCTTTATTGAATTTCGATTTAGTTTATCACCTCAATTCATTAACTTTTATCGAGTACAGAATTTAGAGAAGTTACAGTTTAGGCACCGAGAAGTGAAAACGCTCTAATGACCTTGCATACACTAATCATTTGGAGAAGACGGTTTTGAAGTATGCAAATACTACGAAAAAGGTGAGTAAAATTATATGGAACTGTTATGTAAGACGCCCTTCTCTGACTTTAACAAAAAATGCCTCCCAGTTTCCCATTGGAGTGTAGGTAGGGGAATTAAACCACATTCTACATACGCATTCATCTAGACCTTCTAACCTTTATCTTTCCTTAACCTGACCCTAAGGCGAAACCATCCCTGGACTAACACTAGTCTAACCTAAACAAACCCTAAAGTCTCCCTCATTAGATGGACCTAACTCAAACCTGTCCTTAGAACAAACCTAATCCAAAGCCAACGGGGTATCGCATTTAATAATATAACACTCTCTTAAGCATATTCTATCCATTATTACGATGGTATTTACCAGGTTTCACTAACTTGACAACTAAGAGTTTCTAGGCCATTGGTGAGGTCTCACTCCCTCAATGCTTAAAGTTTGAATTGTCCCTGAATTTTCCTACATAGCACTGCCCATATGATTCTAAATAGATTTTACTCGCGACCATTCTCCAAATCACATCATGTTTAGCCAAGTCAGGTTTCGTCTACCTTTTCAGGATTAGTCCAAGTCCTCAAGTAGCAATTCGAAATTAGGGGTCCAGTATGCGTGCACAATCAGTTGACTTTGGTTAAAGTGATATAAAGTCCTTCTAACTAATACGTACTTCAGTATGTAAATAGGTTATCTAGATTTCTGAGAAAAGAGTCGGCATTAGGATCGCACCTGTTTCCAGGAGCGAAGCAATGAACTGAATTAAATTCTGAATTTGTCTTGTCGCAAATAGTCTCTTTGGAATAATGCTTTACTTGTCACGGATAAATTGCCATCTTGATATTCCGTCCAGTCACAGAAATGGGATTTAAGCCAACCCGCCAATTAAGTGGAGTAAATAGTTAGTTTTGGGGGATATCCTCCGCATTCGATTGTCACAAGAGAAATCGCCCATGTGGCAAAGTTTTTATGTAAGCAGTACATGCCTTCTACAAGACACACAAGTATTAGTCGACAAGTTCAGTCTTAAAATAAGCACATCAGGCATGATTTCGTGAAAGTTTCTGTATAGGTAGCCATTGTGTATATAACCGGTGGCGGGATAGACGTTCCCAAACATGCCTTCGACACTGTTACGCCAGTCAGTGCACCTAATAATTTATGTTTTGCAGCTAGTGTTGATGCCTGCAAGGCCAGTAACCATATTATTCATGCCTGTCTGACTCGTAAGCCCCGGCCGACCCAAACTGGTAAACCTCCATAGGAGTGATAACATCCAACTACCTGTTTTCTAAGGACAGTGGAAAGCAATTAGAGACTGATTTTTATGTGTTTGTATGCACGTGTGGGACGTCTCAGACGTATGCTGTCAGTTCAGTTTCACTTCCATCGACTTATATTATCATCAGTATTTAATCACGTGTTGTGAGACTGTCAGCGTTGGGCTTGGTGACAAGATTCTTATGCACATCCCAGCACGTTGGCAGTCATCCTGTATAAATCATGCAAAGATTACTTCACTCAACGAGGCTTGTCACTCCTTACAATTAAAAATCACGGGGTAGTTCAGAGACGAATTCGCAGTAGGTTATGAATGAGAAGTGGCCAGAGACGTACGGACTTTACTTAATATGCAAGTCAACTACATTTGTATTATAATGAAACGAAACTTCTTTGTGCAAATTACTCTGACCCATTCAATCTCCTCGAGGGATGAGTACGCCATACTAGACTGGTACTCACTACTTTCCATGAAATGCCTGCCATTTCACACGCAAGATCAGTTATGTTATTAATTACAATTGTGAATTATCATAAATCAGCCCTTTCTCAAAAAATTAATAATTTAAACTCCATCCTTCGACTCCGGTGAAACCACCAGGAATGAAGCGCAACATGAAAAAGTTTCTCAGAGCACCACAGTGACCAAGCCCACGGAACTTGGAATATGCAATGGTTTCCAAAATAAAATTATATACGTTCATCAATAAAGTAAGAAGGAAGGCTGTCTTGCAATCGATGTCAATTTTCTCCGTAAAAGATACAATAATATACTGCTCATTAACAGGTTAGTTTCCACGAAATGAATGCCATTTTACGGGCAAGATCAGTTATGTTATTAATTATAATTGTGAGTTATTATAAATCATAACTTTTTCAAAAGTTTCAATTATTGAATTACAGCACAGGCAATCAGACCAGAATCGCAGAAATTTTAAATCGTAAACCCTTCAATAAGGTCACCATAAAGGTTGAGCAACGATCCACATTTTGTTTCCTGCTGATAGTTATGGCCATTTAAATGACCGGCCTGTAAGTGCCATACCCTCACATGATTATGGCTATTTCAGGAGGAAAAGAACGTCCTGGAAAGCTGCAAAATGATATGAAATACGATCATGGAAAATACATCATTGAAGGCGCATTTACAAGATAAATACGAGGAGGAGCTACAGAATGATAACATACATTCGCAACGTTTAATGCTAACCACATTTGTCTTACCATGGAAACTATGACATTTTCGATGAAAACATGACCTTTCGCAAACATCGGTTTTGTTATTTTTCGTCAAAGCAACCAGACTTTAAGCGAGCGAAGGATGTGAATGAAAAGAGTATATTTTAGCTATATTAAAAGCCTAGGTAGTTAAGATGAAGTAAAGCATGATGGAAATTAGATAAAGAGATTATGGTGAAGTATAAAAGTGACACTTCAGTGAGAAATGGCTTCTCGCGGTACGTTCAACTTTTGCTTAATATTTTTGCTTGATTCGTTGCATAAAATTTATCTTGTTGTTATCCTTGCATAAGTACTATACTACTTCCATACCTGTAACCACTAATTCTCATATTAAATAGTTATGGTTAATCAAAGTAAAGAGCAACGAACCCAATCCCCTGTAAGTTTGGTGACTAATTTATGTCTTCGATTGCTACATCAAGCAACACACTCCCTACAAACGTTTATAATGAGCCAAATAACTCACTTATATGCCGTAAGCATCGAGCTGGAATTGGGAATAATCTGTACTGACAGCTAGTATTGGCACTACTCCTAAAAATTCAGTACCCTCTGCTCATACAGAAACCCTCCCTACACCTTATGGGCTTTTCAAATAACTCCAGCCATCAAGCTCTGTTTCAGTACCATCTTCAGAAATAGAACTTCTAAAGTTGTCTATTGGAGAACTTAAGGCTGAGTTAAGGGAAATGAAATACAATGCTGTAAATTCTGAAAGCAATACCAAGACATCCAAATTATTAGATCAGATCAGCGATATCAGATTGCGGGTCTGTGAACTGACACCTCTAAATATCTTCATGAAAACTGTAAATCTTAACAAACTTGTCACAGAATCGGTAACTAAGGTAGATAACCTCATTAAATTTGTTACTACAGAAGTAACAAAACGACTCGACGCGAAACTGAGTGCTATTGTCTACAATGTTCCAGACAATGAGCCACTAAAAAGGGTACAGCGCATCTTACTTAGTCTGGGAGTTGGGAATTTTCGCCTCACTAAGTGCTATAGACTGAAGAAGAGTCAACATGAAAAGTGTTGTCCTATTCGTCTTCAGTTCGAAACACCGGCAGAGACCAGAAAATTCATCCACTCCCAACACACCCTATCGCAAGCCCGAAACTACAAACTAATAACGGTTGCGGTAGACAAGACAGTAATAGAAAGGCGCGTATATAATTATATCACTAAGCCTAATTGTGGAATAAATAATAGGACATTGCAAGCAGCCATTTTACCCAACCCTTTGAGAGATACCGTAGAACTCACCGCACCACCCTTCTCAAACCACACAGAATTATCCCCTCAGAGTGCAACACCGACCGAAAGGCCACTAGATTGCAATCAAATAGCTAATAAAACCATACCACCTATCACCGCAGATATAGACATGTCACTAAATAACCCTAGAAAAAAAGTCAAAGTCCCTTGAAACTCGACATTGCCCTCTCCTAGCCCTAACTCCATTGGTAAAGAGAAAATAGTTAACAAATCTATTCAAAATATGTCACTGGCACCGAAAAATCAAATACACTCGCCAAATGCTTCTCAGAAAAATGTACACGATCATGAAAATAAGACCCTAAATCACGCCAACAATAACAATGGCAGTATAAATAAGCCCACACTTCCCATGGCCAATAGTACTAGCACTCACAACGTGTGAAATAGCACCATGGCACACACTGATAACCAACGCCACAACGATGCCACCCTCAATAGTACAAGTGGCAATAGTCAGAACTCGACCAACAACAACTCAGGGTATTCACAGTATGGCACGCAAAGAAATTTTGATCGGATATATGGTACAAGTCTGCTGGGAACTAACCCACAAAGCAGTACACACGAAACCCATACAAGGACACAACTAGTACCTAACAATAGATGGAAAAATAAACCATGGTCTCCACGAGGTCCTAATCATTTTTTATCCCCTGCGTCCCTGTCAGCGTTGAAAAAACAGCTGGTAGGGATGTCAACACTCCTAAACCGGTAGTGGTGACTCCCCCTTTGCATGAATATAGGAACAGTCTAGTTCACCCGCATCCATTAAGCACACTTGATACATGCACAAGTTTAGGTCAAATAAAGATCCCTACCCATGTTTCTGGCTTAACTAAAAATAAAAATGCCTTAGCCTATAGCAAATCCAGTGCTCCAATGCTTAATTCTTCACCGAAAACAGCACACACCAACTCGATAGACATAGATGAGCATGATGTTGAAACTCCTCTTAACATAAGGTCGTCATGTCAAACAGTACTACTGGGTGCTGAACCACATTCGGGGCTGATTAACGAACTTAAATACTTCAAATGCTACTTCAAATCTCATCTTTACCTGATCCTCATAAATGCTAGATCTGTTCTAAATAAACTACCGATGCTCAGAGCACTCACAGTAATATACAAAACCCCCTATAATTGTCATTACTGAATCCTGGTGTAATTCGAACATACTGGATGAAGAGATAAGCTTAGATAACTACACACACTTTCGGTGTGACAAGGATGGTGGTAAGGTGTGGCTGTCTCATGCACTTTCTGAGTGCACTTACTGTATCACAGATAGAAAGTAGTACACTTAACATGCCTGAGACTCTATGGGTTAACTTACACTTAAATAATGCAATAGTATTAATTGGATGCACCTACAGAGCACCTGGCACCTTTAGACCAAGCTTATTAATACTCTGGAGCAATTATCCACCTTACAATACGATCATAAGATCCTATGTGGAGACTTTAACTTGCCTGAAATCAGCTGGGATATTCCCACAGGCCCAACTAAATTTGATAAGTTCTTAGGCACACTGGATATACTTGGCTGTAAACAAACCGCCACTACCCCTACACGAGGTGACAACGTACCAGACTTAATCTTCTGCCACAATATAGGTCCCCTTTCTACCCTAGTAGGTTCTGAGTTTTCAGGGAGCGATCACAAAGCAGTGCTGTGTGCACTGCCACTTCCACCAAGTAGCGATGCGGCCCCTACCCCTACTTTACAACAAATAACATAGAGGAACTACAGTAAGGCGGACTGGACTCTAGTGAAATCAATGCTAAGATCCTCAGAATGGAGAGAGTACCTCTATACTGATAACCTCTCGAAAGCTCTAGACATCTTTTACTATAACTCAAACACATGCCTAGACGCTGTGATCCCATTGCAAACGATAAAAGTCTCAAAATTTAAGGGGCAATTTATTCAACCCAAAAATATGTCAAAACTGAAGAGACTTTCAACAAGTTACTTCAGACGAAACGACTTTAGTACAACAAGGTCAATACCTAGTACTCTTAGCTCCATCTCGCAAGCTCATAACTTGCGTATGAGAAATGAAGAATGCACCGCACTTGCCGGTGCCAACACAGTAGGTGCTCTCACAGAAATCCTAAAGAAACGAATGAATCGCCAAAGCCATAAAATTTCTCTCCTTATAACCAATGGTAAACTATACAGCAACCATGCAGACATGTGTGAACTGTCTAACGAGACGTTTTCAGCTAACTACCTTAAGCCCACAAGTCCACTTCTCGGTTTACAATCTACAATGGAACTCCCTTCCTCTTCAGCGCTGAAACAAATCACTACAGTTCATTTCACTTACTCTAATATTAACCAAGCCGTTAATACTCTTAAAAGCTCTAGTAGTGCCGGTTTTGACGGTATACCATCGTATCTTTATAAACACGGTGGTTCTGACATTTCCGTTTTATTACTTAAGATTTTTACAATGTCCCTAGAAAGCCAAACCTATCCAGATAAATGGAAAACCCCATTTATAATACCCAAACACAAATGCGGATCGAAAACTGGAGTCAACAACTATAGGCCAACCAACGTTACACACATAGCACCTAGAATTACAGAAAGATTATTTATAGGTGATATTCTCAAACGTTTGCTCAGCTGCAATATTGTAAGTCCCAACCAACATGGATTCCTTAATCCAGATCATGCATGACCTGTCACCTTGACTTCTTTAACTATATAACCAGTAGCCGAAACAAACAACAACTAGTACTCTTAACCTAGTCCAGTCACTTCTGGTGTAGTCCAAGACAGCGTCTTTGGTCCCCTCCTATTCACTCTATATGTCAACGACATATGCAGCTGTTTCTCGCTTGGCAAACTGTTCATCTTTGCAGATGATCTTAAAGTAGCTTACACATTCCACTGTGATGACTTAGGATACTTTCAGAATGCTGTTCAGAAAGAACTAGATAAAGTAACTGCATGGTCCTCCACATGGACCTTAAAATTCAACCTTAACAAATGTGGCTGGATCTGTTTTGGTGCACCCTCAATAAATATCAAACTGGTACTTGAATCTATTGACTTGTCTAAACTCCAAAGTGTTTTTGACCTAGGACTCAGGAACTCTAGTGACTTGACATTTTCTGAGCAAGTGGCAACGCAGACGCGTAAATCGAGGATGCTCTTAGGATGCATATTCAGGAGTTTCCACAACTACGAAACGAAACTTATATTATACAAAACATGTGTCAGACCACTGCTTGAATATTGTCCATTTATTCTCAGCAGCACTCCCGTAAGTTACAGGGTTAAAATAGAAAGTGTCCAACGATACTTCGCGTCTAAACTATAAGAATTTGACTGCGAAAAGGACTACTCATCAAGGTGTATAACTCTAGGTATCGACCCACTCTGGATGAGACTACTCAGCATTAATCTAACATTCTTCTTTAAAGTCTTGCATAAAATATCATTCTCAGACAGCAAGGAGATACAGTTCTCACCGGAAGGCTCGTACAAACTGCGTAACCAAACGTGCACAGTATCTAGGAAAAACTGTAAAACAGCACTCCGTGCAAACTTCCTCATAGTCATGTATTCTAAGGTCTGGAACAGTTTACCCCTAGAAATAAGGACCTGTCACTCTCTTATTACCTTCAAACGCTTGCTATATAAACTGTTTCATCCCAATGACTATGCCAACCAGACCGCACCACTTATTTCTAAAACGCATCAGTTATTAGAAGACAAAGACCCTTAGACTCATTAGTATATATTATGACACTGAATAAGCCATATGACTTCGCATGAATACACGAAAACACAACTACAATATAGGTAAATGTTTACTATACTGTGAAATGCAACCGACATAAACATTTATATATGCATAAAACATTAATGTTCTTTTCATGTTCACATACTGCCAGGAACTCACTAAGGGTGCGTCGGAATTCAGTAGGAGATCGATAACCACGCACAGTTGGTGGAAGTTTTGCACTCTACTGTATTTTGAAGAAACTTGAACGCAGTTTTGATCGGTACTGGATTATGGGTAGAGTGCTTTCATGATTCCTAAGAGTATATGTGGTTGTATTGTGGAAGGCTATCTAATTACTGCTTTCGATGTAGCCATGTAGAGGGAGGAAGAGGAACGTTAGGATGAGTTTCAGACGTCTTAACCAAAATGATTGAAGTTCATTTTTTCACTCATCCACCTTAAGTCATCCCTTCATGCATGTTTAATAGGCGTCGCGTAAAGCTTCGCTGAATATTTCAAATACGAACCCTATCATACTCATGCATCAAAACCGAAGACAATTTTGCAGAATCCAAGTACTGAACGGACCACAACTTCGTATAAAATGACTTTAGCCACAGTTGTGTACATTTTTCGGTGTAACAAGCCTGTGAGTCTTCAACGTTTAGAAGCAACTAATTTTACATACTGAGTGAATGTTACATTTTGTGAGTGGGTAACGCCTAGGTCTCTAATGGAGTTAGGGGTTTGCAGAAAAGGGTCACCCAGATATAACTTAAAATTAGGGTGGAAGTTACTGAAGTTGAGGACGCCACATTTATCAGAATTGAATGGCAGTTGCCAATAATTTCTCCAGTTATGTAACCTATCCAGATTGTCCTGAATATGAGTGAATCCCTCATTTAGAGTGGAATAGGGGGGACTGTAGACAATCTTTAGGTCATCAGCAAAGAGGTACGGGGTCCCACACCTGATTACACTGCAGATGTTGTTGATGTAAATTGCGAAGAGCAGTGGCCCTAACACACTGCCCTGAATCACTCCATTTCGTATGGGTCTGAGTGACGAGTAATTATTTGAGAATTTCACAACTTGGGAACGGTCCTCCAAAAGTCCAATATTCACTGTTGCCGTTACGTCTAATATTTACACCCTTAAGGACAAAAGTTGTAAGTTTATAAACCACTTTCCGTTATGTTTTAATTAGACGGTTTTTGTTTCATTGGACTGTCATGCATGTCTTGATTGAATTGGCATTCTTTTAATTGGCCATTGTACACTCTGTGTTTGGACTCTGGACACCCTCATATCTGAAGTTTCACACCGTGTTTATCTGATACATTTCGTTTATTAGAGCAATAACCTAGCAGTTTTGTAAATGTAACCTCATCAATATATTTCTGTTTCGAGCTATTTGGTTTGTTTCAGATTCAGTCTAGCTTCATTTCGCTTTGGGCGAAAATGCAAGTCTGTGTTCCTAATAGTTGTTCACGTGGTACCTGCGCTAGTGGACACCAAACTGGTGTCTTAGAGCTAGCCGTTTGGCATTGAGGTGGTGGTTCCCGATTTCTGGCGAGCCGCTGCTTAGTTTACCCTGTCATTTGTTTTTCGCAGCTTTGTTACACACTAAGGATAGAGGTATGGAAGGTTCATTACGTTTGATTTGTTATCATTCATGTATCACAGCCGTGGTACGCTCTGACAGGAATTGGTCCATTCACCAGCGAGAGTCATTTAAAAATTCCCCTTTTCGAATAAATGATCCATAGTTTCATTAAATTAAAAATCTTTGCTTCATCCTGCTCATACTACCAAATTTTATGTTTTGAAATAATGTCACGTGTTAATTTCTCCAAGAGTAGTGACAAGGAGTTGTAAATGGAATCATGCAAAACTGACTAGAACTGTGGCAGTAATCTTGCATCATTACAACTTAAAATGAGACACCCAGGTAGACAAACAGCACATAGACCCATTGTATAATAAGCCTATATATCCTTCAAGCATACCTAGGTTCACACTAATTACTAATCTTCAAACAAACATACCAGCTGTGTGAATGGCGAAAGTCGCTTAAAACATTTTATGGCCAAAACCTTCGCAGCCTGATTGCCGTTACCTTTCCAGCTCAATTTCCTCTTCAATTTCGACAATATACACTTTCGTCAGTTCCAGCCCCATCATACAATTGGATTTGTAGTCACTAATTATAGTCTCATCAGCTTCTCACCTTCTTTCTAACGGTAGAGATAAAGTTGGCTCAGGGTAGTATTTTGTAATTGACGACGTCCTTTTCCAATCATTTTAACATTATGTTTACCACCAGATCTCAGTGCTCGATATCAATACTGGCAACAGTGAGTGTGGATTCTACTACTTCGAAAAAAGGTGGCTTAACATAAACCCTAAATGTTATTGAAATATAAAGGAAATAATACAGTTACACAAAGGTAATAGTAAGGAAGCGACCGTTTTCAAGCAGGGAAAACATGTACTGAACAGTGTCAACTTGTGGAACAAAATGATCGATGAATCACACTCACGTACATATAAAAGAACAGAATAGGATAGTCGTGCAGGGTCAGCCTTGAATGGTGAAAATTTAAATTAAGACTACAAACAATCGTATGACACTCATGGCTGACAAGGTTGGGTCATGTTGGGTGATGTCTGTCTGTCCCGACTTACAGGCCTCTTTGGTCGAAATAATAAATATCTTCTTTAATTTTGGTTGGAATGCTGACTGAAAGTGTTTTGATATGCCAAAGAAATTGTCGCCGAGAACAGCAGACATTGAAATGGCCTCTACTTATGTTTAGAAGCTTCAAGGGATTCGTATTTTTTGATGTTTTTAATTTTTAGGCCATTGAGTGACTACAGCCTGCCGTCAGTGTTATGACGGCTGTTCTATAAGATCCAGGATTTCGACTAAGGATAGAGCCTTAAACGTAGGTTACTTATATGTTGTAAGGAATGTATGCGGTATATGTGCCGCTTTATCATCGCCAAAAATGAATAAAGTCCCCATCGTACACTGGATGAAGAGATCAAGGCTTATTATTGAATAATAGGTTAAAAAGTACTTTTGGCATAAGTGTAAGTTATGCAGTATTGCACTTGCTACAGCTGTTCTTGTTCATTTATTGGTCTCATAAAAACATTATACTGAGCTATACATTTACATAGGGTTGATATCATGCTTTAATTCAAATAGTCCCAACAATTTAGTGCACTGGGTGTTATTTCACGTTGCACATGTAGGGCTTCTACAACACTGTACGCTGCGGTCACTCAGATGTAGTAAGTAACTGAGGCATTCTGAAGGGTGAAACGAGCAACCAGTTAAGAACAGTATCTTGTTCATGATTTATAAGGCTTTCTTTATCGATTAAATGTTGAGTATCCTTTTTTTATTTTACCACATATCCACCGCTTTATTTGCCATCTGTCGTGCTCTCGAAAATAAATGTTCATAAACACTATTAGCCTTCTACAATATTATGAGTTGCCGATCAGTGATTTCAACAGCTATTCTGATGGAAAAATTGGCTACATAAAACACCTTAGTGTTATTATTTGGTTTTGAAGGGACTTAAAAATGTGCTTGATAAGAGTACAAAATACTGGAAAAAATCCCAGCCAGTGATTGAGCATTGGAGGTGCATATCATGGACACAGAGACAAATGAGTTATAAAAGCTGATGAAAATACAGTTGTAGTTCACTACTACAAGTTAATAATACAATCCATAGTTCCGTTTCACTACTGAGGTTGTATCCACTGTTAGAAGTTGTTTTCCAGATGTTGAAGAGACTTCGAACGAGGATGAGATATTCCGGCAAGTCCCAAAGAATCCACTACGAAAATCGGTGGATAAAGCAAAGAGTATGCATCAGTGAGAAGGTGAAGGAATGAACAGCACGGCTGTATTTCCATTAGAACTCCAAAGTTATCATTATTTGTTAAAGAAGTCGATTGAACAAAAGTTGTAACCATTGTCTCCGTCTTTAACATTCGACGAAAACCGCACAAATTTATTTTATCAGGATTCCACAGGCTCATCTGATATTTTTGGGAAGTTACTTAACATTTTGTTGATATGATTCAAACAGTGATTATGGAGCAGTTTGACATAACAATTCATTCTAGTAGTATTTGGATTACGTGACATTCCTTAAAGAGTTTTCTTTTCTTGATGTGATTTTCTTAGGATGAGACAAACACGGGCACAAGTTATTGAAGTGTCTTCGGAGGGATTTTAATTAATCTGAAATGTTTCCCGGATTTGCGCACGTGTTGCGTTGAGGTAAACAATGAGTAGAAGTGTCCTACGTTTGTAATACTTTCACCGTATCAAAAAGACGTTATATTTCTAGTTTCTCCATACACAAAATTTCAATAGCAGAGGAAATGAAACTTATACTTTAGTCACGAGGTGAACCAGAAGAATTAGCTGTGTTAAGGTGTTAAGTGAAATGGACTGGAAAGGGTACACTGTGCACTAGTTTTCCTCACGATCCAACGCATTCTAGTGGATTTTCATCTCATCCATTATCTCTGAAGGCAGGCTTAATGTAAAATAAGTTAAGGTTGTGTGAGTGTCTTGACATGGTTATAAACAGTAAACGTCATCAGTGGTATCACTAAGTAAATCTATCAGATGAAATTAATATGTCATAGGACCATACTCTAGTACACTGCCCAAGTTCTATGCATATATTTTTCAAACAAAGTTAAGGTTTTTCATTATCAACACCTATCGCTCCTTTTATAGCTAGCAGACGTAGCAGAGTACTTCTAGGGGGATTTTAAGGCTTGACCAAACTCCTTATAAGGAAGCATCTACATAAATCGACAGCGTCCTCAAGTAATTACGCTTATATACAGTCAGAGGTTTGTAATTTGCAGTGCACTGTATGATTGGGACGGTGTCAAAGCAACTGAATATTACAGCTATAGTCACTGTAAAACGTCTCAGAGCTAAGCACCAAAGAAAGGGGGAGGAAGGCGCATACTAGTAGTCTGGTACTTTGTAATGTCTAAAGCATGCCATATAAAAATTGGACATGAAAACTTTGCAATAATAAATCCAGCCAACCGACTATTTTCTTCGAGTTCATTCTACCTACCTTTACCCCTAATCGTACCACTACTCATTTCACTCTATCCAATAGACTGTGACCTGATTTTCTGTAGTATTCGAAACTCTTATAACTCATCCTTTTTAAAACCTTTTAACTACTAATTTTACAGCTAGCGTTTAACAGATCCACTGATTTTCTCTTCCCTTTAGTCTTCAACTAGTTGGCCCAGTGTAAGTTTTTCTAGAAGCAATTGTGTTAGCAACCGTACCTTTTAATATTTTACATATATACATATGTGAATACAAATACAACTAGGTGTATACGCTGTGCTATTTGGGCGTTGAAGTGACTATCTTCAGTCAATATCTACCCATTTTCATATACTTTTCTAAACATTATAATGTTAAAACGTTTCGTAGTGTTTTAACATAATCTAAGCTGACTAGTTTCTTTGCAAGAAATCGGTCATGACAATTTAGCATAACAAGTTCTGCTAACCATTTGTTTTTCTCAGGATCAATCTACAGAGCTTTATTACTAATCAATCCACTGCTCATATCACTCAGCTAAATAGTATATAACCTAGTCGATGTAATACCAGCTACTTCTAGACTTCACAACTCTTAAGGGAAACTTAATTTCCTAGCCTTCTGTAGTAATTCAATTGTGCACATCTGCTTATGTATGGAGATTATACTGCCAAGAACGTCCTCAGGTATCGATGTGTCTGATGGTGTAATGGAAAGCGCTTGTGATAAAAGCTATTGATATGCAGTGCAATGTATGATTGAGACGGTGTCAAAGCAACTGAATACTACAACTACACTCACTGTAAAACGTCTCAGAGCTTAGCACCAAAGAAGGGAGCAGGAAGGCGCATACTGATCAACAGATATACTAGTGGTCACCAGTGTGAATCTTTCCGATCTGTAGGACAGAAAAATTCCTTTTCGACAGCTCGAGAATTAAACTTGAGTTTGGATCCCCAACATAACATTAAAAACAATAGTTACTGTACAGATCTGAATTATAAAAACTGCTTTTGCTCCTAATGTCTACAAGCCTGTTCAGCTTCTTGTCGAGATATCACTCCATGGACTCCACGCAAATTCGCGAGACTCCTGACAGGTCAGCAAATCCTACGATTCGAATCTGTCAGGTTTTTGAAGCCACTTTTCACTGAAGTGTCACTTTTATACTTCACCATAATCTCTTTATCTAATTTCCATCATGCTTTACTTCATCTTAACTACCTAGGCTTTTAATATAGCTAAAATATACTCTTTTCATTCACATCCTTCGCTCGCTTAAAGTCTGGTTGCTTTGACGAAAAATAACAAAACCGATGTTTGCGAAAGGTCATGTTTTCATCGAAAATGTCATAGTTTCCATGGTAAGACAAATGTGGTTAGCATTAAACGTTGCGAATGTATGTTATCATTCTGTAGCTCCTCCTCGTATTTATCTTGTAAATGCGCCTTCAATGATGTATTTTCCATGATCGTATTTCATATCATTTTGCAGCTTTCCATAACGTTCTTTTCTTCCAGTTTGCCTTACTATAGTTCCTACATATCACTTGTTGCAAGGTGGAGGTATAGGCTGCATTGCCACCCAGTGGAAGTGGCAGTGCACACATCATGGTTTTCTGGTGACTACCTGAACACTTAGAACCCGCTAAGATTGAGAGCGGACTTATATCGTGAAAGAATATTAGGTCCAGTACGTTGTCACCACTTGTAGGGATATTGAATGTTTGTTTCCAGCCGAAGAGCTTGTCATACTTAGCTGTGCCTGTTAAATAATCCCAGTTGATTTCGGGTGAGTTGAAGTCTCCACGTATAATCTTATGCTCTTGTGGAATTTAATACACGCTCCACTGCATTGATGAACTGACTCTCGTAATCACTAAAAGTGCCAAGTGCCATGTAGATACATCCTATTAGTAGTGTAGCACCTCATGTTAGCTACACTTAAATACTCTTTCACAAACAGCTGTTTGGTTTGCCGCATCATTATTAAGATTCATCGTCACCACTAGGTCTGGAACCTGATAAAGAGGTTAGTGACACTTTGAGTAGTCTCTAGTCCCAAGTAGCGATCGAAAATCAAGCCTTCCGCTGCATCTCAATTAATGGGGTCTACCGCAACAATAATCAGTCAGTGGGGAGGTAGAATGCTTCTAGGGTTTTGGAAAATAAGGAGTTCGTATTTAATAATAAGAACAGAAAACAAAAAACCAAGGCTCAAGTGCTGAATATATGAATATCATTGACAACAGACTTGTAGCGGTAAATAATTCCCCAAAATTATTAACCACAGCAATCATCACTTAACATTGGATGCTGACCATCACTGCTTAAGTCGACTTGTTTAGCTGAAGGCTTCCGGTCAAGCATCCCCGCCATTTGGTACTCCGTCGTGTCACGTGCGTGCACGATTACTAGCTAGCTAAGCATTCACCTCTACCCGCGATTTTGTCCCGAAATATAATACGTACTTTGGACGACAAAATCTGGTCTTTTGCTTTATCTTTGGTACTCGAAGAACGAACACTATAGGTATAAGATCTTGCGTTAGTATAATCCGCACAACTCGCGAACGTCGATACCTGCAACCTCTAAACTGGTGAGCCCAACCACGAACTACATCTTCAATTCACACGCAGATAAACCCGGTGAGTTCGTTCCCTTTTGTGTTTGTTCTTGTACTATATTTTTATCGGCATACTTTTCGTCATGACTGACCCTAGCCCAAAGGTTATTCGCATACGCTCAACCGCCAAAACAATTCAGCTAGTACCATATTGGCCAGGTAATGCTGAAACGTGGTTTCAGATTGCTGAGTCTGATTTTTGTGAACATGGCATAACTGATCAACGTTCACAGTTCCTTGCAGTTATTCACGCCCTACCGCGGGAATTCAGCAAGTGCGTAACTCTGCAGATGTCGGTAAGTAACTCGTACGAGTTGCTCAAAGCATCCCTCCTCAAGAGAAACGTTCTCACAGATCGACAACGTCTGGATGAGTTATTTCGTAACATCGAGTTAGGGGATCAGTCAGCCGTGAGCATGCTGGCAAGAATGAAAGAGATCATTGGCCAAAGTCAGTTCGATGAAGCACTGTTTAGAGAACTATTTTTATCCAAACTGCCACAGTCAGTTCAGACTGTACTTGTGACACTTCAGGGTGTTCTCATAGATGATTTAGCTGTCTCTGCAGATAGAATTCTAGAGATAACGAAACGGCCAGTTACCGAACAGACTTCGAGAAAGGATTCTGCAATGATAGAGTTATGCAACTCCGTCCAGCAGATGCCTAGGTCAAACAAGCCTAGCAATTCCTCCTATCGTCGTTCTAAATCCCCTCAACGGCTAAACGTACGTGGACGATCTAAGTCTAACACACGTTCTCTCAAAAATCCTGACTGGTGCTGGTATCACAACACCTATGGCCAGGAAGCGAAATGTTGTCGAAAACCTTGTGATTTCGGCAAAGCCTCCAAGTCTGTGGGAAACTATCCCGCCGGCACGCGTTAGCGGCAACCGTCGCCGGTGGCACTAGCCGCTTACTTTACATCCATGATGTAATTAGCCAGACTAGATATCTAGTCGACACAGGCGCCGAAGTCAGCGTCCTTCCTGCTACAGCAGCAGATCGACAGAAGGATCCTAACTTCAACCTACAGGCTGCAAATGGAAAACCAATTGCAACCTATGGTCGGAAATACGTCTATCTGAACGTAGGTTTACGCAAACCTATTCAGTGGATTTTCCTAATCGCTGACGTCACAATGCCCATCATTGGCACGGACCTACTTAATCATCATGATTTGCTCGTAGACATCCGCCGTAAACGACTAATTGACAACACTACTAGTTTGTCTATCAAAGGCATAACTTACGTAGGCCCAAGCTTGTTAATCGTTAAGATGAAAGCAATCCTCGATCCAAATTTTCAACCGATTGTTGACAAATATCCGGAACTCAATTGCCCATCTAACGATCTCCCGTGTATAACCAGCAATGTTATGCACCACATCATAACCTCAGGACAGCCCGTGACATCTAAAGCACGACGACTGGCCCCTGACAAACTGAGAATTGCCAGAAATGAATTCGATCATATGCTCACCCTTGGCATCATTCGACCATCGAATAGTCCATGGGCATCCCCATTGCATATGGTGCCGAAAAAGGATAGTAACGATTGGCGACCCACTGGTGATTACCGGCGAGTGAACGCCAAAACAAGTCCTGATTGCTACCCGTTGCCTCACATACACGACTTGACGGCAACGTTATCTGGAGCATCTATATTCTCCAAAATCGACTTGGTTAAAGCATATAACCAAATCCCGATGGCAACGGAAGATATTCCGAAAACGGCTATCATCACGCCTTTCGGACTTTTCGAATTCCTACGTATGCCATTTGGCCTCCGGAATGCGGCACAAACATTCCAACGCTTCATCGATGAAGTATTTTGCGGTCTCGACTTTGTATACGCATACTTAGACGACTGCCTCATTGCCAGTCCAGATAAGGAAACTCACCTTAGACACTTGGACTTGGCATTTGAAAGGTTACGCCAACATGGTGTTACCATCAATATACAGAAGTGTCAAATAGGTGTTGACTCACTCGATTTTCTGGGTCACACTATTGACTGTCAGGGCATTCCCCCACTGGCTACTAAAGTCGAAGCGATACTGAACTTTCCGGTGCCAAAGAGAGTGAAAAGTCTTCGCACTTTTAACGGCTTGGTAAGTTATTACCGACGTTTTATTCCTAATTGTGCTTCTCTGATTCAGCCATTAACAGATCTCCTTCCAGTGAATAACAAGTCTATCGAACTCGACACGTCCTCTCGACATGCTTTTACTCGGGTAAAGAAAGCTATTGCGGATGCCACCCTTCTTATGTATCAGAATCCAACGGCACCGTTAAGTATCTCAGTTGATGCATCATACACTGCAATCGGTGCAGTTCTGCAACAACTAGTTAACAAAGAGTGGCAACCACTCGCCTTTTTCTCGAGGTGCCTTCAATTAGCTGAAGCGAAGTACAGCACATTCGGAAGAGAACTTCTAGCTATGTACTGTGCTATACGTCATTTTCGACATTCAGTTGAGGGTCGTGAATTCATCATTTTCACTGACCACAAACCTCTGACGTACTCTTTGAACTCAACTTCGGATAAGTATTCACCCAGGGAATCACGACAACTGGACTACGTTTCACAGTTTACATCGCATATTCTTCATGTATCCGGAGTGAACAACACTGTGGCAGATGCCTTGTCGTACATTTGTTACCCCACCCAAATCGACGGCATAGACCCTGTAAAGCTGGCTCGCCTTCAAAAAGAAGATACCGAGCTTCAACGTGAGTTGTCGAAAACAACTTTACAATTGGCTGAGAAACCCTTAGGTATGGGAAAAGATACTGTTCTCTGCGACATTTCCACTAGTACTCCTCGCCCTATCGTGCCTAAAAGTTATCGCCGTAACGTCTTCAATACGTTGCATGGTTTATCACACCCAGGTATTCGAACTACCGTCAAGCTCGTAACTAGTCGATTTTGTTGGCCTGATATCAATAAGGAAGTAAGGGAGTGGGCACAGACGTGCTTAGATTGCCAAAAGTGCAAGGTAATAAGACACACCAAAAGCCCCCTTGGCACTTTTCTTATCCCCGATGGCCGTTTCGAACACCTCCATATAGATTTAGTTGGCCCCCTACCAGAATCTCATGGATATGCCTATATGTTAACCTGCATCGATCGCTTCACACGATGGCCTGAAGCAGTACCCCTCAAGGATATATCTGCTGAAACCGTCGCACGCGTCTTTGTAGAAAGATGGATCGCAAACTTTGGATGCCCATCTTCCATAACAACTGATCGTGGGCGGCAATTCGAAAGCGGTTTATTCTTCGCTCTAACTAAAATCCTTGGTTGCATGCGTTTTCGAACAACAGCCTACCATCCTCAAGCTAATGGTATGGTAGAACGTCTACATAGACAGTGGAAAGCTGGTTTGTCAGCTGCAAATAACACCCATTGCAGTGAATCCCTTCCGTTAGTTCTCCTAGGGATACGAAACGCTTTAAAAACCGATGCTGGTTGTACTACCGCTGAGCTAGTATTTAGCACGACACTACGACTGCCAGGTGAGTTTGTTTCTCCCTCGAGCTTCCCACCAGCAGTAGATCACACCTCATACGTCAGTAGGCTTACAAACGCAATGCGTTCAGTTAAACCTGCTCCCCTCCGACCACAGCCCATTGATGTTTTCGTTCACCCTTTTTTAAAAACTTCTTCACACGTATTTGTTCGTCGCGACTCTGTACGTCGTCCTCTAGAACCCCCATATGACGGACCATATAAGGTAATTAAACGTACGGATAAATTCTTCGTCTTAGAAAAGAAAGGCCACGAAGACACCGTCAGTATCGACCATCTGAAACCGGCTTACTTGGAAGGTAATCCTATTAGCCTAGAGTTGAGCGTACCCAATTATCCACAAGTAATAGAATATCCTGTAGTCTTCGAAAAACTCCCTAGCACGGCGAAAGCCACCGAAACTTCGGTCGATCACTCTAAGAAAACGCGTTCTGGACGTCACGTTAGATTCCCAGAATACCTTCACACCTGTTTCACATAACTGAGTGGTGCGTTTCACCCAACTCATTATTTCGCTTCAGATACATCAATTTTTTTATGTAGCATCACTTAACACAAGTAAACGATTTTTTTCCTATAACCGTACATTAACCATGCACTTAGAAAAAAATTAAATTAGATGTATATTTTTTTCCGAAATTTTGAACTTTACATTATTTTACTGTATGGTAGATGCACTTCATTTTTTTGAAAAAACACGCTTATTTGGTACATTTTCCTTGACAAGGTTCTCAGCATTCTTGTTTTCTTTTCCAGGTGCAACGGGCACTGGACAGGAAACAAACGAAGCACGGGATCCAACGAACAACATCGAGGAAGCTATGTACAGACACCCTATCAGCATAGGCAGAGAGACCAGCAGGCTCTCCATCAAGCCGCTCGGAAGATTTTTTTCACCCATCAGGGAACCATCGAGATTCTTTTACTTCCGGCTGGTCATGTCTTAGGGTCCCCAAAATTATTAACCACAGCAATCATCACTTAACATTGGATGCTGACCATCACTGCTTAAGTCGACTTGTTTAGCTGAAGGCTTCCGGTCAAGCATCCCCGCCATTTGGTACTCCGTCGTGTCACGTGCGTGCACGATTACTAGCTAGCTAAGCATTCACCTCTACCCGCGATTTTGTCCCGAAATATAATACGTACTTTGGACGACAAAATCTGGTCTTTTGCTTTATCTTTGGTACTCGAAGAACGAACACTATAGGTATAAGATCTTGCGTTAGTATAATCCGCACAACTCGCGAACGTCGATACCTGCAACCTCTAAAGACTCAAGTTGGGAACACCCGCCCGTGGAGAGCCCGTACATTATCCGTACGGTGAAGAAAATCCACAGAGATTGTGTAGTAATGCTGAAGTAAGGACATGTAATGGATTTTCATTCTGTCAACACACCTTGCCTTAAAGGTTGTTGTCATGCCCAAAGCCTGGCTAACACTGAAGTGTTAGGGTAAGTGAAGGGGTTACACACATAGTAGCACTGCACAGAACATATCGGAAAGTGACAAATCGGTGCAGAGAAACTCTGGGCGTCGGCATTCAGTTCCAAAGAGAATAGTCACTGAAGGGATGGCATGCGGGCTTCCATGTTGCTTGAATGTAGTGAGACCCAAATCCTTATATGGTGTAGCTTTCCAAATCCTAGAATGTCTGACAAAACACTAATAACATCTCTTCTACCATGGAATTAGGCAAATTTCATGACGTTGGTAAATTAAACATACCATCCCCCAAGTATTTTTTAAGGAAAACGCATCTGAGGAAGATGCTGACACCATCAGGACTACCAATCTCCATGATGACATTAAAAAACACATACAAGCATCAGGCAGTAAACCTTTCACACCAATGCAAAGTCAACAAATCCAGCCACTAATCAGTAGCAGATATAATCCAGTGGTCGCATTTAATATAGCCATTAGGAAACACTTAACTAGGAAAGCTATTGTTTTCGACACTATCATGGCAAGGCCGGAAGGAAACAGCTAAGGGAAGTTCTATGGTCAGTATCTTGACCGAGAGAGGATCCCTCACCAGCAGTGGAGCGGGCGAAAAATGTCATAAAAGCATTGCTAAGTTATTCTGTCACTACATCATCAGTAAGCCACAATGAGAGTACAGGCTGAGACTTTGAAATTGGGCCAACAGGTGAGGTTTGTCAAAAGAGACCGGGATTCAAATGCCCAATTAGCACTAAAAATAGATGAAATATGAAGCTCAGAAAGAATAGGAGTTTTTTCCAGGTGAAACCACTCGTGGAAAAATACTTTTATCTTTAGGTTTTGTGTAGATTTAAGGCCAGACTAACACCTCCTGGTCTAGTGGAATGTGACAATAGGAGCTCTTGGAATATGCTCCTAAGCGAACCAGAGACATCTGAGGCCTTTAGAAACTCTTTCGATATAGATCTTAATGGTAGGTGAGTAGATGATGCACTTGCCACTTCTTTTTTCCCTGTTTTATACGTAATTCCTTTACCCTATATAAACTTATATTACCCAGTCATTTCCTTGACTCCAACGCTGGTCCCTTAAAACACTTTTACTTTAACCTAACTTTTTCAATTATTCTTAAAAGTTAGGACAACAAGTACAAATCCTAACAGCCACTTAAAACCTGCCATGAGTTTCCAGACCGTAGATGTTACGTAATTCCTGGAATGATTCGAGTGCCGAGTCAGATTGAATCATCATAAATTATATAAAATCAAAACAAGATTTGTTTTGAACTTTTCTTAAACACGCTGGTATTATTTTATATAATTTATAGTGACTTAAAACCTCCACCCAGAACAAAATAAGTAAAACCTATTCTTTTCACTTATTCATTTTGAAAACAAAAGTAAACAGTTTGCCGTCTCCGGAACGCTTTACCGGCGGCCGTAACTACAGCTCCATCTGTGGAGACTTTTAAGCGTAAGCTGGACAATCATGCAGAAATGCATGGTTTGTGTCTCAATGGCTTACCCTCTTAAAATTTGAAACCACATTGTCAATGGATAAGCATACAAGCTAAATGCCCACGACCCGTCCTGTCTTCTCCCACTGTACCGACTACTCTATCTTTTCTTTTTTCTTTATTATTTCACCTTTATTATTTCACTCTACTCCCAGTGGTATCGAAAGTACTGGAAAGTATTATTGATGACCACATCAGGGAATATCTCGATAGGTCTAAAATACTCCATGAAGCCGAAAACGGTTTCAGGAAAGGAAGATCCTGCGTCACTAACTTACTATCAGCTTGGGACGACTGGACATCATGCTGTGATATGAATGTTCCTGTCCATGTGATCTTTCTAGACATTGAGAAGGTATTTGACACTGTTCACCATGACCTTCTCCTACACAAAATAAGCCAGGTAGGTCTAGGTAAACCACTTCTGTCATGGTTGAAGGACTACCTAACTGAAAGGCAATTTTGCACCAAGGTCAATCGAGTTCGATCATCTTGGCACAGCTCGTCATCAGGAGTGTCGCAGGGTTCTATACTAGGACCACTGATGTTCTTGATTTTTATCAATGACTTACCATGCCGTCTAAACTGCCCGACTCTTCTATACGCTGATGACGTAAAGATATGGAGGGCGATAAAGTGTCCGGAGGACTCAGATAGACTGCAGGCAGATCTAAGGCTTCTGGAAGACTGGGCGGTAACCAGTGGCATGACTTTCAACCTGAAAAAGTGCAAAGTAGTGAAGTTACGCACCTGTAGACTGCAGAATGCAAGTTACACCCTGTGCAATGAAAGCTTGTCCTGCTCAACGTCGGAACGTGACTTAGGTCTAGTTCTAACGGAGAAAATGGACACAAGCGTGAATTACACGGGGGATGTAGCGAGGGCATATGCGGTCATACACTTTACACATAGACAATTAGGTGCACTCACTCCTGAGCTCTTTCCAAGGTTGTATAAAACATACGTCAGACCGCATCTTGAAGTGCATAATATCATTGCACCCCACTGCTTAAAAGAGACGCCAACCTCTTGGAAAGAGTCCAACGACAGGCAACAAAAGGAGTGGTTGGTCTCCGAAATAAACCATATGATGAAAGGCTGAAGAAATTAGGCCTATTCACACTCAGTTACCGTCGCCTGAGGGGGGATTTAATCACTGCCTACAAAATAACAAATGATCAGAATCACCCAAACAAAGGTGTTCTGCCATTGAGTAGGTATAGGCTCCCCCTCGTGGAAATCCTAGAAGGATAGCTCATCAGAGGGCAAGGACCCGGGTGCGCTCCCACTTCTTTTCCCTGCGGGTTTGCCGTCCCTGGAATTCCTTACCGGCAGATGTAGCTATGGCACCATGTGTGGACGCCTTTAAGCGAAGGCTGTACAACCATGCAGCGACACAAGGACTGCATCCAAATGGCCTATCCTCTTAAAATCGCACATACCATTCAAAGGTAGACAATTAAACTGGTCGTTTTACTTCTTTACATTCTCTTTCGTCTTACTCTCCTGACAGCTTTAACTACACCTATTATTATTATTATCGTTATTACTGGTATATATATATGTGTACCGGTTGACTGACTGTTGTTACGTTTTCTTATCCTTTCTCTGTCTGTTAGTCTGAATACCTTTACTAATTATATCTATTATTATTATCTCTTTTCCATTGACGACGATACCGAAGGACTAACTGGCGAAAGGATCAACTCCATTCACAGTAGTAACAGTCTTAACACACTTCATACTACAAATCCCATATAATTAACCCCAGCACTACTCCTGTTGGAGTCAACCAAAGCTACGACAGTCGAGTGGCGGGACGAGCTACACAGACGTTTACCGAAGATCAGGAACCTCTACCTCACAATCAAGAGGCGAGCACAGAGAAATGAAATTGGGATGTACCAGCTCGTAAAAACGATATTGGATATTGGATATCTCAACCTATATTATCTACACTACAACCTATTAATATTATTTTTATTATTATTATTCTACTTTTATGACTACACCGAATGACCATCGGGTGTTAGGTCAAACTCCATTCACGGCAGCAGCTGAGTCCTAACATACTGCACACTACAAACCACAATCTTGACCACTCCTCGCACCACTCCTCTTGGAGTCTACCAGAGCTAAAGCAGTCGAGTGGCGGGATTTATTACGCATCACCGAAGATCTGGAACCTCTACCTTACAATCAAGAAGCGAGCTCAAAGAAATCACTGGTTTATACTAGCTCGTAATCAGGATATTGGATATTGGATCTTGTAAAGTCAGTATCACCATAATGAAATTGAATATTGTATGTAATGACACCGATATTTCAAGCAGTGCGTTCCGGTATTTTTGTGCTCGGTTCTAGATCGGTAGTCATTTACAAGTGACTAACTGTCCTTAGCATATTATTGCACTCTTAAAAGATATAAGACTATGGATAAACTAGTTTTTACGCAGTTATTATGATGTTTTTTTGATGTAATGGAGTCATATAGTAACAATGTACCCAGCTAGCGAAATTCGGGAGAACTACAGAAACTTTTAGCGGGGAAACCACGAAGAACCTTCAGCCTCACATGGGGATTATGGAGTTAGCTGCTCAGTTTTGTTGCTACCAGTGTCTGTGGTGTTCCGGGAGTTTCGGGAAACTAACTGTATTCGTTTGTGTTATGATTTATATTGAAGTATTTATTTAACTGTATGTTGTGAAATAGCATACCTTAGGGTTTCATTTCATTTCACAGCAATTTTGGTATGCTTTACTTGATAGTAGTGACAGGCTGGCTTCACACCAAGAACTAAATATATTAGTGAACTCCTTTTGGAGTCAGCCAAAGCTACGACAGTCGAGAGGAGGGACAAACTTCTCAAAAGTTTACAAAAGACCAGAAAGCTTTACCTCACAACCGAAAGCGAGCACAAAGAAATCGAATTGGTTCACACTAGCTCGTAAAATATGATATTTGATTTTAGAGGATCATTTTACTCCTATACGTCCCCAGTGGAACATAGGGCTTCGAGCTAGAGCCTTGGAGTTTCGGTAGCAGTGGTGTTTATTTTCACAGAATGGTGTTGATAGCCCTATGCTCAACCTCCTCTCATCACCAATATCATTACTGGTTTGGCGAGGCAAAGGAGTGCGTAGGCCGGGGGTCGAACCCCTAACCACCTTTGTGGTTGGTGAGCACTCTAACTCTGTGCTACTGCCGCACTAGCTGGTGAAAAACGATAGTGGACATTAGAGCGTAGTGAGCTGTTACTGAAGATCAACGTAATGAAGAACCTGGACATGCGTACTTGTTATAACATTCTGCATGATTTCTCATCTATGAATCTTGCTCTGTCAGACATTATTGGATATAACTGTAGTATTCTAACAATCTGTACTCATCTAACCTCATTCACTCAACTAGATGTTACATTCCTTTGTTTTAAACAAATCCGCATTGTCAAATATATTACGTGTTTAGTTCTTAACTGAAACATCAGCTCCCGTTTCATTTGATACTGACTTTCATTGCAGTCTGACGTCATTCCCCGCCCACAAAATAGTCTTCATCGGTCGAAACAAGCGCAAGTTTAAGACGTTGACAACATAACTGATTAGAAAAAAAATATTTGTTGCATCTTACTGCATCTAATACGTGTTTTGAACATGGTGATGGCAAGTCTTACCACATGGCGTAACTCTTTTGCTTGTGTAAATGCCACTGTAAAACCATTACTGTTATTCGATGGCATACACTTGGGTACGATATCTTCGGATTAAAAGAACTCACCAATTATAGTCACTTTGGTATGAATGAAGATGGTGTTAAAATTATGTGGTTGTTTTACAATTTTAAACGTACTGAGAAGTTGAAAAAAGAGTAGCTTTCCGTCGATCACTGCAGCTATCATACATAGCGGTTAGGACGCTCGCCAACCATGCACATGGTCCGGGGTTCGATCCCCGGGCGACGCACTCCCAAGCCTCGCTAAGCCAGAAATAATGCTGGTGAAGAGGAAAGGTTGGGCATGAAGCTAGCAACCCCATCCTGTAAAATAAACACTGCTACAGAAACTTCAAGCCTCTAGCTTGAAGCCCTATGTTCCACTGGGGAACGTGAAGGAAAAAAAACATCATACATTAACTTTCTGCTAATAATTACTGCGTGACTGAATCATCCAACCACTGACGTCTGGTTCTTTTCGATTCTCAGAATTTAAAGGCGATTGTTTTTCTGTCTGGCTGAATTTCATCAAGTAATGTCTCCTGTATGAGTGACTTAAAAGAATTAGCTCCAAAGAAATCAAAAGTGCTGTGTCATAATACGTTACTTAGCAGACGTGCAAAAAAAATCAGCAATGTGTTATATGTTTATTGATGTCGTCACTGGCTTTCAAAACGCTTAATTTGGTCTGTATTCCTTACTCATCTCTCCTTTTGGTACTACACTGAGATAAATGTATGTTGGGTTAGTGAGACTTTTCGTTTATCTGCAAATACCATAGAGTCACTCACCTTGCGAATACTTAGCGTTGATTCGATAGGCAAATACTCAGTAATCAATCCCCCGCCTCGCTCTTTCTACCTAACTAAATTGGATTTTAGGCCTTTCGTCCTATCCTAACGTATAGCGTGATTATAAGTCAGTGCATGCTTTGCTTTCCGAGTAGAACGTAGGACTTCAGCAACACATTTGTGTTTCACTCTGTTCTCTGCCGCCTTTTTTAGTTGGCTCTACGACTCCCCGCAATCTTTCATTTCCTCCGCACATGATTTCCATGTCACACTGAGATACTCAATTCATCATTGTCCATCCGATAGCATAACGTGTGATGTTATTTGAAGATCTCTTCAGTATTGATGTTTTTGTTGGATTACTTAGATTACAAAGAAGTGTCAGTCTATGTTTGGTTAAATTCTTGTGTTCAAATATTCTGGCTCACTCCATTCAACCATTTATTGAATGCCAGCGTCTGTTTACTGTCTGAGTTCTTTATTGAAGTGGATTACTAATCAAAGTCTTGGGTCAGTCGTTTGAATGTTTCACCAATAGATATGACAGGAAAGGACGTAAACTATAAGTATAAGAGTTTCAGAGGATAATTTTGAATGCAAACGTAATAAAAACTTTTTCTTAGTTAACTTATGGTGAATCTCAAATACTTTTATCACACTGAAGTCGTATTACCTCTTGCTTAAAATACTTATGTGTATAAATACGCCCAGGATGGCGGTGGACTTCGGTCTTCCTCACGAAATGCTCTCGTATGGACATGCAGCCATAGCCTCTGCCAAATAACTCCTGTTCACTGCCTTTACGCGGTGAGAGTGTTCTTCACAAAAGTTGAAGAACATGCTAACGTCTGGCGTTTGCAACCGGATTGGTAGACATACTCGTCTACTTGGTGGATGGCTGGAAAACCCCGATTCCAAACCTGTGTGTGCGCTCCAGAATCAGAACGGAAACCATGGGAACGTAGCTTCTGGCATTGATTCATTGCCTTGTGGATAAAAACATATCATAGGTTGAGCGGGGATGACTGATTAAGGCAGATGCCTGCTTCGGTTTGGGGGTGCATGCAGCATGCCATGCCTCACACAAAATATTAGATTTTGTGTTGCGCATCACTTGGTACCCATAAGGCACAAAGTTTGTGTCCTGATAATTTATATATATATATATATATATATATACTATATTGTTATATTGATAAAAGTAATTAAATGGCGTTTCTCTCGTTTTTACTTTTTAAGAAAGAAAATGGGTGGTAGTATGACTAAAATATTGCCTGGCTTATACATTGGAGGCTTTGATAATGCTAAAAATGAAGAGGAACTAATAGCAAATTGTATATCTCATATTCTTGTTGTACAAAATTCTATAAGTGATATTGATAGGGTAAGTTAATAGTTATTCATTATTACTATTATTTCTCTTAGTTTGTTTACTTTATTTCAATTATTCAGTGTAAAAGGGGTTTTGTGTATGCGTTAACTCATCAGTTTTTTCTCAAAAGTGTGTACCATGCTAAAATGGTCACTTGGATAGTGTTTAGATAAAAATGCTTTTGCTATTTTAACTATTCTGGTTGTCTACTCTGAGGAGTTGGGGTTTTGAAAGATTGTCCCCTTGTAAATTGTAAATCTTGACTTACCCTGTAGTATGGTCTCTGTAAAGACACGACTAGAACCATTCCAAACAGACTATGCGCATAATCAGCCACAAGTACTTGTCTCCTGGGCTCTACGATCATGCAACACTAATTGCCTTTCCCTTTCAGACACTTCAAGAAGAAGTCAATTTACACGGTGTAGAAAGCCGGGAAGTAACAACCTCATCAAACACTTCAATTTGTTCATTCATTCTCTTTAGTCTAGTTAAATTAAAAGTATCATAAAACTGTGATGAATCGGTTCGACCGTATTGATTAGTGACCTTCAGTAAAAAAGAGAACAAGTCCATATTTGATAACTTTGTTTAATATTATATTGTAATATAGTGTTGTTAGTACGTGTATAACGTTTTGAGAACAATTTATTGCCCATAATCCTATCAATGTATTCACGCGATCTCCTGACTTCCTTTACATGGCGTCGCTCTTTGCTGTCTTTGATTACAATTTTCTATATATCTGAGATAGATGTTGCATCATTTCGATTGCACGTGTTTAGTGTTGATCTGATGAACAAAGACTCGATGATTAACCTCTCTCTCTCCACCTAACTATATTACTTTATAACACTCACTCTGTCCCATCCTATCGTGTGATTAAATGCGAGTGAATGCATTGTAATGTCCAAGATATTTTCCAGATTACTTAATTTACAAGGGCCAATAGCTTTACAAGGACCAATAGCTTTGACGAAATTTTTATGTTCTGATAATCAAATTGAAACCGATCGACTAGCAGTCATTACATGTTACTTAGTAAATTATATTTTTCTAAATTGGATCTATCTGGTCCTTAAGCTGACAAAAGATATCTTTGAATAGGTTGAACAGTTTAGATGCAACCCGAATTCTATCCATATTAAAAACCTTAGATATACAGAAAAATGGAAGAGGTTTGTGCATTTCTGCGTTTGTGTGTGGGCGGTCATCACCACCTGGCTGTCCACACCGTGTTAATTGATTTTTCCCCTGGAATACCTGAAACAGAAGGAGGGGAACCCAGGGGGACAATTTCTTAAGGCAAGTCACACGCCTCTCTTTTTAAGTGGTTTTCAGATTTTTGTCCGTATGACTGCTGACTATGGACTGCTGTAGAACAAGTAGGAATGTGCAGTTTCCGAGTTCGACGCATTTTAACCCCCAACCCTCCTCAGAGTGGAGAGGTAGCATATCTAGTTTGTTAGTAAGTGCTTTTAGTCTAACCGCTAATAAAATGACCTTTCTAGTATGATAAGACTTACAGAAACATTCTAGCCGGTGTAGCTCGCCGGGTCACTGAAACATACAAGCCAGATCCCGACGCCGAGGTCGAAGCATAATAAATATTTTGACTGTACAAAGGTTAAACATACATTATACTGACTTGTTTGATGGAAAGCCGCTTAAAAAGTCTGAGTCATTGATGATGCATATTGATAAATGCTAAAGAGTCCTTTTTGTAACCTTATTGAGGTTCCGTCAGCAACCAATCAACCAGGACTAAAGCAACTTTCCAGTGATGAAGTGGTCACAATATACAACTTCGCTCTATCTTTGAACTTGGAATCGGTGCAGATAATTCCTGTACCACCGTCTTACATTTGACTAGGGGTGGTCCCGAATATCAAATATACAAACACTTTTATACCAGGCATTTATAAGACTTTACACTTTGTTTTAGTCTTTACCTAGAAGGAAAATATCATTTGCGTACTACAAGTTAATGAAGCCTTTATCTGATAGCAAGTCAAAATGTGAGATGTCGAGTTCTAGGAGAGTTATACCTATCATTTCATCTATAATGAAATCATATGAAAACTGTAACATTAGACATCCCTGACGGACACAATCATTTGTAGTCAAGCCAGATAAAAACTCAGCGTAAGCTTTTACATGCCTACAGCAATTCAAATAGAGTGCCTAGATTCAGGTGATAAACTTTCTGGTGCTCATATTGTAAAGTAAGTAAATAGTACTTTCTATGTACTCACTTCATCACTAAACATAACCATAACATCTAATGACTAATGGAATTCACTTTTGTATTTAGGTCAGTAATTATGACGGCTGTTGAACATTGGTAATTGTTTCTTCTTTCTAAAACCTGTTGAAAGGTGATTTTTTCAGTGCACTCTTGACTGCACCCTGAAACCTGCCTAGTGTTTTCGACCTTTTCATTCGCGAACCCAGCTTAGTCTTCGCAGAACTATGAATCCTAGAATCGTGTTTACTATGTTTGTTGAACTGATCTCTATATGATTGTAGCTATAAGATTTGTTTCTTCTCCTATAAACTAGTATGGTGAACATTCTACCCCAGAGATGAGGCTGTTATATTCCCATACACTGGGTAATAGTACCTTAGTTAATCTAGTGCATAATTCATCACCGATACCCTTAAACACTCCTGGAGTCGTAACATAAGTTCCTATTGCTTTGAGGTTACTTTTATAACCTCAACTACTGGTTATCAATAGCCTTGGCTACTGGTTCCAATGCTAGGCATTCTCAGGACAAATATTGCTGTCAAATGCAGATGCGTTTAGTTATTTCTTTCTTTAATACAGAAGTCATATGCTGACTAGGAAGACTAAACACCTAAGGGGTCTATAGTTGCTTGTTTTTTACATATTTTCAGTCGCAAGTGCATATGTGTACAGCCTAATTAATGTATCGTCGGAATCTAAGTGGGTGTTCTGCTGATGATTTATCACAAATTGGCTTGTTTGTATCCAATGGCTTTTTGTCGACAGTCGTCAGATGAGACAATGTCTGTCCTTATGCTTGAATTTAGTGCCGGGAAAGAGTGGATAGTTATCTGAACAAAATTATAATAGACGATCACAGCTGTCGGTTCTTCAGCACGGGCCATTATAGATGCCCTCAATATGAATTTATATTTGGCCCAACTCCTCTACCCAGGCGTTAAAACTAACTGCCTATAAGACTATTTCTAAATGTTTTGCATTTCTCAGAACACAAGATAGCTTCTGGCAAAACTCACTAGTGACTTGCCCTATTCAGGTAGGTAGTTGCCTGGGGTTCTAGTGAGAAGTCGTGACCAGTAGGGTGCAGCAGGTCGGGCGTGAGGACAAATACTCGCCGAAGACATTGGCTAGGAGTCGCGCTATGTCGTGAATTGGCAGAAGTTAGAATTCATGGACCATTGGATCGGGTCCCAGTGGCTTAATGGTATACGAGCTCGCCTTGTAACCAGAAGGTCCTGGGTTCGAATCCCGGTGGATGCGTACCGATGGAGAGTCCCAAACTAGGACGAAACAGCTGTGCAGTACTCTCAGGTTTTCCAATGGTTCTCTAACTAATGTCAGCTCATGATGAAAATCCTAAAACTCACTTTGTGCATCGTCAGAATTCCAGTCAATGAGCGCACAAACGAAGATTACGAAAATGCATCGATGATAACCACTATCTTTACTTTATTCTTACTAACCTGCAGTTAAAGAAAATTTAATGTTTATTAACTTGGTGAAATTTCGCAGACAACCGCATGAATGACTGAGGACCGGGTTAGTCAAAACTTCATTCGTCAAACAGACGACAGTGGATAAAGGCAGCACACTGTTTATGAGAAGGCTGCGCACTTGAGTGTCGTCTATACACATTGTGATTGGTAAATTTAAGTTTGCGTAGATGTGTTTTTCATGTAGTTCAAAGATGTCTAATGTCAGTTTCCATGTATCTGTGTAAGTGCATAGATTAAAAGCACTAAAAAGTTATTTATATTAAGTTTGCTAAAGACATTTTAAGTCGTTTACTGCACTGAACGTAGAAAGAATTATCAGGCAGTCGTCTTAATGATAATGAGGGACTAAATTACTTCAAGTTCATTAAAATTGTGTTAAACTGTAGTCATTGTGCGTTCAAGTGAAATTCATTATCAGTATCCTTTCGCTTCATATCTTAACCCTTCAACAGATTCGGGAATATAATCGTATTTACCGGCGTCTAACACCTGCCATATTTGTTAACATGAAGGCGGCATACAACTCCGTCGACCGAGAAGGGCTTTGGAAGTATTTGACCTTAAAGGTCACTCTATTTGAACCTAAACAACTCACGGTTGGTTGTTATCTGAAGTGATGGCAACTAGTAGTGACCATCAGTGGGGTCTACTGTCTTTATTTTGGTTTAATTTAATCGTAGACGTACTAATGGAATTGACCCTAACTAACTTTTTAGCGACTTGGATTGAAACACTACCAGGGAACACTTATCGATTTTGAGGATACTGGCGATATTATCCTCTCAGGTGAATATGCTGAGAAAGTGTGGAGTCTTCTGAACACTTATAACAGAAACCTTTAAATATTTGGCATGTCATACTCTCCTGTTAAATGTAACATGATGCTTCAGGGCTGGTCTGAGCCGATTTCTAGCTTAAAGATACAGAGTGAAATGTTTGAGCGAGTTAACTAATTCACTTATTTGGGACTGATAGCTGACAAAGTCTCAGCACGAATACACGGGTCTCGTGTGTCATTTGCCAAAATACGTCATTCTTGGCGTAGATGTGATAGCTGGCTATCGATCGAATGATGCTTGTACCGTGCACCAATCCGCTTTGTCCTTCTTTATGGCCGCCAGACATGAAGTCTTGACTGTTGGTTTGAGTCACGTTTGGAGGAGTAGACTGCTCGGTTGGACGCTAAGAACCAGCGGGTTGAGATTGTTAGAGATGTTGCTGAAAATCTTCCTCAATAGCGCAGTTGCATTCACTCTTTTTTGAGTTCCCGCATCCATTAAAGCCCCGTCTTTTCTCATGTTACTATTCTTTTTCTCTTACACTTCTGTTTGTTATAATTATTTTCAGTCTCTTTATTCTTCTTTTTTGTTGACCTTTGTGTGCTACGGGGAGTGTGTCAACTTCAGCTGTTGCACTTCTGGGCAAAGTCCTATGTTGAAGCTGAGTCAGTCAGTCAGTTATGAGTCCTAACTTCTGTCAACTAGCGATGTGTGGCATCACTGCCAGCCACTGGTTCTGTAACTTGTCATCTCGTGATCTTGAATTTACATAAAGCAGAATGATATCATACCATACCTCGTCAGCTGCATACAACGTATATAATTTTAAGTGTGTTTACAGAAGAATTTAACAATGTACTTGAAATTACACCATGATATCAGTTACTATGTAACTCTAAAATAATAAGCAAAATGTTTCCATAAGTTACACATAAATATTTATTTAGTACACAGAAGGATCAAGACGGTTAGCAGTGGTATAGATACTTCTGAAAAGAGGTCACATAATAGAGACTAGAGATAAACACTCAATAAGTTGCGTTATAACACAGTGAGTCCCACTCAAATAGTAACAAATATACTTGCAACCGGTTCCCTTTACTAGTTTAAAAGAAGAAAGCACGAATATATTAGCAGAATAATAGGAGCTCGTTTTACTTCGTGGATTCTTTTAAACTGCGTAGATCCTAAACGAAATCAATTCTAATTCATAAATTATTTAAATTAATCCCAGCGTGTTAAGAAAATCAAAACAAGATTTTTCTGGACGTTTCGCTGTGTAAGCCACAGCTTCTTCAGCAGATTTATTCGGATTTTTATTAGTCATCAAAATATATAGTCAAAATTTTTTACATAAATTGAAGTCAGTTTATTTGAAGGTCATTTGTCCATGGACATTTTTACCAATAGAAAATATGTAAGCAGTCATCACATATATTTGTAATGACTAATATCAAATTGTTCTTGTGTATACTCTTCTATAGTTGATTTGTAAAGATTAGTTTTGTATGAGTGTGTGTGTGTATGTATGTTATTTGTCAATTCTAAGTTTCAAAATTTCTGAACATACATACTTTTCACAGTGGCTTCGAGTTATATATAGAAAGCTTAGGCAACATAATTCCAAAGATGATGTAAGTAGACGAATTATTCGGTGTTAAAAAAGTCACCATCTATAGAATAATCAGACGCCTGGAAACAAGGATGGACTATAGACAAAATACAAAATAGAACAACAGAGTGACTTTATGCACATTATGGTGGAGAGGTCGGGAGGGCAAGGTGAATATTTTGGTAAAATTATAGGAAAGTGAAGTGATAGAACATGTTGACCACTTCACCTATTTAGGAAGTTGTATCAGCACCAACGGATTGATTAGTGACGAAATCACAGCACGGATCCAGAAAGCTCGAGCTGCTTTCGCTAACTTACACCGTCTCTGGAGTAGGCGTGACATCCGACTGTCAACCAAGGGACGTGTTTACTGCTCATCACTTCGCTCCGTCCTTCTCTATGGCGGTGAGACGTGGCCATTGAAAGCGGAAGACATGAAGAGATTGTCTGTTTTTGACCACAGATGTTTACGATCTCTTTCTCGCGTTAGGTGGTATAATAAGGTAAGTAATGTTGACGTTAGGCGTAGAGTGTTGGGCAAAGAGGGAAAATCACTCGAAGAGGCTATGAAGTTACATAGATTGAGATGGTTAGGCCACGTGCTGCGCATGCCTGATCATCGTCTCCCCCGACGGGCATTACTAGGTGATATAGGTGCAGGTTGGAAAAGAGTAAGTGGTGGCCAAACAAAAACATGGCATCAATCCATGAAATCCCTGACAGTTAGACTGAGTCAGGTAGAGAGATGCAGACTTCCGGGTTGGGGCCCTCGGGACTCTAAGAATCAATGGCTGGAGACAATAGGTGACATGGCTCAAAATCGTTGTCAGTGGCGCAGTTGTATTCAGTCTCTTTAACCTTCATACTCCTTTCTACCATTACTCATTCTGTTTCACTCTTATACTTGTCAAAACTCTATTGATTCTCTTCACTCATTTTCTTGTCTACCTTTGTGTGCTATTTGGAACGTGGCAACTCGAACTGCCGCACTTCGGTGCCAAGTTCTATGTTGAATCCAGACAGACAGACAGATAGGAAAGACAAATAATTTGGAAGATTTGGAAACTTAATAGTGAATTCAAGTCAGTAACTTAAAATTAAAATCAAAATTAAATGGAATGTTATGCATCAGGGAGAAATGCAAAAGCAAACGAACAAAACAATTGCGGTTACCAGAGTAATGAGTGATTAGCCACACTATCTTTCGGTACACAGAGGTTGGATCGAAGTCTGTTGATGGCACTAGCTTCTGCGAACTGAAGTAACCATGGATAATCATAGATATAAGAACAATAAAAATGAACAATACTTCCTTTAAACTAAAAGGGAAGGAGTTAAATCATAAGGTTATATGTTCAAATTGGAAAGAAAAGAGTTAAGTAATCACGTTACCCAGGTCAAATGAAAGAGTGATAACTGTTTTTTCTACGAGCACACAACTCTGATTGCTCACTTTTGGTGTATAACATTTGAAAAAAACTGAATTTTATGCTTTATGGATCAACCTAAAAGACTTCAAGATGTTTACTTCGCCAGTTGTATCGACAAGATGCCCAGTTTTTACCATTGAAATTATTTTTTCCGTAAGCTGTGGGCGTGGGCTTTGTTTTCCCTTCTTATTGCCCTTAGAATGGAACTTCTCGCGCAGATACGTGTAAGTTTGTATATACATTTAGAGTTCCACGTCCCACTACGGAATCGATATCAGTTAGAGAACCGTTGTAAACTAGGGAGCACTGAATTGAATACAGGACGAAGTCGTTTGGAGTTCTAGCTAGAAGTCGTAACCAGTCGGGGCAGTACTGAACAGCTGCCACCTCCTGGTTTGAGACGAAATCAGCAGTACGTACCAATAACACCATCACTGGGGATGGAACTCAGACGAGCCGTTTAACCATTCATTCAGTGTAACAGAATCTAATAACTCGTCAGTTCTAACTATTATCGATTCGTAATTTTTAGTACCACTAGCAGTTAGTGTCATCGGTGCGTACTTGTCCTCCCACTGAACCTGGTGGACCCTGTGTGTCATAACTCCTCACTAGAACTCCAAGACAACTTCATCCTGTAGTCAGTCCAATACTCTCTGGTTTTCACCGGTTCTCCAACTGATATCCATCCGTGATTAAATTTGAAACCGATCAAATCTCTACAAACTAGCACTTGAAAATAGTGTTATCGATGGTATGCTTCTCTAAATTTTTTCAAACTGATGCACCATCATATTGAAAATTTGTGTACAATTTAATAGTTTAACATGTATGTCATTGTCGAATGCAAATGATTTCACATTGACTTCAGTGGGGATACAATCAACGACACAAAATAAGTATTTTCACATTTACACAACAAGATATAGATATATAGGAATAGTAGTGAAACAGTCAATGGACCTGATTAACCATTACAGACAAAGATTACAAATCATACTGTAAATTTGATCTAGACAAAACAAATTCCTAGTTCAACATAAGTGACAAGGTCTGATGAGGATCTCATTAATCGGATCATGAACTGTACCAATTTTGTTCCTATATGTCATAACCCGGTCGTATAGATGGGAGAATACTTATTTTATGTTGTTGGTTGTACACCACTGAGGCATACCAAATTTTTTTTTTATTTAACAGTGACATCTTAAATATTATTAAGTTGTGCACAAATATTCAACAATAGTGTATGAGTGTGTACACGAAAGGAATTTGAATTCAATTTATCCCACAATGTTTATTCTTTTTACTATTAGATGACCGGAGGCAATCGGCCACAGGAAGCCTCGCTTGACCTAGGTTTCGTGCTAGTTGGCACTCACGGTCAGCAAGGCGTATCTGCAACCTTGAAGGGACTCATGTCGCGTCTGAGACTAGAGCCCGCGTCACCCAGTGCTGCCTGCAGTCAGAGACGTTACCACTGAGCTATTCTGGCTCACGATTGACCTCCTGTAGGACTGTATTGGATATTTTGATTGGACACTAGTAACTAGTCAGTGACTAGTGTAATGTATCTAGTGTAATATGCCTACAACCATCTAATACCAACAATTCACAATGCACCGTGATGGCGAGCCACCTAGCATGGTGGCTACATTGCAAAATTGACTGATAGAATTCAGTCTGCACCAAACAAAAAGACTAGACACATTACACTAGTTACTGACTAGTGTCCAATCAAAAAATTATTCTTTTTACTTTACTAATTGTATGAAATTTGTATAAATTTGCCTATAAATTAATAATATGAAATAAACACTACGACAAGAAGTCCTCAGTATACAAGATCTTCATGTCTACGGTAACTAATGTTGTCTAGGCATATCTCAGTGAACAGCCACTTAAGCCACACCTGTGTTGTGTGAGCGTTAATGATACTGTCTTACTACCTAAACCTACCTTGGTTGATGGAGACGGTTTCAATCCGTGTGACACATTGGTTGAAATTCGGTGTTAATAGTGACATTATTTCATTCTGTCATTTGACTGAGACTTTTCAGCTGAGGATTTCGCACACAGGTACAGCAGTGCATACGACATACAAAAGTAGCGAAAAATAACTCAAAGTAACCATAAAGTACGCAACTGTGTGAGAGAAAGAATAAGAACACGGAGAATAACAAAGATTTAATCGACCTAAAAGATTACAAAGAGTGAATGCATCTGCCCTCGTTGTAAAGGATTTCGCGTCACATCACCAACAGTCTCAACTCATCACTTTTCAGTTCCATTATGGATAAAATTTTATTTTGATAAAATCAAACAGTGTTATACAGTAATATTTACTTATGACTTTTCGAGTACAAGTTACTTCTCATAATCATATCAAGGTACTTACACAACTTTCTCGCTTCATTTATATGCATGAATAAAAATTGATGATTAGACATTTGAATAAAATCAATATCTGATAAAGTACATTCGGAAATAGGACGTACAATAAGATATGAAAAAGGATGTTTTTATAGTAAAATAAATAACTTGTTAGAATGTAAATTGGATACGGTTTAACACTATTTATTATCCTCTGATTTGACTGGCAATAATATTTTCCATATCTTTGGTATTTGCGTTAAGTCACTTCTATTGGATGTGTTGGATGTAGACTCGATGACTCAGGAGTCAGTGATCAATCTCTCTCTCCACTTACCTATATTACTTTTTAATATTTTGACTCTGTCCCACCCTAATGTGTGGTTGTGTGTTAATGCAGGCAGTGTTGTAGCTGATTTTTTTTCTGAATTACTTATCTTCGCCGCATTAATCATTCTAACCTTCTCTAAATTCTTATGTTCTGACATGCTGACTACCCCTGATCTACTAGTTTGACCTATGTGGTTGACCTAATTCACAGTTATTGCAAGGTATTTTGTAAATTATATTATTTTGTTTAGTTGGGTCAGCTTGGTCCTTTAACCTACAGAGCCTACCCCTGAGTGAGTTTTTAGGTTTGAATGCCACCCTAATTCCTGCTTTATTGAAAATCCTACGTAGGGTCTCTGATGTCCCCTCCTTATATGGCATAACAGTAGTTGCCTTATGTTCTCTCTTATTTACATCATCATTACTAGTTTCACAATTATTTTTATTTTGCTTTTGGCCTTTTCTGATCTTTCTAATGAATTTTATAGGATAGTTATTTGACACCAACGCTTCTTCTTCTATCTGTTTCACTTCATCATTTAGGTTTTTTGTTTTGCTACTTTGTGCTATTGCTCCTTTTGTTAGACATTTAACTAAGCCTACCTTTATAGATAACGGATGAGTTGAGTCTTAATATCTATTAGAATGAGTTGGCCTTTTATGAACGCTGGTGTTCAGTTTACTTTCTTCCGTTCGTTTTATTTTACAATCTAACATGGCTGGTTCTCCTTGTTCATTTTCCGGTTCAAATGTGAGTTTTATTCCCTTTACTAGTGAGTTTATGTATGTGAAGAAGCTAGAGATATGTTCTGTTTTTAACACTGTGAAAGTATCATCCGCATATCACCATATTTTTGGAGTAGGATTAAATATATTAAGTTCAATATTTCCCCAGCTGTCCATAAAGATATCTGCTACGATAGGGGATATGGTGATCCTTGCCATTGCTACACCTTCTGTTTGTCTATATATTTTGCCTTGGAATTTAAAGATAGTAGATGTGAGGCATAACTGAATTCCTAAAATAATCTCAATGGGCAACTTCTTCCTATGGGTGAGTTCAGGATCTGCAGTTCTCTTCCAACTGCTTCTAAGGCCATATTGATTGGTATATACTTTGCTCTAAACGTCATCAGTAAATATTACTGTATAACACTGTGAGACTTCATCAAAATAAATTTTACCCATAATGGAATTATACTCTACCACAGTGCCCAAGTCTTATCCTTGTATCAATAATACCTATGATCAAAGAAAATTTACCTCTTCAGGTATTCCGCTTTCAACTATGACGTATCACAGCCTTAAACAAAGGTAGAGCGTACTACTGCGCAGTAAAGCATCCGTTGATCGATAACTGGATATCATGTCTACACCAGAGATGACGTAGGCTGTAAAATGTTATGGGAGCCTCTTGAATATGTTCCGAAATTCCACTAGCTTTTGATTGGACACTAGCTGTCAGTAGTCCATTAGGGCTTATGCAACTTCCGGAATAAGTGAAGTGGTCAGCATTCTCAACCACTCTGCTTCATATTTTTAAATTAAGCTTCTATGCAGATTATTCCTACAGCAATATTTTACATTTGACAGGGACGAATCACGTGCCGAACATACCAGGATTGCTGCCCATGGTGTTCTGTCATTAGTTGCAGATGAAAGTAACAAAATACAAGATATCACTTACACTAGATTAGTGAGTGAGTGAACAGAATGTTTAATCATCGGTGATTTAAAGTGTCTATGGTGCTAAATGAATAGTTGGGATCATTTAAAAATTGTGGGTTTGTTTCCTATCCATTACCTCAGTGACAGTCTGTGTTCGCCTTGTATTCTGATTTTTCCCCATCTCAACTCTTCTCGTGACCTGTTTAGTTTGAGTTGTCGATGAGTCAGAATGTAAGGTGGAACTAACCTCAATTCTTAGTAAATACAAACTCAAAATCGCAAGAGTATCTTAGTATATTGATATACAATCACTGAAAGACTGAAAACCACCAGGGAGTACTGAACACAGCTGTTTCATTCCAGTTTAGGACTCTTCATTTTTTCACACCCGCGACTCTGTCCTAAAAGTTGGTACGTTAGCATTCGGCCATTAGGCCTGATTCTTGGTGGTACCATGGCTGTGGGCATATGAAGAGTTCTAAAATAGGACGAAACATGTGTGTCCGATGGTCTCTAATGATTTTCAATGTTTGTCTAACTGATTTCGGTTTGTAGTGTAATCTAGCTACGAATCAATCAAACATTCACAAATCAAAACTTGACAAATTTTAAGATTATTGTTAGCTGGTTAGAGGCAATAGGCAGGAAGTCGTGGTATCATGCTTGTCAAGAAGGCGTATCTGAAATCTTGAAGGAACTCATCCCTTCTGGGATTCATACCCTCTTCACCCAGTGCTTCAGTCAGAGACGTTACCATTGTGGTATTCGGGCTCGTGAATGACCCCTTGTAAGACTGTAAGGGATACTTTGATTGGACACTAAGTAGTAACTAATATCGTCTGTCTAGTCCATCGTTTGGCGTAAACTGAAATCAGTCAGTCAACTTTGGAGCGATTCAAAGTGCACTGTGATGGTTAGCCTACTAGCTTGGTGGCTATCCTGTGAACTTGACTTATCGAATTCAGTCTACACCAAACGGAGGAATAGATGCATGACTTTAGTTACTACCTGGTGTCCAATCAAAGTTTAACATTGTTCCTATGATTAGTAACACAATGTGGGAATAATTAAACTTAAAGATAACAGTAGTTAAACCAAAGGAGAGTCCGGTTAATATTCATTAGTAAACTAGTTATGTAGCAATGTGACGATTTAAGGTCAACTGGAATAACCCTAAATTTTATTTATTTTTATTACAGCTTGATGCCACACCGTCTGGAATTTTCATCATGGATATCGGTAGTCCAAATTTTGCAGGCCGACCATAGATATCGGGTGTGCGTCGGTAGGGGATCGAACCCCGGACCATGTACATGGTCGGCGAGAGTCCTAACCACTGTGCCACCGACGCACAGTAGGTATCAAATAAAAAAAGAGGTTCAACCGAATGGTTGTTTAATCAGATAAATGAGAAAGAGTTAGCTAATCAAGTTGTCAGAGCAGGAAGGCATTGATATCTGCTTCTCTGTTTGAGCACATTGGTCTCAGCTACAATCTTTTGTTAGCTATTGTAGTTCTCGGAAATGTGATAGAACTGAGATTGCTTTGTTTGCCTAGTTTTGCTAAAGATTTTAAGATGTAAAACAGTATATTTCATACTAACAGAATGTCTGCCTGTTCCACCAGCGGTCCAAGCGCTTAACTTATAAACATTGGATTATGCGTTGGTATCCTACTCCATCTATTTAAATGTCGGTCGTCAAGTAGTATCACTAGGCCTTACACGATAAGTGTGGCACATTGTCATCTGTGTATGGAGTTGTTGGTTAATACTTCAACGTCATTTCATTCTACTGCCTACTGAAGTGCTCCCAACACAGACTTGGAACAGACTTTTCTTCAAAGAATTGGTAATATTGTTCAGTCGTTCAGGTTGAATTAGGTAAAAAGTCAGGATTTGAACCCACAACTTGCTAGTTGTAACGAAATCAATTATCCATATGGCTGCATATCACCAGTGTATGACATTTTTCCTGTTAGTTGCTTCCACCACGTAAGTATGCAAAAATTAACTTAGATGGTTGGAGGCAATAGGCAGGAATCACCACACCTAGGTTTCGTGCTTGGTGGAATTCGTTGGGAAGGCCGTGCCTGAACTCTCGAAGGAACTCATGTTCTCTGGGGGATCACTGGGGTCACCCAGTGCTTCAGTCAGAGAGGTTACCACTGACACATTCCGGTTCGCGACAGACCTCCTGTAGGACTGCTTAGGATACTTTGATTAGCCATTAGGTAGAACTCAGTCTGCACCAAACAAACATAGTTTTCCTGGTAAGATAAATATTACTAATTGCGTTAGTAGTATTTCTCTTACGAGGAAAACTATGTTAGCACTTGATGTATGCTGGCTGTTTACTACTGTTCCATTAAATGAAACAGTATGCTTCATTTGTAATTACATAGACTTACATAAGGTGAACATGGCAATGCCCACATCGTACCTAAACGAGGTCGTACATAAGTTATTATAATTGTGAATGTATTATTATTTTTTTTTAGGTTCCGAGTGGAATATAGGACTGCAACAACACATCTCCACTTTCTTCTATTTAGTATTGTCCTCTTCACCTGGGTCGACGAATACTTGTAATCTCCCATCTCCTCCAACTCACACTATCTCTTCAATGGCCCCCTCGTACTGATGACCCACTCGTCGCTTCCCATTAGGATTCCACTCGAGCGATGGCCTGTCGCATGGTGTCATTTGACGCTTTCCTCATTGGCGGGTGCCCAATCCATCTACATTTTCTCCTACATATCTGTTGAACGATCGGCTCTTTGTTGGTTTGTTCCCAGCCAGAGTTTCTTGTTGCTAATTCTTTCTGGCTGGCCATTTTATCTTCAGTATGGCGCCCGCGATGGGGGCAGCTGTTGATAAAAGCCTTTAGCAGTCTGTTGGAAATCGTTTTCGTGACACACAGTGCAAGTTTCTAACCCGTATAGAAGAACCGTCTGACTGACTACACATATGTGTCGAAAATCTGAAACTAGTTCTTTATGCTGCTGAGTGCAGATTTCCAAACTGGTTTCAGGTGGATGAAGGTGTATCTTGCCTTTCCGATTCTGGCTTAGGCATCTCCATCCGTTCCGGCTGCCTGTAGTTGAAACGATGCTTCCTAGATAAGTGAAGGAGGCAACCTCTGTTGAATCTCTCCTGTTGACGGTGATCGATACTGGTTGTTCTTGCTGTTGGTGGTGGTTGGTTACCCTTATCACCTCCGTCTTGTCTATGTTCACCTGGAGTCCTCTCTTCGCTGCTCACCTCTTCTGACAGTTTGTTGGTTTTCGCCTGCCTTCAAGTCTTCGAGTTTGTGTGACATTAAACATAAATCATCCACGCGCGAAATCCAAATCTTCTAGAGTCTTCTTATCGGTGGTCCATCGTATTCCAATCTTCTCATTCCTAACACACAGTTTGATGCATAATCCAGTCCACCACAATTAAGAATATCATCAGTGTTGATAGACATTACTGTCCTACTCCCGAATTCACTTCGAACACCTCAGTGAGTTTTCTGTTGTGGATCAGCTGTCACGTGGGACTGTCATATACCTGTTGAATGAGGTTGATTCAGACTTAGGCACTGTACGCCGCAGTGTTGAAGTAGTTTCCAAATTGCTTCTGGTTCAACACTGTCTGTTGAAGGCCTTTTCGAAGTCTATGAAGTCAAGGTAGAGGTTTGACTGCCATTCTATGCTTTGTTCGATGATGATGCGTAAAGTAACAATTAGGTCAGCATATGACTTGCCTTTCCTGAATCCAGCTTGTTCCGGTTGGTGGAGTTCTGTATCCAGTGCATCTTTTATTCTTCCCAGGATTATGCGACTTAGTATTTTACTTGGCGTGGACAAGAGCATTACTCCACGCCAGTCCTTGCAGAGGCGTAAGGTGCCCTTCTTTGGTAGCCTGGGAAAGTAGCCTTTATTCCAATCAGTAGGCACCTTTCCTTCGTTCTAAACCTTTTGCAGTAATGTCGTGAGCACATCTGTCGCAGTCTCTGGGTCCATTTTCAGTGCTTCAGGGTGGGGGAATACCATCTGGTCCTTCTGTCTTCCCGGACTTCAGCTGCTAGATAGCATGTAAATGTATACCATACCTCAAAAATTATTTCAAATCAAAAGACGTGTAGTTTTTCTTACCCACACAGTTATGGAACAAGAGGTTTGCATACAAAATAGTTAATAATCTAACAGAGTTTATTTATACACAATATGATGGAAAGTTAGAGAGGAGAGAGTGAGAGTAAAAAGAAGTTTTAAGAGTGAAATTATTACGCAAATAAATAATTAAGTAAACTAGAAGCTTAATAATGACTTCCGCTCTCATTGAGCTGTAATCATCATCAAATAATTATTGTGACGCAGCAATGAAGGGATTTCGTCTGTGTATTAATTATTTTGAAGAGTTGATGGAATGTTCCATGGCAGTCAGATAGTTAGCTGATGGACTTGCAAACACTTTCGTAAGTTTGATGCAAAGACTGTTAGAGATATACCCAGAAAATCTGGTACACATGCTCTCCTGTCCTATTAAATTGTTCAAAGTAATCAAGGGGAGCGAGTGTATGAAATGATAATCCATCATGTCGTAGGGTATATGGTCACCTACAAGTACTCCTTTCAGTCATCTGATAATAATAATAATAATAATGGTGATGATGATAATGATTATCATATAGTACCCTCTGATCTCTTAAGGTCTAATCGCATAAGAATAAATTATACTTGAAGCAGAATCTGCCCCTTCACTCGATGCTGATGATCAGATGACCAGCCAGAAAGGGTAAGCAACTAGAAACGCTGGTGTGTAGCGAAGCAACCAGCAACCTTTTACCCAGCAAATGTGCAGAAGGAAATGGAGATGAGCTGGACATACTCTGAGTAGACAATCGAGTGGTATCACCCACCGAACAGGTCCTTGAGTGGATTCCGGATTGAAGGTGACGAGTCGGATGTAGGTTTGAGAGTGACATAGAGGAAATGAAAGCTTTGTAGGCAGTCGGGGAACCCGCTAAAATGAGACAACAGAGGACAGAATACAATTGAGATATGCTACTAAAGTTCTGTATTCCATTTGTAACCCAAGGGATGAATAGTAATATAATATGATGAACTACCATTCTGACCTTGACTATTTGCACAGTTTGCATGGTGTAATTTTATAATCTCTCTGTCTCTTTCTCAACATTACCAACAGTTCAACTAACGTTTACATGTGAATTTTGAAATTCTTGAACATTTGCACTACTAGAAGTGAATCTAGATATAATCGTGAATTATTATTCATCAAAAGAAGTAATTTATTTCAAGTTAGGTCACGAGGACAAGTGAGAATCAGAGGGTAAAACTGAATGAGTGCTTCGTCCCATTCGATGACTCTTTTAGGGATCGATCACACAACAACTTCAGGTTACAAGGCAAGCCCACTGTCTATTCCTCGTGTCATATTTCTTGACCTGAAGGTGATATTCAACTCCGTCGACCGAGAGACACTGACAATTTCTGATCGTAAAGGGAACATCGGGAAAAGACATCTCACTAATCAAGGTACTCTACTCGAACTCATGAAACCGTGCAAGAGTTTACGGAGATTTATCATCTGAAGTGATGACAACCAGCGGTGTCCGTCAGGGATTCCCCATTTCTGTTTAATTTCGAAATTGTGTAGCGATGGGTGCGTACTACTACCGGAGAGTCCCACACTAGGACGACACAACTATCCATTATTACCTGGTTTTCAGTAGCTCTGTAAATGATTTCAGTTCATGATCCAACTTGAAATCAATCAAATCTCCTGACTTGAACCAACATTTGAATAAGTAATTTATTTGTTTATTAATCATAAGATTTCGAGAAAAAACAAACAAATCTATTCGTGTGATTTATCCTTGATTTAATAAGAAATTAATGCACTTTTATAGTCATGACTTGTCATATTATTATTTTTATTACTGCTTATATTAATTGAAGTATTATCGTGCCCTTCTCTTCCCCCCCTCCTTGCCTTTCGGTGTGTGCATAATATTGTGTAATGTGTAATTCTAATATTTCTTTGTTTCTTTCTTCCTCGTGTTATGTCTGTGATTCAAGCGTGCATTGTTATAGTCAGTCTGTCAATTAGTTAGTTGGTTAGTTATTTAATTGGTTAGTTGTCACGTGGTAGAAAAAAATCAATGTGAATTCATTAATCTTCTAACTTGTTTATTCTGTTTCTTTCTCTCATGAATAATAAAAAAAGAAATTGTAATCTCTTATAATATAATTGATAGAAGTGGTGATATATTATTAACTATAGCCTTTGCTTAGTATTCTATACTGTACATAACTCAGTAATCATTTATTTCTGGAATTATGTCACATTTAGTTGACTGTGTCGATACCAATGAAATGGACTGGTTTGTGTTTTAGAAAGCTTTTGACCTACTTTGTTGTTTGGTAGATGGTGACTAGGAGTGGAGTTCTCTGTATTTGGGACTGATTCGTCAGTTGAATGTACCTGAAATCCCCACTGAGTGAGTGATAGTGTTCCAAATGAGACTCGAACCCAGCCACCACCCAAAGCGTTATCCATTTAGGTCACTTGAGGCACCTCTTGTGCAATACGGGTATCAGGAAATTAATCAACACAGACACCGAATATTTCGGTCCAGTCTAATAAATCAATGGAAAACAATTTGTAACCCCTATTTATAAGTTTAGATGTCCGGTCATTCTATCGGCTTTTGCGTTGTTCTCTGGGACTAGTTAGCGAAAGTAAAGACGTAGTCAGTCCAAAATGTGGTGCCATAGAATTGGAGATGGTTGTCTTAGCAACTGTTAGTATGTCATGCATGATATCCTGATCGGGGTCCAGGAGATTATGCGACTCAGTAACTCGAAACTCCATCTCCTATAATCGGACTAGTGGACATAGAGGTCCACCTAGGGGAGCTGGAAAACCGTAATTCCAAGCATATGAGCTCCAGAATTCGAAAGAATTGAATGGCATATGGAACCTGTTACGGTCACTGACAACCGTGGGAACGCAGTTGCTGACACCGGTTCATCAGCTTGTGGATGATAATTTAACTCAAAGACTCGAGGAGTGGTCCCTTAATGCAACTACCTGCTTCTATTACTTGGCGTCCAGGAAGTATCTTAGCTCTCGCACGTATCATGAAACAATCAGTGAGAGACTATACTGGTGTACACACTATGATAGATTACTGCTTCAATCAGATTTTTAGCGATTTACTCCTTTTTGATTTAATTTTTTATACAAGCTGCTACCTTGAAGTGGTGGTCGGGCTTGAACACCGCAATGACCCAACAAGCTATACTGGCTGGAACTTATGTTCCTGCAGGTCTTACCATGCCAGAAAGGTTGTTTGGATAGTGGTTAGACTAAAAGCAGTTACCCAATCCAATCCTATGACTCCAATTAAATCACAAAATATCACGCCGGATCGGTCGGGGCCCGGATTAACAACGACCGCGCTTCCTGCTGCCGTGTCACAGGGCAGAAGTGATAAGTGTGCTACTGAGACACACCAAACGAAAAACAACAAACAAAAACAAGCCGCGTGTGACTGGCCTCAAGCAGTTGTTCCCTGGGCTCTGCGGTCACGCAACCAACTTCCACGGTGTGGGCAGCCGGGAAGTTACAATCGCCCTCATAATCCGAAGTGCACGCGAAACATGAACCGTTTTGTTTTATTTTTTACCGTGCTTATTTTCGGTGTCTTCACCTTCGTCAGCCTTTCGCCATTGTTTGAAATCTCAGTCTGTCCGTACCGTTTTCAGTATTTTCCGGAATCTTGACCGTCAGTGTCATATATATAACACGACTGTCTTGAAACCACTTGCTCGGAGATTTTCGTTCTCTTGCTAAAAGTGGAATATTCTTGATAAGTATGCTTACTCGTTTTCATTATATTATCTGTTTATTTCTCAAGTTGTTCTTTTTATAATTGAATTGAAATTACAGTGTCTAAATCTTTTTTGACAGGTATGCATATGTAGTAGCTTTTTTAAATAGGATTTATGAATTGTGTTTGAAATAAGAAACTAAATCATTTTAAAAACTGGCATAACCATGCAATTACTTAGTTTATGTATTTTAAAAGTGATAAAGTTTCCTCTCGTATGAATATTTTCCTCATTCGTTGCATTCCGACTGAAACATAGGGCTTCAAGCTGTTATGTTTCAGTAGCAGTGGTGTTCCTTTTACGGTCTGAGGTTCCTACCGGCACACCTCAACCTTCCTTCCTTCCTTTTACAGGTTTACCACCAGCGGCTAAGTGAGGAATCGAATTCAGACCTCCCGGACTTCATATTGTCTGTGTGTTTGTGATTTCTTATTGTGGCCGTATTATTCTATTATGCTAATATATACTTCTAAGAATATCATCAATCTTTTGTAATCATGTTTACTACTTATCACCCATATCTTATCGATCGTAGACACACTCTTGAACTTGATAATTATTTTCAGTGTAGATTTTTGCTCATGAGCCAACATCAATTCGAGAATCGCTGAAAACCAGAGAGTACTTGGTAGCTGTTTCTTACTGGTGTGGGACTCTTCAGAAATGCGCACCCGATACATCATCAAGGATTGAGCCCAGGAACTTCAAATTACAAGGACCAGCTCTCTGGTCATTCAGCCACTTGGGTTGGAATTCTATGACTAACAAATTCTAACTTTGCTAAGGTGAGATATATGCTCATCGAAGGCATTGGTTTGCAGTAGCGCTATTTCCGGAACCAGATTCTATCCTGTTGGCTGAATGGTCAGTTGACCGGGGTTTGTAACCTGTATGTCATTGGTCCGATCCTTATTGGCGGATCGTGGGTGCGTCCCGAACTAGGATGAAACAGTTGTGCAGTACTCCGTGGTTTCCAGAGATGATTATCTGCTGAATGTTGTTTCTTAATGAAATCTACATTGAAGTTATTCACATCTCTGTAAACTTGTTGATGAATCATACCAACTGTCAATAACTTCATGAGTTAATGTTAAGTTTCGGTGTAATTACTACCAATCCTTTTCATCATGGAAGGTGGTGGTAGCTGAGCATGCGTAATACAAATCTTAGCCAACTTAATTGATAGAATTTATCAACCTCACAGACTTACTTCTACTTACTTAACTTTTTACGCCCAATTTTAATATTATTGATCATGCGGCTTCATCCAATATAACTGTTAAGATCTAAGATATACATATATGTATTTTGGGTTTCCCATTTCCATATTATTGCTTAAAGCAGTGTACCTGAATGCAAAAGACTTTGGATTCAGTAGTCAGTTACATTTATAGTATGATGTATTGTCATAAGTTAGCTGAAATCGGAGTAAACTACAAAAAAAGGAGTTAGATAGAGTGCACTTAACCGATCCGATCAAGTACAGTAAACATTAGATTATGTCACTTTCTCCCTCTCTCTTTCTACTCTAAACACTTTGGTGTAGAAGTAATCTTCGTAACTGATATTTTTATGTAATAGAAATAGGTGCGTTTCAAGGGCGAGCTTGTCGTTGATCACATTACAAATTTGATTGTTAGAAATCATTCAACACCAACACTTCTAAGGACTAGACTCATGATATTGTCGTTTTTGTTTGAACACTTTTCTATGTATTAGGCTATGATTAACACTGATACTGTATGAGACCTACCCAGTCTCCTAGGTAGTTAAATCACGAACTATTGAAAACTACCAGGGAGTCCTTTTTTGTGACTTTTCAACAATGCATACCCTTAGTTCTGCCAGACATTGGACACAGGAGAGCTCGTTGGTCATTCAGCCAGTGGAACGGAATCCAACTAATTCCAACTTCCGTCAGTTGACGAACATATAGGGCGACCGCCAGCCAATGTCCTCTGAGAGTACTTGTCTTCAGTGATGAATCCCACTGGTCACAAATTCCCATTAGAACTTCATGCAGCTCCCTCCTATTGTCAGTCGCTAGTGATTACTAGAATTACTAGAATTGATGGGCCATTGGATTCTCTCCCAGTGGTTCAATGGTCAGTGAGCTCTCTTTCTGACCTGAAGTTCCTGTACTGGGTTCGTACTGTGGAAGAGTTCGGAACTAGAGGGAAATGTCTGTCCAGTGCTCCCTAGTTTTCGATGGTGCTCTAACTGATGTCAGTCAGTTTTTTTATGGTAAAGTTTGAAGTCAATCAAATCCCTTCAGACCAACACTTGAATTTTCAATTTTTTCCCCTTTTTCTCGTTGAATTTATCTCTTATTGACTTTTTTTCGTTTTCCTCTTGTTTTCCTTCATTTCGTAAATCAACATCAATCATTGTTATAGTCAGTCAGTCGTAAATATTTACATCTTATTGTGAATGAAAAACTGGAGAATAGTTTGCTGAAACAAATTCAATTGTCCAATGATTTTATTCATCGTGCACGACTAGATAATGGCAATATATTAGTATGCAGGTAAGTGTAATAAATATGAATTATTTTTATAAAACAAATTTTCGAATATGATACTTCCATCCATTTAATAATGATAATAATTTTAATGGTTGCTGGTTCGGTGGTAGGATGCCTGCCAACAACTATATTGCAAGTGGTCGCCGTTCGACTCCTGGCCGACACTTTCTTAAACCTCGCTCAGTCGGTAGTAAGCTCAGTAAAGAGGGAAAGTTAGGCGTGCGTCTAGTAAACCCACGCTGTGATAAAAAAGAACACTACCGCTACACTGAAACTTCAAAGCTCAATCTTGAAGCCTAATATTCCATTTGGAACGTCAGTGGAAGGAAAAATATTTTTTTTTGATGATCAGACGATCTGGGATAGCCACTGATTAGTAGAGTACTGTTGAAGTAGTGTATTGGTCTCCGAAATATTTGAACTGGTGAAGTTTGGCCTACGAGCTCTTTAAAAGCTTGGGTATGAGACAGTCTGACCATCGGTTAACAATCTGCTCCTCTCCTTCTACCTAATTCAATATAATCAGAGAACTGCTTGGCAGGAGAAGACCGAACTAACTACCCATCTAGCGGCTAGTGTGACAATCTTAAATAGGAAGTAACGTAATCATTCATTCACACACATGATAGCTGAGCATTACCTGTGATGATTTCTGTAGTGTCTGGTACAAGTGTGCCAGACTAATAGTTCTGACTCGGGTGGTCTGATTCCTAATCCATTACACTAGTAATCTGCACTTATTGAAGACGCCATTATATTTATTATTATTCCCTTGGGTTCCTAGTGTAACATGGGGCTTTTCCAGCACATTCCCATTTCACTCTGCTCTCTGCAGTCCTTTCTAGCTGGCTCCATGATTGCTCATTAACTCTTATTTCCTCCTCCTCCTCACACAATCTCTTCCATGTCACCTGTAGAACCAGGCCCAACTCGTCATCATCCTTATAGTTTTCAATGATAAGGGTGTTCTATGCTTTTTACTTCATCTGCACTTCAAAGTCTTATATCGAAATTATGCCAATCATGTATGCAGTAATGTGTTGGTCAACAAGAATGATCAGTTTTCAGGTGTAGTAGAAGTGAAAATAATTAAGAAATGCAAGATTAGTTCACTTTTAAGATATTAGTGAAGATTTATAGCTCAGGTGGATGATTTTGATGTAGTTGTGTTCTCTGAGCTGAGTAGTTTAATTACGAAGCTACACCCATTGTCTTTCTGGGCAACATCTCGAACGCGTCAACTTCAATACGTAGTGAATTCATTTGAATTCATCATGAATTATACAATTCTCTCTACTGAAAACCATTATTGATCGCTTTTATTGCCTCGCATATTTTTTGATAAATTTGATTTATACTAATGTGTCTGTTGGTCGCAGACTTGTCTGAGTACTAGGTTTCTAGGAGTCCCTTGACTGCACTTTTTGTGTTTACACTGTTAAAAATTTCTATATTTTCTCGGTGTAATCGGTATCCAAAGCTGTACACGTGCATTGACATAGAAGAACACGCATCGTGTCTTTTGACTGCTAGTTTATGTTCGTGGACTTGGAGTCGAAGGGGAAACCCATTTGGATCAATACTGGTGTTTATCAAAATTGATGCAATATATTTTGTAGATGGTTTTGATCTAGTCTTCTTTTGCTGTTTGGTGGGTGATTTTGGTCTGCATAGTTATTGAGTAATGTGATTGTGTTGATTTATGCGTGATGCACATTCTTCAGGGTTTTAGTATTCTAGCCGTTACTTCAGAAACCCTATTTATATATAGTAGGATAAATTTTCTTGTGATTCCTTAGAATGGTTTCCTGCTTGTATTTGGATTCAACTTTGGACATTTCTTCATGAAATTGTATCCATTTTTCTTGAATATAGTCACTAGATGTTCCTCTTCCATCCTCCTCAGAACTGGTGTGCTCCGGTGTATGTTTTGACTCCCTTGAATAATGCTTGCTCATAGTTTCTTTTTTGCGCTGTTGGACTATTATTGTTCTTGTGGTCGAGTATTTGGTCTGTGTAGATTGATTATGTGTATACTTGTGTTTGATCACGCTGTTGATACAGGACATCAGATCGACACTGATAGAGCTTTCCAAGTTATTTATCTTCCTGATTCTCCACAAGCTCGGCTTTTGCATACATCACAAACGATATATTTTCTAAAGGAAATTTCTATAGACCCTGTCTTTGGTGTGGCTGTACATATAACATGTACAGAGTCTTAAAAATAATATTTCCCCTACCCTTGTTACTCCTACTTGACAGTGTTGTTTTTATTTTTATTATTTTCTTATACTTACTATTCTACTTAGTTCAATGAACCTATTTGCGTATGTTGGTATTCTCACGTAATTTATTCATATATTCTTCTTGAACATTGTTATTTTATGAGTTATTACCGATTGTGTTGCTAACCTCTACAAATTAACTGCTTTTGAGTTCCGTAATATTTTTCCATCCCTGATAGATATGGCTTGGCTTAGAAATGATGACTGATTGAAATTGACTGACATCACCTCGTGAATATTAAAATTTCGATTTAGAACGATGTATTAGTATGATTGACCGACTGACTAACTGAATTTCAACGGAGAACTTTGTTCAGAAGTGCAGCACTTGAAGTTGCCACACTCCATGTTACTGCACATAGGTAGAGGAAATAAGAAATTCAAAAGAACTGTTATGAGGTGAAATGCACATGGCGATACATGAGGACTTAATTGATCTCAATAGATTACAAAGAGTGAATGAGGAACAATTTTGAACCATATCACCAACAGTCTCAATCCATTGGTTCTTAATATCCCAAGGATCTCAATCAGTCGTCAGTCTACACCTCGCTACATACCTAGCTGAAGTCAGCAGCCGAAAACTTCATGGTTTGATGGCAGGTTTTGATTTGACTATCCTTAACCCTTCTGCAATCTAATCCTTTTTCAGATAACATTACTTATCGACAAAGGTGATGATTTGGCATGCTTTACCCATGACCTAGTCATCTTCTTACTTGGCAGTTTACGTTTAACCTCATTGTTACTGATTGTATTATGCCATCTAACACTAGGAACTGGACGTAGACACTAAGTAAATCGTGAAGTATTCTTAGAGTAAAGCTTATTGCCAAGTGGCGAGGTATACCAGTAACATCTATAATATAACATTCTGAAGGCGTAAACACACAAACACGTTACACTTGACGTATGACATCAGCTTCACTTGATGACAGTATGAATTCTCTGTTAAGATGTTTATTCTTTATTGTTCAACAAGATACGTCAGTGGTTCAATGGTAGGATGCTTGTCAACCACGTGAGAGGTCGAGATCTGACTCCCAACTTGACCATTCTTAAACTACCACTATCTGTTAGTGTAAGCCGGGTAAAAAGAGAATGTGAAGGTACAGTGAGGCTGATAAACTCACCTTGTAAAAACAACAGTACTACTTCTTCTGAAACTTTTAAGGTCAAAGCCTCAGTGTTTTAGTTTAATACTTGGGAATGAAAAACATATTGTGCAACTAGGTAAATACGAAAAAACATGTCTTTTTTAATTGGATAGAAGTCATTAAGTAAGGCAGATTCTCACTCACTGTTGACTGATCTTATTAGACAACTCATGAAGTGAAACACATAGAGAATTGTCGAAGTCTTGCAACTATCTTCAGTTAATATAGGGGAATTTAAATCGAAGCAAAATTTTAGGTCACGAAAGCACTTAAATCAGTTGCTTCCTGTTTATGCAATTGACTGTCCTACTTAGTCTTTTATGATACTTAGTGGTTGACTACCTACTTTTTAACCGCTTTTGCACTCTTCCTGATTAATTTTACAGTTTTCAAATTAAGTTATCCCAACCTATCTATGTATCTATATGTCTGGTTGCCTGCTGTCTACCCACGATTTTATTATATTTCCAATTTGAATTAAGTCAGAGATTAAGAATGATTGACTGATTGATTTTTTCTCACACTGTGTAATTCACTTGCAGTTTGAAAGAATAATCCTAAGAACATCTTTATCCTTTATTATTCTCCCTTCAACTTGGAGAACAATTTATCTTCTAGGTTCATCTCAGGTACCTAATGCATTTGTCTGGGACTTATTGGCTTTGGTGCTTAACGGGTTTGAACCCCACCCACCGTATTTGTCGAGTTTTGGACAGTAAAGTGGTTTCATTAGCCTTTATTGGATAAATGTGGCTCATTGCTAGCTGTTTGTAAATGCAAGTGGTTGTTGAGCACCCTTTCATTTTCATTTCAATGCTTCTCGGTTGTTGGTTTTCTATTGTCTGAATTATATTGGCTCACGACAAAAATTAGGTTAACAACAACGGTAAAAGCATCTGCCAGTCATCTTTTTGTGTCAACTAGTTCCTGTTAAAATGTCTCTTCATGTATTCTTATTTTAGAGATAGACGGTTGACTGTGGTTATACCGATAGTGAATCCTATAGAATGCCTGAAACCTTTACTTTATTCAGAGAGAAGTTCTAAAACCGAAGACAAATAAGACTGTGTAGAACGTCGGAGATGATTATAACCGCGTTTTCCAATTCCTTGTAAATGATTTTTACCCACGTGGCTGACACCTATTGATTCTTAACATTTCACGCACCTCAAACAGGCACTTAACGTCACTCAGATCAACTATCCGCGACTTCATGGTTTGATCACTTTTAAATGTTTTTTCAACTCAATCCTACTTCAGACTTAATCGTTGTTTTAAGAAACGGTGACCAGTGACTTTGACAACTTCACTCTATGTCCATTTGTGCAGTGAGACTTTTAGTCTATAGGCTAATACTATTCTTACATCTGTAGGTCTAAAAACAACTGGTTATATAATCCATTGATATTCGTTGAATGGATTTCTTCAGATTCTCTATAGTAGTCAGGTGAGGTCTTCGATTTTGTGTGCTGTACGTCTATCTGAGGAATATATGATACGATTGTAGTCTGAAATATCAGGGTTTTCGCCTGGTAAAACCCTACTTCCGATTTGATATAAGGTTAGGACTTTGGAGGTATCAATATACTGTCGGTAGAATGGTTTAAGGGGACTAGAAGTATCCCTTTCCAGGTTCAATTCGCAATGATCCCAGAGTCAATGGAACAATTGTATTAGTGGAGAAAGAAAAGATAGTGAGGATTAAGGGGAGAAAAAGATGAAGAGGACAGATGGTCTATATAGATGAGTTTTATATGTTGAAGTGTAACTTATGGGAAGTTGGTAATCTCGGATTACCCAAACGGTGAAAATTGACCTCTTCTATGAGTATCACGAAGAGAAAGCAGAAAAGCTTCGCTTAATCTTGGGTCACAATGATGCCTCTTTGATTCCAGTTGCAATCTGTTGAAAATGGGTTGGAATCTGTGAAATTTCCCTCATATAAAGAATAATATTATTGACTCTGTTGGAATCTATACTTTTTGCAACTGACCTTTTCTAATCTCCCATTTATCAAAGCATAAGCGGTTCACTGGTTATCTGAAGAAAAAACCTTACCACTGTTACTTCGCTATCATTTTCCAGTCTTTAAGTATTGGTTTATGAAAAATTGACTAACTTCAAGGTAAGGTGAATCGACGCCAGTAAATTATTTAAGTTAATTTTCACTTCTTGTTGATTGATTTTTTATTTGGACTGAAATGTCGGGTCTCTGTGTTGACAAGTCAGCCCTGGTACGGACTCTTCGATGATGATGTTATTTTGTTGACAGTAACTAGCAGTGGAATCCAGTAGATGTTAATTTTATTCTATTTGAGTTCGTTGGCTGGATGTGCATGAATCACCAATGATTGATAGTATTCCCATTGAGACTCGAACCCTACACCCCTATGATGTCGCTTTGGTGTTTGCAACAACAGATGCAGACTTCGAGTCTCAATAGGAACACTATCATTCACTGGGAACGTAGATACATCCACATGGTGAATGTCAAATAGAACGAAATGCATATCCTGGATTCCAGCACTAGGAATCAGCAACAGAAATAAAACTGGCAGTAAAAATTCAAGATTTCAGTGATAATAATCCCCATATCCAATTCAGGAAAATCTATTCATTTTATTCAAGTGTGGGTTTGCAGGGATTTGATTTGACGAGTTGCTGGATTTCATCATGAGCTGACATCTGTTAGAGAACCATTAGAAGACCTGGAAATACTACTGGACAGTTGTTTCGTCCTCATTTTGGACTCTTCATCAGCACGCACCCACCTGGGTTTGAACAGAGGACCTTCCGGTTACAAGGCGAGTTCGTATACCATTAAGCCAATGACATTGCCTAGTGGTCGCGCTACATCGTGAGTTGGCAGAAGTTCCATTCAATTTTAATTAAATAAACTTCGAGATGTTAGTACTCGTGTATTTCAGTTTCATTCCTAGCGGTGGTGTTCAGTACTATTCCCTGTTGGTTTTCAGTGTTTCTCTAACTGTCATCTTGGTTCGTGATTAAACTTATGATCAAGATTTGACTAACAAGGCCTTAACAGCATATTCTTTCTGAAAACAAAATCGGTTTTTAGACCAGTCCATTTTACACCTATGAAAACAAAATTCAGGCCTTGTAGTTACCAGGCTATGAGTTACACATATGGTTTGCAATAGTGGCAGCAAAACACACAATCGTAAAGTTGTTTGTTTATACCAAATGAGCTACAATTTCACAGTTACACTTTGTTGAATGACCTTCAGATAAGGATATATATATATATATATGATAATATAATATATCTTATGTTAAAGAAAGAGAAAGTGAAAAAGAACAGAATTCTAGGGTTTTTAAACAAAATATTTCTGCTCCAGTCGATGTGTGAACTAACTAACTAACTAGCGCACATACACACACACACACGTAAAAATAACATAATCGTATGTTTGAAAGGGTCAAGTTAATTTGTTGTTTTGAAAATCATTATGTTCACATAATGTTATTATAAATTTTTGCATTAATGAACACTTGTATTCGTTTGATTTTTCTACCTCTGGTTTTCTATTTATTTTTCTATTTCTTCGTCTAATTTTTAAAGTAATTCGATTACTTTATTCATAAAATTTCTCTAAAATTCTTCGTATCTTATAAAAATAACTCAACCTTGTAGAGATTTCTATGGTCGTAGTTATTATTTTTATTATTGAAATAATTGTAGGTATTGTCGTAGAGATTCGTGGTAATTTCAGCAGTTCGATTTTGGCGCGAACTAACATTAGTTAGAAAGATTTTTGAAACCATGAGAATGCAGCTTAGAATCGCTCCGAAGAATACCAAACTAGGACGAAATTGTTCATTCGTCTGCATCAGTTGTAAATAGTTCTTCCAGTTCATGTCACTTCATGAAACAAAAGTCACCATTTGAAATCAAAATGTGTGCTTGAGTAATGTTTCTTTTAAAATATGAAATTCTTACTATTTCTTTTTGGCCAGAATTTTTGAGATTCAGTAACGCATAGTTTTTGTACGCTAAATAATATTTAATAATGCTTTATTTCATACAATATGTGTGAACATATAGTACAGAAATTTTCAGTGTATTTAGCTTCAAAATATATCCTCTTTATTCAGGATTTACATGTAAAGTAATAATCTGGTGTATATTTTCATATGAATCGAGGACCAATTCTGTAAGCTTTTCCTTCAAGAATTTCACAGTGTTTAGTTGGAAACTGATTAAATATGTGCGCGAGTTCATGAAGTTACCATATGATATAACTGTATGATTAAAACAATAAGAAATCCAGAAGAGTTTAAGCATTTTGATGGATGGCCCATAACGCGGTACCGGGGTAACTGAGTGCTAACCAACTATCTTCACCCTTCGACAGATTCTGGAACATAAGCATTCTCACCGGCGTCCAACAATCGTTATATTTCTTGACCTGAAGGCGGCATTTGATTTTTCTCGACCGAGAGGTACTCTGACGATGTTTGGCTGTGAAGGGAATGCCGAGAAAATACATTGCACTGATCAAGGCACTCTACTGGAACTCTTGCAGCCAGGTGAGAGTTTACGGCGAGTTGTCACCTGAACTGGTGACAACTAGTGTTGTCCGTCAGGGATGCCCACTATCCCCATTTCTATTCAATTTCATCATAGATGTACTAATGGACTTAGCCCTAACTGAGTTCAGCGACTCAGGGATTGACTTGTTACCGGGGAATAATGTCGTTGATTAAGAATATGTGGATAATGTAGTCCTGTTTCCTAGGTGAGAACACGAACAAAATGCAGTCTTCTGAATACCTTAAGCTGCAATCTGCTAACGTTTGGCGTGCGATTCGTCCCCGCCAAATGTAAGATGATGCTACAGGACTGGACTACATTGACTCGTAGCTTAGAAATAGGTAGTGAAGTGGTTGATGGAGCGTATTGACCACTTCACTTATTTGGGAAGTTGCATCAGCCCCAACGGGTTGATCACTGACGAAATCTCAGCTCGAATACAGAAGGCTCGGTTCGTATATGCAAGTTTACGCCGTCTCTGGCGTAGACGTGATATCCGGCTATCGACCAAAGGGCGTATATACTGCTCAGCAGTCCACTCCGTCCTTCTTTATGCTGTGAGACATGGCCATTGGAAGTTGAGGACATGAAAAGGCTAGCTGTCTTTGATCATAGGTGCCTGCGTTCTGTCTCCCTTGTTAAGTGGTATAATAGGGTGAGCAATAGTGAGGTTAGGCGTCGAGTGCTAGGTAAGGAGGGGAAATCAATCGACGAGACTGTGAAGCTACATTGACTGAAATGGTTAGGACATGTGTTACGTATACCTAGTCATCGCCTTCCTCGACGGCCAATGTTAGCTGATATAGGGTCAGGCTGGAAAAGAGGTAGTGGTGATCAGACCAAAACAGGGCTTCAGTCAATGGAATCCACAACAGTTAGTTTAAGCCACGTAGGAAGGTGTAGATTTCCCGGTTGGGGTCCTCGGGACGGTAAAAACCAATGAAGGCTGGAGACAGTTGGTGATATGGCTCAAAATCGTTCTCAATGGCGCAGATGCATGCACTCCTTGTGACTTATAATACCCAATAAAACTATATTGTTCTTCGATATTAACATTCTTTTTGCCTCATAACTCTGCTTACTATCTCTATTTTGCATTCCACTTTACTTTCTTCTCTTGCTTTGTGTGCTATATGGAGTGTGGCGACTCGAACTGCTGCACATCGGTGCAAAGTTCTATGTTGAAACCAGTCAGTCAGTTAGTGTGTCCTAACAATCTCTCCTTATCTAGCACTCTATGCTTAACCTCAGTATTACCTGCCATATTATATTACTTAATACGCAAGGTAGAACGTAAACATCCGTGGTCAAGATGCATCTTTAATGACCGTATCTCTCATAAAGAATGACGGGGCAAACTGCTGCAGAGTACACCTTTATCGATGACCGGATTTCGTGTGTATGTCAGGACTACAGGCTTGTGTTGTCGAAATTCATAAACGGGACTGATTGCTTTATATTAAAATGAAATAATTTATTCCCTAAATATGAAGTATTCTAGGCATAGTTAAACTATTTTAGCCTTGGTTGCAATGACCTTGGAAAACTAGTCAGAATTCAGATACAAAAATTCTACATGATGGTTGAAAATACACTAAAAACCACTGCAAACGTGATATTACACTATGCAGCTGTCGCGTTTGTGTTGTAAGAATATCTCTCTGTTACTGCATAGATGGTCTACAGAGAAATCAAATGATGCTTGATATTTCTGACACTGTTCTTTGATCTACTCCCAACTTTAACCCTAATTCCAACCTGAACCTTAATCTTAAAACCCATAACCCTACCCAACAGAATATATTTGCAGAAAAAGCACTTAGGGAGTAATTAGAATACTCTGTCTACCCTCGTCAAATCCATAAAGGTAGGCATAGTTTGATTGAGAATGATCTTTCATAGCGTACCCTAAGTTTGATTGGTTATTGAAGGTCAACTTTTGACACATCGACTTTGGCTATAATACCTAAACTTTACCGTATTCCATTCACTTTTGTGAAAACTCCTCTAATTCTTCCAAAAAGTTAGTACAAATGTTTTTCTTAGGCCTCTTGATGAAGTGTCGACGGTCAAATATGATATTCTTACTCTTCTCTAAAACACTCAGTTTTCCCAACGATAATCTGGGATAGGCACAAAACTATTTCAGAACGAAGCAGAGAGGATCAAGCTTTTCCATCGTGAAACATTATGAAATACATGGCATAAAGCTGATGTTTATACACTTTTTTAAACCTATTTATAAAGTGTTATGTGGAAAGCCTACTGTGATTAGGAAGTTTAAATCACCTTTGTATATATTCGGAAACAGTTTGTCATCATATTGAACCTTCTTTGTTTTAATACCAGGATATGTGGTTTGTTGATCAACAGTGTTATTTTCACCCCTCTGTATATTGCCTTTTAACTTGACTTATATCTATTGTCTAAGCATTCAATGCTTGATTACTTTTTTCGACATAAATTTCTATGACTCAGATTGATCAAAATGTATTGCACAAATACATATTACACAATCCAGGTGAATTTCGTTTTCTTAGCGTTTTGCAGAAATTTATAAACGGAGCCAACTGTTTTCAAATTCGTATAGATTTGTGTCTACAGTCACTTGGTTTTATTCTGAGAAGCACAGAAATATATCAAAATTGATGTACTTGATAGTGTCTGGTAGTGGAATAACCACATATGTGTTTCCTGTCATCTAAACCACCCGTTTAGGGTACAGGTAGAGGTACATTCAGTTTATGGCGAACAGGTGCGAACTCATCAATAACTGTGGGACGTTTTCAGTCAGAGCATGGTAGTGAAACCAGCCAAATAATACCAAATTCATGAAAAAGAAGTGTTAAATAAAGAATTATGACATTAATTAAGATATCTGGTTAGTTTGTAGATTAGGTTAGGGAAAGAATAAAGTCAGGTTTAGACTAGGGGCAGGTTAGAGTTGTGATAAGGACCCAAATAGGCTTTTCAGCAGAGTCGCTCGTTCTAAGGTCATTGGTGCGTCCATCCTTTTGGGATATGTAAAGTTTAACTTCGCTCAGTTGATGAGTCCTAGAAAACAGAGTCACACGCGCATTCTTGATTCCATCAAATTAATATCAAGCTAATCACAAAGCATTTGCATTATAAGTTGATACATCGACAGTCTAGAAGAATTAATCTGTGAATGACTCATAAAGTTTCATTGAATAACAATTTCTTTCCCTCCTTTATTTGATTTTCAGTGACTCTGGTATGTCAGCGAATGTAGCTGTTGTTGCCGCTTATCTAATGACTATCTATTCACTAGACTATCATTCAGCTGTCACTGTATTAAGAGGTCTACGCTTTGGTGCACATCCAGTTGAACCATTACAACAACAATTATTAGAATTTGATAGTGAAAGAAGCGTTAAAAATAAGAAAGAAGAGGATGGTGATGATGTTAAAACACCGCATCATTTCATACCAACATTGGAGATAACTTCAGCATCAGAAAGACAACGACTCATTTCCATCTATGGTGATTGGCAGTGTATTGAGGTAGGCATAATGTTAAATAATGTTTCAACTTCTATTTTTGTTTTATATTTCTAACTGGAGTTTTTAACTATTTATGGGATCATATCACATTCATTCTTAACTAAGAGAGAGAGAGAGATTCAATGAAAGAAGGGAAATATTTAACTTTAATAACCAATATTTTAATGAGTTACTTCAACTACTGTTTGACTTTCCCAACCATTTATTTCATCGACAACACTAGGAAAGTACATTCACATAGAAACGACCCAAGTAAATGCACAACATAACTGAACCACTGACTCATTTGACAGTACAGTTGAAGATCCTAATCTGGTTCCTTATTCTGAGTGGACACACTGATTTCAGGATAATGAATGTTTGTTTTGTTTCTCCATTCCTGTCTTTTACATCCTCATCCATTCTGTTCGCCTGTATTTGAAAGGATTCTGCCTAGGTAAAGTGGAAAAGATGACTTCCTTTAGACTTCTCTCGTTGATGGTGATTGACGATTGTTGTTGTTGGTTAGGTGTCTTCATTTTGTTCGCTTGAAGTTTTGTGTCCATTGCCTCTTTCATCGACTTGATGGTTTTCGTGACATTGGAAGTAAATCATCAGCTAACAGAATAACCCTCAATAAACTTGATACTGCATTCTCTTTGATGTGAGTAAACTGAATTTGACACACTCTAGTTATCTGTAGTTCTTAATGGCAATACTCCGTCTTTTTTTCATAACTTCTATTTCAACAGTATGACGGTTATCGCTGATTGGCAGAAATTTCACGACCTTGACCATTACTTTACAACTTAAAGCGCAGTCCTGCCATCGGCTTTGAATAGTGACTTCGATGCCTATCGTTGATATTTCGTAGACTGCAACAAAATAACCGTCCATTACTTCTTGTTTTTATAGTATTTTTAATGTAGTTCAAGTTTCAAAACAGGGAGTACGAGACAGTTGTTCTGTTTTTAGTTTGAAACTCTGCATCAGTACGCGCATCCATGACCCCACCACTGAAGATCTAACCTAGGACCTTCAAGTTACAAGGTGAGTCCGTAGACCATTCCGTCACTGAGTCATTTGGAATCCAATGGGTAACCCACGAATTCTAACTTCTGCTAATTTTTTGCGTTGAGCTCATGAGCACGTACTGCTGGAGGTCCGAAATAGGACAAAACACCTACCAGTACTCCCTGATTATTAATGGTTTCCTAACTGAAGTCATTTCGTCCGGTTTGCGACTGACTTGTCAGCTGGATGTACCTGCGTCCTCAGTGGGTGGTGGATCATATTGAGAGTATCAGTCGCTACCGATGTAAGTTCATCCGACTAACGAGTCTCAAATAGGATATGTTCACACTGGTTAGATTCCACTGTTAGGCATTGTCACGCGAATAAACAACAATTCAGTGGTCTTATTTGTTTTTCTTCTTCTTTTTCTTGTATTCGTGCACGTTCCGAGGGGAACATAGGGCTTCAAGCTAGAGCTTTGAAGTCTCTGTAGCGGTGGTTTTATTTTTATAGGGTGGGGTTTCTAGCCTTTCACCTAACCCCTCCCTCTTTACTGGCCTTACTACCGGCCAAGCGAGGTTTGGGAGTGCGTCATCCGAGGTTTGAACCCCGGACCACATGTGTGGCTGGCGAGCGTTCTACTGCTGAACTACCGACGCTCTATTCATCCATGGAATAATAGTATTTTGGAAAAATTACACAGTGACACTATGTTACTCACTAACGACGTTTCGAACATAATTTATTGCTAGTAATCAGCATCAAGGTGCTCAAGTAAACGCTATCAAATTCTGTGTACATACTTCCGTTATTTTTTTATCCATTGATTTTGAGGATAGTAATATTTTCTATATCTCTGGTATTGGCGTCGCGTCATTCCTACTACAAATGTTGGTTGTTTAGATTTGATGAACAAAGATTCAGTGATCAATCTCTCTCCCCCCTTCGCCCACCTACTTATATTACCTTTTAAAACTTTAGCTCCCTTTTTGCCCAGTTAGAGAAAATCATTCAACCTGTAAAATACTTTGCAATGACTGCGAACCCACGCACATGAGTCAAACCCGTAGATTGACGTCAGTTAGATTATCGGAATTTCACTAAATGCAGAATGAATCACTCCATGAAAATTGTGGCGGATGTTACTGACAAGATTTATTAGTAGTGCATAGATGCAGATATAAATATGCATGTCAGTCTCAAGAATATCGAATGACAGACAGATGGATTTAATAAAAGATGATTGAGAAACAACATGGGAAACATAAAAGGAGGACAAAGAAGAGCAATACAGAAGACAAAGCAGCACATTACCGAAGATATATGCAGATTGTGATTCTATGATATAATAGACGCATTTTGTCTATATCTGTGTATCGAGTTATCGAAAAATCCCGTTATCCATTCCCTTGATTTTTTGGCGTTACAAGACAAATAGTTTAGAGAAAACCTCCGCAATCTCAATGCATGCACTAACACATAACCACAAAATAGGATAGGAGACATAGCTACAGTTCTGAAAAGCAATATAGGTGGGTGTAAACAGAGAGGATTGATTAAAGATATATTTTTTCATTGAATTTACACCAAACAAATGCAGTAGAAATGATTCAAAGACAATTCGAGAGATATGGGAAATGTTACCACTAGTAAAGTCAAAGGATGAGAAATAATGGAAGTAAATAAACAAGGTTTGAAAGTTGTATGAGCACACATTGATATGATTGTGTTCGATCCCCGGCCGGCGCACTCCTTTACCTCGCTTAGCAAGAAATAATGCTGGAGAAGAGGAAAGGTTGGGCATGAGGCTAGCAACCCCATCCCGTAAAATAAACACTGCTAAAGAAACTTCAAGCCGCTAGCTTGAAACCCTATGTTCCACTGGGGAACGTGAAGGAAAAAAAATGAATTGTGCTCCAAACGTTATTAGTAAACACTACGGTATCACTGTGTGCATTTACCAAATAAAATTATTCTATAATAGAATTAAACTCTACTGCACAGTCCCCAAATGTCATTCTTGTATAAGACAAACTGTATATATGTATATATATTCTCCTATTTATTTTTCATTTTGTCTCTTATAAAATCTAGGAAGATTTAAACATACTTCATGATGCCTTAAATTCCCATTTGGACTCAACTGAAGATTCTGAATTCCCATTTATTGTTAATTATCAAACGAAAACAGACAATGGGATGGATAAAGAGGAATTCCATGATGAGAATTCATTGAAGTACAATGATCAAACAATCAGTGGTGACACAGACGGTGACAACGTTGAGAATAATGATAATAGTAATAAAAACAGTAGTAAACGTATTGCCTCTATGCCTTCTGATCATCCCGCTCCTTCTTCACCTCATTCTCCCACTGTTGTTGGGGTGGAATGTGACAAGAAGAACACCGGTGCATTTATATCTGAAAATGTTAGAACATGTGATTCATCATCCCTTAACTATGAAAATGAAAATAATTTAAACGATGCAGTACTTGCAGATACACCAACAAATAAAACCGAGATATTAGGTGAGATGAATAATAATAATAATCATTCATTTTATTTCCTAAAGTACTACTTAAATGTCATATTAAATTTGATTTTTTTTATGATGATCATAAGTTTAAGCATTCAATTTTTAGCAATTATGGCTCTGTGTTCGAGTCCATCCCAGTCACTCTGTCTATATGTCAGTCTGCCTTCACACAAATAAGTATGTGGCTCATTGATGAGAAAATCTGTTTTGCATTACAGATGTGTATGGTTTATTAGCAGGAAGTAGTCCCCTAGTCTCTGGTTTCGTACTTACCAGCGTTCATTAGTAAAGCGACCTTGTAATTTTGGTGAAATGTCAGTCATGATTGTATGCTTATAGGAATAGATTCTAATTCAATTCGGTTGTAAATTCGTGCATCAGTGTTTCAGTGGTAAAACGCTCGCACAACAACAGGCGGGAGATCCCAGTTTGGTTCCCGATCCACAGATGCTCTCCTAAACCGTGCCTGGTTAGTTAACTAGCCGGTGTTAAGCCCAGAGAAGGGAGGAAATGAGGTATGGGGCTAGCGACCCTATCGCTACTGAAACATAAAAGTTTGAAACCGTGTTCTACTCGGAATGCATAAGAAGACATCAATTCATTCTTACAAATGGTAATTGTTTGATAGCATTTCACTAACACTCAGTATTTACAGTTTCCAAAGGGCGAGAGAGACAATTCGTATTTGGTTCTATAAAATGAAGTTTTAACTCTTAAATATTATAACAGATTTTATTGCGTAGTTCATGCATACTTATGTAGTTTATGTTAGGTTTAGGTATCCACTCACTCACTCTCTCTCTCTGTCTCTCCGTTATCGCTAGTAGACGTGTTACGCATGCTAAACCATCGTTTTCTTCAATGAGCAGATTGAAAAGAATTTATGAGTAGTCAGATGGAAATATGACACTAGTCCATCGGATCTTTGATTATTAGTTTGAGTTATGTTGGGATGTATAGGTCACTTAGCTATGTTCCTCGATATGTTAAGAACCTGACTGGTTTCAACAAATCACAGGAGTGCAGCAGTTCATTTTTCCACACTCCATATACAGTACACAAAAGTTGGGAAAAGATAGAAAACAGAAATTCAAAAGGACCTTACTGAGCAGAAATGTACGTGAGAAAAAAAGGATTGTAACATGGAAAAATATGAGAGAGAAAGAGGTTATCCCGAGGACCGCAACCTGTCAGTTTACACCTCTCCTCATGACTGGTTCAAACTGACTGTCAAATACTTTATGGACTGATGTCAGGTTTCGATCTGATCACCCTTAACCGTTTTCCAACCGAATTTTATGTCAGCCAACATTATCCATAGAAGAATCCGATGGCTTGGCTTGCGCGAAACATATCCTTATCATCTCAGTGTATTCAGCTTCAAAACCTGATCGACTTCCCTCCTTTCTTCCTTCCCTAACACTCTAAGCTTAAACTCAATATTATTCAACCTATTATTCCATCTAACACAGGAGATAGAATGCAGACTCCTGTGATCAAAAACAGTTAAATTTTTTCATATTTACTGATCGAAAGTGATCATTAGCAATTTCAAAAGACTGATCACTGAACAAAGAATATTCTTTTCGATAACTTCTTCACATCAGGTTCTACAGTTATATATTCATCCATAATAATGAAAGAATAAGGGTTATTGACAACATTAATGCTTGTGAAAATAACACTGACTCAATCAATATCAATAGATTACAGTTCAACAGCATCTGTGAGCGTGATAATATGCATCAACATAACACTACACTTGAATATCAGACAAATTGGAGAAATAATATGATATAATAATATTCATGAATTGATAGACTCGACAGAAGGCCAGGGCAGTTGTAATGGTTGGATCTATTTCTTCTGCACATGGAGCACCGGTTTTTTTAAGCGAATCGCAATAGCCTCTGCTGTTTGGAGTCTCCAGTACCTGGATGCTTTTGGCGATTAATTTGGTACCCGATAGATGGTGACGTAGAAGGATTCTTCAATGCTAATTTTGATATTATTGATTTGATGTTATTTTCACAAGCATTAATGTTGTCAATAACCCTTATTCTTTCATTATTATGAATGAATATATAACTGCAGAACCTGATGTGAAGAAGTTATCGAAGGTAATATTCTTTGTTCAGTAATCAGTCTATTCATATCTCTCGCTGTTTCTTATTCTGTCTGGTTGGTTCATGTTAAGAACTAAAGACTGTCGTTTGGTAAAAATCGTTCTCATTGGGTTAGATGAATTCACTCTTTGTTATGTTCTAGACTCGTTGAATCCTCATTATTGTTTGTATGTCTCCAATTTCTGTCTAGCTATAGTTCTTATATGTGAATTTCCAAAGAATGGTCACTTGGATTTATGCACTTTTGTGAACAGTTCTACGATGATAAATGGGTCTGTTGGTCAAAGTTTTGCCTTTATGATTTAGGCGACTGGACAATGTTATTATTCTTCACCCATTTCAACCACCCTCCCCTGACCCTCCTAACTTTGCTTCACACAAATGCAATGTGTATAATTTCTTTGTCGCCTAGTTTCTGAAATGTTTCTTGTAATATTTAGTTCTGACGCTTTTTAATACCACCACTAACTGTTTATCTTTCTTTTTTCTATTGTTTTTGCTTGGTTCTTCTTCTTCTTCTATGTGTGTTCCCATTATCGCCTTGCGATTCAATCAACGAAAATAGATATAATCCAAGAAGATCTGTTTAAATCGCCTGATGAAATGAATGAAACCGATGTATTCCTTGTAGATCCTGGACAGATTGCCTTCATGGACAATCAGGTTTGTATATACATATTTTTTTGATATTATTGTTGAAAACCCGAATCTTATTATTTATGGTGAAGTAGTGCAACAGGTTTCCGGCTTGATTTCATTCTCTCTTCCAAATCTCCATATAGGCTGCTTCTAGTTGAAACAGTTCAGCATAGATAAATGAAGGAAGTCGGTCGGTCGGTTTTCGACATAGAACTTTGCACATATGTGCGGCAGTTCAAGTCGCCACACTCCCTTCATGTAGCACACAAAGCAAGAGAAGAAAGTAGGAGAAATGCATAACATAGACAGTAAACAGAGGTGTGAGACAAAGGAATAGTAATAACGAAGAACAAAACAGTTTAATTGGAAATCATAAGTCACAAGGAATGGATGCATCTGCGCCACTGAGAACGATTTTGAGCCATGTCACCTATTGTTTCCAACCATTGGTTTTTACCGTCCCGAGGACCCCAACCAGGAAGTCTACATCTTCCTACGTGGCTTAGACTAACTGTTGTGGATTTCATTGAAGGAGGTGATTCCCTTCAAATTTCTCCTGGTCAATAGGGACTGGTATTTATTATTGTTGTTGTTGTTAGTTAGTTAGTTAGTCAGATATGTCTTTGTGTGACTTTCATATGCAGCCATATTATTTTCTTCACAATATTTCTCTAAACTACTCATATATATGTATATATGCATATAATACAAGTAGTTTTACTTATCAATGATTTTTCTTTTCTATATTTTTCTATATATATAGTCAAATAAAGATTGGGATGTAGCTTCACAGACTAGTTCATTGGTTGGCAGTGAAAATTCCATTGAAATAGGCCTTGAAGTTAATGATGACGGTGATGATGCAGAAGATAATATACCTGGTGCTATTGAAATTCCAATCAATAGTAGTGGTAATGCGGGTGGTGGTGGTGGTGGTAGTCACCGGGGCTCATATCACCTTCGAACAGCTAGAACTTATAACCATCGTCATCAACACTACTATGGAAAGTCGAATGCTAGTCGAAGTATGCATATCACTGCACATAGTTTATATCCGACTGGACATAAATATCATAATTCTACGCATAATAATAATAATAATCTCAATATGATTACGCAACAACCACCAATATTTTCTAATACTTCTATGTGGAGTAATTCTGTTGATAGAAATACTGCTGGATCAAGACGTTTTTCGTTACATGATAATAATAATAATAATGATCTTTCATCTACTATTCCAACGTGTGAATTGTTTTCAAGACTTAATGTCTCTTAGCTGTGTTCCCAATAAATTATTAATATTTATTGCTTGTCTGTTCATTTATTTAATTCATCCATTCATTATTCAGAAATTTCACTCTTTTTTTACTGTCTTTGTTGCCGCTGTTGGAGTTGTCGTTATTGTCTTCTTCTCCTTCTCAACAGTTCGAGTCCCACTCCGCTTACTAATACTACTACTACTACTTCAACAACCTAGACCAACGATTTTTCGTAGTATCATATCAGTCCTCATACGATAAGTGTGACTCAGCCTGGAGAATTAAATATCTGCTCTGGGTGACTGGGTTTTTCAAATAATGAAGTCAACAGATAACCTTGAGAATTTTCTCTACAAAACAAATTAAGCGTACTCTATATTGAACATTTATTAAAGCACCTCTTTTAAATATATATATATATATTTATATTCTGCCAGTTTTTTCCACTTTTTTCAAGATAAAATTTAGAATTTTCCAATTCCACTCGCTCACCTACTGACTAACTGCTAAAAATTTGTTATACAAGATAAATTTATACTTTTCATTTTCTTTTTGTAAATAAAATTTTGATGAAGAAATTGATTTTATTATTATTATTATCATTGTACCCGAATTCCTCTCTACTGCTCTCGCCTCCATAATACTACGTGGTACCGTTGAGAATGGTTAGACTTCTGTTTTCCCCTTGAAATGCTCTCATGCAGCCATAATTTCATACTGTCTGCCAGGTAAATACTATTCAGTGTCTTTACGTGGTGATGTTCCTTGCAAAAGTGAAAGGGCGAATCCGAACATCCGACGCTTGCAATCGGAATGGTGGTTATGCACGTATACTTAGGGGAGCTGGAAAACTCAGATTCGAAACCCAAGGTGTACATAGGCTCCAGAATCCGGATGGTGTATGGACATACTTTGGTCATTGGGAGCCGTGGGAACGTAACTCTTGACTCCCACTCCATTGCCTTGTAGATCAGACTTCGAGCCAAATTCTCGGGGTGAAGGTGGTGCCTTTAAGACAACCACCTGCTTCAGTCCGGGCAGTATCCTTGCTCTCGCACAAACTATGCGATTTTGTGTGGCGCATCTCTTAATGTCCACAATGTACCAAGTTTGTCTTTCCAGTAATAATGATAACTGCTGTGGGGCATAACCGTAGATATTGGAAGATGTGAAGATATTACCTGAGTGTTTTTTACCAGAGGTGTCTGAGCTCAATTTCTCTTCTAAGGTGGCACAATATGGCCAGTAAGAGTAAGATTAGGTACAAAATGTTAGGTAACATGCTGGGAAGTGGATAGAAAGTCAGCGTATAAAATTGTTGAACTATCTGTTGAGGTGGCTAGAACACGTGTTACGCGTATCGAGTCACTGTCTGATAGAGAATGAAATTTGGGATGAGCAGACGAAAAGGTGGTATCTATTCATAAACTCTCTGATTTCTGGTTTGAATCGTGTATGGCAGTACAGACTGTCCAGCTGAGGTCCCCAAGACGCTAAGATCCAATGGTTGGAGAGTGTTTTGTTCATTCTACTTTCTTTGTGTTTCTTCTCTGCACATTTAAATTCATTTCCAATCTGTGATAATCTGACGTGATGCACTTTTGTGCAGACCTTTAATTTGTAAATTCAGTCGTTTATTATTACCTTTATAAGTTTGAAAGATTTCCAGTTTTTGTAGACGAATGTTTCTCACTAAATATTCTGCGTTTATTCCACAGGCATGCGCTTTTTCAAATACTATTATTATAATATAATAATCAGTGAAAGAAATAAGTAGAACTGTAGTGAAAATAATACCTTATTGAGTAGAATGATATACATTCATATTCAAAAGTCAGGATAATAGGCCAGTAATATTGATTACAGTTGAAGTGCCTGAAGGCTTTTTTTCAAGTGTTGGTTTGCATGGATTTTTGTTGATTTCAAGTTAGATAATAAGGTGGCATCTCCTAGATAATTATTAAAAATCACCGAAGAGTACTGGATAACTGCTCCGTCCCGGTTTGAGACTCTTCATCAGTACGCATGCATGATTCCACTGCCAGGAATCGAATTTAGAACCTTCAGGTTACGAGGTTATCACTCTGACCATTCAGCCACTAAGATGGAATTCACTGGTCAACCCATAAGTTCTAACTGCTGCTTTACCGGCCAGTCGGTGTTATCGACAAGTATTTACCCTCATTCCCTACTTGGTGGAATATGGGATGGAGTTCTAGTGGATGTTTAGACTACTGAGGTATATCAAGTCGAATGTAAGGAAAAACACATACAGATAACACTGGCTGGTGTTTGAGCTGTGTATCGCAAAGCTTTTGGATTCCGTCCCAGTAAGTGAATGATAAACATACTGTCGTAGTAACCTGAAGTTCTTGGCTTCAATTCGTAGTTGAGTTATCAGTGTGCATTACTGAAGAGTTTCAATATGGGACGAAATGGCTATCTGTTGATTCCTGGTTTTCAGTATCTCTCTAACTGATATCAGTTCGCGATCTAACCTGAAAACATAAAGAATCGTCTGTAATTTACAAGGGGGATGTGTCTGAATTTTCGGGAAATAAAATATTCTGAATTCAACAGCAAACACTATTTCTAATCGTATAATTTCACACTCCGTTCAACTTCCAACTTCACTTGTGTTTAGACCACAATCAATGGCTTCATTGTTTTGGGAGTGATTTTAAGCTTAAAAGGCATTTTTTAGTTTCGATAGTGTTCAAAAACGGGATTGTTTTGTCGACTGATCGATCGAATATGATGCCCTTGGAATTTATACTTCTTCGTTATCTGGCGTCCATGAAATTCCACACAATACTATAGTGGGAAAACCCTAATCCTAGGTGGGATACACAATCGGTTGTTTATGTAACTAAATTGTTTTCCTCAGAAAAACGTAAATACTACTTGCCTAGACCGATGTAAATTAATTGTTATTTTTATTCATTCCTTTTGTTCAGAGTTGAACAGAGGTCTTCAACAACACATCTTCATTATATACAGCTGTCTGCTGTCATTTTTAGCTGCCTCCATGACTGGCCATCAACTTACATTTCCTTTTCAAATTACCTCCTCTATTTCACCCACAGAACCACGCCCAACTCATCGCTTCCTAGTAGATGTCACCTAATGTCCTCAGTGTATATTTAATCTATCTGTATTTCTTTTTCATATTTGTTGAGTAATAAGTTCTTGTTTAGTTCAATGCTTGTCAGAGTTTCCTGTTGCTTATCTGAATTTCCAGCTGGCCATCTGATCTTCAGTATCGAAGGAATGAAGACATTTGTTGATGCAAGTTTGCAATAGCCTGTTGGAAATGGTTTTCGTGACATATGCAGAAAGTTTCTGAATCATATAGAAACACCGGCATGTAATATAGTTGGTAGATTTGCTAGTTGAATTCTTAGCCATCGTTAACAAAATGACAAAAAAATAACTAATATTTAAATAGATTTATAGCTCACAAATTGTTTAAATATTTCAGACACTTGGACGAACCTGTACTACAACACTGAGGCTGAAACCGTTGGAGGAAAATCATTAAAGAGATAGATTAATTGAGTATATAATTGGAAATTTATGAGTTATGCTATTCAGTGTATCCCATTATAACCTTAGTTTTCTTATATGGTTATCAGTTATTTGTATATCACCAGTCAGAGATTTCATGAATTTCCAAGTGTTGGTTTGCGAGGATTTGATTAATTTCCACTCTGATCCTAGACTGACTTCATTTGGAGAATCACTGGTCACCAGGGTGTGCTGTTAGACATTCTCCGATGGCATTTACTGCCGGTGGGGCTATATATCGTAAACTGGCAAAAATTGGAATTCACGGGGCATTGGATTCCGTGCCAGTGGCTGAATGGCCAACAAGCTCATCTCGTAACCTGAAGGGTCTGTGTTCGACCCTTGATGGGTAGGATTATGCGTGTATACTGATGAAGAGTCCCAGACTAGAATGAGACGGCTGTTTAGTGCAATTAAGTTTCCAATGTCTTTTTGACTGAAGAAAGTTCATGATGAAACTTGAAATTTCATCGGTTGTTGCATCATCTCTCTGTGAATATTGATGTGCCTACTACAATTAACATGTTAGTTAATGAGGGTAGTTTCAGGGCGTATCCAGCTGTTTGCTGTCGACAAAAGGTCTAACAAATGACCTGTTGATCACGAAACATTTTACCTAATACTAGTTATTATATTCACCCAACAGGTAGAATTAATTTTTGTGTTTCCAGGAGAAAAGTGTGATCAATCTATTTTTTCAATGTTTTATTCTGATTTATAAAATTCTCTTGGTTTTATTTTTCGTATATTATCGTAATTTTTATACCAACCAATCAGCATAAAGGTCACTCATAACGTCCTTTAGTGTCCTACCAATTGTAGAGTATGTTAATTTAAATTAAAAATGTTTTCTTGTTTTGTTCGTTGTATTCTTTTTCTTCTTTTTTAGTTTAGTTATCAGTATTAAATTTTTGTTAATATTATTCTGTAAACTCCAATGAACTTTTATGTATTATAAGAATTATTCAGAAGTCATAACTGATTGAATAAAGAGAGATTTCAAAAGACAGATTATTCAAGAACTTATGCTTGTTATTCTTAAGTAGAAGAAATGATAGTCAGTGTAGAATAATTAACAAAAGGATCAAAGTTAGTGATCAAATTTCATTGTAACATGATAAGTTGGTAAGTATTTTGCAGCTTAACATAAAATATATTCAACTTGAGTTGTCTTCAAACCCGAAATATTAATAGATACATGTTCTAATGCCTAACTATGCTTTATATATCATTGTGACAGTGGAAGTGAGTGTTTTATAATAAGCTGTTTCACTTCGTTATCACTTAATTGAATAATCCCAACCAAGGCATTATTGAAAACAAAACACGTAGTTCAGCGAAGAGTCTCTTTTTGGCGGTGAATTCATTTTCTTAGCTGTACAATCACAAATATATATGAGTTATTTTGTATGCATGTGTACATCAACTTTGTCAAACAAAAATACAGTTGGTTATGGTTATTTTAACTAAAGAGGTGAAAATTAATAAGTTTTGGGTAGACTTCCGTGATAAAAGATGACTAGATAACATATTCATTATTTGTGACAACATCAATGACCCCAATATACTGCTGCAGACATTCAACTGTCGCCATCCAGCAATAAAATTTACTCTCGAAATGGAAAACGAATCAAAAATTCCCTCTCTTGATGTAGAGCTAACAAGAAGAACTGATGGGACCTTAAGAAGATCGGTCCATAGAAAAGCTACTTGGAATGGTCAACTAACAAGCTTCTACAGCTGAGTACGCATTCAACAAAAGCGGAATTAAATTAAATTCCCTGCCGCCCGCATCCGATGCATCTGTAGTCCCAATGTTCTAGAAACAGAATTAGATCTTTTGAGAGAAATCTTCGTCCAAAATGGATACCCACCGAGATTCATTGATGAAAATATCAAACCAAGAATTTGGAGAAATGAACTTCACTTTCTCCGAAAAAGAAACTCTACATGAACTTGGATTTCAAGGGAAATTTAGCAAGTGATATTCTCAAGAGAAGGATCACATCATCTGTGAGAAGAACATTCTTTGCAGCAACTCTAAGAATAGTGTTCTCCAGTCGCCCACTGATCTGTTTCTTTAATTGGTTATTATTCTTGTATCCATTTAGGACTCTTAAGTAATTTCGTATTCTCTACTTTGTTCCTGTGTGTATCCCGAGTACAGCTCAATCATCAAACTATCCATATTATTGCGTAACTCCATTTTAACAACTGTTTGTGACAACTCATCACCTCTGTTACTACACTAGTTTCATTAACACCCAATTTTTTGACCATTTTTGTATTACGTAACTCTACCCAAAACATACTAATTTTCACCTCTTTAGTTAAAATAACCATAACCAACCGTATTTTTGTTTGACAAAGTTGATGTACACGTGCATACAAAATAACTCACATATATTTGTGATTGTACAGCTAAGAAAATGAATTCTCCGAAAAGAGGCTCTTCGCTGAACTACGTGTTTTGTTTGGATTAGTCATTTTATTGGTTGCTTTCTTTCTGAGTATGTGTGTGTATGTGTTTACGTATTGAATCACATTGGTTGGAAAAAGGTATCCATAATTAATTACATATTTACGCAGTACTAGTCATACTATCTTGATGCGTATGAATGCTATCGCGAGGTGTTTTTGGAACTTAGTGTGTGAAATGCCATAACAGATATTCTGACTGTGCAAAAAGTTGATTAAACACTTGTTTCTTCTAATATTACAACTTCAAACACTAAATTTGTACTTTATATACCATTTTACATTTTTGTGTTAATTAAACCACTTATGGTTCATTGGATTTTTGTACATTTTTTGTTTTTAGCCATTGTAGTCTTGGTATTTGAATGCCAGATAACCTCATGACTGAAGGTGTGTACCATAATTATCTGATTTCATTTGTTTCTTTATTTTATTCCCTCATGTTCCGCGTGGAACATAAGGTTTCAGGCTAAAGCTTTGAAGCTTCAGTAGCAGTGGTTTTTTATCTTTAAGGGGTGGGTTTGATATCTTCATGCCCAACCTTCACGCTTTACAGACCTGACTATCAGTTTTAGCCAGGTTGGTGTGTGCGTCGGCCAGGGATTGAACTCCAGATCTCGTCCGAAGTTGGCCAGCTTTCTACCGCCGAACCATCGGCGCACTAATTTTGTGATACATTTTGTTAAACTGAACAATAAATCTTGGAGTTTATTCAGCACTTTCGGTTTCAGTATACATCTGCTTGGAACAATTTGGTTTTGTTTAGGATTTTGGTCGAAGACTGTGAGTCCGTATCCTCTGATTGTTATTCTCACAGTGGCTGTAAGAACACCTTTAATATGCCCAAGTGTTACATCTGATAAGGTTACAGCACTCTTCCAAACACGTAACAGGAAATGACATAAGAACAGGGATTTGAGAAAATTTAGTCCTGCATACTACCTGTCCAATTACATTGAGACGAAAGTGTGCAACTTTATTTCGTAGTAACTTATATCCTCACTCAAAGGCAACATGTGAAGTTATTAGAGTATCTTTTTGAACACGTAATATGAAATTACGTAAGACTATGCACAACACTTGGGGAAATTCAAATTGCAGTTGTCCACGCCTGCTTTATATTATCAAGAAGGCGAAAAATTGGTAAATTTGTGATTAAGAATGCTTGCGTACTCATCCCCATTCTTAGTGTTTTACTCGAGATGAAGTCTAAAAAGTATAGCACGAGTCTATGGCAAGGAATAAGCGAATTAATTATTTTGCTAAAGTGTGGGTAAAATATCAAAATAGACTCAGAATATTTTAGAGTTACAGAATATTCAACGAAATGAGAAGATGTGTGGGAAAGACAGAAAAGTTTTTACTCAGAAAATACTAGATGAATCTTTCCGTCAAATTATTAGCCTAAAGGTTTCATCATGATTGGACATTGGGTTCTGACCTTCATTTTATAAGCTTACCGATTAATCTGATGATGCGCGATCAAGCATTCCCGCCGTTCAGCACGCTGTCGTGTTACCGTCGTTTATTCCTAGTGATCATCACTGTATTTCCGATTCCAACACAAATTTCGTATTTTTGGCGATCAATTCATTACTTCGGTCTTACCATCCTCTAAGTAGAGCAATTGTCAGTGTTGGTGAACACTGAAGGAGTGTCCAGTGACTCTGTTTGTTCTAGCTAGTTTTATTTTCTCTGCAGGCGACGATATCTGCCGTGGATTCGATGTTTTCTGGTCAGTAGAAGATCAGGGGAATATGATAAGAAACCTTTTAGTGTATTTATAATCACTAACTATGAACTTTACGATTAAATTGCCGCAGAATTAACTTCGTTATATTGGCTTTTTGTTGGCTGAGCAATAAGTCTTTGACTCTCTTTTCTATCTTTTGTTACCAATCTCACTGAAGTCCATATTATTCTGCACAAACCACTTTCGTTCTTGCTTTATTCGAAGTCCAGTTCGTTGTCAAGTACCTAACTAGTGTTCTGGGTTCAGAATCGTTATCTTCTAAAAATAGTAATAATTGTGGATAGCGTTATTGACCGATTTCCTCAATTAACAGTTTCTAATCCAGACAACAACAAGTACTTTGGAATGCGGAGAAAACACACTTGCATTCGCATATGAGCTTTCCTTGCATAATTGCTTGCTACATGTGTATATTATTTAACATACTGATGATCTGTATAAACAGAGGACGGACTTCTCTTTTGCCTTTTATCGTTTATGCAACTTGACTTATCCCAAAACACAACATTTTGCCAGAGCTAGTAACATAGAATGACATGAATGAACAAACAAATATATGTTGTACATCTGAAGTCCTTCCATAACAACATAAAGTGAACCGTCTGAATTCTGACATATGTTCATCTCCATTCCCCATTTCGGAGCATATCCAATTACGGTTGACATCTGGCTCAACAACTTTAATTAACACGGAAAAATTCAATAAGTTTTTAAATATTTTTTATTATAGCTTGATTTCACACAGTATTTTGGTACAACTATGGAATTTTCAGCAAATTATATCGGAAGCCCAAATTAATCAGACAGATCATTGATACCAGGTGTGCGTTGGTCGGGGATCGAAACTCAGACCATGTACATCGTCGGCAATCGTCCAAACCTCTTTGCCTCCGACGCACCCGATTCGCCCACTAGTACGGTTGGGTCTGCCTATCGCGAAATGACTCTGTAACCCCTAGTGCTACTACACACACTGTATTGCTCTTCACAAACTAACAATTAACCAGGATTTGTGGATCAGTCACAGGAATTTGGGAAAGAAGTTTAACTGAACAACCAAAGGCAAATTTGAGTAATCGTTTCGCAGGTTTTATACTTTATCTTTACTTTCCACTCGTTCTTAATATTTGAAAATTCACTTAGGGATGTGAGTATTGAGAATAACTCCTTAGTAGCTGCCCATCCGAACTCGCGTTACGGTGACCGCAGCAGCCACAGAAAACACGAAGAAAGGTTGTTCAAGTGAGCTGGGGCAAACGACACCTTCTAAAATACTGCCTCCAAAAATGTATCTCCCACTTCTACGTCAAAACCTGAAGTAGAAATCATTGTCCTTTGGACTGATTTGCATGCTGCTTCACCGTTGGGATTGGCTTTAGGACTACTGTTCGAAGCAGTACACCAAAAGCCTGCTCTCCAGAGGGTAGGCTCATCAATGTTTGCCGGAGAAAAGGGTGACAAGTGAAAGTAAGGTGTAATTATGTTGAGTATTCCCACTTCTGACGTCATCCTGCTGGTTAGCAAAGATGTATTTGACAAACAACAGCTAGAAGCCTTTCACTGCATACTCGATTAAGTTGATGTACAGGCTAAGCTATGAAGGTCGCAGAGTGGGGCAAAGTTAAACTTTAAGCACCACCACCTACCAATCAGCAAATAACCTCGAAAGCACCAATCACATGAAGGAGGCATTTTTGTGTATGGAATTCATATATTTGGAGTGAGGCTATGTTCTATGATAAGGTGTTTTCGCGCATTGCATGGGTTATCGCGTTCACGCCTAAAAAGACGTTCTAACCGCTCAGTATTGTGAAAATAGATTCTATTTGACTAGTTTTAGGCTTCTGTAGCCGAAAAATGCAATATTTTTGTGTATTGTGTTCGTAGTAATGCGTAAAATTGTCATGACAGCCTAGACGAATTACTAATAAAAAAGTCATCATTTTGAAGAAATATCGCATAAAAAGTCCATTATTAGGGTTTTAGAGCATTTAGGCATTGTTTTTTGTGAGTTGTTTCAGATCTTAAGGTTGTAAATTGACTGCAGGCAATGGCTGTTGTCATCCCAGTTATTCTATGAGAATCGTGCATTTGAAAGAGAAATAGCCTAGATAAATAAGTTTGATGTGTGTTTTGAGGATGTCAGACACTTCTTTTATCATCTGTGATGACTGAAATATTCCATAGCACATGGAAGAGATCATGCAATGAATGAGACAGGCTGCTGCATTTCCTGGTGTTTATATCTACTTTGATGAAGTTCCTATTTAAAATTGCTTAGGCGAAGACATGATACTAGTTTAATTGACATTTGCACTTGGAATGTCAGAAGGCTTTAATTGTTCATTGTCAAAAATGGCATCAGATTATGTGTATATCAGTGTGCATGGGGTTACGAAGAATACTGCAGATGGTCCTCCTGAAATGTCAGACTACTTAAAATTAGTATCAATTTTCTGTCGATTAGTAGCTAGCAGGTGTGTCCTACAACTACTGCACCTGTTACATAAGTTATCCCAGTCTTAACAACTGTTCGTGTTCAGATCACTAAGATATTCTGGGATGCTTAATGAATTACTTGTGGCTATGAAGGATATTGAAGAATCACTTATGGCTCATATGTTTAAATCATTTATTATTAAAAAATTTATCTGTAGGGATTTTTTAATGTTCAGAATACAATGCTTGAGTGTATGTAGTGACTGCATGCTTATGTGCGTGAAGGAAAAGTTTGTTGAAACCAAGATGTGATGAAGTTTCCTGTACACTGTTCATTGTGAATGGTTTACAAGTTGACACTTATCATAACCTGTTCTAATTACTCGTTCACTAAGTGAACAACTTGAACTTCTGAAAAAGTTTTATTATATGATACTTGAGGATTGTAATTCATTACATAACTTATTGTGCCTGTAGAAATTACATGCATTCATTGTAAATACCCGTTTAGACGACTTATTGATTTACTATTATTTGCTTGCTGCTGTACTGCATAAGACGAACAATCTCTGTGTGACATTGAAAACTGCAGAAGAATGCTTTCATAACGGAAGAATGAAAAAGAACCTTTTTCCGAAAAGGTATGTAAATATAAAGGGTTTAACTGTAATATTACTTCTTCCTTACTTCTGCGATTTAAAAAGATACACTTTGTTCACTTATTTACAGATATCCGGCAATGTCAGTCTACTGGGTCACAGGAATTCAACATGGGCGAAATAATTACGATAAACAATTGTGTAAAGACATTTGCTTTTTTTTTCATGAAATACATTTAACATCCTGCTTACAATACTTTTCTTATTCTATCTAAATGAAATTAATTTTTTTTTGCATGACGATGCAGATGTCAGACTTATCAATGATACTTGATGATTTATTTGACTGCATAATTGAACTTAAGCGAAATGTTACTACTACTGCTACAGCTCAACCTACCTATTTATTCGTCATGTGTAAACTTAACTTTACAGTATACGTTAACACCCGTTATCACAGGGACTGCCATAACGTTTTAATTGAAACATTAGTAATACACTGATTTGTAATACAGGAAACCGTATACCAACTGTAACTGCAATGCATATGACTATGAGAAGTCTTCACGTAACTGTAGACAGAGACTTAAGGTCCACTAAACTACTTATAATTCACCACGTATATCGGTCGATAGTGTTTCTGCAGAATTACACTTAAGTATAGTAACGATTTCAAGTCCTACAGAGCACCGGCCTAGCATGCCGTGCTCACAAAGCGAACACATTAATTGAAAGACAACAAGATTTATATGAAAAGTTCATATTTATTATAAGACAACATTACTTTGTTTACATATTAAGAAAACGCTGTACATATGCGATACAGTCTCCTGCGATGTTCGCGGCAAACGCCTCTCCAAATTTGTCAGTAAGTCTTGTCAGGCACTCATTAAAAAGCCTCCTTTGGGTTTGCACTATGTTACACGGATTTCGAGGGACAACTGCGGAAATGCTTTGAGATGCGCATGAGTCGCGTGACCACGTCCAGTGTTTACATTTCTGAAGCACATGATTGACTATAAAAGGTGGAACAAGAAAAGTAAATATAATTACGAACACAAACGCAAATGTACCTGTAAAACACGGCTTTCTGAAATGGACCAACAGCAAGTGCCTGCAGGGGTACCGACATGTCTGAAACGTCAAACAAGTGCATGTACAAGCACGCAGATCAACCTCTACTCTCCTCTCATGGTCTTGGAAGAAGACGTAGTCGGAAGTTTCAACCTCCACCGAAGCCCATCGCCGCTTTTCATATTCAAGTATCACTTTTCTGGCAGCGTATGGTGTCAGCAGTCGAAGGATTGGTATTAAACGTTGTGAACATGAATACGTGAGGCATCGCGACCGAGCAATCATCGACTCCTGCTGAATTCTGGAATAACTTCGTTCACACCATTTATAAACCTTCAGCATGCTTTTCTGCAGACTGTCTGACCTTTGCAAGTACCGCTTCACTTGCCTGTGTGAACTTTCTACTCGATTATTAGTAGCATTACCATAAGTCAGCACGTGATCTCTGAAAGCTGCTGCCCACAATTCTCGTCTACTCATCCAACGACGCTGTATATATTGACTGACACGAACATCCAATCTGCTTATAACTCTATAATAGAAATTAAATCTGGAAAATGAAAATATTACAGGCATTACTCTGATCTACTTTTACACTGAACTAAGCGACATAAATAGTTCTTAACAATGGGATTCCGTGTCTGCAAGTAAAATTTTTAATGTGCTAAAAAAATTTACTTTACGACAGAATGCACGACAAACATGGAAAGAACAGAGCACAATGTGCGCTTGCCTGTGCGTTAACTTCACTGCTCCTAATTTACATTGCGCACAGTCCATAATAAATGTCTCAGTTTTAGATGTATCTTCCATTATTTGACCAAATGAGTCCAAAATCCATACTACATCACGCTTGAATTCCTTTCGAGTCCAAGCGAATAACACTGGTCGCCCACGACCAAAATTATCCGTCACAAGTAATTGGAACAATGAATACCTGCATGTTGATTAATGAATTGGTAAACTTACTTCCCTTTATTCGTATTATATGTAGAGTCAATACCGACAACCTCCGGGAACTGTTTATACAACTGGATTTGCTCATTAGTTGAAAAACAGACTCTTGTTAGTGAATTCCGCGTAGGTCCATCTGAGTAATACTCCATTAACTTCCCACGGCATTTCAGGAAATCAAAAATGTCACGACGGCTCGACATACCTTAAGTAAATAACAATTACGTCTAAGTTACCTTTATTAACTACGGCTTTCATATTTTTAACGTCACTACGAGTTATATCCTAGCGGAATTTTTCCTTAACATGCGCAACTATTTCATCGGATGAGTGCGATTGCTGAAGAAGGGGTTCCAAGTTTTCTTTCTCTTCTACTGTTAGTCTTCTATACCAGGGGTCATTCTGCATGTACACCCTATCGCATGGATGGTTATGCACCATTTTGTGAGCAGTAATTACGTATTCACTAATATGCAAAACCACCCGAATCGAAGAAGGACAATTGCAACATTTAGACCTTAAATATTCATAATAGCATAGTATAATTCTTCTTACGACTTGTTTCTCAATTTTAAGCCAGGCTTTACACGATGCACTCCAAAAGTACATTTAAAACCAACACATGCGTACTTGAATATATCAACCGCTATTCTTTTGCTCTGAATACGGACGTAGTGAGTGCAGGACAACTACATTGTTAGCATTAAATAACTTCCTCACTTTTTGAAATTCTTCTAATGCTTTCTCAAATTCCTCCCAGCTGAAGTAACGCCTTCCAAGCATTACTTCACCAAAAATTCCACTAACGTCTGCACTGCTTCCTGTCGCATTGACTACCTGCTGTGAACTTCAAAAAAGGCTAGATCAATTAGCATCCATCTATGTCACAACTATTTCAAGATAATTCAGTAAACAAAGCAATATTAAAATGCATGACTGATCAATATCCATCAAGATATACCGCACGAAACAATAAATTTTAGAACAGCACAAAAACCCACGGGTTCGTTGATATCGCAGGCAACCGACAGGCCAAACAACCCAGTGTATGACAAACCAAGCCTTGTACATGCACTAAAAAAGAAGAACAACACGTTTTATAAGTCTAAGTTTACAATTACATTCATCAAATCTCCTTAGAAACAATGCACGACGCAAGCACACACGGCTGCACACGACATCACCAACCTACCAAAGTCAAATATAAACTTACCGCCACTGTTCCAGCCAATGAAAGACCAGAAAACCTCAGGAGCGGAGAAATTAAACCGTCATAACCGGCAGAAATTAAACGCCATGTACAAGGTCATTGATGGAGTGAGACGCTCAAAGGTCATTTTCGTCCATGTTAGTCGGCCATGTTGGATTGCAGTTCCGTTGCTGTTCGTTTACACATCGATTTTTCCGTTTATCCAGCAGTTATTCACAACTTATCTTGATGCACATTGTTCACAAATGTTGCGTTTCACTTCATTATTGTTTCCATTTCTGTTGAAATTAGTTATTTCGTTTGTTTCGAAAGTTTTTGCCACCAGGTCAGTGCATTCGTTTCATTGTAATTGTTTCATACGTTGCATTCATGCATGGTTTCAGTGTTTTAATTGTTTTTCAGCTATTAATGAATTAGTACTGTGTAGAAATCTTGGAGATTATACACGTGAACATGTTTGGGAAGCAGAAGCCATTGTTTCCAGTTCATTTTTGGTTGCCGTTATTGCTGCTGGCTCAATTGGTTACTTAATATGTAGGAATCTGGAAAAAAATGTCTCTCACGTTCATGTTTACAGCATGCAACAATCTACGAATGAATCCGGTGAAGAGAGCACCATCAGGGTTGATATTAGCAAAGTTTTCGAAGAACTAATTAAACCCAGAGAATTTAGAACCTGGTTTGAAGTTTAAAATGCTTTGGAGCTTTTCGACAAGGTGTCTGTTGTCAGCTAAAAAATCAGGTATATTGTGAGAGAATCAAGCAAGGGTGAGCCACATGTGAAGTATGAATGTGTGGTGTTTGTATGTACTTTTGGAAGCAAAATTAGGAAGCAATAGGAAATCCCTAAATGATTGTTAATGCCTAGTGTACTAGATCCAAACGCACGAACTAGGACTGCCTGTAGTAAACGCGGTGTTAACAACCATTTTATTTGTTTCAAAAGGATTTGAAAAGCGGCTAACGTACGATGATCTGGTGAGTGTTCGGTAAGAATTTCACTAGCAAGAATAACGTTTCGAATTTACAACCGTCTGAGAAGCTGATTATTAATCGGGGTGAAAAAATTGGCTGGTTACAAATTGCTTGTTTCAGTTCAAATAATGAAATTCCTATTTTTCGGATGCTTGTGATTTCTCCGTGGTTATAAACACGGTTGCCCATGATTTATAAGAAAACTTTAAATAAATTTTCTTTGAACCAGTGGTCTTCTTTTTCTTGGCGAAGCATCTATTGAGACGATTAGGTAGCAAAGTAGAATGTTTTGTGATTGAGAATCGTAGTCGTTGAGTTTCGGATTTATATCGCGCATCTAATTGCTATAACCCTATGAATAAAGCTTTTTCCTCATGGTGCATTATGATGTCTAGAAACCATAAGCACACTGCCTTCGATAAATTTGTTTTTACTTTTTAAATGACAGCAAATAGTGAGTCATTTGAGGCGATAGGATAAATACCTCTAAACGCTTTCGTGAAGAGATTAGGATATGTTTATTTTCTCGACTAGGAGACGATCTTTTTACCCAGAAAGCTCTCAGGATGTCCGCTTTTACTTTGTAATTCAAAGATAACGTTGAGTTGCTCACTTAGGTAGTAGCAAGGGGGTAGCTTTAGGTAATGCGTCATAGAAGTAAGCAGTGTATGTCTAAATATATTAAACGTTGTAAAGCCGGTCAAATCGTAGTTCTCAAATATGAGTTAGTTTTTTAAATAATGAGTGTACCGTGCTAGCGTTTGTGCTCGAAACGTCATCAGTTAATATAACTGTACAACACTGTCTGATTTATCAAAATAAAATCTTATCCATAATGGAGTTATACTCTACCACAGTGCCCAAGTTTTATACTTATATCAGCGTTTACCTTGGTTTGCATACCTAGCTCATGCATGCGTGTGATATACATTTAAGGCTAATACGCTGTTTGATGAATTAGTCCGAGATACTTAAAGTCAGACTTGAGCTCTATATCACTGTCATCAATTTTGCAACGGTCATAGGAATTAACAGCTTCACCTGACTTTCTCTTACATCGGAAACTGAAATTGACAGTCTGACATTTGGAAGGATTTAGTTTAAAAGCATTTTCTGACTACTAATAGAGAGCTGTTCATCTTAGTACAGTGTAGATGCGAATTAAAAGACACCGGAATAGTTAGTCCGCGCACTTGACATATTTCATTTCGTATGCGTATGTACATTAAGTTCGTCAAACAAAAATACAATTGGTACTGGACGACTATAATGGAGAAAATGTTGTGATGCAAGACTGCAGCTGCATCTAAATTACTTCTACTGTGTTTATAGGCGAATTATTTGAGTTCGTTAAAGGCTTTAAGTGAAGGTTGAAGATTAAGTAAGAGTAACTTTTCCATAGCTTTTACAAAAGGGGAGGTAATAGCAATAGGTCAAAATTTAAAACATGTTCCATTAGACGACTTAGGTACAGGTACAATTTTAAAGTCCTTCCAAACGGCTGGCACAACATTTCTGGAAAAAGATTCATTAAATATGTGAGAGGATATCTGTACATTTTTGAAGAATAAGGCTAGGCAAACAATCTGGAACTACAAGAAGGGTTCAACGACTGGTGACATTTTAGAACGTCATTTAATAATAATAATAATTTACTTTATTCCAAAAACAGTACTTGTGATACAGAATGGAAATTTCAGCATTAATCACAAAATTGCATCTAATTTCCTCAATTATAAATAAAATTAATCACACAGAAAATTTTTCTACATTTACAATAGGGTTAATATAAAAAAAATAAAAAACATGCAGCATATAAAATGGAAATAATAATAATGATAGCAGCTAAGGTAATGATAATAATACAAGTGGAAATTGCCGTGGGCTTGTTTCACACAGTATTGTCGATGCGGTATACAAATCCTTGCATGATTAAAAATATTGAATATGATGTTCTCTTTACATGATATGGTGAGGGGAAAAACAAAGATTACAGCAGTCATAGAGATAAGTTGGTGTTTGCAGTTATGAAAGTGAAAACAAAGAATCAACAGGACCATAAATATAATAGAAATAATAAAAGTAAAACTTGAAGGTATATAAAGATGGATGGAGGAGATTGTTTATTTTGAAATAATAGAGAAGATTTGTAGCTCAGGTGGATGATTTGCAATTAAAAGTGTTCTCTGAAGAAGAAATTTAAATCATTTCACTCTGTGCTAAATATGGCGCTGAAGATGTTGTCCGGAAGGACGACGAAAGCTTCGCGACTAAACCAACCAGCTCAGAGAACACTTTTAATTGCAGATTGTTTATTTACTAGATGAAAAAAGGTTTGTATTGAAACCAAGGAAGCAACTCTCATTAACACTTGTGACACCAGAAACCTTGGTATTTGTGGGAGAATGTATGAATGCCTTGTTTACCGTACACACATCAAATGAATAGGATATACTGTTGTAATACTGGAGGTAATCAGATGCATAAATGCGTAAGTTATTTAATATTCATAAAGTAGATATGCAAACACCGCAGTTGTTGATTATAGAAATGATGGATATTAGATAACATCACATGATTCAACGGCATATTAGAAATAGATGAAAATTGTTTCTTTGCTCACTGTCAAGTGAACAGTCTATTTGACGATGTCACTGCATATTAACAGATTAGTGAAGTAGCTGTCAAGCCTAAGTCATTAAATTTACTTGTACTTCATACTTGGCGTTTAACAGTGTACAGAATTGCAACTGGCTAGATAAGGCGATTTTAGCGTATCGAACAGTACAGAATTATTATTTAAATTGCTAAATCTTACTTAGTTTTTACAATGTGCTACTGTATAGAAACAGACACGAAATCTTACGAAGGGCTAAAGTAACAGTCTCATAATACTATAGTAAATCTCCATCCCTCTAACTAAGCTTAACATGCATTGATCCGAATTCACTTATTACAAAAGCACATAGTATAGCGACGCACTGAAAAAGTCTAGAGGAAGTAGAATTGAAGAGTATATTAAACATTTCATTAATTTACAAAAGAAAATCCCGATGAAGAGTATTAACGTTAGTTTGTCCGGATGATATTTCCGCTGGTTTCATATTCGACAACTTCCGTATACCTGAAAAAAATAAAGCACATGTAAGGACTAGCACAACATGAAGTTATGAAAGATAATTCTACATATTAGCACACACTGAATACACTGATTCGGTTAATACTAAGTAATATCTCATGCAAATAAATGTATATGTAGTTTTCAGCTGGTTTTTATATTGGCACTATAAGCATCAATAGACCTCAAATGTTTTCCAGTATTAAAGGATTACACGCAAATATCAAGACAATCTTTGAAGCTTCCATACTGTTGAGGCGTCATACTCTCATTAACCTTAGTTGCAGATCAACTTCACACTGAATACGTTTACATTAAATGAAGTATTGCAAATGTGTAACTTAGAAATTGATCCATAATCTCAGTAATGTCTAATGAGCATAGTTTTATGAATCCTACAGAAATTACATTCTCATATTCAGGAATCTATAGCCATCAAGTATAAGCTGAACATGCTTCAACTCTAAGCAACTATGCACAGTGTTAGCAGCATAGAGAAACACTTAAAATATTGTAAGATACGCAGACCTGTTGCGTCGATGAGGATAACAATGACATATAATGCAACCTAGACATTCGATCGTGACACTGCATCTGTACTGCTTCATGTTAATGGAAAATTCAGGAAAAATTCATCACCACTACTGGTGATCAAAAACAGTGCAGCATTAAGTTTACAGTGCCAGTGAGAATGGCATAACAGACAGTAGATTGATAGTAATAGAGCTGACTAGATTCAGTTCTCATAATCGACACAATCCATGTGTATAATAATACTATACACTGAATTAATGCACTAAGCGACACAGTAAGGAATTTAAACGAGTGATTGCCTTCTCCACGGCACTGCACTTGCAATAATCATGACAACCACCTACGTTTGCTAGCCAAGCAGTCAGCTAAGGAGACAATGGCACAATATAAATAAAGTTGAGGTATTTTTTATACATTGAGTCCACATAACTCATATTACACTACACTAAACAGTGCAAATATACATGAAATCCACTTAGAAATAACCTCTCAACTTACGATAATTCCTGTCCAAACACACACGGTGAGACACATCTACATGATTACTTCTATTCCCACAGAAGGTTCTGTTAGCATTTACAGGTGATTTCGAAGTACTGATAGAATTCTTTTGTCAAAAAGGACTGTTCTTCACACGTAAATAGGCTGAATTAATATCCTGAGACGTGAAGTCTCCATTGAATGATACCATGACGAAAGGTGCAGCATCTAAATAAAGTAGATTATTTGTGTAGATGAAATTACCCTTCAACTATCCTATCTTTCTCACTATAGCGATATTTTGCTACAGTTCGCCTGAAACACTGATCGTTGCAACCAATATGCTAGGGGGTGTCGCAGTCAGATTACATGACGCGGACACCAAAATAACAGGCCAGAAAATGGGAATTCTCATCAATCCAGATAACATATAACGCAATTTCATTAAAAATTATTGACAAAAAAAAATTTCCAAGGGAAATTTTAACAGCGCTACTAGAACATGGCATTTAACGTCTACCGTCATAACCTATACCCTCGCCCTATATTTGTGAAAAAGAATGCATAAAAGCTGTAGAAAAGTGATAGAGAGGATACCTTCCTCGAACATATGATAAAAATAACTCAGTTTTAGTTTGGAGTATCAACAGGGCATAATTAAATGGTGAGTAAAACTTATTTTGATAAAGTTCCATAGCGGTGTACAGTAATATTTACTGAGTAATAGATTTTTCTCGAAGCTTCATCAGTAAATATTACCGTATAAAACCCTGAGACATCAAAACAAATTTTACCCACAATCGAATTATACTCTACCACAGTGCACAAGTTCTATTCATATATCAACAGAGTAATTTAACCATACTCTAGGCGGGTAATTATTTAGGTCTTCTAACCCTGATCTTTCCTGAACCTAACCCTAACGTGAAAATATCCCTAAACTGTAATCAAACTTGAAGTAACCCCATTGTCACTTTTAATAGGTTAACCTAACCCTAACTAATCCTCGGCCTAAACTGTAACTTAATCTTTCCCAAACCTAAGCTGAAACTTCCCAGATATAGCATTTAATAACAAAACACTTCAATGAGCATATTTAATTGATGATGACAACATTATTTGCCAGGTTTCACTAACTTGCTCAGTGAGTGTGTCAAGGTCATTAGTGCTGTCTCACTCCATTGGTAGTTAGTGGTGCCTAAAGTTTAACTTGGCCCAAATCGTGTTACTGTAGTTATTAGCCAATCACCAGGCATGTGGCTGAAACCTGTGGGGACCCATGTGAGAGGCGTCTCACGAAGCAAAGATGAGGTCAAATCAACAAACACTATCACACAGCATCCCAGAAGTGTCAACCAGGGATGCGGGGAAATGATGCTTGCTGGACTTGTAATAGTAGCATTGTCTGTCTGTTCATCTGGAAATGAGTGAATTCGTAGCTGGTATTGACAGGCCACCTTACCTATCGCAAGTACACACGTTCGATAAACCCCGATTTATTGCAGTTAACTTTAGACACCTGTCGGATCTCTAAAAGCATAGTAAACGGTTAAGGACAACGTGAGCAGCAGTATAAAATGCCTCCAGCATCAGCATCAAGCCATCAACAGAAGCAACTACCAAAATCAGAAGTGAGGTACACCACCAAATGTCTTAGTGGCAATGTTAAACAATCTCAGAAGTGAAATAACTGACCCCATGACCACGTGCTTGTATCCCGCGCTGTTGAAATTCATTCTCACAGAGACAAGGCTGTCGCGTAGTGTGGAAACCTGACTGCTAACTGTGGATAGTACTGTAGTGGCAAAACGCAGGAATACTTGGCAGTGAAACTATTCACTGACAACCCGGTGTTCACATAGTGGTAAAGTACGTCCACCACATATTAAAACCACAACTTGCGCGTTTACTATGTATTGTGCTTTTAAGTCCTCCTTTCATGTTTTCATGCTGTTTCACAAGCATTTTTCTGTTTTTCTCTTCGCCGCTATTCGATATTCTTGCAGATGACAATCATATTTGTATCCATATTTGTATATTACTTAAGAATTTCCTTACTAGCACATCCAATATCGTTTTTACGAGCTAGTACAAACCAATTTCATTTCTTTGTGTTCGCCTCTTGATTGTGAGGTATAGGTTCGTGATCTTCGGCAGACTTCTCCGTAGCTCGTCCAGCCGCTCGACTGTCACAGTTTTGGTTGACTCCAAAAGGAGCAGTGCTGGGATTAACTATATGTGGTTTGTAGTATGAGGTGTGTTAAAACTGTTACTACTGTGAATGGAGTTGATCCTTTCATCAGCTAGTCCTCCAGTATCATCGTCAAAGGAAAAGAGATAATAATAAAAGTAATAAGAGATATAATTAGTGAAGTTATTCAGACTAACAGACAAAAAAAGAATAAGAAAACGTAACAACAGTCAGCTGATTAAATTTGAAGTTGATATATATATACATATATCAGCAATAATAATAAGGGTAGTTAGAGTTCTCAGGATGGTAAGACGGAAGAGAATGTAAAGAAGTAAAACGACGAGCTTAGTTGTCTACCGCTGAATGGTGTATGGGTTTTTAAGGGGATAGGCCATTTGGATACAGTCCTTGTGTCGCTGCATGGTTGTCCAGCCTTCGCCTAAAGGCTTCCACAGACGGTGCCATAACTACATCTTCCGGTAAGGAGTTCCAGGGGCAGCAAACACTCAGGGGAAAGAAGTGGGTGCGTACCCAAGCCTTTGCCCTCTGATGAGTTATACTTCTGGGATTTTCACGAAGTAGCCCATACCTACTCAGTGGCAGAACACCTTTGTTTGGGTGATTCTGGCCATTTGTTATTTTGTAGGCAGTAATCAAATCCCCTCTAAGACGACGGTAGCTAAGTGTGAATAGGCCTAATTTCTTCAGACTTTCATCATATGGTTTAGTTTGGAGACCGACCACTCCTTTTGTTGCTCGTTGTTGGACTCTTTCCAAGAGGTTGGCGTCTCTTCTAAGCAGTGGGGGCGCAATAATATTATGCACTTCAAGGTGTGTTTTTCGTACAACCTTGGAAAGAGCTCAGGAGTTAGTGCACCTAACTGTCTATGTGTAAAGTGTATGACCGCATTTGCTTTCGCTACATCCCCGGTGTAATTTACGCTTGTGTCCATTTTTTCCGTTAGAACTAGACCTCAGTCGCGTTCCGACGTTATGCGGGACAAGCTTTCACTACACAGGGTGTATCTTGCATTCTGCAGTCTACAGGTGAGTAACTTCACTACTTTGCACTTTTCAGGTTGAAAGTCATGCCACTGGCCACCGCCGTCTTCCAGAAGGTCTAGATCTGCCTGTAGCCTATCTGAGTCCTCCGGGCACTTCATCGCCCTCCATATCTTCACGTCGTCAGCGTACAGAAGAGTCGGGCAGCTTAGGCGGTATGGTAGATCATTGATAAAGGTCAAAAACATCAGTGGTCCTTGGATAGAACCCTGCGACACTCCTGATGATGAGTTGTGCCAAGATGGTCGGACTCGATTGACCTTAGTGCAAAATTGCCTTTCAGCTAGGGAGTCCTTTAACTATGACAGAAGTGGCTTACCTATACCTGCCTGGCTAATTTTGTGTAGGAGAAGGTCATGGTGAACAGTGTCGAATGTCTTCTCAAAGTCTAGGAAGACCACATGGATTGGTAGTAGATTTGTCACACAGGATCTGCTTTTCTTGAAACCGTGTTGGGCTTCATGTAGTATATTAGACCTATCGAGGTAATACCTGATGCGATCTTCAATAATACTTTCCAGTACTTTTGATACCACTGGGAGTAGAGCTACTGGTCTATATCTAGTGGCATTTTCCCTATCCCCACCCTCGAAGATCGGAGAAAGGATGATCCGTAACGGTAATACCCACATTGCTGTTTAGCTGTTTGGCGGAGGCTAAACTGAATGTTTCCGCTATCTCTAGACTAGTGAGATATTGACCGTTTGGGCCTACTAAGGCGCATGCCCCTGGTTGGTTGGTTTTCCTTCTGACGTGAATCGGTAGAATTCTTTAGGTTTTCTGGAAGTTTTCTGGCAAGTTTAGTCTCGAGTGACCTCCTGCCACTCCTGACTCTCGCGTTGCGCCGGTTCCTGAGTTCCAGGTATGCTTCGTGGTCGGTCTGACTCCTGGATACGCACCAAGTAAGCCAAGCCTCCTGCTGTGCTTGCAGAATTCATTGCGTAACTCTCTTCAGCCATGATAACTTTCTTTTGGGCTGTGTTGTTACTAAAGGCACGGTATCTGAGATTGCTGTATTATTTATCTCTTTTACCACTTCCCAGTGTTCATCCACAGATAGCGCATCCCATGCTAAGGGGCAATCTGCGTCGGGAAAAAGCCCCCGCATTTCAGCATAGTCCGCCATGTTATAGCACAGACATGGTCACGTAACGTCCCACTGCATTTTCTGTCGTGTAGAAGTTGTATAGATCTACATTTAGACTGAAGCTGAGAAACAATTGAAATCACTTACTCGTATATCATCCTTCATCATTTGGCTAGTAATGACTCAGCATTCTCGGAATATCCACCGTCACCATAACAAGACGCTGTACAGTATCCTATAGAAGCACTGTCAGTGATCTAAAATGGCTCACATATAGCTTTCTACGTTTAACCAACTTACTTTTACTGACCAACCATGCAGTGACGAACGGCGGACTTTGGCTGACGTGGGTGCAGTAAAACAAACCTGCCTGACGATAACCAATAATAATGTGCATTCAGTAGAACTCACACCTGGTGTTATATGCGATAAAAATGCTGAAAAAATCATACAAATTAATCAATCATTTCAAATAATACCCAATTTAAATATAAATCAAGCACAAGATACGATGCCGCACACACCAAAGTTATATGGAGGAATTGACTTCAAGCTTTATTTTTCCCCAAATATTTGTAATCCGTCTAACACATACTTGGGTTTTTTGTTAATGCGAAGACAATATTTCTATATTTCTTGATGTGCTCCATCGAATGACTAGTTAGCAGATTGTACTCACATACGGATGTCTGAAAAGATAGAGACCGTGTAATTTCACCATAAATCAAATTTATGTAATGTAAATAATACTTATCCATGCCTGTACAACTGGTGTGTCCTACATAGATAGGAATAGATATATATTAGGTGCTCACTGAGAAAAAGATCGAAACTTATGACTGCATGGTCACTACTTCCTAAAGGAGTCATGATCTGAACCTTTCGCCGAGTAGCTGATCACTAGTTAGAATTTAGTCTAGGTTCGATGATTTCCACTAGGACTCCACTTAGTGTCGTCTCCAACATTCTCAGTCAGTCCCGTGTTTCGAATAGCTTGCAGTAGATTTCGGCCAGATTTTCCCTATGCATACCCCGAGCCAAGGTTCAGTGATAGGGCATTGAAATCTCCAGCTATGGTGATTTGGTCATAGCCCAAGTCTCATATTCCTGTGGTAGTGCTGAGCAGTAGCTGATTGTGCTCTGCCTCACTGGTGGGAGATCGGTAGATGCCACCCAGTAAATGCTTGGTGTGGCCCTCGGTGAAATGACACCATATGGAGTCTGGGAGTTCAATAAGTGGTGCGTCAGTGGCGAGCACACATTTAAGTTGCCTGTCAAAGTATGTAGCAACTCCCCCTCCTTCCTTATTATCCCTGTCTCTCCTGACCAGAACCATATCACCTATACTGATTAGTGGGGGTTAGCCAGGTTTCAGTGAGAATGATTATTTTAAGGTGCAGGTGTGACTGGAGATTTCTGAGTTCGCCTACTTTCCCTCTCAGCCCTCTCACATTGCTATGTAGGCAGCTGACAGTGAGTCTCACAACCTCAGCTTGTTGTGGGGTAGTTGACGTGACGCTGTCTGCTGGCAGGGGACTTAATGTTGGGACTAGTTGGCCGATTCCGATGGATTTGGCCCGTTGTGGTTTTTTTCCAAGGATTTAGGCAGGACACTTGGGTGACACAGACTGTTATCCCCAGAACTGCATCGCTCTAGTGTCACCGAAGCTTGGGGACGTATTAAAGCCTCAGTTTGCTGCCTCCTTATGGTTCGAGGTCTGCTCTCGCAGCATCGGATGTGTCCTCCCATTTTTCCCTTGGTCTCATACCACCGTTGAAATTCTATGGCCAACTGCTCCGGGGAGTTGAATGTGACACATAGCAGCCTTGAAGAACTAATCAGTGTGAGATGACCGGGGCAAGGTAGTTGGAAAATGGAGATGGATCCAGAAGCACCCAGGGCCATCTGAGATGACAACCATCTCCATTGCTGTACATCATGCATGTGTTTTTCACAAGCAGTGCCAGTTTCCAGCTTCGGAGCACCGTGTGCCACCATAGAGGCAGAAGGCATCAGTTCCGGTGACTCCCTCACCACTTGTCTGATAGCCCATGGTCTGTCTTGTCTCACCCTTATGTTCGAGCTTCTGTCGATGGCTAGTACCTGAGCCATCAATAGTACTTTTTCGGCCTCTTCGGCAGAGTCCAGAGTAACCCTTAATGAGGATGGCTTACCCCAAGGCGTGTGGACACTCCTGTACAGCCTGCACAATTTCACAGAACTAATGTTCAGACCTAATTTATTGCAGAGGTTGGACCACTCTTCCTGATCAAACAGGGCCCGTTATTCCAGCAAGCTATCCTCGCTCACACGTACATTAAAATGGATAAGAGAATTAGACCAACTGATCTCAGACTTAGGTTTGGCCTTTGGCTTCTTGTATTCCTTTTCAGCGTCAGTACTTTTAGGCTTCATCAGGTTCTGGCCACCGTTTGTTGTGTTGCCAAGCTTGCTACTGGATACAAGCGGTGCTTTTCTAATTCCATCTTCCCGTGATGTTGTGGGTGCAACTCTATAAAGATTGGCATTTCCAGTCAGTAGGACTGGAGTGTCCTTCTTACTGTCTGTGCCAAGTTTTGGCGGTGTGGTGTTAGCAGGTGGGGAGCTGCATAAGACTGTGTTGGGACACAAGAGTGGCGTGCTGTTTCTGCTATCCACAGGAACGCTGTGTGGGACTATGCCAGGGCGACAAAGTGGACAGATATACCACAACCATTGGCATAGGTTATTTCTCGTAAACTCGTAGTATGCTTTCGGCACCCTTCTGTCACAACGGCAGTGCAACCATCGTTTGCGAAAATTGCATTCAAACGCTGAGTCAGTTTCAGAAACGATAACATTGCATGCCTGACATTCGTCTCCCTTACTTGATGACGTCTTGAACGTTTCCTTTTAGGTTTGCTGTTGATGCAGGTGTAGTATCCTGTCTCCCTGGTATTGCCTGTGCCGTTTCAGTCCTAGACTGTGACAATGCAGGCGTGGTATCGGGACAGATGAGACCTACACTAGTGTTTAGGATCGATATGCAACATGGGGTTGATGTCCCTGGGATTCGCCTTCTCTGGCTGAAGCCCTTCTGACTACAGAGTAAGGTGTTTTAGTGCCATTTCTAAGGCTACTTTCGACAGCCATATTAACAATCACTAAAACTTATGCTATATAAGAGTAAGAGTGCAACAGTATCTGCCCGCAAGGACAAAGATAAGACTGAAAAAGTAAAAGACAAGGAAAAGGAAAGGTTTTCGACTTTACCTAGTACTTTCTGGATGATCGGCTTCACAGCAGTCACGTGGTAGACCAACAAGTCTTGTTTATCTGAATGAGTGAGGAAGATACTGCTACAGAAGTGGCACCTGAAGCTTTGGCAGTATTTCGAGACAGTTGGACTTACCACACGGAGATTTGATATGGAATTAGTGGTTGAATTTAATTCACCGGCTAGGGAGATCAGGTTTCCCAAGCGGATAATTCACAAAATAGATATTTTCCGATTAGAGAGGAAGAAGTACGTCGTATTCAAGGAGCGCGCGCATGATGCACACCTGGAACCCAGGAATCGGTGCAACACAATAGTCAGGATTGATAGGAGGTCATTTCAGGCAAACCTTGCCAGAGTACTCCTGATGAACCCCGAATGCCTGTACCTACCACCCGGGGACATGCGCCTTATTAGTCCCAAACGGTCAATATCTCACCAGTTTGAAAATGGCTGAAGCACTCGGTTTCACAAATGACCAGAGTCACCCAAATAAAGGTGTCCTGCCATCAAAAACGATTTGGCTTCCTTGTGGGAATGCACGAAGGATAGCCCACCAGAGTGCAAGTGCTCGAATGCTCTCCGATTTATTTTCACTGCTAGTTTGCCGTCCCTGAAGCTATTTACTGGCAGATGCAGCTACTGAGCCATCCGTTGACAGCTTTGAGCGAAGGCTGGACAATTATGTAACGGCACAAGTGCTGCGGTCAAACAACCTATACCATTAAAACTGGTACACTATTAGTAGGCAGACACTTAAACTCATGGTTTTACTTCTTCACATTCTGTCTTGTCTTACCCCCTGACTACTCCAACTACTACGTCCCTTACATTGTTAGTATTTTTACGGATATATACATGTATATATATATAAATCCCAAATTTCAATAGATTGATCTCTATGTTTTCTTTCATTCCTTTTCTTTTTAAGTGTACATAACTTGCTCTAATTATATCTGTTATTATTATTATCTCTCTTTTTTTCGACGAGACCGGACGACCAGTGGGTGAGAGGATCAACTCCATACACAGTAGCAATGTGGTCTTAACACACTGCATACTAAAAGCCACATACAATTAGTCCCGGCACAACTTCTTTTGGAGTCAACCAAAGATACGACAATCGAGTGGTGGGATGAAACACGCAGAAGTTTACGGGAAACTAGTGACCTTTATCTCACAACCATGAAGCAAGCACAAAAAAACCAAATTGGCTTGCACTAGCTCTTAAGAAATGATATTGTTTATTGAATACTGGACTCACAATAATTAGTAACATGAATATTTTTTAAATGCAATACTTCGCTCCACAAGAGTAACGAAACAGTTGAGTCATAGCATCACTGTCAGTGAAATTTCCGTATTCAAAATTCATCATCATGACTTTCAGGAGGGGAAGATCCTGTGTGACGATTGGACACTATCCTGGGACGTAAAGGTACCAGTCCATGTGATCTTTCTCGATTCTGCTCTTTCACAAAATAAGCAAGGCGGGTGTTTCTGGAGCACTTCTCGCATGGCTGAAAGATTACCTAGGCGAGAGAGTATTCTGCACCAAAGTCAACCGCATCCGATCATCCTGGCACACCTCGGCATCAGGGGTTCCTCAGGGTTCTATCTTAGGGCCGTTGATGTTTTTGATTTTTATCAACGACCTGCCCTTTCAACTGAACTGCTCTGCGCTTCTTTACGCTGACGACGTAAAGATTTGGAGAGCAATAAACTCATCGGAAGACTCCGACAGATTGCAGGCTGACCTGCAAACTCTGGGAGACTGGGCTCTGGCTAACGGAATGCCTTTCAACCTAAAGAAGTGCAAAGTATTGCAACTTCATTCCGGCAGGTCACGGAGTGTAAATTAAACCCTTGGTGGCCAAAACTTGGGTTGTGTGCCATCAGAACGCGACCTAGGTCTTATTTTAAAAGAAAAGCTAGACACCAGTGTAAATTACACGAGGGACGTCGCCAAAGCTTACGCAACTTCACACTTTACGCATAGGCAGCTGGGAGCTCTTACTCCCGAACTATTCTTAAGATTGTATACGACATACGTGAGGCCACTCCTTGAGGTGCATAATATCATTGCTCCTCCGCTACTCAATAGGGATGCTAACATTCTAGAAATTGTCCAGAGACGAGCGACAAAATGGGTGATCAGCCTCTGCAACAAATCATATGAGGAAAGACTGAAGAAACTAAGTCTTTTCACACTTAGTTACCGTAGTCACAGGGGAGACCTCATCACCGTCTATAAGATCTTAAATGACCAGGCCCACCCTAATAAAAGCATCCTGCCATTAAGTGATTATAGGCTTCCACGAGGTAACCCGCTAAGGATAGCACACCAGAGACCAAAGACTCGAGTGCGTTCACATTTCTTCTCGCTTCGAGTTTGCCGTCTCTGGAACGCTTTACCGGCGGCCGTGACTACAGCACCATCTGTGGAGACTTTTAAGCGGAAGCTGGACAATCATTCAGAAATGCAAGGTTTGTATCTCAATGGCTTATCCTCTTAAAATTTAAAACCACACTGTCGATGGGTAAGCATACAAACTAAATCCCTACGACCCATTCTGTCTTCTCTCACTGTGCCGACTACTCTATCCTTTCCTTAGGTCACCTTTATTATTTCACTTTTATTATTTCACTTATCTCAACCTATATTATCTGCACTACAACCTATTATTATTACTATTCTGCTTTTATGACTACACCGAATGACCAACGGGAGTTAGGTCAAACGTCATTCACGGCAGCAACACAGTCCTAACATACTGCATACTACAAACCATATTTTGACCACTCCTCGCACCACTCCTCTTGGAGTCTACCAGAGCTAAAGCAGTCGAGTGGCGGGATTTACTACGCATAAGTTCACCGAAGATCTGGAACCTCTACCTTACAATCAAGAAGTGAGCTCAAAGAAATCACTGGTTCATACTAGCTCGTAATCAGGATATTGGATATTGGACAGCTAAGGACGAGCGTTTTGCGGATTGAGGGTCACTTCTTGTGACCTTCTTGTGATGGCGAAGTCATCGCTTATGAAACAGGTGAAGTTTGGTGCAATAACATTCTTCGTTTACTTTACTGTCTGCGTCCTTCTTGGTGCGCCATTGAATGAGTAAGTTGAACAGGTCCATTTTCATATGGTTACTTCCAGGCAATGGAGAGAAACTGGTTTAATGTCACTTGTCCTTACATGTTGCACTGCACTACCTTTCCTCATATTTTTCAAAGCAAATCTCGAAAATTTGAAATCTGTTTTGTCCCCATCGTAAGTTTAACATTTAATTAGCCCCATTCATCTCCCTGAAATATTTATTTCCCATGCTTGGCATATGTACAGACCATTAGAAGTGAAGTAGAATTGGATTGTTTGAGAATTTCAGTATCATAACTTTAAATATTTATTCAACGTGAGTCTAAAAGCAGCTGCACACAGTTCATAATGTAATTTTCTTGACAGCTAGTTATTCAGTAAGGAAATTAATTCTAAATATGTTCCTGTAAAATTGTCTTCAACATGATTTGATAAGTTAACACGTTATTAATGACAACTGAACTATTGCTGTCTCTTCATAGAATATGGACTGGGCTCTATATTAAGTTCTTAGCAGGTCATCTGCATTATACTGTCATATTTTCGCCAAAAGCTGTTAGTTGCGATAAAGATGACTAGTTTAAATCCGATCAGGAGAAATGAGGAAATCACGATGTTCGTCACCAATGACTGAAGCTTTACAACCATGACAGTTGAGAGTTGTTGGTTGACAACCAAAAATTTTAGGCTTTATAAAGGTTTGTTTCTGTATTGTGTATGTTCCTTTAGCACGAGTTATGTCCTGTGTTTTTCTGCCACATTTCCTTTCACGGTGTCGTGGTCTTATCAGCTCTGCATTGTAATCTGAATAAAATCCTACTCTTTTCGCCCACTTTTGAACTTCAAGTAACCGAGAGCTTCAAAAATAGTTCTGTTGACTTCTAGTATAAGCTAAGTAAATAGTGTTTTGATGGTTCATTGTTGTGTTATCTCTACACAGATAATACCTCAAGTGGATCGAAGTTCAGTGAATGAGTGCCTGTACGAGGTCTATTTCATTTTAGGTTTGTGAAGCTGCTTTTATTGAGGTTTGTATTTGTTTTACAAATGTAGCTCCCGATATGATTATGAGCAATAGTTTGTGCTCGAAACGTCATCAGTTAATATAACTGTACAACACTGTGTGATTTATCAAAATAAAATCTTATCCATTATGGAGTTATACTCGACCACAGTGCCCAAGTTTTATACTTATATCAATAACTGAATTGTTTGTTGTACATCTGTATTTCACTCTGCGACCATCTGTATGTCTTATTTTTGCTAACTTCCTTTCGGGGTTGTGAGTCTTTAAATTCCTAATCACTCCCATTGTATGAGATTGTACATCTTTTGTATTTGTCTGTATGTCTTAGAAGAATTGGGCTGTTTCAAAAATAGTTTTGGATTGAACAATTAAATTGTAGTGTTTAATAGACTGACTAACTGTAGTCTCCTTTATATCGGACAGATTTTTATATGATCATAGGTTAATAAAATTTCAGTTGTCACTTTCAACTCCATAAGACAACCGATAAATGCTACATTAATGTGGTGGTCGCGTTCGCATATCACAATGATTAGAGGAGCTACACTGACTGAAACTAATGTTCCTGCAGGTCGACTCAGAAAGTTGTACATACCGACTTCGCTTGCAGTGGTCCGTAGCCGGTGGAAAGATCTTACAATGCAAACATTTCCAAAATGACCGTGTGAGCGGCCTTAAACAATTGTCCCCTGGGCTCTGCAGTCAAGCAACACTAATGCTTCTTTTGTTTAAGGTACTACAAAAAGAAATGGATTCACGGTGCAGATATCCGTGAGGTGATAACTGCCCATAATAATCCCTAAGCAAACAAAGCTTTCATGATCATTACCCACATTTACCTTCGTAACTCAACTGTATTCACACTTAATTGTTATATATTTGCATAAATATTTTCTCGATTTGTTATAATGACCTCTCTGATTTATCAATGTTAATTAGTTTATTACTCAACAGTCATCAATAATCATAAAGGGATTTTCAGTTGACTTTCCTTATTGTTGTTTTCAGGTCACCTGAAGAAAAGTATGTAGCCTTCATTGGCTACGGGTGTATTGTTGGTGCTTGGCTTTCAGCTGGTTTTCTGATTTTAGATTGGGACAGACCCTGGCAAGCATGGCCTATTCCATGTGTCGTTGGAGCTATTCTGGGTGCTTTAATAGGATTAATAACCCTCATACTTACTCCTTATGTATCCTGTATGTTAAAGTACAGAATGTCAGGGTTTTCAAATTCGAGATCTTCCTCTCGGTCTTTCACAGACAATAAATATCGTCTCGACTGAATCTATAAACGTGTTTTTGAACTTTATCTGTGATAGACAGTTGTGTATTTTGAATTTCTGTATTTAAAGAATATTAACTTATTCATTTCCAACTAAATATACCTGTTTAATTTATTTTTATAACGTTGTTTTGAGATTATTCAATTGACAGTGTGACTGATTATGGTATTTTTTCATAATCTATATTATTGGTTAACTAAATTTGTGATGTGTGGTACACACAGTGAGGTAAGATTAACGTGTATCAAGTGACTGACTGACTCAGTTTCAACTTAAAACTTTGCTCAGAAGCACATCACTTCATATTACTACACTCCATATTAGCCCGGCGAGGTAGGGACAAAATACTGAAGAGCACATAATGAGCACAAATGTACGGGAGAAAGAATAATAACGTGAAAATAATGATGGTTTAAAAGATATGGAAGATCACAAAGAGAACGGTTTTGTGCTATACCAACAACAATATTCAGCCATTGGTTTTGAGTATCTCAACAGCCTCAACTAGGCAGTGTAGCTTAACAACTTCATCGATCCACTGTCCCTCCTTACGCAACACGACGCATAATCCCACCTTTACTCATTATGTTATACCACTGAACATGGGAGGTGAAATGCGAAAACCTATGCTCGAAGACAACTAGCCTTTTCATATCTTCCACTTTCGATGGCCATATCTTACAGCCCTCAGTGAGGATAGAGAGTGGTGCGCATTGCACACATCCTTTTATCGGTAGTGAGGTATCACGTTTATACCACAAATGATGTTAGTTGGCAAATGCTAATGCGAGCCTTTTGCATTTGTCTTGAAATTTTGTTGGCAATCAGTTCATTGGAACTGGTGGAATTTCGCAAATAATTGTGGTGGCCACTACGCTTTACCACTTCGCTTCCTCTCTTTAAGCTAGGGGTTGCTTTAGTCTATTCCTGCAGTATCGTCTTACATCTGACAAGAACAAATGACATGCCAATGTGTAATAAGTAACATATCTTGTGAGAGTTTGAAAAAAAACATTGTGACAGCGTGTGCAGACATGCGTATACTGTTAGTTTTCAATAAGAAATTATTGTGTAACATGTTTATGATTATTTGGCTTAGAGGCTAGAACCATGCCAAAGTTATTTTTGAGTTATCTGTCAATATCTGTAATGTTTAAAAAGGCAATGATAAAATAGCTAATCACTTTTTTATCTCTTTCTAAATTTTACTGATTGTTCAGTTAATATTTTACGTGTGATTTACTAACCGTGTAATTTGTATTTCTGATAACAAAGTGACTGAGATGTCAATATGCTTATATTTTTTTACCCCTGTGCATTTCGAGTGGAACATAAAGCGTCAGGCTTGAGCTTGGAAGTTGCAGTAGCAGTGCAGTTGCTAGTCTAACTCACAACCTTCCTTCTTTACCGTGCTTACTACTACTTGCAAAGCGAGGTTTTGGAGCTCGTCGACAGGAAGTGAAACTGTCACCAATTGCAGCGTGATTACCAAGCATTTTACCAATGAATGAGCCACTGACGCACAAGTCCAACAGATGGCGATGAGATCCAAACCCGTTCTGGGAAATCCCAATAGATCAGCAGTTTATTGCCTTAAGTACCCCATCAAAGTGTTGGGATGATTTTTATTTGAGTGTTGAAAAGTTGCGTGTTTTTCAGCACAGATTGTGGCATGCTTGTCATTCATTGTATAACTTACTGATGAATGCTGTGGAGTGCAGTCGGCGGGTTTATACAACTTACTAAACCAGTTCTCCACAATCGCATAAGTTTATCTTTTAAGTGCCTCAATTAGAAATAAAAAAACATTGAAGTAAATCCATTAAAGTGAACTTATGTCATATGCTCACACATGAAAGTGTGTTCAAAATAAAATAGAGAAGACTAGTATCTCGGGATGGGAATGTAATTGTTTTCTGTCCTTCCAGCTTTTATATGTGACTGGATGTTTCTACATCACTGAGGTGAACAACACATTCAACACTGAATGTATTAAGAAGTGAGACGTATTGTCGAGTTGTCAGAAGCCGCCCAACAACTACTTCCTCCATTAGGTATCGCTGTGGCAGCATAAATCAATGAAATTGCTACATTACAAGTCAGAAGATCTATTGTCAAGAGAAAAGACAGTACAAATATAAATGACAAAATCAACTACAAAGATTAAGAGCGACGCTCTTTTGGGCGTCCATGAATATTAACTAGCAGTAAGACGACACGATATTTCGTCTTTAGTCTCAATGCATGTAGACAACCTCGACTGGTTGACGAGTGCCAACTAGCACGAAACCTAGGTCAAAGGCTTTCTACCGATTGCCTCCAGCCATCTAGTACCAACAATATCTAGTAGGCTAGAATTTAAACGAAACTTCAGTCAACAGAGATGTGGACAAAGAACCGATCTATATCCTACTCAAGAGAAAACAACCGCCTTTCAACCAAATGTGAAAAAAAATCAACCAAGCATATCGAAAGTGAAGCACAACAATTCGTAACCAACAAAATGTCACAATCACATGACTCTGTATACTACATTATGTCAAAAGGTTATGAAATAAAGTGTTGTCACTTGAAGGTTTCCTCAGTGTAAGTTCAAACTATCTGAACCATTTATAAGCACTGGCCGACTTCACATTAGTGTTGAAAATTCTGATCTTGTTCCCTGTGCAGTGTAATTTATATCTCCACAGTGATTTCAGGATAATGAAGGCCTATCATGCTTTCCCAATCGTGATTGGCTTCGAAATCTTCATCCTTGGCACCTGCGCTGGCCAGGTAAGCAAAGCAGATAACTTCCTTCTGATGAACAGCACTTTGAAAGCAATACATAGCATTTATGATGAATGGTCTGATTGTTTGATTCAGAGTGATTTTCGAAGGTTTTTCAGTCGAGTTATTGGTGGTAGCTGCTAACGTTTAGCTTCTCTAACAGGATATTGTATAATAATAGTGAAGAAATAGAGTCAATTTTCACATGAATTCATATTTAGGAGTTTATAAATTCATTCCAGATTAATATTATATAAAAGCATATAATTGATTTTACGGTGATTAACTATACACAACAGTACCTATGATTAGCTTAAATAGTACTAATCATACTATTTCAGGTGGGCGATTATATGAATAAATCTGATTAACACAACAGTGATCCAGATTGACAGCATGCTTGAATGCTCACAGTAGGTCGATCAGCCTTCTAAAGTTAACAACTTCAATGGAAGTAGAATTGAAGTGCTCTTTTTCGATTACATGGGTCACGTTGTCTTACCACCAAGCAGCACAGGTGACAGCATCAAGGCTAACCAGTATCGGAAAACTAAGGCATACCTTCATTACTGTGGAGTCAGTGTGTGTGCGCCCAATACACAGGGGATAAGATCAGAATTTTCAACATTAATTTAAAGTCAGTCAGTGCTTATGTGTGGTCCAGAAATTTGGTGCATCCGTAACGAAAAGCATTTCCAACAGGTTACTGTGGATTTTCCGCAATAGCAGCTTCTCCCTTCGCTTCATACTGAAGGTCAGATGGACAATTTGGAAAAATAAGCAACATGGAACTCTGTCAGGCAAGGAATCAACCAACTACCTACTGCCCAAGAAAAATGAAGGAGGAAATTGAGATAGATTGGACATATGTTGATGAGACCGTTAGTGACATCACAGGCAAAGCATACCCTCGAATGGAAAAAGACTAGTTGTGCATGGGTCCTAAAAGGACATGGAACCGTCTATAAAAGTCTCTAGCGAAGGGAGTGAAATGGAAAAGTACTTCTGAAGCCTAATGTTTCACTTGGAACCCAAGAGAATAATAGTAATACGTGCTTCATGCAAAGATAGGCTGTGATCTTTGGAATCCATTGCTTTTCAGGTGGCGTTATTACACATTTTTATGTAGCGTGATAGTTATTTCATTCACTTGATATGAGGCTTGTTTTGATAGTAAGTCGTCTGTACACACTACTCGTGAATGTCAACTGTTCAATCCTTCTTCATCTTCACTGGTTTTCAGAGTGTTGTCATTGTTCGATGTGGAGCGATTCTGCATGAACATACAGACACGGATTTATCAGTTTTAGTCATTTACACTGAACTTTAGGACTATCCAGTTAAAATCTTTCATAACTCATCATTATTTAATTTTATGAAAGCAGAACTGTTTTTCCTTATATAATATATGAATTAGCTTGAAGTAGTGTAGTTTTGTGGTCATTTTTTCTGCAAATGTAAATAACAATATGATAATGTTTGCGATGTACTTCTCACCTTTGAAATGTAAATTTTCGTTTCAAGGACCAGTTTGCATCGATACTTCGCCTGAATATGCACCAAGTGAAGTGGTTAGATGGTTTGATCAGCCGAGTTACCTGGAGGTTATTATGACAGACATGCCACTTATGGCCAAGTTAGTATGCCTGTAACTACTAAGTGTTTGACCACTATTGCTTTCTCAGCACTCCCCACCTATGATAGAAGCTTCTTGTGAGCAGACTTGGTGTGCAGTGTTGCGTAAGAAATATAAGCCACCCACTCAGGTAACTGGGATATAAGCAGCACATATCTTCATAGAGTTTATGTGTGTAAGTGGGAAAGCGAAAGACAATCAGATCGAGACTTGGTACCAGTTTATTGACTGTTCTCAAGTGTGTTAGGAAATATTTATGTTTTTTGTTCAGAGTCCATGTTGTGATGGGAATTTATGTCTGGAAAAGCGAGGTTACATGATTCAAATTCAATCGTCTCAAACTTTTTTCATTTGTCTACGTTCCGTGTGGGGCATAGAGCTTCAAGCAGGTTGCTTGAATCTCCCGTAGCCGTAGTGTCACTAGGCTCGTACCCAACTTTCCCTCTTTTCAAAGTTCGATCCCACCTAAAAAGCCAGGCGACGTTTAGGAGTGCGTTGTTTAGGAATCGAACCCAGAATATGTGTTTGGCTGGCAGGCGTACTAGCAGTGAATCCCCAGCGCTTAGAAGCAATTATGTATCATCTTTAGTGCAACACTATGGTATCAAACTTCATTGTTTATTTCGTATCAATATATGCTGTCATTTTACACGTGTTGGTTTACAGGGATTTGAATGATTTCAAGTTTGATCACAAACTAAATTCCTCTAGAGAAGTACTGAAAACTACCAGGGAGTATTGTACAGTTGTTTCGTTTTACTTTAAGACTTTTTCAGCACGCACCTATCTTCTTACAGCTAGCTACTGGACCCGGGACCTTCAGATTACAAAGTGATCTCGTTGACTATACAGCCACCTGGACTGAATCTATGGATCACCCTTTGAATTCTGACTTCTGCCTATTTGTGACGTATGGCACAGCCGCCAGCTAATGTCATTAGCGAATATTTGTACTCAAGCTAAACTTGGTGAATCCTGCTAGTTACGGCTTCTCATAGAACTTCAGGTAATTTCGTCTTGTAGTCAGTCCCTAGTAAGCATTAGATTACTGACGAGTGCCAACTAGCGCGAAACCTAGCTCTGAGTCTTCCTGCCGATTGCCTCCAACCATCTAATATCATCAAATCAATGTGCACCGTGATGTCGGGCTACCTAGAATGCTGGCTTAACTGCAAACCTGACTGATAGAATTCAGTCTGCACCAAAGACTGGACACATCATACTAGTTACTAGTGTCCAATCAAAGTCCTACCAGGGGTTAATCGCCAGCCCGAATAGCTCAGTGGTAGCGTCTCTGACTGCAGGCGGCACTGGGTGACGTAGGTTCAAATCTCAGAAGGGATATGAGTTCCTTCAAGGTTGCAGATACGCCTTGATGACTAGTGAGTGCCAACTAGCACGGGACCTAGGCCCAAGGCTTCTTGCCGATTACTGCCGTCAGAATACTGTTATTTTGATAATGTTGGTGAGAGTTTGGCTTATTGTTGTGCTCTCTGACCTGAATGGTTGAATTGTGGAACCTTCACTATTCGGCACTAGCTTTTATGGTTCTTCATGGAGATATGTACGTGGACAATAGAAGTTTAGCAAATAAACCATCCAACTAATAGAATACATTTTCAAGTGTTGCTTTCCAGGGATCTGATTAATTTCAAGTTTGATCACGAACTGACTTCAGTCAGAGAACCATTAAAAGCCACTAGAGAGTACTGGATGCCTGTTTCTTCCTACTTTGAGACTTTTCACGAGTAGGAAGTGGTGATCAGTGGAGTCCAGCAAGTTGAGAGTGAAGATGACCACAGCCTAGTGGTTGAGCAAAAGTTAGAATTGATGGTCCAGGGATTCCGTCCCAGTGGTTGGATAGTCAGCAAGTTCGCCTTGCATCTTGAAGATCCTGGGTTCGATACCTGATGACGTGATAGGTGCGTACCAATGTAGAGTCCTAAATAAGGACAGTATTGCTGTCGAATACTCTTTAGTAGTTTGCAATGTTTATCTAATTGGTCTTCATTGCTACTAATTACTAAATGCGGATTTTTGTTTAAGTGTTAATCTCTTTTCTTCCTTGTCTTTTCTTGTTCAGTTTCTAATACCATATGCAGTTCAATAATTTGGATGAGCTCCTTCACAATCTTCTTCTATTTATGTTAGAATATCATTGGCTGTATAATTTTCAATGGATTGGTGATTTATTCAAAGTTCAGAATACTCCATCTGGATGCCATATATCCTCTGTTCTTGATAATTTACCTATATCTTGGAAAAGTGCATTGCAAACTGCTAGCCTTGAAGAATTACAGGTGTGCATATTAATAAATTGACGTGGCGAGTAAACAATTTGTTGTATTTCATCATTTGTTAAAGTCAATTTCGTCTTTTCCGTCGATTGACAGCGCCAAAATGTTCAGCCTCTGAATTGAAATATCGTCGCCCAGTGCAGGCGCTTTGGCGATGTCTCAGGATTAAAGTGATCTCATTAGGTCGATGCTGATTACCAGTGGAATTCAGGACGTATAATTTGTCCTATTTCTGATTGACTGTTCAGCTGGAGATTCGAAAAGAGTGATGCTGGGTTTGAGTTTCAGTGGGAACACTGCCAGTCATTGAGGACTGAAGGGACATCCAGCTAACGAGTCAGTCCGAAATAGGAAGAAATGTACATCCTGAACTTCACCTACTATTCACAATCCACCAAATAACTTCCTGTTGGATCTAATCAGTTACTTATAAGTGACACAATTTTTAAAATCTAAATATCTGTGCATTTTTAAGTAGTTTGACTAACTACTATTTCCATTTTCATGAGATAATAGTGAAAGTAGTTCATTTAACTTTGAACCGACACGACAGTATAGACAGCATGCACTTCAAGGGTCAGATTTGAACCAGAAGCCTTTGGATTACTATTTCAGTTCTCTACACTATTTGATCTGTGCTGCTGACCAAATGTTTTCACTTGAACTTCAATCCTGAGGCATCACATCAATAGTGAACTATCTTAGATAGTCTCACCATCGATTAGATAAAGACAGAAAACTATGAAAAGGAAGTTTCATGTTACTGTGGAACTCTTTAAGTTATCTTATGTCCGTCGGTGGTTGAATAGTAAAGTGCCTGGTAGCCACGTACGTGGTCTTTCGTCCCCTTCCCGACCAATACAATCTTAATTCTCGCGTAGTTTACTAGACGGTGGTAAGTTTAGAAGAAATGGAAGGTTGGGTGTGGGGTTAGAATACCACACAGGGACGTGGTGTAGTTTGGATCTCCCACGAGCAAACAAGTGTTACTTTCAGGTTACATCAACATTGTTTAATAATGAGGAGTTTCAAATCGTTTGCTTGCTGCTTAAAAATTAAATGATGTGATTGTATATCATGATAGCACACTCAGGATGCTTAGATTTCATTGTATGAATATAGAATGGTTATAGTATGTACTGTGCGTCGGTGGCACAGTGGTTAGGACTCTCGCCAACCATGCACATGGTCCGGGGTTCGATCCCCTGCCGACGCACACCCGATATCTATGGTCGGCCTGCGAAATTTGGGCTACCGATATCCATGCTGAAAATGCCATACTTGTACTGAAAATATGGTGTGGCATCAAGCTGTAATCAAAAATAAAAATAAATACTATTATCAGTAATCGGAGGTTGTAAATGAAATGCTGTCCGATTTTTTGGGATTTCTACTAGCTGTCTTCTCAGATATCATATTTCTAAAGTAAATGTACAAATGTCAACAAATAAATATGTGTAAGTTGATAAAATTTGACGCAGTCTATCTCAAAGAAACAGAACCTTTAAAAATTTCCTACTCAGTATTTAGAAGACTGACATATGAAAGAGCTTGGGAAAATTGGATTTGATTACGCTAGGTGTCAGTATTATACAATATCGAAACAATTCTGCAATATGATGATACATTTGATATTCTGGCTGCCAAATAATGGATTTGAATCTAAATTGGAATGCGGTCACTCCGTAAGATTTGTTGGGATTTTGATCAATTTCATCACGAACTGACATGATATAGTCAAGAAGTGAGAAGCAGAGATCACTAAATAACTGTTTCGTCCTACTTCAGTAGTGTGCATCAATGTCCCTATCAGAGATCGGATGCAAAGTCATGAGGCAAGCATGTTAAGCATCCAAACAGTGATTGGGAGTTCTATGACTCGTCAAGTTCAGCTTCATGATAGCCATCTATCGAGAATTGTTGGAAGTTGGGATCCTAAGGTCATTGGATTCCGAATCATTCACTGAATAATCAGTGGGCTAACTTCGTAAACTGAAAGTCCTAATTCCAGTCCCTGATGGAGAGTTCTAAATTAGGACAGCCTTACAGTGATGCTTGATTTTTAATGATTCTCTGAATGATTTCAGTTTGTGACAAAATTTACATTGAAGTTGTTATATTTTCTGAGGAAACTACCACAGATAGCCTTAGATTGACAAACTGATGTTGATGTAAGCGAGGCTAATTAAAGGTAAATTAACAGCTTGGGTCTTGTTAGGAGCTAAACTAGAAACTTATGAATTACTAGCCAATCCATTTACAATTATATACATAATATGGCACAATATAATTTAAAGTGTACAGATTAAAAGAATTTAATGTCCCATGCAACATTGGCACCTTTGGTAGTCAATGGAGCTGTACGTGCCTGACTTCCACCCAGTGGGTCACAGGTTCGAAAGCCGGTACATGCACCGATCTTTGGGCAGTTTTGGCAGTGTAATCAGCCCTCACACAATAGGTGTGTCTTATTATCGACTGCATGGAATCGCAGTCAGTATTATAGTGTGAATTGTTACCTCCCAGTGATTTAAGCAACAGTCATCATTGGTGTAAAACTGTGTTGAGTCGCAAGCTGTGCTGTGGCCTCTATTCCTTAATGCTGCTATAATTTTATCACGTTGCAAACTCTGTTGACACAATTCGTCCAGCGTCAGGAACTAGACAGAATATGGAGCTGCTTACTCCTGCAATCATAACTCCGTGTAGTAAACACTGGGAAATACCATCGATGAGATATTATCCCCATGTGTGATTTGATCAATCTCGACTGATCGCAACTTTCAATATAATTCCAGGCAACCCATCTCAAAACTTGATATATAGACCTAATTTTCAACATGTCCTTCTTACATGTCTGTATTTCTCTCACCCCACTTATGACCTTTGAAATCCTACTGGTTGTTCATTGTTTTAATTTATCAATGTCGTTAGTGTCTCTCATGGTCATTTTAAAACATAAATACGCAAGCTGTGTCAATCATTTTCGCTATTGACATGAGATAGTACAAGCTCTCACGTCAACAGTCATTCTTCTCTTATTGTCTTCTTGTGTCGCGTTTTCGGTGGTATAGTATCAAGGTGTTGTTACTAATACTGGTTAGAACAATAGGCTCGCGAATCGACTAGGTAGAAAATTCGTTGGTGCAACTACCAAGTGTATTAACGGTCATATCAAAACCAATCACTAACAAGCGGTGGGTTGACTTTATGTTGTTGGATTCGTGATATAATTGTGAAAATGAGATCGAAATGTAGATTGATTTGATAAAATGTTGTCCAAATATCTCTGACTTTACATAAATATTCTCTCTCTGTTTCTTTTCCCTCTCCCGCTCTTTTCAATTAAGATGTTTGTTTCCGGTAGTTCAAGCTCATATCATTGGCCTGAGAGCCTTTTAAATTTCTCTGATCAATGTCGTCAGTATACACGATTGTTATCTCAGTATATTTTATTAAATCCTAATCACTGTCCTCTTCATACATGTCATTTGAATGTTAACACTATGTGTACAGATTTAATAACATCTATGAGTGTTGATAAAATTGAAAACGATTACTTTTTAAAAGTTTCTCAAAAGAAATCCTATGAACTTAAACAAATGTCTACACTGATTCAAACAATCTTCTCTTTAGTATTAAATAATGAATCCCGCATTTCACTGAGGCAGAATCAAATAGCTTCTTCAAATGAATTAATTGTGAATAATGATGATCAGTTATGTGGTAATTTTCAAACTGTTCGTTTAATTAACGAAACGATTTTAGAAAAGGACAATCCTAAAGGTTAGTAAGATATTATTCATTATGGCTTATTATTATTATTCCTAGCGTGTGTTCTATCCGCCTCCATTTCCTTCGGCATATATGTTGAGTGATAGGTTCTTGGTTAGTTAACTGCCAGAGGGAGTTACTTGCTGCTAATCCTTTTTGGCCATGTGATCTAAAGAATGGAGTTACGGCAGTTATTGATGAAGTTTGAGGCTAGTTCTAAATGCTTCTATACATTTAAAGAATCGTGGAACAATTAGGAACGAGCTCACGAATGACGTTGAAGCGACCAGTCAGAGTAGACTAGATAAATGACAGCTATGGAAAGAGTTGTTAATCAGCTGACTGACCCGGATGTCAGCAAAATGGAATCTACCAGTCAGAGAACGTATAAGTTGCCTACATTAGTGCAGGTGTTAAGTTGACATGAGTTCCTTCAGTATTTCAGATAAACCTTTCTGACAAGCGCCAACAACCAGGTAACCTTGGTGGAAGGGTTCTTGCCGACTGCCTCTACCCATCGAATACACATATATGTATGCTTGTTTAAGGTTTGTGGTTGTTTTCTCATCATCCATTAGGATGTATATTTTTTACAGGAATTCCCATTGTTTGTCATTACTAAATATTTTGAAATTCCCATGTATACTTTTCTTCTTATATTAACAGCCTCATCTATTGACACTCCGATAACACTTGTTGATATTGGATCAGGTTTAGGATATCTGCCCAACTATGTTGGTTATCGATTACTACAGTCTTATGACCACTTATCCGAAAAACATCAGCAGCTGAAAGTGATTTCAATTGAATGTGATGAAAAACTGCATTGTAAAGCTTTGAAAAATCTACAATTCTATGATGCTATACAACAAACAAAACCATTAAGTTCAATTATTGAAAGAATGTTATTTCGTGTTGAGTTATCGAATTTAGATTTATTGCAGACTAAGTAAGTCACTCTTAAAAAGGTATTCTGTTTTATTTATTTATTTCTTGGTTGTTCGCCAAACACTGACGTGGTCCACCGTCCCAGTCCCCAAGCCGACGCACTTAACCGGTAATAAGCGTTGCAAAGGAGGATGGTTGGGCGTGGGGCTAGCCACCTCAACACGTTAACAATTAAAAAAGTAATACGAACTCTGATCAAGGTTTGACCGAATAGTTTCATGAAAATTGGGTGGTCAATGAAAAGTAGACATGTATGAGAAGTATGTCTGCACAAATTTCAACGGAATTGAAATAAATAATCCTAACGTTTCGTTCAGCAAACGGATCCGAACTTCTTTAGGGAAATAATCAAATCTTAATCACGCTTCATTGCTCAGACGTGAATGGACATGAATTTTAAACACAAGATAAATATATAGATATATATTCATTATCGTAATTGTGGTTGTTTCCCTGAGGGAGTTAGAACCGATTCGTTGAAAAAAACGTTGAAATTGTTTATTTCAAATTCTCTCAGATTTCTACAAATGATTTTCACATATGTCTACTTATTCACACAGTTTAAACTACTTAAAATTGTTTCAGTAGTAAGTGGAATATAGTTACGTCGATAGTTATGCAATGTTTCTTTTTGATAATACTGTAACGACAGAAGACAAGGGCCATGCAACAGATCGTTTATTGAGAAAATCAAGAGATATTTATAGATTTTTATGTACATTATTGTCACCGGAGAAGCAACATCTTTTGATTGGTTGTTTTCTTGCTGAAGGTTATTCTGCACTGCTTGTGACCGTTTCTTAGATAGTTAAACCATATATCTGTTAGTCGTATTTGAACACATTAAGTCTGCTGTGATTGGTTTGTGAGTTGCTCAAGGTTAAGCTTTGTTACTGTTTTTTCTCATGACCCCGATTCGGGACGTAAACATTGACGTAAATTGTTGTCTAAAATTTTGGCTTGCAGACAGCTCTCACCAAAATACTACTCATTTTACTCAACAACTATTTGGATTTCTATGCAGTTCACAATGAGTGATATCTATTGTGTTGTAACAACAGAAGGCGAAAAACGGGAGCCAAGGTTTATTTTCCATTAATCAAACCGCTGTTTATATTCACTAATCAATCACTGAGCGTGTGATTAATAATAATAATAATAATTTGTTTTATTCCCAAACAGTACTTGTGATGCAGAATGGAATTCTCAGCATTTTTACTACAGTATTGCATCCAGTTAGTACATTATCAATAAATAGAATTCTACATAGATTAAGGTAGCAAAGCCAAAGCTGAACAGTGTTTGAAGGTGTTAGAAAAGTAAATGCTGTCATATTTACTGGCTTAAGCAAGAGAAAGAAACAAAGCAGCACAAAGCGGAAAAAAAGAAAGAAAAAGAGAGAGAGAATAGGAAGAGAAAGAAAGAAAATGTTGTACCTATAAATGATATTAGTTGGAAAGACGAGGTCCAGCTGTACTACTGACTATTTAATGAATTATAGGTGTCACGCCTAATGCTTTCTTTATCGCACAGAACACGAGCTAAGTAGAGTATGGTTGAGTTTTTGTACTTGCTGGTGCGAGCATATATTGTTTTCTATATAGGTCTCTGGTTTTGCCTGATGAGATACAAGGGGAGAGTTGTGAGTGAAGAGGGTGGTGTGAGTTAGATAAAATGGATTTGGCTCATTTTTCACATGAGTCCATGTGCCTGTCGACCAGAATATTAACAAGCTGGTTAAGTGGCACGTTGCTTACCCTGCTGACAACCTTTAACATCCTGCGTAATATGTTATAGTCTTTCTTCAGTAGCCCTGGAAAAACTAAGGGGGAAAAACAGGGAATAATAGGCAGAATGCGAGAGTTAACGAATTGTAGGAGTAAGGGTTGGGTTATACCAGAATGTTTTAACTTCTTGATGTAGAAGGTAAAACGGAATATTTTCCTAGAAATCTCCAAGATATGAGACGACCAGGAGAGATCAGCAGATAGAATGACGCTTAGGTATTTAATTTCCGACTTGGTTTCTATTTCAGTGGCATCAATTTTGCACACCTCGTGAGTGCCAACCAGTTTGTTTAGGTCGGATTTATGTCTAGAGGTGAAATTGACTGTTTGGCATTTGGAGGGGTTTAGGGTAAGACCGTTTTCTTTGGACCACTGGCTGATTTCTGACAGAAAGCCATTAAGTTTAGGGCAGTCACTTTGACATTTGACAGGCAAAGATACTGTCAGGTCGTCAGCATATTTGACAAAATTAATGTCACTTGAAGATTTTAAGTCATGTAGAAAGAAAGAAAAGAGAAGTGGGGAGAGTACAGCACTTTGGGGGACACCAGCTTCAGTGAGTGCAGCAGAGGAGGATTTACCTTTGTATACGGTGTACTGCTTTCTGTTAGAGAAGTAGGAATACAGCCAGTTAGTGACCCAGGAATCAGTTTGTGTCATAGAGAGCTTATTTAGCAACAGACATCTAGGTACAGAGTCGAAAGCCGAAGTGAAAGCCGATTTCGGCTTACATCAAACGACAAGAAATAGAATGTTCAAATATACATATAGTATTCTGTTGCCAATGCAGTATTGAAATGTGGGAACATGTGAGAATAACATTCCGTTGGCACACATTATCTTTATCACAGCATCACAGTTTAAGGCCTAATATTAATCCATAGATGTTCAAACCTTAGTAGGTAGAACAGGAGATTTGAACCTGGAACTGAGTCGAGAACCTAGGTCATCGATTTCACTCTTTAACTTGAGATACCTCATTTCGCATATTCTCAACTTTACGCATGATCATTTATAGTTATTTCAGATATCTTCATGAACACTTGTCAAAAGCTTTATGAATAAGATTGTTTTGATTCAATGTTTAACTTGTGACATCTTGAACTGAGGTCATCTCCTTCGTCTGTAACGCAATGATTTCAGTTTTTGTATTTGAAACATCTATCGGTAGTTACTTAGCTATTCTTTATTTCCCATGTTGTTGTCGGGATATTGGAAGAGGTTAAAAATGTAGACAGCTGCATTGTATGTCGGTTTGTTTATCAATGTTCTGAATGAGTTTCAGGTGAGATATTTAGTTGTGCTCTGAAAATTCGACCCATGGGGAACCAACCGATTTGGATGCGGAGCAAGTTATCCTAAATGGGTAGATAACACCGCACTATCAAAAATATAATGAAAAAGGTTGAGGAATATAAAAGAGGATATTTGGTGAGTTTAAAGTTAAGTTAAAGGTAGTATAGGGGACCCGAATTCGGTTTTCCTTAGAGCGACTGGTTGTTTTTAGCTTGACAAACTCCCAATGATCTGATTCATATTGATTTATATCTTATCGTCTACCTTATTTTCAAACTTTTTATAGACTTCATCAACTGTCCTGTAATCAAAACTATCTTCTAACTGGTTTACATTGTTGTGGAGATTTAAGCCAATCCATCATTGAATTATTCCATAAAGATGAAACAGCAAAGACTTTACTGTTAGTTGGATGCTGTTATCATAAAATGACAGTGGAAAAGGTGAGTTACTTCATTATGCATACGTCTGTGTGAATGACGTTATTGTTATTACTACGTAGAACGTTGGCACTGTTATATAATCACACAGTGATATACATTTTCATTTACTGATGACGTTTCGAGCACAACTTAATGCTGCTTATAATCATATCAAGGCACTCAAATAACTTTCTAGTTTCGTTTAAATAATTCCGTTGTTTCTTATCCATCTTCCTGTGATAATCACATAGGCGTTAGCTTGACCGATATGGTATCTAAAGTTCTACGCTCAATAATCATCAGTAGACTAAGTGGTGCTAGGAAGAAGCAAACATGAGAGAACCAGGCAGTCTTTAGACCAGGAAGAGGGTGTATTGATCATATCTTCACCCTTCGCCAGACTCTAGAATATAGGCATACTTCCTGGCGTCCAACGATCGTCATATTTCTTGACCTAAAAGCGGATATAGTAGGCTCGTTTGCGATACACCAAATGACACCATCTCTGACCTAGACGTGACATCCTTCTGTCAACTAAAGGGTGTGTATACTGCTCAGCAGCTCGCTCTGTCCTCCTTTGTGGCTATGAGACATGGACTTTGTAAATGGGATATATGATAAGGCCAACTAGCTATCTTTGATCATAGGTGCTTTCATTCTCTCCCGTGTGAGGTGGTATAATAAGCTCAGCAATATTGAGGTTAGGCGTTGATTGAGTGCTAAGTAAGGAGGGGAAATCAATCGATGAGTTTTTGAAGATACACTGATTGAGAGAGACAGTTAGGACATGTATTACGCATGTATGAGTAGCTATCGCCTTTCTCGACAATGGTCAATGTGAGTTGATATAGGAGGAATCTGATTGGAAAAAAGCTAGCCAGTGGTGGTCAAACCAAAATATAGTGTTAGTCAATAAAATCCAAAACAGTTATTTTAAGCCAGTCACATATAGAGGTGTACACTGGCAGTCTGGTTGGTGTCCTAGAGATGGTAAAAACTATTGGCTGGAGACCATCAGTGATGTGGCTCAAAATCGTCCTCATTGGCGCGGTTGCATTCACTCTTTGTGATTTATCATATCCAATAAAACTCAATTTTTTCTCTGTATTATTAGTCTTTTTCCTTGGCACCTCTGTTTATTATCTTCCTTTCCTCTCTCTTTTGAATATCTCTTTACTGTCTTCTGTTGCTTTGTGTGCTGTATGGAGCGTGGTAACTCTAACTTCTGCACAACTGTGCAAAGTTCTATGTTAAAACCAGTGAGTCACTTACTTGACATTCGACAATCAGATATTAGTGGTTGTGGAGCTATCGAATGTGTTAGCACAAGACATGTTTCTAAGCCACTTAAACACATAAGATTATGAGTGAACTGGAATTCGGACACATTTATGCCAATTTATTTGAGTAGCCCCGCAACTTGTCTTCAACCTCCCACAGCTTAAGGTGACCTAGGTTGATGAATACCAAGTCAGCCGACCTACCAAATGGCGTTGAAACACCAACTGTGTATCACTGTATCAGACGTGATACACTAGTAAGAAAATGAATGTTTCCATTATCTGGTTTATAAAGGTTTCTGCCTACCCCTCTACATTGGTGGATTTCATAGAGAGTTAGAATGAATGGCTATGCATCACTTTACTTCGCTAACCATTTATAAACCAGGCACAATTTTTCTACATAGGCCTCAAAAGCTATCCATAGATTTCGGATGCATTATTATTATTCATTTCTATTATTCCAAGTGAAAATTTCGGCTTCAGCAACATATCTCCCTTGTAGTCTGTTCCATTCGGTCTTTTTTAGTTAGCTTTACAACTCTCCATAGGCTTTCATTTCTTCTCCATATGGCCTCCTGCATATCACCCTTGAACTCCTAACTTGTCGCTTCCATTTCACTTTCCACTCGAGGAACTGCTTGATGTGTGGTGTCTTCATTAGCGCATGCCGACTCGTGTCCACTTCTCTCTGTGCATTTATTGGCTGTTGAATTTTAGATTTCCCTCTTACTTATTCCTTTAGGCAGGCCATCTGATCTTCAGTATCAAGTCAGTAATGACTGGTGTTGACGACACTCAGCAGTAGCCTTTTGGAAATACGTTTGCTGACACACGCGTCAGGTTTCTGTATCATATAGAAACACTGAGTGGCTTGACATTGATGTTGAAAATCCGAACCTCCTTCCTCGTAGATCTGTACACTGATTTCTCATTAATGAAAGTCTGTCTTGCTTTTTCGACCCTGGTTGGCTTCCATATTCTCTTCCTTTTCGCCTAAAGTTAGGGTGATACCGCCTATGAGAATTCATCCGGTTGATAGCGATCAGTGCTTGTCATTGGTGGCTGGGTATGTTCAACGCATCTCTCTGCTGTATTCCCACTTGAAGTCCTGTCTTCGATGTCTCTTATACCAAATTGTTGATTTTATCCTGTAGATATTCACGTTTGTGCATCCGCACAGTCACTTTCTTCTAAGCTTCGGTTCAACGTATGTCTGGCGTCTCACACCCCATAGTCTGTTGTAGGACCGAATCCACTACAGTTCCGAGAATCATCGGCAATAGTAGGTTGTTTTGTCTAACTCCTGTCTTTATTTCTAAGGCTTCATTGAGCTTCGCGTTGTGGACAGCCTGTCGTGTGGCATTGTCATATAGATGTTGAATGAAATTTATAAAGGTTGTGGCACTCCATAGTGTTGAAACAGATTCCAAATTACTTCGTGATCGACGCTGTAGAGAGTTGAACGCCATTCTAGTCTGTGCTCGATGATGTTGTGTAGTGTTGCACTTTGATGCATGCATGACGTGTTTTCGAGTGAATATGTACCAACTGCGAAATCTATAAACTCAATTTCATGTTTCAATGTATAGCATTCATAATCATTGCTTCGACGACTGATCAATACACCAGTCATTACGTTATTTGCTCCATGCTCATTTAATAGATCATCATTCGTTGACCGTTATTTTTTATTTCTAACTTCTAGTTCGGTCATCTTGAGGGTTTAAATCCTGCCATGATTTAAATTCTTTTTCTTTTGTTTTGAATTTAAGTGGCAATCAGTCACATGCATACACACACACACACTTTCTCTCATACTGGATTACTCACAATTTTTATGGTGACTGTCATCAAGAGTCGTTATGGTGTGAAATTAATATATATATATATATATATATATATATACGATTTTGATTTTTCTTAAATCTATACTTATGAAGTTTGTATCTCTAAAATTCTACTATTTAGAGATTTAGACCACAAGAAATATTGAAAAGGCCATTGCAGCGAAGACAATTTTTTTGACGAAGCCGTCAAGTAGATTGAACATCTATAGTAAATGCATAAGAAAGTTGCAGAACTATTTCCGGTCAGGGGTCAGATAAATAAGATTGCAAATAGGGATAATAGCAAAATAAACAGAAAGATCGAATATGCTCGTAAAACACGTTCAGGAACATTGTCCAGCCTTGTTAGCAAAGGGAGAACACAGATGTGTATATAGTTCGGTAACAAAACACCTCGTGAACTCGGAAAATTCAACAGTGCCCTCTCACAGGGATCAAACCTGGAACCTTCAGTTTACGAGACGAAGCTCATTGACCATTCAACTAGTTGGGCAGGAATTCACTGATTCATGACTGCTTTATCAATTTGTGATATATCACCATCGATGAGCGCCCACGTCATCCTGACACGGTGGACCCAACTAGCCATGACTTCAAGGTGCAGCTTTAGGATATGCATTTATTAGTCATCAAAGAGTTGTAGGTTTGTATTTAGATTATGGCTTTTTGCAGGGATTTGGAATATATTCATTGTGGATTTCCATCACTCATGGAGTCATTGTTGCGCACTGCTGGAAAAGTACAGACTACAACGTGACACCTCCCTAGTGCTCCCTGATTTTCAGCGCTACTCTAACTGATGTTGCTTCGTGACGAAATATACATTGAAATTAATCTGCATTCTTACCAAATACTATTATCTAAATATTTATGTATATCATTATGTATTCTGGAGAGAAGAAACAGCAGTAGGTTTTGGTGTTTTGCACTTCTGTGAAATTTGTTTAATGCATATTAACTGAAATGAACAAAATATTTGTCTACTCAAAGTTTTTGGTTTGTCTTATTGTATAGTTGTGAGATTCGCATCTGGTATAGGAGCCGTCGGTGGTCCAAGGGTAGACCGCTCACCAACCATAAGCAGGTCCGGGATCAGTTTCCGACTGACACACTTCTAAACTTCTACTAGTTTAATAGCTGATAGTAAGCTCTGAAGGAAAGGAAAGTTAGATTTAAGGCTAATAACCACACGGCAGAAAAAAACACATCAACGCTACAGAAATTGAAGTTGTATGCTCCACTTGGAATGTAAAGGAATAAAAAAAGAGATGAAAAAGCTGCTGATCTGTGATGACTGAGTGACCGAGTTTCAACATAAAACTCTGCACAGAAGTGCAGCATTTCAAGTTAGTGCACTTCATATAGTACACAAAAATAGACAAAGACAGTCCAAATGAAGCAGAAATGTGCGGGACAAAGAATGGTAACATAGAAAAACATGGGGTTTTTAATGGATATGGGAGATTACAAAGAGTGAATATATCTACACCACTGAGAACAGTTTAGAGCCATATGACCAACATTTCTAAGCTATGGGTTCTTAGAATCTTGGGGATCCCAACTAGTCAGTCTATACCTTCCTACTTGGTTCAAATCAACTGTCACAAACTTTATGGATTAATGACAGGTTTTGGTTTGACCACCTGTATTCTTTTTGACCTAATCCCAGGTCACCTAAGATCGCTCGATGAGGGAGGTGGTATCTAGGCATGCGTAACACATACTTAAAGCGATATAGCCTCACAAATCCATCGATTAACTTGCCCTGCTTACCTACTAGCACTCTGTGCCTAACCTTAATATTACGGTCACTATTATACCACTTAACGCAGTGGACAGAAGGCAAACACCTGTGATCAAAGACAGCTAACCTTTTCATATCTTCCATTCTCAGTGGCTGTTTCTCAGCCATAGAGTAGGGTGCAGCTAGCGTCTGCTAGGATTCGGTTTAATTCAACCCTAAGGCATCATCTTATTACTCTGTCAGATAGCAGTCGTTCTAACAGGAAAATCCTTATTAACTTTTGATTCCTCTCATATATTTTCTGTGTTGTTTTTCTGCTTACAGTTCCCCACTAGTGATTATCTGCGCGAAGCTATGGTGAATTGTGACTTGACCTTCATTAGAAAATGTATCTCTCCAGCTACCCTACGTTTAGCCTGTCAACATTCACCTTTAATTTGGTTAAATTGGACAGAACACGATTCAAATAAACATCGTATCCGTCTGTTGGCTCGATTAATTTTAGATCTCATCTTATGCAAGCATAATGATTTGTCTAGTAACGAAATTGAAGAACATTTACACAAACGATTAGATCCTGTGACACATTGTGAGGCGATTAAAAACCTTTTGACAACAGGCGAAAAACACGAATTACGTAATGGTAATGGTCAGTCAGGATTATTATTATCATTTGATAAGATTTATACCGCATTAATTGATTTCTGGAATAGATACCTTTTGGATATTGTACACCCCGACAAACGAATGAGTAATGGAGACGATGGCGATGACAGTAGTAACATAAATAATCAATATTTTATTGATTATCGTGAACACTTTGAGTCTATCTGGAAGTTGATACCCGGTCTTTTAGCCTTACAACAATTATTGCAACCATTACTTGAAACTCTTGTACTGTTTGATCGTTTATGGTGTCTAAGAGAGATTGGCAGAAGTAGTAGTAGTGGTAGTTCTGTTTCTGATCCCTATCAATTTTCTGGTTATATTAGAATTTTTGATCCTTTTCTCTCACCGAGATGTATGGCATTATTAGTATATAAAAGTGAATTGTCTTAAGCAAAACTGTTTCTTTCCTTTGATTGGATCAATTTTTAATTTTTTCTTATTGTATAAATTGATATTGATGTAGAAATTATTTTTCTGCCTTTTACTACTAAAATTTTTACTGTTTACAGAAATTCATTCATTATTTAGTGTAAATATTTACGTATTATTGTAGACTCTGTCTTATTTGTTTACACAACTGATTAGTCAGTTACTATTATTATTCCTTTGTGTTCTGAGTGAATCATAAGGAATCAACATCACATGTGCATTTCATTCTGTTCTCTGCAGTCGTATTTAGCTGGCTCCACGACTGCATATAAGCTCTCATCTCCTCCCCACAATCTCCTCTATATCATCCTTGGACCCGTCTAGTCTGTTTCCATTCAGGTTGCATAATGCCACTGAACTGTCTTCTAACTGTGGATCCGATTTATCTCCACTTCTTTCGATATATTTATTGGGCTGGGTCCTTGGATTGTTCTTTTGTAGAAATCCTTGCTACAGATCCCTTCCTGCTGGTCATGTGATCTTCAGTATAGAATCAGCAAAGGCAGCTATTGATAAGAGTCCACAGTAGCTACTTAAAAATAATTTTTTTGACTCCTACATAATGACTCTGAACCATAAAGAAAATCTCAACCATGTTCCTTATGGTCAGTGGAATAGATTTTCAGAATCATTTCAGATACATTGAGTTCGTCTGTTTAGCTTTTCAGAACTTGTCTTCAACGTCTTCATAACCGGAAGGATACAGTATAGTTACTGCGAATGATGGTGCCTAGCAGTGGAAACTAATAGATATGCGTTTCGTCCAACTTCGGAACGATTCGTCAGTAGGATATATCTATATTCACAATGAGTTTTAGTGTTTGCAGTGACGAGTGGAAAATAGGACGATATGTATGTCTGTTGCATCCCAGTGTTTGTCACATACAAACAAAATGTGCACATAATATTTATCCACAGATATAATGGAAGCATTCTGAGTCGGAAGACTTCAAATGTAGCGTCTCAGACTGGAGCATGTAGTGACATACTCACAAATATCAGGATAAGCAAGAGTTCGTTTAATACTGCGAAAATATCCCGCTGACAGGTGAGTATCAGCAAGCACAAAACAACGTGGGTCAAAGCCTTCCTGCTGATTGCCGCCAAACATCCTACATCAGATACACATCAGTCAGTGACAATCCATGCAGCTCCATTGATGATTGGTGAAATCAGTAAACTGCGAAAATTGATTAGATGATCTTAAGTAATCTAGATAGTTGAGCGAAGAGTTGCGTTTAGATTTAGTTATGATTGAAGTTGTGAGAGCACGGATGAATGAATAAGGCTTGCTCATTTGCGAGTCAGAGTAAATCGGTCAACTCAAAATCAAATTTCACATTACAGAATTGGCGTACATATTAGATGGTTGGAGGCAACTGGTGAGGAGCACTGGATCTACGCTATTTTATTATTCTTACTCACCGTTACCACGAAGGAACTGTCTCCCTAACGGAGAATTGAACCTTGGTAAGTCAGTACTACAGTCACAGAAGTTAAAATGTACATATATAAATGCATGGTGCGATTGCATTTTACATCGGTATTATGCGATGACATGTCCATCGACAACCGAAATCGTTATTCGACTAGATATGCAGAGTGTACCTGCCAATGCAGTTGGAGAAAATCTAGCTCGATTTTACATCTGCCTCATGATGAATTCTTTCTCATCTCTGTCACTGTTCTACGCGCATATCTGCCCGATCGGACTTCTAGGACTATCAACAGATTAGCATGTTGTAGTCGATCCAGGATTTGTGCTACAACCGTCATCGCACATGATCGGTCTCAATTCTCTTATGCTATTCAGCTCTCCGAAATGAACTCAATATCTCTACTTCACCTCGACTTTCCCTAACAACCAGACCGAAGAGCAGTATGGACTGTTGGCTTCTTCAACAACCGCTTTGCGAATTGGTCCACATATTTCTCCTTCCACTCGTCGTCTTTCAAGGCTTATTCTTCAGTGCAGTTCTGCTTTCTACATTATCACAATCAACAAAAAGTCCTCTAAACTCTGTTGTCAAAAGCCGGCTGAATGAAACATCAAATTTCTGCTATATAGTATTTCACTCCGAGAGAATCGTGCCCATCCGATTTCGACGACATCACTGATAATGTGAAAAAGAAACTCTCCTCATACGACGTTCATCCTTTTATTATGTCTACCTTTCGATTCAGCTAATTCTCAGAAGTAGCGAACTCACAAGAATTTGCACAACATCTCTGATATCACAAGAAGTATGCTGCTAATTAAGCATTCACTGACTGACAGAACACACTCATATGATAAACAGGAAATAAACATATTTTTTAGAACCTGATCACGTCTATTGAATAGACAGTGAATACACAAGCACGATACATAGTGTGAGAGTGAAGGAGAAGAGTCGAGTGTCAGCGGAGGAGGAAGAGGAAGAGAAGAGCATTGCTTTTTATCGAACTACAGACTTTATTTGATGCAGTGACGGTGGGAGTTGACGAAGTGTCAACTAACTCTACATGAAGACATCATTGATTGATTGACTGATTGATGAGAAGAAGAATCGGGTCTGGACGTCATCTAGTACAGGACCACAGAGCAACAGATTGACTGACCAGCTGACTGACTAACTGGCTAACTCATATCGACCTGCATTTGAAGTTGATACAGTGTTTGCCGCAGCACTCCTCGTCCTTCTGACATGGGTACCTATCCTCCAAGCACTTGACACAGATTCCTCTCTTCGGGTCCTTCATCTTGCATGTGTGTGGTGGACAGCACGGATTCAATCCCACCTGATCACATTCCTCATAGAGTTGAGCGCAAGCGTCGACGCCATCTAAAATCCAAGTGGAGAGTGAGAAAATACAAGTGGTTTGATTAGTTTGTGTGATTGTTATTACTGTTGTTGTTGTTGGTGGTGGTGGTGGTGGCGGTGTTGATGATGATGTTGGGTGAGTAGGGGACACAAGAGGAGAGGAGAGGACAGAGGAGGGTATGAGGGGAGGGGAGAGGATAGTAGGATGTCTCACGGTCGTATTATTAACCATGAAATATTATGGACGAATACATATATATATATATATATATAAAAGTAAAAATATCTATGTATATGTATATGTATAAAGCCGTGCAGATATGACCATAGTTATAGATATATCATTATGCACCCATTAATGTTTGATGAAATATGTAATGTGGGGAAATGTGAGTGTAGCACTCTGATTTCTATGCACTCACCATGCATGACGAAGAGGAAGGCGAGGATGGTGATGAGAAGAAGAGGGAGGAGAGAGACGATTCCTTGTTTCATCCTCACTGTCGGAGATTCTGTTGTCGATTCGACTGCTCGCTTGTCAACATCATCACTGATATTTATATGCCTGTTTTGTGAGTGACTGACTGAGTGAGTGGGTGGTTGCGCAAGTGTGTGCGTGTGTGTATCTGTGTGTGATTCATGAGTATCAAAGTGCTACTCATGTGTCATTCAACACCACCAGGGTGTACGTGATATTCGCACATGTCGGTGGATTGTGTCTTCATCATGCTGTTCAAGTCTCCATTTTCAATGAGATGATTAGCGTCACATGTCAAATGTGAGTGGTGCAAGTATCATCTGCCTCTGATGACTTACACTGCTGCACACCTCATGTTCGTTGTCACGCTGCTGATCAAACTCATGATCTGCCTCTCACAAACTCTTGTTTTCATATTCTCTTCGGGGTGTTTTGTATTGTCAATCTACAGGATGTATTTCGTCAGTTGTTAAAAATTGATGATCTGTGATCATGCACATGTGTGACTTAATTTGGAATAATTTTTTATGGAATAATTCCGTTTTTTTTCACCACCTTATTTTTGTTTCATCTGGTGTTGTCACAGTATTCTTTGAAGAAACAACTGATTTCGTACTCATTTTAATCGGGGTTTTATGCCATCGATTGTTGGTCCCTTGCTAGATCTGACTCGAATGGAATATTCCTCTTGTCTTTTAAATGTCTGTTACAAGTAATCAAAATCAGTGTGTTCACCTGAAGTAGCAATGTGGACGTCATACAGATATGGGAATGAAGGGTCCCATCCATGGAAATCATCATACACTAATTAGCATACTCTTTGTGGCAGAGATGTAAGATGAAGATTTCCGACCTTTTTCTTCGACTTCGGTTGAAGACTGTCCCCATCTACATTCACGCATTGATTTGTTCAGGTTGAAACACTCCAAATACCATAACGACACAAGACTCTTTGTCTTTATTGTATCATCGGTCTTTCGTCAAGACCTATACGAATAAACCATTCTTCACTATCCCGCATACAATTAGTACAGTGATGCACTGCTAACGAAGTTATATTGCAGTGAGTAGCATGAAAAACAATCAGCATCCTTGGGAAAGTAGCAAGAAGTATCCATGTGCCACTCATAAGTTTTTGTTGCAAGACAGTTCCGATAACCTTGTTTTGAAGCTGAGCATCTGGTATTCTAAATCGACTGCCACCTACGACGCGCCCAATAATACCAACAGCGGAGGCGGAACTACCAATGGACATCAACTTAGCGACGAGAACAGAAATCCTGAAGGCGATCAAGATGCTAAAACCCGGAAAAGCAGCAGGACCAGTCGAAATCCTAGTAGAGACATTGAAAATGGACCCCGAGACATCAGTGGACTTGATGACAACACTACTGGAGAAGGTGTGGAAAGAGGGTAAGGTACCTGCGGATTGGAAGAAAGGCTACTTATACAAACTGCCAAAGAAAGGGGTCTTAGGTCAATGCAAGAACTGGCGCGGCATTACGCTCCTGTTCATCCCAAGTAAAGTACTAAGCCGCATCTTCCTGGAGAGAATCAAACAAGCCATGGATGGGAAACCTCGACCGGCTAGATTCGGGAGGAACGAGTCATGCATTGATCAAATCGCAACACCACGCATCATCATTGAACAGAGCTTGGAATGGCAGTCACCTCTCTATCTCAACTTCATTGACCTTGAAAAGGCCTTCGACAGCGTCGATCGAGAGGTGATTTCGCAACTACTTCACTACTATGGGGTGCCGCCAACAACTATACATCTCATCCAACAGTTGTACGACAATGCTGCAGGCCAAGTAATTCACAGAGGGGAAGTCACGGAATCCTTCGAAGTGAAGACGGAAGTGAGAAAAGGCCGCCTACTATCTCCAATGATTTTCCTGATTGCAGGTGGTAGACTGGATAAGGCGACAGACAGCGGGCAACGAGGAAACAGGCATAAAATGGACCCACACAAAAAACTTGGAGGATCTGGACTTCGCCGATGATATATGTCTGATTTCCCACAAACTGGAAGATATGCAAGCGAAAAGCAACAAGTTGGCAGAAGAAGCATCTAGAGGAGATAGGCCTTCAGGAGAACATAGAGAAAACAGAGGTGATGAAGATTCCTGGCCAACAGCAGCAACAACAACAGACAACGATCAGCATAAATGGGAGGAACCTGAAAGAAACTACCTCTTTTACCTACCTGGGAAGCATCGTTTCAACTACAGGCGGAACTGACGAGGATATCAAAGTGAGGATCGGGAGAGCAAAGAAAGCTTTCATTACTCTCAAGTCTGTGTGGAGGTCAACAGCACTCAGTATGAAAAATAAGATCCGGATTTTCAACTCCAATGGGAATTCAGTGCTACTTTATGGATCGGAGACTCGGCGCGTCATGAAGAGCACTTCAAACAAACTACAGACCTTCATCAATAGCTGTCTTCGCTCAATACTCAAGATCAGATGGCCGGCCAGAAAAGATCAACAGGGATCTCTGGGAGCGAACCAGCCAGGAACCCATTGTGCAGCAAATCTGCAGGAAGAAATGGATGTGGATTGGCCATACTCTGAGAAAGTCATCAAGTGACATCACACGACAGGCCGTCGAGTGGAACCCGAAAGGGAAGCGGCGAGTTGGTCGTCACTGCGAGGGTGACTTGGAGGAGGTCATGCGGAGAGGAGATGAAAGCACGTGGGCAGATGTGGAGCCAGGTGAAAACGTTGGCAGAGAATCGAACGCAATGGAGACGTGCGGCTGAAGCCCTATGTTCCTCTACGAACAAAAGGAACAATAATAATAATCTGGTATTCACCACTAGGATTCCAGCCAATTCGACTGAATTTCGACATCAGATGTACGCTTGAAGACATTCGACAGTCGGTTGGTCTGATCATCTGTATCTTGAGCACATATTTGTCAACTGATGCTTTTCAGAATCTAACAACCATGTATACCTATGTGGAAATTATAACGGTATGCATCTCAACTAAATTGAAATGAATAATTCCAACGTTCCGTTGAGAAATATACAAAATTAATTTTTACCTATGTCTACTTCTCACTTGGCGTCCAATTATTCTGGAACTATCTGGACAAATCTTCATCACAATTCATATCGAGCAATGTTTACCGTTGTAAGAGATCCATACGAATAATGACGGTGGATACATATACTGGGATGAAAACCGGAAGAAAAGATAGATAAAGTTAAATGTTGAGGTCGAGAGATCTTTCACTGTGTGCTGCGATGGGCGAACCATTGGTGACTCGAAGTTGCTGGAATGTTCGTCGAAACGCTCTTCCTTTGTAAGTAGCATTTCGCTAGCTCTGAGCCGGCGTCATTGAGGAAGCGTATACCACAGCGACGATCTGTAACACATAGGAGGTGAAAGGGAAGTGGTCCTCCAGTGGAGATGATCGTCATCATTTGTCAGCCCACGCATTTCCCGACTGGCTGGTATCGAATATGGAAGGATAAGTACACCTTCGATCACTGGCAACGTTAGGACCATAGTAACAGCACAGTCCACATCGTGAGTTTCTTCACTCTGATTGTCTGGTGCCAAAATGTGAGAAGGATTTTCTGCTTGAGAGACAGAGAGAGTTTCACGATTATGGGAGGGATTTCTAGCTCCCATCTCCTCCCTCACACAACAGAACCCATGAAGTCATGTGATGTGAGCCATCGCGTGAAAACTGCATGACTCAGTGGATGAAGGAGGAGGGGGATATTTCTGTTGGAGAGAGAGAGAGAGTAGATTCTCAGACCGGAGTGCGTTCGCCTGGCCGGGTAGCCTACATCGATGTGTCTGCTGCCTCTGATAACACTGTCAATTGTGTATGTTGAAAGTGTGCTACGATACTCTGCCCAACCACAGTTGTTCTAGAAGACTGTCGTCGAATTTCGGGTCAGTGACCAGCTGTTTCATTTGAAGAACCACTTTCAGTGAGCCTTCGATCTCTAATGTGAATATCTCTGTAGATTTGTACCACTATTTTAATACATATATATATATAAATTATGTGCAGTTTTTTAATACATAATTATATACACATATATAATGCAATAATATGTTGACATATTACCGTATTATATTATCAATATATAAAGCACTAATATCAATACTTTATAATAATATTACTATTTCCTCCAAATATTCTCGTTGATCATTTCACTCGAATTTAGCTTACCGTAATTTTGTCATTGCTATAAAAGTTCATGCATATTTTATTGGCTGTACTGTCTGTAACATTTCTATATAGAAAATATCCCCATTTAGACATTGGAAAAAGAAAGATGGAGCGAAGAAATATTATTTTCAATTAGATCCTCATCTTGGCTCTACTCTAAGATATATAGCATTTTTTACAATACACAACAATTTACAAACAATGGTGATATGTTTGTTAACAATAATTAACAGTGTCCAAATGTCAAACATGTGCGTTGGTAGTTAAGTGATAAAATTCTCAACAATCACACATGTCGTGAGGGATTCAATCTCCAGCCGACGAACCCATCAACCTCCCCAATTCAGTAGGGTCGGAAAAGGATGTAAGGTTCGACTTGAGCGTAGCAAGCCCACCCCGTCAAGTAAAACCACTGCCACTGGATATTCAAGGCTATACCTTGATGGCACGGGTTCCCCTCGGAACCAGTAGGAATGAAATAATTAAGTAGAAAAAGATAAGCACAAATATACTGATGGGATAGCACGAGATTCACACTTGTTGGTCAAAATATAAATATATTCTGCCACGTAGGAATTAGAAACATCAGTCCCTTACTACCATTACTACTACGCGTACTTATAGATCGAGAAATCTCGGTGCAACACTTTCGAGATGTTCACCTGAGAAATGAAATAGCTAGTCAGTCACTGAAGTAGATGATACTTGCACCACTCAAATTTGACATGTGACGCTAATCATCTCATTGAAAATGGAGACTTGAACAGCATGATGAAGACACAATCCACCGACATGTGCGAATATCACGTACACCCTGGTGGTGTTGAATGACACATGAGTAGCACTTTGTTACTCATGAATCACACACAGATACACACACGCACACACTTGCGCAACCACCCACTCACTCAGTCAGTCACTCACAAAACAGACATATAAATATCAGTGATGATGTTGACAAGCGAGCAGTCGAATCGACAACAGAATCTCCGACAGTGAGGATGAAACAAGGAATCGTCTCTCTCCTCCATCTTCTTCTCATCACCATCCTCGCCTTCCTCTTCGTCATGCATGGTGAGTGCATAGAAATCAGAGTGCTACACTCACATTTCCCCACATTACATATTTCATCAAACATTAATGGGTGCATAATGATATATCTATAACTATGGTCATATCTGCACGGCTTTATACATATACATATACATAGATATTTTTACTTTTATATATATATATATATATGTATTCGTCCATAATATTTCATGGTTAATATTACGACCGTGAGACATCCTACTATCCTCTCCCCTCCCCTCATACCCTCCTCTGTCCTCTCCTCTCCTCTTGTGTCCCCTACTCACCCAACATCATCATCAACACCACCACCAACAACAACAACAACAACAATAATAACAATCACACAAACTAATCAAACCACTTGTATTTTCTCACTCTCCACTTGGATTTTAGATGGCGTCGACGCTTGCGCTCAACTCTATGAGGAATGTGATCAGGTGGGATTGAATCCGTGCTGTCCACCACACACATGCAAGATGAAGGACCCGAAGAGAGGAATCTGTGTCAAGTGCTTGGAGGATAGGTACCCATGTCAGAAGGACGAGGAGTGCTGCGGCAAACACTGTATCAACTTCAAATGCAGGTCGATATGAGTTAGCCAGTTAGTCAGTCAGCTGGTCAGTCAATCTGTTGCTCTGTGGTCCTGTACTAGATGACGTCCAGACCCGATTCTTCTTCTCATCAATCAGTCAATCAATCAATGATGTCTTCATGTAGAGTTAGTTGACACTTCGTCAACTCCCACCGTCACTGTATCAAATAAAGTCTGTAGTTCGATAAAAAGCAATGCTCTTCTCTTCCTCTTCCTCCTCCGCTGACACTCGACTCTTCTCCTTCACTCTCACACTATGTATCGTGCTTGTGTATTCACTGTCTATTCAATAGACGTGATCAGGTTCTAACAAATATAAGTGTGTTCTATCAGTCAGTGAATGCTTAATTAGCAACACACTTCTTGTGATATCAGAGATGTTGTGCAAATTCTTGTGAGTTCGCTACTTCTGAGAATTAGCTGAATCGAAAGGTAGACATAATAAAAGGATGAACGTGGTATGAGGAGAGTTTCTTTTTCACATTATCAGTGATGTCGTCGAAATCGGATGGGCACGATTCTCTCGGAGTGAAATACTATATAGCAGAAACTTGATGTTTCATTCAGCCGGCTTTTGACAACAGAGTTTAGAGGACTTTTTGTTGATTGTGATAATGTAGAAAGCAGAACTGCACTGAAGAATAAGCTTTGAAAGACGACGAGTGGAAGGAGAAATATGTGGACCAATTCGCAAAGCGGTTGTTGAAGAAGCCAACAGTCCATACTGCCCTTCGGTCTGGTTGTTAGGGAAAGTCGAGGTGAAGTAGAGATATTGAGTTCATTTCGGAGAGCTGAATAGCATAAGAGAATTGAGACCGATCATGTGCGATGATGGTTGTAGCACAAATCCTGGATCGACTACAACATGCTAATCTGTTGATAGTCCTAGAAATCAGATCGGGCAGATATGCGCGTAGAACAGTGACAGAGATGAGAAAGAATTCATCATGAGGCAGATGTAAAATCGAGCTAGATTTTCGCCAACTGCAGTGGCAGGTACACTCTGCATATCTAGTCGAATAATGATTTCGGTTGTCGATGGACATGTCATCGCATAATACCGATGTAAAATGCAATCGCAGCATGCATTTATATAGGTACATTTTAACTTCTGTGACTGTAGTACTGACTTACCAAGGTTCAATTCTCCGTTAGGGAGACAGTTCCTTCGTGGTAACGGTGAGTAAGAATAATAAAATAGCGTAGATCCAGTGCTCCTCACCAGTTGCCTCCAACCATCTAATATGTACGCCAATTCTGTAATGTGAAATTTGATTTTGAGTTGACCGATTTACTCTGACTCGCAAATGAGCAAGTCTTATTCATTCATCCGTGCTCTCACAACTTCAATCATAACTAAATCTAAACGCAACTCATCACTCAACTATCTAGATCACTTAAGATTATCTAATCAATTTTCTCAGTTTACTGATTTCACCAATCATCAATGGAGCTGCATGGATTGTCACTGACTGATGTGTATCTGATGTAGGATGTTTGGCGGCAATCAGTAGGAAGGCTTAGACCCAAGTTGTTTTGTGTTTGTTGATAATCGCCACTCATCCACGTTGATTCGCTGTGGTGAACGAAATTATGGGCCACTTGAGAGTCGATACATTTTCATCCATTGCTGAACTTAGATACATTAGTAGTAATTGTTTTTTACTTGCAATTTACCTGCTGTAGGAATTTAATGGATGCTTTGATGAAACACCAGGTACTAAGCAGCCAATATCACGCGTCTGCTACTTTTTTTCGTGCAGATTGGTTTCTATTATTCAAGTATTTGAACTGAGATGCCCTATTTTTCTTCTGACATATCGGCTTCTATTGAGGATCCTTCGAACATATCTGAGGATTTACATGATGTTTATTTGTTTGAAGGTACTTAACACTGGAATCCTGTAGATAAGCATGTCGTCCTATTAGTCACTTTTTAGCTGAAACACCTTCACTTATTGAATATGCGAGTACATATAACTGACGCGTTAGTCCCACATAATTAGGAATGCTTATCTACTGGATTCCACTGCTAGTCACCACCAATCGAAATAAAAATACTGTTTGTATCATGGGATGTTAAAGGCAAGAAGTAATCTGAAATCAGTTTGGAAATATGACCACTGACCATCAAGAACAAGATTCAAATTTCTAAGTCGGATAGTGCTTGTATATAGTGCAGAGACATTGTGTGTGAGTCACGAATATTATTTTTAACCGGCTACTGCGGACTCTTATCAACAGATGCCTTCGTCGGCTCTATGCCGAAAGCCAGATAACAAGTAAGAAAAGATTTGCAACAAGAAACTCTATCATGAAGTGAACCAATAAAACAAGTTGCATAATAATAAATAAGTGTTCTGTCTAACCTACTACATTAAGAAACTTAGACAATCTGGAATCACCCAACCTCTACTTTCACAATTTGTCAACTCTTGTATCTTACCTATTCTACTTTACTGCTCCCCGTTAGTCTTTCCTGGTCTACTGAAAAAGGACTATACCATCCTGAGAAGGATGTTGAAGGTAGTTAGTAGGACTAGTGGTGTAAAACTCAGTCAGCTCGTCACTACATTAGTTGATAGGCATCTGAATACATGCGAAAAATGGTCTAAAACCATACTCTCCGACCCCCAACACCCCCTCTATTCCCAACTCTCGCCTTGTATCTCATCAAGTAGAACCAGAAATCAGTATAAAATAATCTATGCTCGTACAACCAAGTACAGGAACTCAACGATACCATACTTGGCCCGTGTTCTAAGCGACAGAGACAATGTTAAGCGCGAAACCTATGACTTGCTTTGTTATTAACAACATAATTTTAGGCTCTTTTATTTCTCTCTTATTTTGTATTCTATAGAGAACTCCTTCTTAAACATACTTAACTACCTAAATTATTAACACTGGCTTACTTTTGTACTTTACTGTATTCCTTCTTTTGTGTATCCACTGGTTCCGACTATATTAGCACTATGAGTAGTAAAAAATTTCCCTGTCATTAACCATCATGTAATTATTAGTTTTGTGGTTGTTTTTTCTTATTTTTCATTTTTTTCATTTTTCTTTTCGGCAATACTAAACTGACAACCATTGTTTGTGAACGCCATTGTCACCACCTTAAAAATTTTGTATTATGCAGGACTACTCACACTACTACTACAAACACCGCATTAGACCTGATAAAAAAACAACAACCCTGAAATGTTATTTTATGATTGTTTAGAGTTGTTTCAACCAAATTAACTGATCATCTTGGCGATAAACATTCTTTAAATATCATTTCATAACTTCTTGTATGACTACAGCTTTACCGTCACCATGCATAATCATATCATTGCCTCCACTACCCAATACTGAGTTATTATTATATGATGTTTCTTTTCCTTTCTACTTCTTGGTATTTTTTCGTATTTTTTAAAAATTATTTTGTGTTTTTCCTGTTTTTTTTGCTGTTGGTGTCCTTATATTTATTTTTTTGAAATACTCCTTTAAATGTCTGATAAAATTAGATGCAAATATTGTAGATATGTGCTGAAAACTCCACACTGTACCACTAGTACTGTTTCTGGAATAAAGCAAATTATTATTATTATATTCCGAAGAAAATAGAGGTGGATTGAACACACACTGGGGAGACCGTTTAGTAGCATCATTCGCTTGGCATGCCGTCTATTAGAACCCGAATGTGAAAGGACGAGTCGGGTGTAGATAATGGAGTGAAATGGAGGTCGTGTGAGAAAGAGATAAAAGCTTATGGACGACCGTGGAGCCAGTTAAAGACGACTGCAGAGAACAGAAAGAAATGTTTTCTATGTTCCACTCGGAACCTACGGAAATAATAAATATGATCAAGCTTTCATGCAAACGCGTCATTCAGACGTTCACAAAACCTATCAGAATAAAATGTGAATATCCAGGCAACTATGTTTCAAGGAACAAGCTAAGCAGGTAGATACTGCTAAATGATTCACAAAACCGCTAGATATGCGATCACTGGTTTGAGTGGTTACAGCAGATATGCCCATCTGATCTAAGTCTTAGAGTGCACATTGCTGATTAGATCGGTTGCCTGGTAGTGTTTGTATGACTTCAATGTAATAAGCAAGAACTTGTGTATCATTTGATAGGTATCTGACTTCTTAAGCGGATCAAAATGTTTGAACAAAGAAATATTTACCTTTCGATTAGATCCTATTCTTTGGCTCAACTCAAATGTATTTATGGCAGTCTTAATAAAATCCAAAAAGAATTACTAATCTGGTGTTAGTGATACGCTAGTTAACAGTAATTAGTCAGTTAACCGACAAAAGTGAAACAGTAATTAAAGGGTATAAACATTTGTGAAAATTAAACAAATGGTTTCTCAAAATTACAAATTGTTTTATTACCAATATGTGGATATTTGGTAATTCTTTCTGAACATGTTTCACAATTTTTAGCTGGGCTACCTCACTGTCTCCATGAATCGTAAATTGTCCACATGACCTATTCACTTGTCTATTCTTCATATGAATCGCTGCACCTTCATCTCTGAAAAAATCCACTCCCAATACTATTCACTGTTTGAAGTATTTTGCATACCTCGACCTCTACAGCAAAGTCTAAAACACAAAGAACTTATAGTGCTTGTCTCTCTATATGGTTTGAACCGCCAACGCTTGCACCCTTATGACGCTACACTGTTCTTTAGTTTTCTGTGGAACGGTGCCCCTGTCTCATGCACAAAAACTAGCTGAAATCTGTTTACTTCTATTTTTCCTTAAACAACCCCTCTCTTCTATCAAACTCACATCTTCCTATATAACACGAGAAAAATACGGAAAGTTACATCGTCTAAAAACTTTACTTCTCCTTTCCAGGTGATTCCTCTATTAGTAACTTATTCTTTCACCAGGGAAACATTTTTCAGCCTGCCTAACACTTATTGGAATTGCTGACACAAGTCTCTGCAGATCTTTGATGTGTCGTCCCATATTACAAGCTTCTTCGCATTCAGTATTCCATCACACGGCTGTCAAACTCACCAACCATCTTGTAGTTCCCACTAGCACACTCATGCCAATAGTTCAATTTGCATTCACTAACTGAAGCTGGTGAGAAGTAGTGGTATTAATGCATTCAAAAACTGGGAAGCCAGCGGGACTGTTTTTGAGACATCATCTAAAGTTTGTAAAGCACATCTTACAAGATTCGTCAAAATATGTGCCAAAACCAGTAGATTTCCACTCGCACTAAGAGCTGTAGGCTCCTCAGTTTCTACAACTCCTTCAGTCTAACTTCCAAACTCAGAAGTCGGCGGCTCGACAACCTCTTCCCATGACGTCTCTGAACCAGCTTCATGTCGTGGGAAGCTTTCCATCGACATTTCGAAATTTTCCTTCGCCATCCGCATCTGCAAGCCAATCAAATCCATGACAGCTTCAAAACCATTCAGGTGCATCTTCACATCTCCCTCGTGAAAGACCTGCGGTGACAGCACCTTCATATCCGGCAAGGAAAAAGAAACCATTTTTAACTGCAGAACCCAACTGTATTTGGAAGCAAAATTGCTTACTTGGAGAGGTAATGCACATTTATACTGAAATACAAAAATCTTGCGCTGGAATTTCCAGTTGCATAAGTTCTACAGTTAGGCTTCATTTCTCTTCCTTTCATGATTTCTATACTTAGTTCTACATCAATCTTCGTTCCTCCTTTTCACAACTCAACCCATTGAAATGATGTTCAAGATTCTTACGGAAGACACAACACATAATATGCTACCTAAAATTTTCTTTCAGTGGCACAGGCCACACTGATAGTGTATATTTATGTGATAAGATTTTCGTTTAATGTGATTATTCTTTTCACTCGCGACAGGTCAGAAGCTATTTGAGAGACAGAACAGTCGTATTGTGTATTTCAGAACCTAACTTTAATCCCAGCATTATTGTTTTGAATTGCAATATATATATATATTTTCTGTATTCTATGAAAAGTATTCTTTTATAACTGCTTCAATAAACACTGTGCAAGAAATGTCTTTGACTACTTTGATATAAACACGCCCTAAAAAGCTTAACTAATACATTTATCTACTCATAAGTAGTTACAAAATTATCTGAGTCTTTCCATTTAGGGTTCAAACGATTTGAAGTTAAACTCCATCAAAGATTCGTTTGGAAACTAATCAGAAAGTAAAGTGTACATGTATGGTGTTATAAACTATTGACTGATTCATATGAAAAACTTGATAAGACTGACTTCAATCACTAGTCCTCACTTCGGATGGTCTGAACTGATTAGGTTCTCTGAGCTGAGTAAAACGGGTACACCACTTATTGGATCGGCCCTGAACAAGCGAAATGGAAGTCTGTTGTTTGAATGCTAGAGCCTGCGAGGCAGAAACTGAGTACGTAATCTATCCAAGAAACTTTTGAATTTGTTGAAATAATTTGTTTCCTGTACAAATATATGGAGGACATGAATCTGAACACTGGAATACCAACCTCATATCTGAAAGTATTGTTACTAGGATGTACACTTAATGTACAGTTTGCCTTCAACGACGATATCTACAAACATAAAGATGGAATTTATATAGACTCTTCTCTTGGTCCACTTTTGGTAGATTGCTTCATGGACAGAATCAAAAATGACTGCTGAACAAAAGTTATGTCGATGACACTTTTATAGTCTTTAGTGATGATTCTGACTTTGATTATACCTTACAGTACTTTAATAATTTCCATTCTTCAAATAAATTCACAAAAGAATTAGAAAAAGGAATCAGAGTTTCCATTTCTGAAAGTAGAATTGACAAGAAGAGATGATGGGACTTTAAAAAGATCTATTCACAGAAAACAATCTTGGAATCGCCAACTGTAGTTGGTTACCTGTTAGTCAAAAAGAGCCCTCAACATCACACAATCCTATCGTATCAGGTGAATTCGCAGCACAGACTTGTTAGAAGAGGAGCTGTTGTTTCTCAAAATATCCTGGGTTAAAACGAATCCCCGGCACATTTCTTGGAGAAGAACATGAAACCAAAGCCCATAAAGAAGAATGCAATTCAGTACCACAGAAAACACTGTATTTGAATCTGGATTCCAGGGGCCACTAAGCAGTAGATATCCTTAATGGGGTATCATTAGTTCCCTTAAGAAAACCTATCCTGTAGCAACTATAAGAGAGACACTTTTTAGCCGCCCACTGCTTCTGGGCTATGCGAAGAACAAACCTCCGCATATGAACAATCCAATGTGTATATATCAGTTCACCTGCTTGTGCAAAGTTAGATACATAGGTCATTCTATTAGCGTTCCTTCAAAACGTGTTAGAGAACATTACCCAACATAGCTGCAAAGGGGAGGTACTGGTCCAGTCAGAAGTGTCATAACTAAGCACCTTGTCAGCACCTGTTACAGAATCTCTACTGACTCATCAATCAGTGTCATTTACAAAGTAAACATAAATCACTTCAATCTGCCTAGCGAAAACTACACAGATCTAACTACTCGTATCAATCGACCAGTAGTATATAATGCATCAAAAATATTCTCCACCAACACATTATATTCATACAACAAATAAATACTGAATTTCTTAAAATAAGCACAATCATTTAGCAGCTTGCTTTTTTAACAATCAAGCAAATAAAAAATGACATTCAAAGATAACATTATCAACTGCTTTGATAAAAAAAAATATTATCGAACCGCATGGGATAAAATATAAACCATTTTTCGATGAATGATTTGGCATGGTTTTGGGCTATACCGTATTGAATAAAGCGGGATTCCTTTTGGAATAAACGCAAATAATTTGTTCTATGATTATAGGCATGTTGCAGTTGTGTGTGTGTATGTGTGTGTACTTGTGAGAGAGCCTTACTTATTATTCTAGGCATTGATTTGCCGCTGCTATTTCACTCACTCACTCACTCTCTCTCTCTCTGCTTCTATATATAATCAAAGCAGTATGATTTCAGTCATTTCGTTCATCTTCTAAGGCTTGTCAAAGTGTCATTTTGTCATGGCCTTACAAATGTAAGAACTTTCATTCTTCTTTTTGTATTATTATTATTATTGCCATATTATCACCAATAAGTGTAAAATGAAAATTTTATATAACCTAATGAAATACACAACCAGTAGGTGGTGGTATGGATGTCTTTCAAGTGGGACAGAGTGTATTTTAAAAGAAGAAGGAGAAAAAGAGAGATAGAAGGGAAAACAATCAATAATTAATCATGATTATTTGGGTGACTATAAATATTTTCATTTTAAACGATTATTGTGAATTTGACAGTAGTTTGTTTATATTATCTTGACTGATTTCAAAATAGTCGGTCCACTTTTGACTTTCAGTGGTCACATGTGATTGCATCGGTGGTTTAGTGGTACAAGACTTACCAGTTATGCAAGTGATCCTTGTTCGATTACCTCGTGACACGCTTCTGTGTACTGTCGATAATTTATATGTGCGGCTTCAACAGATCATCTCCATTTCACTCCTCTCTGTAGTCCTCTTTAGCATCCTGACTCCAGAGTTCCCATAAGTTTTCATCTCCTCTCTCTCTTTCTTTTATGACATACAAGTACATTATATGCATATATATTACTGATTTGGAGATCTGTATTCCGACTAACAGTCCATATTTTTCAAGATGAGTAGATACAACGGCCAAATGATCTTGAACTAGTCAGTCCTATGCTTCTAGTTGAAAGGTGGGACTTATAGTATAAAAATGTATGTTTATTGGATATATATATATTTTTCATACGAGTGGTTATATACTTATACCATTCTAATCCCTTTTTTTAGGAACGCCTAAATCGTTCAACATTACTTGAATGAGAACCAGCTGTAGGATCCACGAATTTTGATGAAAGATTGACTTTATGATGAAATATAACCCGAAGATGACAATCCCATTGCTCAGAATTTCAAATGGATGCCGTTCATATTCTTCAGTGTGAGTTTCATCCTAATCCTCAGTTAGGGTGGAAATCGCAACGAAGATTATGAAAAGCATTCATTTGTAGCTTTGAGCGATGTGATTGCTTGGTTCAAGGTCATTTGACTCAGGTATCTATTCCTTAACCTTGTCCTAGATTTATTTTGTACTAATTAACATATAATTCATATGAACTGTGATCAAGGTTTGACTGAACAGTTCCAAGATAATTGGGCGCCCAGTCATAAGTAGACATATGTAAAAATTATATTTGTAAAATCTCAGCGAAATTGGAATGAGTAATTCCAACGTTTCGTTTGGCAAACTGGTTTAAATTTCTTCAGGGAAATTAATCGAAATTAACTTAACAGAGATTTATATTATAAAAAAAGGCATCTCTTTTTTTAAAACTTCATCCAATCATATGAGTCATGAAACAGGCATCAAAATATAATAAAGAAAATTGCACGAACTGTGATCAAAATTTTACCTCAGACTTACAAACATTGGTCTACTTCTGTTAAACACTGTACCTTTTCATCAGATTTTTGGTGATGACGTTCGACTAAACGTTCATGGTCGTAGATAACTGAGTATGAAAATTATATATGTATATATGGTATACCATAGTGTGTGTGCATGGGTAAACAGTCGTAATTCATTTATTAGCCTCTCTATAAGAAGATATAGACAATGGGGAATTTAGATCAAGTATGACTGATAATTGATACATATTCTTTTTTATTTATTTACCAGAACTTGCCATTTATCAGCTAACATTACACCTTCACGTCTTTTCAAACTCTCGGGATTCATCCATACATGTAGGGCTTCACATACTGAAGATCAAATGGCCAGAAAGAATAACCAACAAGAAATTATGGGAACAAACCAACCAAGAGCCGATCGCTCAACAAATATTTAGGAGAAAGGGAAGGTGGATCGGGCATACATTGAGGAGGCCACCGAATAACATCGCACGCAATGTAGGCCATTGCTCGAGCGGAATCCAAACGGGAAGCGACGAGTGGGTCGTCCCATGGTGACATAGAGGAGATCGTGTGAGGAATAGATGAGAGAGTTTGGTCAGTCGTGGACCCAGCTGTAGAGGACGGCATAAAACAACAAAGTGGAGATGTGTTGTTGAAGCCCTATGTTCCACTCGGAACGCAAGGGAATAATAACAAATAATAATGCAAGGCTTCTGTAGTCAGTCTTTCTTTATACGAACCAAAACCTTTCTGTAGAACCTAGGTTCGATTAATTACCCTGAAGAAGTTCGGACCAGTTTGCCGGACGAGACGTTGGAATTACTCATTTCAGTATCGCTGAGACTTTACAAATACGATTTTTATTGATTAGGCGGCCTGCTTGAATCACTGGGCTACCAAAATTGACTTCCGCCAAAATACTTAATTTCATCTGGATTTATCATTGTTTAATCGTCGAGTTATATCAGATGACCTATGCATGAAATCGCGCGCTGATTTAACTTGCTTCCCAGTAAACGCTGTGAAGCTCTTCAACGAAATGAAGATAAACCTCAGATTATTTATTCACATGTAAATCAGGTATGAAGAAAACAGTATTTTGGAACTAAATATGCTGAAAATGTTTGTACCATATCTTCACATCTTGTCTGAAATAAAGCTTTATTATTGTATGTTTAGTTGACACATATGTGAATGAATTCCCTTTCGTTGTGTTTCCTCTCATGATCCGTGATCATCATGGCCCTGTATGCTGTGTAATCTATTACCAAGCAAAAATTGTGGAAGTTATTTTATGCATTTTTCTTCGGTCAGAATGGTTAAGGCTAGAAGTAGCATTTCATATACCCTATAGTAACTGAACTAGCAGCTTTGAAGATGTCACCCAGTAGGGTGATGAAAGCTTCGCAAATTAACTATCCAGCTCAGAGAACACAACCACATCAAAACCAGCAGTACATTTGTGAAATAAAATTGAAAATGAATAGTCAAACTACACAACGAATGCACTGTTTAAATGAATGATGTCAAATTAAAGTGATACACTTTTATTCTTGAAACTGTCCATCTATGAAGAGCCCCAAGTCTTTGTCAACCTCATTCAACCACTACATGACAATCCCACCAGTCAGATGATCACTGACGGAAAATTCATAGAAACCTTTGAAGGCAATAAAGGAGTTGGACAAGACTGGTTGCCTATTATCGCCAATGATATTCCTAAATGTGGTGGTCTGTATAATGTGGCACACTGCCTGTGGGAAGCGAGAAGACAGGAATAAGCTGGACTGATAAGAAGACTCTAGAACATTTGGAGTTTGTGGACAACTTATGTCTAATATCACACCAACTTGAAAATTTGCAGGAAAGCGGAAGTCAAAAATCTGGTTGGAGAAGAAAGGACCTCAGGTGAACATAGAGAAGACGGAGGTGATGCAAATAACCAAATAACAACAACAAACCCCAACCACTATCTACGGAAGAAATTTAAAAGAAGTCATTTCCTTCACTTATCTAGGTAGCATCGTTTCAACCACAAACAGAACGGATGAGGATGTCAAAACTAGAGTCAGAAAGGCATGAGAGACCTTCGTTATTCTTAGATTAATGTAAGAATCTTCTGCACTCAGCATGAAGAACAGAATTCAGATTTTCAACACAAATGTTAAGTTAATTATTCTGTATGGATCAAAAACTTGGCACATTACGAAACGAATTTCCAACAGGTTGAAGACTTTTTATTAACATCGCTAGCTGCATATTTAAGATCAGATGACTAGAAAAAATTTGAACAAGAAACTATGGGAGCAATCCAATCAAGGGCCTATTGATCAAAAAATATGTAGGACACGTACTGAGGAGACCGTCGAATGACATAGCGCACCAGGTCATCGTTCAAGTGGAACTCGAATGGGAAACGATGAGTTTGGGGTCGCTTCAAGAGTAACATGGAGGAAATCGTGCGAGGAGGAGATGAGAGACTGCGAGCAATCAAGAGGCCTGCCAAAGAGGACCTCAGAGAATGAAACAAAGTAGAAATGTGCTGCTGAGGCCCTATTTTCCACTTGTAACCCAAGGTAACAATAATAATAATTAATATTCAAGTGTTATTTCGAAGGGATTTAACTGGTTACAGCTTTTGTCCTGAGCTGAAATCAGTTAGAGAACCACTGGAAAACCTAGGATTACTGGTTAGTTGTTTCGTTCCAGTTTGAGGCTCTTCGTCAGTACGCACCCACCAGCGTTCTCTTATCAACGTCAGCCCATGAAGAAGTACTGTAATAATAAGAATAAAGTTTATAGTGTCTCACTATCAAGAAGGCAGTTGTTTGTTGTTTTAATTATGCAGTGTTTCGGTGACAATTCTCTAGATAATAAATTCAATTGTTGTTTGTCTCTAGTCGGTGATTTAGGAGTAAATTGTCGGTAACCACTCACGTAGCCTGGGTTCGATTCTCTAGCAGGTAGTAAACGCAGAAAAGAGGTAGGGTAGGGTGTGAGACTAGCAACCCAACTTTGAAAAGGAATAATACTCTACTGCTATTGAAACTTCATAGCCTAAAGATTGAAGCACTTTGCACCACTTGGAACTCAAAGAAATGCTAAAACGAATTGTCAGTCTTACAGTCTGCAAGCACTGCGAATACATCTTTCTTATCAGTTGTTTGTTTCAGATACCCAATACAAGCTATTCATTCGTTGATGATGAGATTATCTGCTCTGGGAGATTTTCATTGGTGTAATGAGTAATGGTTGAAGGCGAAACGCAAAACAGGGTTACTGAAGGATTCCAACCAGCTGTGTTACAAGACCCAACTATTAATCTGGTCATAATCACAGCTAATGGATACCTGTGACTGACGTCGTTGATATATTGTGGTCACCCTGTCACACTGGTTTGGACATTGCGTCATCACCTTAATAACCCAGTTTCAAATACTGGCAGCGATGTTCCGGCTTTCGCATGATAGAACGCTTGTAAGCAGCTAACGTATTCTAGGTTCACTTTTTGGCTGACCCACTTTGAAGCCTCCTCTAGATAGTACTAAACCCCGAAGTTGGCAGTCAGTCCAGCCATGCAAAAGAAACAGCTCGATCACTAATGGAAATCCATAAGATTGATGGCCTATTTTTCACTCGAAATGCAAAGAAGTGAAAAAGAAGCCATTATTTGTTAGATGTAAAAATCATAGGAATACAAGCAATTGCTTTTTAGATTATGAACTGTATATGTGTGCTTGTGTTTTATGTGTATTCACTGCATTTTTCTGACTTCCATGTGATTATCCAATGTCCATAAATTGTTTCAAAGATACAAAAAGGTCAATATAGTACAAAATCATTAAGTGAGATTATGAATTACGTATCATCAAAATGTAGAAGAAAACGAAGCCGAAAAAAATAAAACTCCCTTATGGTTGAAAAGTTTACAAATAAGGGGAAAGAGAGGTAATGTGACATAAACTAAAAACTTCATTTATTTCACATTACTTCCTTTCAGCTGAATAGCTGAAATGCGAGGTGTTTTTCATTGTTACTGTAACTAGCACGGTTCAGTACAAAGTTTTCCGTTCGGAAATCTCAACTAATTTCAGTACAAGTGGTTAAATAACTCGAAATTACTTGTTTGATGTCGGTCACCAGTAGAATGCAGAATGCAAGTTTCTTTCCATTTGAAACTCTTCAACTGAACGTACTTAATCCCCAGCCAGTGACGATGTTCCTACCGTGGCTATAACTCAATATCTACCACTTCGACGACCAATGAGCAATCCACTAAAGTCAACTCCTGTGACTTGGTGTAGTGTGTAACGCTTTGGCTTTTGAAGCGATAGCTGCTTAGCTTAGTTCTCAGTGTAAACCATCACTGATTGCGGGATCAGCAACATCTACCTGACAAGTCCCAAATAGGGATGAACTTCACTACTAGATATCATCAGACAGGTAACCCGCAGTCCCTAATCTTGGTTATGTTTAGGCATCTGTTCAAGTAGCCCATATCCCTGACTGAAGTTGGTCAAAGTGGCCAGATATATGATTACGCGAAATCACAAACATGGATGTGAATGGCAAAGAAAAACTGAGGTTTTAATTCTCAGCTGTGTTGATTCAGGAGATTTTTAAATACATCCCCAAATTATGTTAGATGAGGTGAAGTTATCAATCGTATTTAAAACATGAAAACATGTGATTTCTCTAGATTACGGATCTGTTGTAATAGTTATACATGTAATCTTAGGTCATATATTATTCGTCGCATCAGTCGCACAAGAAATGGAACCTGTGGTCCAGTAGCCTATTGGACAGTGCCTTGTATTAATAAACAAATATTAGATTCAAGCTCCAGTAGGAACACTATGATTCTATGTAACGCAGTCTGCAAGTTTCGGATAGGTCAGAACACATTTTATCAATTATACTGCAGGTCACCAACAGACGATTTAGAAATGAGGGTATCTGTTAAAAAAGAAACTCATATAGGAATTATTCCAGTTTATCAGGTTCATATATATCCACAGGAAATCACAACATACGCTTGTCTTTTAGATTATGGATTCTGTGGAGGTTTAAATTAATTTTGACATAGACTTCGTCATAAACAGAAATTGGCTTCGGAGTCATTGAAAAGCAGATAGCAATGGATAGCTGCTTTGTTCTGGTTCGGAACTCTCTGGAATTCAACGCAGAATCATAAAGTTACAGAGCTAGCTCGCTGACCACTCGAACACTGGACTGAAATTCAATGAGCTGTAAATTCTGATTTCTGTCAATTCGTATTAAGGAGCTGCTACAAACCGTTGCTTTTGGTGAGCATTAACTCCAATCTGACATGATAGACTGCTCTGGTCAAGACTTCACATTAGCGCATCAGGACATCCGTACTTCAAAAGTTAGTTATCTGAAGATCGATATTGAGATTATTGGTTTTCTAGTTTGTTTTCGAATTACAGTGCAGGTGTCACAATTTCCCATTGCTTTAATGTAAATATACAATCCGGATCAATTCCAGCTTTTATTTCTATACTTTTTTCTTTTTGACGACTAGATTTAAAAATAGGCCCGAAGACACTATGAAGTCGTCACAAGCTGAAGCAGATGGAGTGACAGTCAAACTCGGGATAAACTAATTAATTTTACACTGCTTAAACCAATGAGATTACACTACGTAGTGGTTGACGTTACTTGACAGCCTAGTTAGTGGAGGATACTTTTGCATTCGATGTCATAGACAGTGAGTCTGAATCTTTCTGGTGAAAGTAAATTATAATGAAAACCTGCTCTAAATAAATCGCAGAAACGTTTTTGAATTCGGTGCATTTTAAATCTTCATTGCATCCCTCTGCTTTCGATAGGCAATGAGTGTTGGAATTCAAGTGTGATCACGAGCTGACTTTAGCCGGAGAAGAATTAAAAACAGAGTAGCAATACTATGAGACGAAATTAACAGTATGCACCATTGATCCCACCAACGGCCGAATCTTTAACAAGCTCACCTTGTAATTTGAAGGTCCTAGATTGTATCCCTGGTGGGTAGAGGGTACGTACTGTCACCGAGGAGTCTAAGACAAGGATGAAACAGCTGTCCAGCACTACCTGGCTTTTAATGAGCCAATTAGTAGTGAATCTTGAAGTCAATCAAATCCTACTAGAATAACTCTTGAAGCGTCATAATACTTAACCACCGATTTTGTTTCAGTGGATAATGTTAACTGAAGTAAGATCGCGCTGAAAGATGCTTAGTATTTGTCAGAAAAAGGAGTGACTTAAAATGGCCTTAAGGATATCGAGTATTGGTGTGAGTCTTACAGGTGGACATTGGTTACCTAATTGAGGTTTACAGGATGTAAGGAAGAATTGACTAAAGATTCCTGACATAGTAATGTATTTACTTCTTGTCATCTTCCTAGTGTCAAATGTCCTCTCTACAGTCAATCAATGGATTCTCAGCCAATCTGCTTTCATTACATTCCGAAGTAGGGTGTATATACACATGATGCAGTGAAGGAACTATTTTCAGGGATTGTTTAATGGTCACTTGAAAACTCACGAAAATTCTATCGTAATCTCATCGAATATTTTTTATTGTTAAAATGTATGGCGGTGTATACTGCTGATTGACTGATTAACATGAGTGGTTAGATACCACTCAGATCAACCAGTAGTGATTACTAGGCAGTCAGATAGAAGTTATCTAACCATCGAACAGCCGTTTCTTTTGTGAGCAGGGCAGAGCTCACCAGCAGTTTACCGGGTTTTGACTCACTTCAGAGCTCAGCATCACTTCAAACCCCCGAATTCTGGTCAGCTAGCTACATGGGCGCAGAAATAATGTACTGGATCCAATACGCAGTGTACTGGATGGCAAGACTTATTCAAATCAAGTCTTTGTATAATTTGATAGTAATTATATTACTGAATATTACTGAATTCAAAATCGCAAGCATAATGTCCATGTTGTGCATACACTGTCAATTAGTAAAACCAATTAGAAATCATCCGAATTATACATAATTGCTCACTAAACAGGCGGAGTAGTGTAAACACTTAATAATAATTCTTAGTAGGGTCAATTATTGTTTCAATAGCTTAGAGTTACGCAACCAGCCATATCGTAGAAGATATAAGTTTCCCCAAGACCACAGATATGACCTGCTAAGAAGTACTGAAAGGGGTGGGACATGACTTAATTCTAATTGATTTCTGATACGTAATACAAAAACAGACAGAACCTGAAACGCAGTGTAATCTTCACTAGTAACTGACCATGCGACGAAATCGCCTTGCGTTCTAATAAAACGCTGTGAACAGGTTGGCAGTAAGGACAAATACTCGCTGACAACATTACCGGGCTATGGAGTCACAGGTTGCTAAGTGAAGGAAGAAAGAATCGGGTTCTGTCGCAATGACTAATTGCTCAGAGAACCCACCTTGTATTCTGGAGGCACTGGGTTCGATCCATGGAGGATGTGAAGAAGGCTCCACTGAAGAATTCTAACCCGGGAGGAAATATCTGTCCACAACTCCTTGGTAGCTGCCGATGGAGATCCAACTGATGTCATTCCATGGTGAAACTTCAAATTCATCAAATCCGTGCAAATCAAGACTTGTAAACCCCAGTGGTCAATATACTGAACAAATACTACCCTGGCCCTCTACACACAAATTCATGCTACCATTTGTTAATAGGAAAATTTGTCTAAAAATGTATCTCTATAAATGATTGCCTGATTGGCATTTGGTAATCATAGCAAATAATGTAACTCATCTAACACACTTGTTCATGAACGTTCAGTCGTCATTTAGGATTTCATATTCACCATAATTTTACAGCAAAATGAACCTTTGCTTATTCAATTCATGAATATAATCACAGATATAAGCAAAAATGGTTACAAATATACATATATATTTTTATTGCTGAAGGATTTAATATTTTGCTTGAAATTCACAAATATTAATCAGTTGTATTACTGCGTAAATAAACATCTCTCTGCATTAGCTAAACATAAATTAATGAATAAACTTGACAGAATCTGTTAGTTGTCAGTCATGTCTAAGTGGTAGGTAGGTGAGTAGGCAGTTATTGCAGCAAGTGATTTTGGAATTTAATAGTAAACGAGCACTAGTACTAGTAGCAGTCAGATTGATATTATCACGGAATAAGTTATGACATAAGAATAATACTTATAATCCATTGCATTAGAGTAATGAGTAAAGTGGAATGTGTGTGCGTTCGTGCGTGTATGTGAAAACTATTCACAATTAGTGGAAGTATAATCAGATAAAACGATTAGCAGTTTCAAGTGTTGTTGATTTGAATAGTGTTATTAGAAGATGGAGATTATCTGAAAAATGTGATGTATTTACACAATACATTTCGAACAATCTGATCACACACTTACTTGTCAAGTCAATTTCTACGAAAAATAAAGGGCAATTAAAGTACATAAAGTGACAAGAAGGAATTTAAGAATAATAAAAACAATCAACACAAGATTTGGTTATCCAATCAGATGAGGATTACCAAGGTAGGTTAAAAGTAATAATTTATTGTTGTTGATTTGTCAGAACTACAAAAAGTGGTTCATATTCAATGTCTCTCAGATACGATTGTTCATTTCGTAGTAACCAGGTGATGCAGAAGTGAAGACAATTCGAGGATCACATGCTATCTGCTTGGAACAGATTTCATCAACGAGGAATTGAATTTTTCGTATCTCGCGATATGCCTTTTCTAATAACAGGAGATTGCGTGCAGTAACCATTTTATTTTAGGTGTACTGATGGGTTTTAAAAATGACCAGTCTAGACTTATTCTATCTCAGACAAAATTGACCTGTTCAGTCGCTGAATAAAAAGTACAGATGTACGCAAGATGATTGAAGGAAAACAGCAGGGAGTCCTGTACCTAGGAATTGTGTTTGTTGGCATTCATCAGAAAGGCGCATTGGCAATGTCAAAGGAGCTGATGTCTCTTCTAAGATTCGAACTGGGTTCATTTAGTGCTGGGGTTAAAGACACTGCTACTGAGTTACTACAGTTCACGACTGACAGATATTAGTCGGTCCTTAGAGGACATCAATTCCTTCAAGGTTGAAGGTTCCGCTTTCCTCACGAGTGACGGAATACCTTGTCGCTTATCCTTTCTTAACGGTTGACCATCTGATTTTCAGTGTGAATTGAACAGGACACATATTAATCCAAGTCTGAAGCCTGTCGAAAATGCACTAGGTGAGGTACATAGCAAGTGTCTGAACGATACAAAGTCAATGACTGGCTTGCGTTAGTATTGAAAATCCAAATCCTGTTTCTTGGGCTGAGTGGAATGGATTTTCACTGTGATTTCAAAGTAGTGGTGGTCTGACTTGCTAATAATAATAACATCGAAACAGTTATTGTTGAATATTTATTTATAAAGAGTGAAATTTCTCTACTCCGGTGTTGGAAGAAGGGTTGCTTGCCAAGGAACAATTTCACTGTAGTCCAACTACAGCAGAGAGAAACATTCTGACAGTAACAAAACTGACCTTTAGAACCTCGATAGTTGCATAAACAAAATCAATAGTTCTCTAACTGATGTCAGTCCGTGATAAAGCCTGTAATGAATCGCATCTCTGAAAAAAAACTCTTGAAATTAATCTGACGCACACTAATGACTCGCTATATGCAGGAAGTCACCTGGTGTTCTATTGAATTCTTACCAGAAGGGTCCACCAAGGGAACGGCTGGTAGCTGAGTTACAGATGTCACGAAATAGCAGAAATTGGAATTCATGGGACATTTCATTCGAATCCCAGTGTCTGAATCGTTTACAAGCTCTCCTTTTCAAAGGAGGATGGTAATTTTCGACCCTGTCGGCTGCTCACGGCTGAAAAGTCCCACACTAGGGTAAAATAGCTGTCTAGTACTACCCGATTTTCCAATGGTCCTCTGACTAATGTCAGCTGATGATCAAAACAACACCGGATAAAAAATCATATTCGTTATTCATATTTTGCATTTTTCTGTGAATTTCGATTAATTTCAACGTAGGTGCTCATCGATGTCACAGGGATCGTGGCGGTTTTATATCCTAGAATAACGAAAGTTAGAATTCAAATATCCAATTTCTCAGTGGTAAACGAGGCCGACTTGTAGCTTGAAGACTCAAGATTCAATTCTTTCCAGGTATATAGAAACTCACTGCTAGAGGCTTCCAAACTGGAGTGAAACAGCTGTTCACTACTTCTTGACCTGTAAGTTGTTTCCGCAACACATTTTGTCTCACGGTGAAATCAACACTGATATTACATCGATGTTCATATCGTCTCTAGGAATATCATTGAGTATATCTGTCTGGGTGTTATCATTTTTAATCGAAACACTTTCACTACTATGCTATCCCTATCTATTATTGAGTAAGTGAATAAGATATGTGTAACTGAGATATGTCACTTCACAAAGCAGATGCTTAATCTTTTATTTGCTTTTTAGATGAATTTCGCACTTCCCGTAAATTAATCTGCATTCGGATGAAAATTCTCGGTCTGTACGCTGACATGTTAGCTGCTAATACGGATGCTTCGATGATATCTGAGGATTAATGTGATGTTATTTTGTGAGTAGTAATGAAAAGTGTAGTCTAGAATATGCATTTAATTTTATTTGGAACTGATTCATCAGCTGAATGAACATGCATTACCATAATCTATTTTCTACTGAGACTCGAACCCAGCAACCATCGTTTCAAAGGGAATGAGAACTTCTGATACCTGTTATACGAAAGGTGGCACTCATAGCGCAGTGGCCTAGTGGGTATCCCTCTGGTGTTTGAAAGGATGCATGATGGTTTTGAGTCTCAGAAGGAACACCGTCACTCAATCAATGGGGACTGCAGGTATGTCCAACTAACAACTCAGTCTAAAAGTGGACGAAATCTACATCAACTGCATTTCACTGCTACTCACCATCAATCAAAACAATAAAACGTTCAATTTTTCTCTTCAAATCTCTAACTGTATTACTTAACACTGTTACATTCACATATTCTAAATATGAAAACATGTGAAATTCCAGTTTGTATATTAACTGTTTAAAATAACCATTTCAAAAGAGAAAAAAGATAATTACCTCTGACCTAAACTGAATTATCCATAGAATTAAAAAGAAGAGGTCTGAAATCCAGAGAACGTTTTGTTACGGAATAATTCAGTCAAATGTTTTTTCTAGTACTAATGAACAGACCCACACCGGTGAAGTCATCCAGCTCTAATACAATCCTCAAGGGTTCATTTGCAGAGATTTCCTTGATTTAAAGATTGATCACGGTTTAATTTCATTAAGGGAAACATTAAAAACCACTTGTGGGTACTAGACAGGTGCTTCCTCTTAGTTTGGCAGTCTTCAGCAATATACACCCATGACCCTACCACAGACCAAACCGACGACTTTCAAGTTACACAACAATATCGTTAACCATTCAACCACTGGGATGAAATCAGTTCATAACCATACTGGAAACTAATCAAATCCCTGCAAACCTAAGCTTAAAAATTAATCTGATTCTCATTGGTGACTGACAATATGATAAAGTCACCTAATGGGAAGTTGTGACTGTCAATGGCATCAAATTGGGAGTTAGATTAATTACCCACCGATCTCAGTTGATGTCCGAAGCGTTGAAAACGGAGAACAGGCAGAAGTTATAATTTATACACCATTTCGTCCCGATAATGAGTGTGAATAGTTGACAGGCTTGCCTTGTAACTGAAGAGTTTCAAAAAAAAATGAAACACCTGTCCAAAACACCCTGGTTTATAAAGGTTGTCTAATTGAAGTTAGTTCGTAATCAGTCTTGAAATGTAATAACATCCATTTGATTTGAATATAATGGACATCGACAAAATGAAAAATGCACTGATGAAATTTAAATCTTCTTTTTTGTATCACGTATATTTATTCTTGAAGATAAAAAGATTGAATGAAGAATATTCACATTTTCCATAACTTCTTCATCCGGCTCTATCATTTTCCGACTCATCGTTATTTTGCCTTATGAGTTCGTCTTCTGCATACCACTGAAGCCGCCAACATCCACGTGAAGAAGACAAACTTATACATGCTTTCTTTACCATGGCCATCATTACTTGATTGTAAAAGCCTGACAGTTTTCTCTTCCTCGTAAGCTACTTATTTATTGCTGTTTCAGCTATTTTTAATAATCACACAAATTTTCTTCTGAATTCTAACTGATATTCAATTTAGTACTAAGGATTTTTCTCACTCAATCTTTTTGCTTCTATATGAGTTATTATTCCTTATATGAAGATGTTAATCTGCAGACTACTTACATTCATCTGTAAGCAGTACACACCATTCTATTAGGTAATGAAAGTAATTATATGTATTTTACTGTACTTTCTTTATTCATTTAATGTGAAAGTTTATCCTCCTATATAGTCAGTAGGTAAAAATGTCGACTCTTTTCTCAACCTATCTTAAAAATTCTTCTTGTAAAGGAATACTAAAGAATCCCAAATGAGACGAAAGATTCTCATCTTGGATTTCACTGCTAGCAACTAATTAACCAAATAAGGTGTGAATTACATCGAAATATCAAATGAAATGACACTCAGTGACTTATGAATGAATTTAAAACTGAGTAAGTATCGGTTTGAAGTGCTTGACTTCCGAAAGTGAACTATGTATTCATGAGCACATTTATCGGTGTGAATTATGTTGAGGATGATTTCAGAGTCTGTAACAGTCGAATTTCTGCATCTGAAGAACTTCATCGATGGGATCTGCAGCTTCCCACTTGTCACATTTGGGTCAAGCAAGCCTTGATTTCCTTCGACTAAAATTGTTCGTAGTAGAAGATGATGTTTTACCATGGGTAACTTATGTTCTACACACTTGAATCCACAGACCTTCACAACTTGGTTCTTTGACTCACCCTTCCCACTTAACACAATACACCACATCCCATTGACACCACTCCATCATGTTGCTCCAGCCAACACTATCAAATGAACAAAGATATTTACAAAAAAAATCCTGAGATCATTTCACGTGCATATATAAATATATATTCTACTGTCAGTGATTATAAATGAGTGATTTGGAAACAAAACTAGAGTGAATCTTTGTCGTGTAGTTTATCTGGTTACCCACAGGTTAATTTACTTAACACACATTAGTTCTAAATTATTTGTTATTCAGCAACTCAAGATTTCATTAAACTACTAATCATAGTCCACTTATCTTACTACAATTATGAAGAAATAGGTATGATCTTGAATACTCTAGAAAGCTATCAATACAGTTATTTTGTTATTTCACATCATTAATGTGAGGTAATGAGGAGTAGTTTTGAAATTATCAGTAATCATGCCTCAGATTAACTTCACTAACCAAGATGCCACCAGTGAGGAATAATAAAGTTTACTCAAATCATCTCATATCCATTTTAGATAATGATGTCCAATAGAATGTAAAGAATTTTTCCATCAACAAGAGAAATATTGTTAAGAAACGTGTTTGTTTTCTCTAAGATGTGTGACCATAAATACATGTTTGGGGAAGTTTCACTGATCTATGCAAGTCAGGACTACAAAACGTGATCCTAAGTGGTTACAAGAACAAATCACATTATCTAACTCAATTTACCCTTGAAGCAACGTCATCTATCGAAAGGCACATTGTAGAGGGGAGTTATGGAGTTAATTTCAATAGGGCCTTTAAACCTTTTCATGAAACAAGTTTGATCTACGTACCCAAATTCACTGAAGCCTTGGCCATGAAATGACTTGAACATACCTTGTGTCTTCAAAAGTTATTCGTTATTACTATGACTCTACCTAGGCAATCCAATTTTAAAACCGGTAGTTATTTTGTCCTATAATATTTCCCTGCTTCTTTCTTTCTCACCTTTCACCTAAGATTTTGACCCCGATATATATTCTAAACTTTTACAACGTGAAAAAGAGCCACGTAATATTAACTTTGTGATCGAATATTAATAAATACATTGCGTTGAATGATGCTGAACTTCTATTCAGATTTGGTACATTTAGTTTTTCTGTGCGCCCTAATAACCACTTAAGAACACATTCTTTCAGACGATACTGGGATGATCTATCGCTTCTACAAATATATATGTAATCCTGCAACTGCAGCTGGACTTATAGATAGATTGTGAAGTACACATGCACATGGTTCGGCATTCTAACCCCTGTCGACGCACACCTGATATCTATGGTCGGCCTGCAAAATTTGGGCTACCGATATCACATGCTGAAAATTCCATACCTGTACCAAAAAATACGGTGTAGAATCAAGCTGTAATCAAAAATAAAAATATAAAAATAATAGAGTCCATAGAATTCTGTTCTTTAACTGTAGGCTCGATCTACACCGCATCCCTTTTCTTGAACATTTTATTCTCTGTCGCCTTTTATGTAAATGCGTATGACAAGTATATGTGTGATTACAATTTCTGAAATGTGTTGCACAAATACACTACATGTTACGTCTTCCTATGCCAAATGTAAAACTGTATGCTATCCAGTTTTCAAGTATTAGATTTGTGAGGTTCTCATTGAACCGAATTCACCGTAAATGTCATCACAACTGAAAAAAATCCACTGTTGATTAGTCACTGTCTATGAGATGAACCTCCTGGAACTGTGAAAAGAGAAGTGGTAACTGGCTGGATCCAATCATGTCAGTTGCGATAACAGGTGTTTTGCGACGAAACTGAATGGGGGCGACACTATATCATGAAATGACTGAAGCTGAAATCCACTGGTCTCTCAACCCAACAGCTATGACCAAGGGGTAAGCTTACATTTCTTGAAACCCAAATATCCTAATTTTCATCCTTAGTAGGATCGTTTATGTGTATAGCTGAAGGTCCTTGATTCTCAACTTAAAATCAATCTAGTCCTTACAAAGTAACACTTGGAAATCAATCTGATGTTCACTATTGACTGACCACACGATGAAGTTGAAGCGAGGTTTACCAACCAGTTTGTGAGGACAAATACTCCCTGATGACAATAGCTGGCCGTGGCGGTACATATAGTGAACTGGCAGAAGTCACAATTCACAGGTTGGGCACTGGATTCAGTTTCAGTGAGTGAATGGTCAATGAACTCGCCTCGTAACCTAACGGTCCACAGAATCTATCACTAAAGTCATGTCTGTGTGCTGTTGATTTCAACTCACAGTAGCAGGAAACAGTTGCTCACTACTCCAGAATTGTTTTCAAAAGTTATGTAACTAATATTGGTGCGTGATCAAACTTGATTCTCTAAATGTTTTCAGTTGATGACGAAACCTACCCTAAATTCAGATTGGTTTTTACCACGCTTAACACTGAATATTTCAATGTTCTGCAACACTTTTCCCAACCTACTGATAACTCAATATTCCCGGAGTGATTCTGTTCAGTTTTGAAGGGTTGAAGATCTCAAAAATATGGCCTTCACTTTATGCAATTCAAAATAACAAAATAAAACTTACACATTTCAATAAAATGCAAAAAAACTATGAATAGGAAGTCATCTTTCAAGGGCTTCCTTTTTTTTGTTTCCCCGTGTTCAAATAACAATATAACCGTAGGAAAAGAAAGAAAAATTGAATTTTATTGTTTTATAAACATTTAAGAAAATCAATATTAGTATTAGTGATCCTAATAACAACAGTAATTGTAATGACAATAATAAAAATTGTAAACGTCCTACAACCTGATCAGGTCATAGTTTGAATGATTTGCCTTCAATTGTTTACACAAACACAATTCATCACAAATAAAATAACAGATTTTATTTTCAACTTTTCAATTATTATCGACTTGCACACATTTGATCAAACACATACACGCACACACGGACTCTGCAGCCATACACCCTCCCCCTAAACCCATAGAATAAATAAAATGCCAATAACCTAAAGTGCAATCAATCAAAAAATAAAGCAAATAAAAATCTTTTTTTGCAAATCTTTGGTTATTTTTATAGGGTGGGATTTTGATTTCATCTCAGTTTTTAGATTTTTTTTCACGAAATTAACCCCAGTGTTGCGAAATCACTGGAAAATAAAAGTACATCGTAAACTGTTTGATCCCAATGCGTTCAAACTAAGGTTCAAACCTAGGATGTTTAGGCTAGTTGACTGTTCAGCCCAGACCTTTAAACTCAAGATCCTAGAACCCTAATTTCTGTCAATTTGTGATCTACAACTGTTACCTACTAATGCCATAGACAAGCACTCAATTCATCCTCAAATGGTGGACCCCCACTACCCAAGACTCCTCATTAAAACTTTGTGATGTCTTTTATATAGCCACTAATAAGCTGGAAATTGATACTGAGATCATGCCTCACAAAGTGAAATCGTTCAAGGAATCACTGAAAACTACATAGCGCTTGACAGTGGTATTTTACCCTGGTCCGAAACTCTTGAGTGTGTCCATTCATTAATTCGATAAGGATCGGAACAAATCTCTTCAAGTTCAAGGCCAGCAGTAGTTCACCGTTCAGCCACTGAGTCAGGATCCAATTGTTCGTGAATTTTGACTTTCCTCAGTTCATGATATAGCACATCTAGCTGTCCAGTGATCTCTAGTTTCCAATGGTTCTGAGAACAAAATAAATTCTTTAACTCACTTGAAACTAAGGGCACTACGTTCGAGCCTCGGTGGGAACATCATCACTCACAGGGAAATGCAGGTACATCCAGATGACGAGTCCCAAGTAGGACGAAATGCGCATCCTGGATTTCACTGCTAGTCACCATTCACAAATTGAATTCACTTGAAATCAGTTAATTCCCTGCAAACCAACACTTTAAATCCATTCGGAATTACTCAAGTTCACAAACATATTCTGGAACACTGTCCAGCCTGGCTAACTAGAGGAGAAAGAAAGAATACCAGTCATTTCATCCTCGAACACCCAGTCGATTCTGAACATCGTGAACCCTCATTTGACTGCTTGACAGCTCCTCGATGTAGCGAGAAAGGAATTCAAATACGCCATTTATACATAGTTGCAACACTGTGTTCAAAAGCACCACATATATTCACTCGCCTTACTGTAACCAGAGTAACATTCTTACCGTAATTCTTCTTTCATATTTTTGCTTAGCTCTTAGTTATTACGTCATTTCAGTGTCTGTTATTCTACCACTTTCCACTTAGTCATCCTTTTTAGATTACATCACATATTAAAGTTCAGATTAATTTCAGCTAAATTACACGCGTGAATCTTGAGTACTAGCCACCCGTAATCTCACCAAGAATCTAATAATAATAATAATTTGCTTTATTCCAAAACAGGACTATCTTTTTTATTTTTGATTATAGGTTGATTCTACACCACATTTTTGGTACAAGTATGGAATTTTCAGCATGTGATATCGGTAGCCCAAATTTTGCAGGCCGACCGTTGATATCAGGTGTTCGTCGGCAGTGGATCGGACTCTGGACCATGTGCATGGTCGATGAGAGTCCTAACCGCTATGCCACCGAAACACAGTGTGAAATTTTCAGCATTTGGTACAATATTGCGACTAATTTTATTGAATAATATTACAGACACATAAAATAGTATTACAGGATTTTTAGTAGCAGTTCTTATTTGGTATTTTTAGCGACAGTGAGATCATATATAATAATACTGTTAGCAGCTGAGATTGTCAATTAATTGAGATGGTGTCAACATAGATTACAAATAAGAGACAATAAAAGAGCCGATTATTATGGTAACAACATAGTAATTCATAGGTTTCGCATTTAACGGTGTCTTTATCGCGTAGAACACGGGCCAAATATGGTATCGTTGGGTTCCCTTACTTGGTAGTATTGTGGTGAGAGCTGGCTGCTAGCCAAATTGGTAGATGGTAATTTACGTCAATGTTTACGTCCTCAATATTGGTCGTGAGAAAAATATGAACAAAGACTGATTCAACAACTAACCACAACAAACAACCAATCAGAAGACTGTGTTTTTCTGCTAACAATAATCTATAAAAATGTACATGAAAAGCTATAAATATGTGTTTATTTCCTTAATAAACGATCTGTTGCCTGGCCCTTGTCTTCTGTTGTTACAGTATGAGCATATAATCTTTTGGTTCTATCGAATGAGAAACCAGAGGAATGTTAAGAAAAGAGGTGGTCTTGAGGGTGAGACAACATGGATTTAGACCATTTTCCGCAAGAGTTCAAATGTTTATAACTAATGTAGCTGCGAGGTGACTAATTTGCACACCATTTGTCCTACTGACAATCTTAAACACCCTTCTCAAAATGGTATGGCCTTTCTTCAGTAGCCTAGGAAAGAATAAGGGGGATTAGTAAAGTACAGTAGGTAAGATACAAGATTAACAAATTGTAAAAGTACAGGTTGAGTGATTACAGACTGTTTTAGCTTCTTAATGCAATAGCCTAGACGGAACATTTTCTTAGAGATCAGCGAAATATGGGATGATCAAGTAAGGTCTGAGGATATAACTATACCAAGGTATTTTGTGTTAGTTTTAGTTTCTATTACCATCCGCTCTATGCTACAAGCATCGTGTAAATTTACTAGTCGTTGTAGACTGCTTTGATGTCTAAAGAAGAAGTCAGTAGTCTGGCATTTTGAGTGATTTAATGTAAGATCATTTAGCTTAGACAACTAACTGATGTTCGACAGAAAGCATTTAAGTTTGCAAAAGAACCACTAGAACCTAGGGTGTACTGGGAAGCCGTTTCATCTTAGTTTGGGATTCATCAGCAGTACACACCCTGTGGGTTTCGTAAACATTTCAACCACTGGGACCGGATGAAATGGCCCATGAATTCTACTTTCTACCAATTCGTGACTTTAGCGCAAACACCAACCAATGCCATTGGCGGGAAATCCATTCGCACTCCAGATAAATCCCAAAATAGAATGAAATAGCTACCCAGTACTCCTTGATTTTCGATGGTTCACTAAATCACATAAATCCATGGTCTAACCTGAAACAAAGTACAATCCTTGCGAACTAATTCTTGGAAACATTTGTTCATTTATTTTTCGTTTTGTTCATTTAATCTATGCACTTTCTTCCCTATTGTTATTACCATTATTATTAATATAATTGTAATTATTTTTGTGTTCTTTCCTGGGAACAACCTCGCGGTGTTATTCCATTTGTCCCGGTTTATTATTTTATTCAGTATATTGTTTTTGCAATGTTAAAATCCATCTTATTAAACCTCTCATCATATTACATGATGTTTCTATTTGCCTTGTAATCCTATTAATCCAACTAATTTCTCATTTCTTTTTTCTAAGATCTGTTCATCATATGAACCAGTTTATTGATTACGAAATTTATGCTCTTACCTGGTACTGAACTGATGTCTTAGTCACATGCATTTAACTCTCATTTCATAACAATTTTATTGTGAATAATCACAGCTTTTGTGTATATTTCCTCGCATATAACTACTACACTTGTACAGCTTGATAGTAAATTCATTGAAAATAATTTCTTCTCTGAATAGTGTCTTCTTAATGTTACCATGGAAAATCATTAAATTTCTAATTAAATCCAGAATCAGTGTCAAATTATCGATACTTAGAATCCAGAGGGCCACAAATTATGTTACTTGTAATCCCCTCCCCACACTGTTCCAAATATAATCTTGCTTCAGTTAATATTGTTCATGAGATCAGTGGTTTGGTGTAGACAATGAATACTTTGGTAGTATCAATGAACACCCTTTCATAAACTTCTCAGTGGACTTGGACTTCTCACCTTAATACTCGACACGTTTCCCCATTATGAATTAACATACTGCTCCTTTTAACACCAGAAATAACACGAAGAAATTTACAGGATTAAGCGTATTTTAGGACTAAATGCTGTGGTGTTACACGAAGACTGAAAGGCATACCTTTACTAATAATCAAACCAGATAAGCTACATAGATGATTTATTTGTCATAATTATGAAGAATGATTCAGAATATACCCACAAATTAATCAGCACTATATCTGTAAACGTAAAATTCTCACAAGAGCAGAAGAACCGAACGACGAAATTGCCTTTCTTAGATGTCTTAGTCAAAAGAAAAAATATAAAAAATCTAGAAGGATACGGGATGTCAACCCATACCGACCAAATACTCGGTTACAACAGCAGTGATCAACAAGTATACAAGAGAAACTGTTGATATTGGGTGGTTGGAGGCAGTCAGTGGGAAGCTTTGCCTGATCCAGTTTTCGTGCTTATTGGCACACACCAGTCAGCAAGGCGTATATACAGCCTTGAAGGAACTCAGGTCTCTTCTGAGATTCGAACCCGCATCATCCAATGCAGCAATCGGAAAAGCTACCACTGAATTATTTGAGCTCGCGATTGACCTCCTGTAGGACTGTATTGGATACTTTTGACTAGAGACTAGTTAGTATCTAGTGTAATGTGTCTAGTCCTCTGTTCGGTGCAGACTGAATTCTGTTGGTCACGTTCGCAATGTGGTCACCATTCTAGGTGATTGGCCATCTCGATGCTTGTTGAATTGTTGGTATTAGATGGTTGGAGGCAGTCGGCAGGAAAACGTGGACCTAGGTTTCGTGCTAGTTGGTATTCATCTGCAAGGTGCATCTGCAACTGGTAGAATTCAGTCTGCACCAAAAAGATGGCTAGACACATAACACTAGTTATTAACTAGTGTATAATAAAAAGTAAAAAAACTGTCCATAAACTTTATTCAAATCACTTAAATTACAGTGTAACATTTCGACCCCTGGAGGAAATTAGAAGAGAAATATTTATTCAGTGTCTTCAAGGAAAAGGTATTCTCTCACAAATTTATCGAAAACTGCCTAAACTGGAATCAAGTTACCAGTAGGAAACCGTCTTCAGAAACCAAAGGAAGGAGAATTGTTGAGAAGTGAAAACCTTCTACTGATGGGTTGCCATATATCCCCCCTCGGTGGGATAGGTGAATCAGGAGGTGTATGGACAAAAGGAGGCATTATAAACCAGTGTTCACGTGATGTGGAAATCAGACATTTGATCCAAACTTAGATCAAGAATCTTGGCGATTGCCTTTCATCAATGTGTGCTGTCAAGTCAGAACAATTTTTTACATCCTAAACTAGTAATTTATTAGTCATATATAATAACTCGATTCTTTTTCATTCCTTTGCATTCCGAGTGGAACTGACTGACCGCCGGCTAATCGATGTTTTGGAGTGCGTTGGCTGGGAATCAAGACGGAACCACCTGTGTGACTGAAGAGCATCCTAACACTAAACAGCCGACGGACACAATAATTATATAATTAGTTACAGTTTCTAAGCATATTGCCTTTTTTAGTGCAGCAAATCTTTGCCTCCTCTGTTAGCCTCCTGTGTCTTTCTCAGTTTGGGCATTGTATTCGAGTAATTAGTCATGCACTGTTTCCTGCTGAAAAAGCCGTAGAAATGAAGCTGAATTCAATATTATCATGTATGCAGTAAGCTGGCTAGAACAAAGTGAATTCCTTGTTATCTACCTAAGGTTTTGTCAGCACTTGATGTCAAACGGGATCCCAATCATCATTAAGCCGGTAACAACGCTAATTAAAAAAAGTGACATTAATGTTTCGTGAAATTCATGGTTACCCACTATGACTAAGACTAAAGACTCTCCACAAGCCTTCGAATAGTCGTGTGATTTTAAGTCTATATACTAGCACAACTAATTATACCCATATTACTTTTATTGGCAAACAATGCCTCAACATTTATCAGCCGACAGTGTCTGATGCTTATAAGTCTGTCTGTGGTCGAAAATGTGAAGAAAAGTAAAAGAAATTATTGAACCCACTCCCCTGTTAGTCTAAATGCTGCCTTTTTTCACGAGTTTGTGCTTACCAAGACCCCAGTCAGTCTTCTCATTACTACTGAACCAGGGCTTTTTGATGCCAGGTTAGTCAGGCCAGTCCCCATGTAGTCATCACAGGAAGGCTTTACTAAAGATCTGCCCCAATCTGATAAAAGTGTCCCAAATATCTGTATACTGGCTGTGGTATTAGTTATTCAGGTCCATTATTGATTGCCACTATCCTTACATAACCTGAAGACATATTATCAGATATTGCTAACTGACCTATTCAGAAATTAGAAATAGCTTAGTAACCTATGCTACAGATAAAGGACCGATATGTTTTCCTTGAATTAATGTTTAGAGACAGCAGTGGACAACTCTAGACACATATCACTCCCCTTCAAACTTTTCTTTCAGTGGCTTCCGGAGTCTCTTGAGAGATGATAATAGGGTTCCACTTTTCTTAAAGGTCACCTTATTTGTTGCAATGCATCTAAGAAAGTTCTCCTCAAATAAGCACAAGTATTTGACTAGGGTTGCACAATTCTGATGCCATTCCCATTTCTTTTGAACTGTTCAATCATTCCTGAGACTTTCGACTAGCTCATTTATTGAAACCACCTTTTCGCTATGTTCAAAACTACCCTCTACTATACCTCCGAAAGCAGTCTCCTCGCCTGCATCATTTCTCATATAGCTACAAAGTTACACTAATTCCTGAAACCACTTGGCCTGACGTTACGTAATGTATTCACTGCTGTCCACGTACATGTTCTAGAAGGATTGGCAATCTCTGCCCCACAGCCGCGACTTCGACAACTCATAACATAGTGCTGTATTTGTGCTAATCGCTGACTTAATATTTGCAATGATTCCCCTTTGATTTAAAGTTATTTTGGTTGGGAACTGATGTCTACGCGACGCGAATTGCATGGAACAATCAGCTCGTTGGTTAAATGACGTCTTACGAGCTCTTTTACCACCACAGAATACCTGGATGCATTGCTTACTCAGTGGGGAGTAGTCACGACTGCAGCGCATAATAGCTCACTGGTAACGTCTCTGAATACGTATTTGATGCGTGTTCGAAGAACCGTCCGGACCACAGTTCCTTTGAGTTGGCTGATGAAAGCCAACAGACAGAAAACCTAGATCTAGGGCTTCGTAACAGCTCCTTTCAACCGCCCAACATCAATAGGTAATTGTAGTTCAAACTCTATCACCACAATTTACAGCTGTGTTGTATCAACATATTTTTGTGCTTCATCAGTCCTCTATGAACCATTTCATCGACATATATTGCACGTTAAAATAATAATAAACAGGGTTAGTTAAAACCTGAACAGTTGGCTTATCGGCGAGTTGACCATCAAGCGACAACGAAGAATCAATGGGGATTAGATCATTCACACACTAATGAATGAATTCGTTCAAAGCAATAACAACAATACATGTGACAGGAAATAACAATAAATCCATCTTTTATTCCATACAACTTGAATAATGAAAGTCAATAGTTTTATTATTACAATTTTAACCTACTTCAGTTCAGAGAAGATAAAATGCAGAACCGTAATTAAGAATGATCACCGTATATATAAAGATGAATAGAAATGTTAGGTTTCTAAAGTAAAGAATTATTCTTTTACTTTTCTATGAAACGTGGTCGAAGTTCCTCAAGTAAAACACAGAATGTATAGAGGAAGGTTGTCAACTACAAGATATTGAGGTACATAAATTATAATAACACGTAAGGCGCTAGAAAACTGTTAATACGAAAAGCAAACATAAAAACTATGAGTTAAGCTCATTTAATTAGATATCAGACACATGAAGCATGATACTTATTGAATGATAATAATTTCATAAAACACGAGATAAGATGAGTTTTCAGCATACAAAACCACTTATTACAGCTCCTTTCAGAATACATAATTCGGGTTTTAAATGTCTGATAACAATGGCCCCTGTGAACTGCAAGAGAATTCAGCTGCATTGTTTGTTTATTATTTTGAAAGAATTCACGATATCTATCTGATGTCCTGTGTCAATCAGTTACCACTCGACTGCTCTGTTCAGCGACTTACTTCCTTTTATTCACAGACATTTCGGTATGTGTTTAGAAAAGCTAAGAGAGGTTATTCTTCATGTTCTTCAAATGTATCTGCTTCGGCAGGTATGTGTAAATTTATGTACACCTTTGAAACTACAATAGAAAGTGTATGTATCAACTTCCGACCCAACTAATAAACATTCTGTTCGTTACACAGGAATCAGTCTAGCCACAGAGATTATCCAAGCGAATGATTTCTAAAAATCGATTGTCGGTTATCTCTGCAATTTCATCACCAACTAAATTTTAGGTGAATGAACACAGAGTGCTTTATTCACTGTGGCAATTTTTAACTCTTTTGTTTTCAGTTTTATTATGTGATTGAATATTCGTAGACTTATCCGCGATAGGCCAACGATGCCGATTTATTTTTCTAAGAAAATTTAAAAGTAAAATGATTGTGAAATAAAGGCTGAAAAGATATATGTCCAAAATTCCAGTTATCAGATATGTACCATTGAAAATGTGATTTTCGTTTTCTTAAAGAGTGATTGTTTTGAAATACGGTTGAGGGAGGAGAGGGGGTAAGAGAAAAATAAACATTGTATGAAAAATCATCAGACTGTTTGTTGTGTTTTTCACTTTGAAAAATAAAATCAATCGTGTCAGTGATAAATCAAGCGTTAGTTTGTAGGAATTTGATTTGCTTTAAGTGTCATCAGGGATTGAACCACTGAGAAATACAAGAGAATACTGGATCGTCATTTCTTCCTACTTTGGGAAGAAATAAAAAGTACTCACCGATAACTTTGGAGCTAAGGATCGAAGTCAGGACAACCAGGTAGGTGACTATTCGGCCACTGCAACAGAATTCAATGACCAGCCCACGAAATCTTCTTCTTCTGTTAATTCGTGATGTATAGCGCCATCACCAATCAATATCATCGGCGAGTATTTGTCCTTGCACCAGACGTAGTTGACTTGACTGGTCATCTCGTTACCCTAAAGTCCTACGTACAATCCCTAGTGGGATCTGGCGTGCACCTTCTCGTTTTCAGGGTTCAATAATTAATTTCAGCTGTGGATAAATCAGATCCTTGCAACCTAATGCTCGAAATAAAATGGTTTGTTTTCTGAAGTTTTAATGAAATTCGCTTTACTTATATTTTATGGCGCAGTATTTCTTCACGACCATTGATGGATGACGGTGTTCTCACCTCATATTATTGATTATAATATTCTAATTTACTTTTGAGGAAATCAGCAGTGACCAAAGAAAATTACATTCCTGTGAAATTAAGAAACACTGTGATCTGCAGAGTCAACCAATCAGATTACATTTTAGAAGAATCAGTGAACTAATAACAGTGGTTAGGGAATGGTTGAGAAATACTTTCGGTCAGAGGAAATCGACACATTCTGTATTTGATAGTGAAATTATCCAAGGTGTCTGACCGAAATTCCCAGCCTCTGTGTTAACATGTCGGCTCCCAGTACGAGTTCTTTCAAGATGTTTGAAGATTAACGTAATGTCATTCTGAGTATAAGCAACTTGCAGCATAATCCACTGTGGTTATTTCATCCTATTTGAAAGTGACTCGTCAACTAGATCTACCTGCATTCCCAGTGACTGATGGCGTTCCCACTTTAACTCGAATCCACCACCCATCGTTTCAGACTATAAAGCACTATCAAATAGGCTTCCGAAGTTTGAAACGGTGAGTTCAGGTTTTGAGTCTCAGAGGGAACAGCATCACTTACCGGATATATAGATACATCCAGTGAATGAGTCAGTTGCACAATGGACGGAATATGCATCCTGAATTTCACTGCTAGTCACCATCGAAAAATGCTGTTGAGACGTTACATTAGTCTACCGCATTTCACTGCATATCATTCACACTTATCACTCCAGCCATAAAAAGTATAACTGCGATTACATTTTCTTCAATTTCAAAAGTTGATTTGTTTCAACTAAGGTTGCAATGTTTTTATCTCACATTGTATGTTATGTTCATTCTAAGCAGAACTGATCAGTGGTGACCATTATGTATGGATAGAATGTCAGTCTACGTATATTAGAAAAACATTTCTGCAAAATTTTAATGCACAGTCTTACACACCACAGAGTGGCTGAATAGGATGAGTAGTTAGAAACCAACCAAGTCAACTAGTTCTCAACTACTCATATCAGTGACCAAGTAGTATATAGCACCATGCTTTTATGACTGATTTCTTGACTGCTATTTAAGGCATCAAGTAGATCACATAATATATATGTGAACGGTTTATTTTCCTATAACTATTTGAAGCTCTCCTCAGAGTATGCAAAGTCCATCCAATTCCACTACAATCTGCACATTTCATGAGAAGTAAATCGTTTGTTGACTTATTCCTTTCCTCTCGGCACTGCGATCTTCAGTACCAGGCAAAAGGGTCATTTGTTGGTGAAAGTCTGTGGTAGCCTGTTGGATAATGGATGCGCTAAATCTCTGGACCTTATGGAGGAACTGACCTGACTGGCATTAGTGTTGAAAATCTGGATCTTGTCGAATGAAGATTACTACATGTGGTTGACACGATGTTGCTGTGGTAAATAAAAAAGATAGATTCTTTTAGGTTTCTCCAGTGGGCAGTGATTGTTTCTTATCGTTCACCGGGCAGTCCAGTGTTTTAGTTAATTATTACTGTTGCTATTATAATTATTTGTTTATTTTAGACATTCAGATTGGTTAGATCATTTCTCATTTGCATATTACGTAACACCAGATTTTCTGCCTTTTTTTATCCACCTGTACATTCGCTTTTGGATTACATCTCACATTAGCTCTTGAAAACTAATTCGTTGAAAGGAAAACTTGCTTTGCTGTCACTTCTTCTCTTCATAGTTTAGAGTCTACAATAGTAGGTTATACTTAGTTTTTGGACCCTTAGTAGACGGTTAACATTTTCACACACTATCTAACCTAACAGTTATCAACTTCGTAGATTGGTGCTATACATATATATAGAAAGCATCAACTTTGTCACAGTTTAACATGATATTACAACAATTAACGAATGTTTATCTAGGGATATAAATTTCTGTTCATTTCTCTGAAATCAATATAGAGGCTTATACCACGCAACATAAAGAACAAGGTCCAAATTGTCAGTCAGTGCTCCTGTGTCGTTCAGAGACTTTCCAAGAAGCTGTTGTAGGCTATCATCAAAAGATGCCTTCGCCTGATACTGAAATTCAGACGAACAGTCGGAAAGGATGAACACCAAGGAACACTGGTCAGCATCGAAATGATCAAGGATGTATCGCCCAACAAATGTACAGAGATGCAAAGATGGATTTGTCACATAGACACTGAGGTGACGACAGAGTGATATTACACTCATAGTGGGCCGTCCAGTGGAACCTGAATACGAAACGACAAATTGGATGTTTACGGCCCATCGTGAAGACAGCTAAGAAAAAAGAATTCAAAAAACAAAATCAAGTGGAGATGTGCTTCCAAAGTCTTCTGTTCAATTCTGAATCCAAGAGAATAGCAATATTAGTGTAATAATGCTTATTAATCCGCGGATTCTGCTGAACCATCCACCATCAGACAATGAAAATGTAGCAGATAGCCAAAAATGAAACATGTAATTGGTATAGATGTGAAATTCAAAAAAAGGCAGACATCAGATAAGTTATTGAAGAATAATGGAAACAAATAAATGTCAGACTTTTGGGTCATTTTTAAAACCCATCAGTATACGCAAAATAAAATGAATACTACATGCAACCTCCTGTTATTGGAATATGCAAATGGCGAGATACTGATTACAGATTCAGTAGCTGGTTTTCACTGTGTTGACTATGAAAACTCAATTCATCACTGGTTAGACCTATTCAAAGCAGATAGGGCGTGATCCTCGACTTTTCTCCACTTTTCCATCACACTTGAAAGCAGTAACGTTGTTACCGCAATTCTTGTTTCATATTTTTGCTTAGCTCTTAGTGTCTGTTATTCTACCACTTTCCACTTAGTCATCCTTTTTAGATTACATCACATATTAAAGTTCAGATTAATTTCAGCTAAATTACACGCGTGAATCTTGAGTACTAGCCACCCGTAATCTCACCAAGAATCTAATAATAATAATTTGCTTTATTCCAAAACAGGACTATTTTTTTATTTTTGATTATAGCTTGATTCCACACCACATTTTTGGTACAAGTATGGAATTTTCAGCATGTGATATCGGTAGCCCGAATTTATCAGGCTTATCATTGGTATCAGGTGTGAGTAGGTAGGGGATCTGACCCTGGACCATGTGCATGGTCGATGACAGTCCTAACCGCTACACCGCCGACGCATACAATTATGTTACAAAATTGTTGCATTCTTACTAGATTGTATGCAGCCAGCGAGATAAATGATGGTACCTTCTTATTCTGCACACACCGTTATTCCTGCTTAATTCAAATACCGGTAAACAAGCGTTGATTGACTACTGAATGATGCAGTAATGAGTTCATCACTGTGATTTTCTTTTTTTTCTCAAAAAATTTGAATATTTCGTCATTGTTTTGAATGATTATTTTAAGGTCAGTCAGTCACTTGATAAAGCAAATTCTTTAAAAAAATGAAATGAAAGTTTTTATAGTAAAATAAACAAAATTTTACTTTTCATGTGTTTGTCGATACATTATAAAAGCATGGTAATGTGAAATGTGAATTTATAAATACACGAGAACATATTTTAAGAAAGACTTGCATTTATTCTCGTCGTAAACACGCATAATCAAAAAAATTGTATTAAAAGACGAACTTGTCGGTCAATCAGTCACTGGGATGGAAACCAATTTTTAATTCCACCAATTCTCAGTTTTGAGCACCACCGCCAGCTGATATCGTCGGTGAGTACTCTTCCTCACACCCTATTTGGTGGACAGCAGTGGTCGCCTCGTGATTTGAAGCTTCTGGGTCCGATGACTGTTCACCCTATCCTGGTTTTCAATAACTCTTTAACTGATACCGGCCAGAGATGACTTGAAATCAGTTAGATCTCTGCAGTCTAGCATTTTAAAGAAAATCGTTTATTTCCTCAGATTCTCATGAAATTCTCAACACAGACATATGTGTCAAGATGTATCTTCAAGGTTATCAATGGACAATGTATTCTCACCCACCTTGATTGATTTTACTCATTATAGAAATCTAGTATTATTCTGAGGGAATTCATGTTGAACATGGAGGCTACAGAAAAGTAGATCACAGTACAATTAATGGACACTGTGATTTATTGAGTTAACCAATCCAATTAGATTTCAGAATAGTCAGGAAATGTTTACAGTGATTGAGAATTACTATTAGTCGGAAGAAGTTAATTAATTTGGATACAACTCAACTCAACCGGCATCCAACTAGTCGTATCAATGAGTAGGTGGTATGTACCATTTAGCATTGACGCTCAATCTCTTGACACCCATTTATGGTATCAAGCAGATCACATGATGTGGAGGTATAGTGAAATTTCACCTCAAACTGTGTAAACCAGAAATCGCGAATTCTATGAAACATCTATCTGCATATTTTTATGTGTAGATGAATGATTGGTTTGAGCCAATAGAAGGTTCTCAAGCTTCCTTAGTATCCCTTTGTTATTCCTACTGTAAACTTCATTTTGTTTTCATTTTTCTAACTTCGATATAATTACATTCGTACCCAACTACAGTATTAATGTGTTTCTGATGTAATTAAAATTTAGCCGTTACTGGTAACATAAATGGATTAATAACTGTACTGTTGAAGAAAGAAGCTATTGGAAGTAACTATTCACTCATATATTTATTGATCTGATGAAACGACTAAACGCTGAAAGTGAAATGTGAATTTTCGCCTCGACAGAATTCAGAAGAGAAACCTGTAGATTATTATTCAGGCGAGTTTTAACATCAGTCATTGTCTATTACATTAGTAGCTGTTCACCATTCTACAGAGGCCACAGTTACTCTCAACATCACACAAAGCTTCCAACCACTGGTATACGTTGTTCTGACAAAAAGACGCTGGAAGATCTGGACTTCGTGAATGATTTGTGTTTAATGTCACACAAACTGGAAGATCTACGGAAGGAAACAGACAAGCCAGAAGAAGCTGAATGTAGCGAAGACAGGACTTCAAGCGAACATAGAGAAGATAGAGGTGATGGAGATGCCTAAGCAGCAACAACAACAAGAAACATCAGTCATCGTCAAATGAAGAAATCTATTTGAAGTCACATACTCCACTTACATGCGAAGCATTCTCTCAACTGTAGGCGGCAGTGATAAGAATATTTTTATTTTTTTCATTGTAGCTTGAGTCCACAGAGTATTTTTGATACAGGTATGGAATTTTCAGCATGTGATGTTGGTAGCCCAAATTTACCAGGCCGACCATTGGTATCAGGTGTGAGTAGGTCGAGGATCGAACCCCGGACCATGTGCATGGTCAGCGAGATCCTAACCGCTATACCACCGGGCTAGCTAGGATCAAAAAGCTGAAAGAGACCTTTCATTAATCTGAAATTAGCACCGAGAATAAAGCACAAGATTCAAATTTTCCTTCGGTAATGTCAAATCAGTGATACTATATGTTTCAAAGACTTAACGTTTTACCAAAAGCATAAGCAACAAACTGCTGACGACTTTTACCAATAGCTGGCTTCTTTGGTTTAACACTGAGAATCGACTGGCCATTCAGAAATGATAAGGCACAAGAGATTCTATCAAACAACCAACTAACCAAGAAGACACCAAACAGAACGAAATTTAAATGGATGGAGTGGACATTGTCAGAGGAGACTTTTGAATTAACTCGTATATCAACTCCTCGAGTGGAAATCCAGTTAGAAATGATGAATTCTACCTTAGCTCGACAGCGACGTGGGTGAGATCGTGTGAAGAGAGGAAAATGAAAGCTTGTGTGTAATCTTGCAGCCAGCTTAAAATGACTACAGAAAATACAGAGAAATGGCTACATTATGGAACCCAAGCGAATATTACAATATCATTCTTAATTTATGACAGTTTGACGTTTGTACTAAGCAGCTGTGATGTATGTATGTATATGTGTAGGTGATTTACCTCAATGATCAATGAATGTATCTTGGCAATCGGCAGATAGAGATAGCGAGAGAGAGAGCATGTGTGAGTACTATTCACACCAACTAATACTAAGCACAATATTTATGTACAATAATATATGTGAATTTTGTAACTTGAATTTTTTTCAAAAATCTATAAATAGACTCTGATTAACTGAGTGAATTAATCACTTTCTTCAAAGAACAACTACTTTACTATTTCATTACTCTTATTATTGTTTTGAATGATTCTTTTAAGGTCAGTCAGTCAGTTAATCAATTGGTGAGGCAAAAAACAAAACAAAAAGAAGTGAAAATTTCATAATAGTAAAAATAAAATAATATTTTATGTTTCATATGTTTGTCTACAAGCTATAAATGCTATAGCAATGTGAAATATGAATTTATAAATACAAGGAAACATATTTTTTTAAAGATTGCCATTTATTCTTGCCATAAACATACATAACCAAAAAAATGTTATACGAAAAGAAAAGAAGATAAATGCAGTTTAAAATACCATCAGTGTATGTTTATATTTCACTTTGAATGAATTTAAATAATTCATACTATCGATTTAATTCCTGTATTTTTGAACTGATCAATTTCTATCATTAGAGTAGACTATCGAGTGTGTAGTATCCATTGAATATGTTATTATTTAAATTATCTATCGGTTGTTTTACTGGACGAGAATGTTCATTGTCTATGTGACATATCGACGAAGTCCAGTTAAAGATGTTTCGAATATAGTTGTGGTAATGAGCATGGCGTAGATGTTTTGTAGTTGGTACCTAACAGCAGAATCCAGGACACCGGTTTTCTTCACTTCAAGGTTTGTCATCTGGAGTAACTGTAGTTTTCCCACTGGGACTAGAAGCAAGTACCTACCGTTTAAAACGCTACGGAGTTCAATATAATATTCAGTCAGGAGGAAATTCAGATTCAACGGATACTGATTGTCTTATGGTTGCGACCTGTTTAAACCACTTCGCTAATTCATCAAGTTTTCTGTATTTCTTACTGTTTTAATTATTCACTTATTTCGTTTAATGGCAAAATGGACTCCTGCACACTTTCAATAGACTTTCAAACTACGGCTGTGCATTTATCGGAGAAGAAGGAAAAATATCATTCTTTAATCCAAACAGCCTTCTGTTACATGATGTAATATAGATTGCTTTCTTTTCTTTAGGATCCTAAATGAAGAGAAAATATTACTTAATAAAACAGTGTGACGATTTTGTAGATTGTGTAAACATCTTGTCAAAAATAAAGTTGTTACTGTTATTGCTATCATTGCTGTTATCACTACTATTCACGGTAGTGGAAAACTTGACGATTTACTAGTCGATTTCCCATAACTCAAATTTAGCAAATTTCCAAGAAGACTTACGCAACAATTTTGGAACGTTTATTTTCAAACCAGCCAGCAAGAGCCAGTGTAATTAAAAATATATGACAACAATGATAATCGTAATAGAAACAATCATCACAGAAACTAATTACGCAGCAAATCTAATTGGTTGTTTATATAACAATTTAAATTCTAACTAAGAGACTATCGAGCCTGTTATTTGATACACATAAGATTAGAACCCGTTGCACATTAGGTAAGTCTCCTGTCTCAGTCGGGTCACCATCACTCACTGTAGATGCAGTTACATTCTTTCTGATGAGTTCCAAACAGGGTGAAATGGATGTCTGGGATTCTACTACTAGTCCTCCTTTAAACTCCCAGTGGAACATGGGGTATCATCAGAACATCTCTGTTGCACTCTGTTCTCCCAGGATTGTCTATAATCTTTCACTTCCTTTTCTTAGTACAATCTCCTCCAAGTCAATCTCGGAGCTATGACCAGCTGGTTGTTTCCCATTCGGGCTCCACTCGGTGGCCTGCTCAGTGTGTTGTGTCACACAACAGTCTCCCTGAGTGTATGGCCAACCTATTCACCTCCACTTCTGTCTGCATGTTTATTTCGTAATAGGTTCTTGTCCCTTTGTGTATTGCCAAAGTTTCTGTTTGCTTATCCTTTCTGGTCGGCCAACTGATCTTTAACATCGTGGTATTCAAGGCATCTGTTGGTAGAAGTTCGTTGCAGTCTCTTAGAAATACTTCTGAAGACGCCTAAACCAAGTCTCTAGCTTGATATCATTGTTTAAGATCCGAATCTTGTTTCTTATGCTGAGTGCAGCAAACTTCATGATGATGAAGATGTATGCTGGTTTTCCAGTGCGGGATTTGACAGAGTCATCTATACCAGTTCTGTTTGAAACTTGAAATGATGGTCGATTCATAAGTGAAAGAGGCGCCTTTCCTTAGATTTATCCCGCTGATGGTGACTTACTCTTGTTGTTGTCATTTAGGTGCCTCCAATCCCATTCTCTTTCTTTTCAAGTTCACTTGAAGTCATGCCTCTGCTGCTTGCAACTCCTGTGAACTTGTTGATTTCCCCCGTATATCTCCACGTTTGTATGACATTAAACATAAATCATCCACAAAGTCCACATCTACGATCTTTTCACTCTGCCACACGATTCAGTCCTATGCATTCAACATTCGATTATATTTATGCATATGTGTACTTAAAAAGTATATGTATATCTGTACATGTTTTCATCTTTTAAGGTAATTAGACACATGCATAGCGCATCTATTAGATAAAGTACTTTTTGTCCTTTAACTAATTAAATAGTGATTTAATCAATTAAGTACAATTATTCAGTGAATATCTCTAATTTATACATATATATGTCCCTAAGGTAAGGGAAGAAATTCGAAGCAATACTAAATATACTAAAATATATTATACTATAGTATATAACAGGTCAAACTGCCTATTGTGCAATCTCAATTACCTGCTGGCATACAGATTTACAAATTATGTACTTCAACAATCGATAATAATAGTAATAATAGTCTTCATAAAGAATGTATCTGTTTATATAGTATTGTTATTATCGCTGTTATTGCAGTTCACTTAAATGTGTTGAACCTAATCACTACCACCATTCTATAAATCCTAATACTACAAAAAGATGTTATAATATTTTAGATTACCTTATTGTGCATACATATGCTTTGAGTAAAACTGAAGCCAGCCAAACATTTCAATAAGAGAGCTTTAAAGGCGGACTAGTCAAGACTCTGTACTATAGAGCGAGAAGAATAACCTCTATAGAGAAATTAGAGGAAGAATTTGAGTTTCTTGAAAAGATATTGAAGAGCAATGAGTACCCTGAAAGGTTCATCAACGAGAATGGAAGATCTGAAGTCACAAATGTAAAACAAATCACAGTGGCTAAAAAGCCAATCTGCATTCAGTTTGATTATAAAGTTGAAAACATTGCAGCGATGATCAACAGAAGGCTGAGGATATCACTAGCCATAGCCTATCCTGCAGCTCAGCTCGTCCCCGTCTGTCGAACAACATTCTCTTTGGTGAAATCAAAAATCGATAGATATGCATCCTTCTCATATTAACTCCAACTGTATATACAAATTTACATGTATCTGAGGGAGCAGTTACATTGGAAGGACAGAAAGAAGGGCATACCTACGATTTTTTGGACATGTACCAAAAAGCTTACGTCTAAAGGGAACAAATGCTTTAAACAGTGCCATCGCCAGGCATCTCCTTAACACGGGTCATGCAGTGGACGTCGAAAAGCCGACCACAATTCTCAGTAGGCAAAAAAGCTCAATTCTCCTCAAGTTTGCTGAAGCCATTTCCATCAACCGCCTGAAACCTGACTTATGCGTTCAGAAAGAAGCGGTTATCAGTCTTTCTTTGCCCTGGTAACTGGATATTTTTCATGCGAATGCGAGAGGCTGAAAAGTTTTCATTGTGTGTGATTATTATTGTTCGGAATAGTGTTTAGTATTGCATATATATATATATTATTAGTGCATGCGTATATTGATCGATTGATTTTTGTTTAAAATGAACTCTGTGCAAGTATGTTAAAATTGTTTTTGTAGATACATTTAATAATGTCTTCGGCCTGTAAGCAGCTGACGAGAAGGCAACGAAATAAAAGATAGTATCATTTTATTCTCCTAAAACTGTAGTTCTTGCTTTGTTCAAATTCATTAAGGGGAATAAATGTGTGAAGTAGTAGTCTTAATTAGAGATATTACTGACTGTGTGTTTGTGTGTATATTTGTCTGATTTTTAGTGTATATATGTGCTAGCGTATCATTTCGTCATTATTGATCATTTTTAAAATCTAAATCAATCACAGATTAATTTCACTTGACAAGCCAGCGTCAGTTAGAAGTCATCGAAAACAAGAGGGCACTGGACAGCTGTTTCGTCCTAGTTTGGGACTCTTCATCACCCAGGACCTTCAGGTTACTAGGCGAGCTCGTTGGTCATTCAGCCGCTGTCAAGAAATTCAATGACCAGCCCGTAAATTCTAACTCCTGCCAATTCGTGATTTTTAGCGCCATCATCACAAGCTCTTACTGCTGAAATGTCCGTAGCTAAGATGAAACAGCTGCCAAGCACTCTCTGATTTTCACTGGTTATCTATTTGATTTGGATGCATGATCAAAGCTGAAGAAGATTAAATCCCTACACACTAACACTGCAAAGAATCTAATCGCCATGAGACGAAAGTCATTTTATTCATCTTACTTCTACAGATATGTGCCCTGTACTAGGAAAGCAGGGTACCGGTTAGCACCTTACCTCTATCTTGTTCATTTGACCTCCAGTCATCAGCTGTCACATCAGTAGCGGTCTGCTGATCCATGGTTACCTTGGATATTTTAACCACCTGTTAATCAAATACGTAATATTATATTTCTCAGAAGTTTCTATAATACTAAAAGGAGAATGATTGAAAATTAAGGTGTTACGGACAGTTTTTTCGTCTCCGTTTGTGAAAATTCAGCAGTGAGCATCCAAAGTGCCATATGAAACTGAACCCAGAGCCTTCCTCTACCGAGATGAACCGGTCGACTATTTAGGTAGTGGGTTGGCTTTCAGTGACCCTCTGATCCTTAGATTTCGGTGATTCCCTCTATTTCTGACATTGGTACGCAGTGAAGTCAAATCTGTTCTGCTTTATTTCATTACTGTTGATGAATTTGACATTCTGTATTTCATCATAAGCAACTGTTGTACGCTTTCTCTTGATAAAAAGGATACTTCTTTCATTGTTTCATATATTCATTTGTTTTTGATGGCTACTATGCCCTTCTTTTTATTCATTGTCATTGTCTCCTCTTTCAAGGTTGTCTACCTCTCCTCCTGCTTTCTCTTCACCATCTTCTTCACGCTCTTCTTCATACTTATAGTATTCTTCTTTATCTTCTTCTTCATAATCCTCTTTTTTGCCCTTCTTCTTCTTCCTCACCGTCAATTTCCTCCTATTCTCCAGTCTTCTTCTCTTTCTTGTCACTGTCTTCCTTCAACGTTGCCTTTGCCTGTTTCTTCTCCCCGCCCTTCTTCTACTTTCTATTCTTCTTCTTCCTCTTTACTAAATATGTCATATGAAGTTACCTTGATAGCAATCCTCTGACTTAATCTGCAAGTGATAAACGGATGGAAATTGGAAGTCATGCAGCGTTGGATTGGTTCCCAGTAGCTGTATGGTCTACAAGCTCGCCTCGTAACCGGACGGTCCTAAGTTCGAATCTTGTTGATTGCGCACTGATGAAGACTTTCAAGCTAAAATGAAAGACCTCTCCACTACTCCTAGCCTGTTTTGAAGTGGTTCCCTAACTAATGTCAGAGCGTTATCAAACTTGAAACAAATCGAACCCTACAAACTAACGTAAAACGTTTATTTAATTTATCAAGTTGATCAAATACTTCCTTGTTGCATTGACGTATTAATTACGTCATGGGTAAAAACAGGATAAAAGAAACTTAATTGCATACATACATACGTACATACATGCCTACATATCACAGTGACTGAGGTAAAACTGAGTTGTGATCAACACCTGCATTTCGCAAATCTCTTAGTAAAAGTACAGGTTCGGCGACTCATAAATCAATCTGTTTTAAAACTATTTGTCAACAAAATGTGTTGTTTAGAATTTTATTTTTTTAGCCTTCTATTATTTGTGGGCAACTGTTAAATCTTTGCATTATATATATAAATCTTTCAAATACAAATTCACAAAAAGGTTGGAAACAACCGGTACTTTATCCTTAATACACTACTATATCAAACTCCAGTTTGAGTAACTATGAGCTGTAGTCGGAAGTATGTTTGATGTACTCAGATTGACGACTTTTATGCATCTTGATAGTGACATTATCAAAATAAAATCTTATCCATAATGGACATTATCTAATACTAGATTCATGAGAGATGTCACTTTTGACAGTGCTATATGACGAACGTACAATGGAGGAAACATTAGCCAACAAACCGCATTCCCCTAAACCACAGAGCTGGTAAACGAATTTATTACCAACTAGTATTCACATGTATTAACACTGCCAATGTACATAAAAGTTCTGTATGTAACTGTAAGAAATGCATTTTTATGCTACTCACTTGTACCTGATATACTTGCTCGAATTAGAGTATGATTCCTCAGTGCTTCAGGCGCATCTATTATTTGACTTGGTCCTGAGAAGGTGTTGTAAGTAAGTTCTCCTGAAATGTTTAACTGAATGTTATTGAGTTTATTTGATGAGAAATGAACAAATAGTAACTAATGCTCTTCTATTTGTCGATATTAGCTTGATGCCTATTTCGTCCCACTTAGAACTCTCCATCTGGATGTACCTGTATTCCCCAGTGGGTTAATGCTGTTCCCACTGAGCCTCAGTACGCACTTAGAGCCGGAAGGTCAGCATAGGCCGGACATTTGGCTCCAGTCAATCAACTGGATGATCGAAACCGAATTAAAAACAAAATCATAACTAAAATCCGTTTTACAGGAGAGACTTCTCGTGATCCAAGTGATTTAGGGGATAAAGCGTTGGCGTGTGAAACGATGGATGCCAGGTTCGCGCCTCAGGAAGAACAGATACATCCAGCAGACGAATCCTAAATAGTACGAGATGTGTATCGTAGATTCCACTGCTGGTCACCAACCAACAAATTACTTCATGATATCATATCTATTCCCTTTCTGTCAACGAACGTAGACAAGTACGAATGCCAATTTGACTAGATAAATTAACAAATTTCAGACAACTGGGGCACCAAAAGGAATGCAAAAGGATTCTTAGAAGCCTGAAAATAATCCAAATCCCTGCAAAATCTGCACTTTAAATAAAATTTTCAGTCTGAAATTATTTCATAAACAGCTGATATAAATGAATCAATTTTGTACTAGAAAGTAAAGAAACAATTTCCCTACTATTCACACAACTTACTGTGAATACTACCATTCTTGACAGCTAAGGATCATTTTAACAGTCTAACATTTATCTCCACATCCAGGAAATATAGGTTACATTTTAGTTGCGTCATCACCGTAAGATTTCTTAATGTGATGAAAATGATGTTGATGCAATCAAGTCTAACAATAAGTTAAATTCTAATTTAGAATAAACAAACGAAATTTCGACCAAAGAACATTCTTTCCGACATATTCCTCTTTCTGTCCTACAATTACATTTATATGTACAAAATATTCTAAAATAGTGGTCATTAAAAATGTTGGTGCGTTTTTTAATTAACATCGATTTGTTAGGAAAAGTGGAATTACGGTTCAAGAAAGATGCACAAGTTATAATACCATAAGAATGTACTACTCAATAGAATACCAGATAAAGTTAAGGGATTTAACGCAACAAATTAGAGATAGTTAGAACCTATCATAGTCAGAGGAAAGCGTTTGAACCAACTTCCTTTGGATACATAGGCTAGATTACTTAATGTGTATTCCATTGGCTTCAGCAACACGTAACAGACGAACTCGTAAGGTAAATTAAGATTATTTGGTATACGGTAGATAACTCTGAAAGCCTTATTAACATCAATTTTGTATTCTGTATGCACTAGATGAAACAGAACAGAACTATGAATGGATCTTGTTTATCACTTGCGTAATCACACAGAATGGTGTTCAGAAATCTGACGATAAACACACTTAATTTTACGTCCAATGTCAGCGGCTCCACAGAAGTAGTCAAGTTGGCAGATACACATAGAACAGGCAAAATTAGACAATATATTCTTAACTCCCGAACGTAATGTAGGGGTGGTTTTGAAGAGACAGAGTACTTCAGTGGCAGTGAATGCTCTTTTTACTGCATTTCTTAGGCGTTGTAATAATATCTCACTGTTGCCATCCTCGAGAAACTGAAGTTATACGAACAAGGCCTATTTTGGAACTATTGGTACACTGGCTTACCTTGGCCCGAGATTAGTATTCTTGCTGATGGATTTCTTTGCGTAACCATTCTGGCTCAGTAATTATTTAATATTCAAGTGTTGCTTTGTAGGGATTTGATTGCTTACAGGATTTTCATCATGAGCTGACATTAGTTAGAGAACCATTGGAAAACCTGGGAGTACCACACAGCTGTTTCGTCCTAGTTTGGGACTCTTCATCAGTACGCACCCACCGGGAGAGTACTGTCCAGTACTCCCAGGTTTTCCAATGGTTCTCTAACTGATGTCAGCTCATGATGAAAATCCTGTAACCAATCAAATCCCTACAAACCAACACTTGAATATCAATGAGATGCTCACTAGCGACTTGCCCTATTCAGGTAGGTAGTTTACCTGGGGTTCTAGTGAGAAGTCGTGACCAGTAGGGTGCAGCAGGTCGGGCGTGAGGACAAATACTCGCCGAAGACATTGGCTAGGGGCCGCGCTATGTCGTGAATTGGCAGAAGTTAGAATTCACGGACCATTGGATCAGGTCCCAGTGGCTTAATGGTATACGAGCTCGCCTTGTAACCAGAAGGTCCTGGGTTCGAATCCCGGTGGGTGCTTACTGATGAAGAGTCCCAAACTAGGACGAAACAGCTGTCCAGTACTCCCAGGTTTTCCAATGGTTCTCTAACTAATGTCAGCTCATGATGAAAATTATTTAATAATTTTGCGCTCTTTAATGGGACATTCATCAGAGCAGATGCCTCTTGCTGAAGTCGTAGGAATTCGCCTCAAGAATTCTAACCTATGTATTCAAAAGAAGTTGGTTCAGACACTTTACTTACCTTAGTCATCAACATTTTAACTATCCTTAATTTTTTGTATAAATTTCTTTGATTTAATCTGTTTTATTTAGTATTACATGTTTTAGGTTTATTAAAATTTATGCATCTTTCTCGAACTGTAACTCCATTTATCGTGACAAATAGATGTTACTTAAAAAGCACCATTATTTTCAATGACGATTGTTCTAGAGTATTCTGGGTATATAAATATATATATATATATATAACTGTACAGCCGGAAGAGGAATTCATCGAAAACAGTATTCTTCGGTCGAACTTTGTTTTGTCTTCTAAATAAATAAAACGTAAGCCACAAAGACAAAAGGTCAGTTATCAGGTCAACAAATAAACAAGAGGGTGAGGATATCTCTCCATAAACAACAACCAATCTCATCCGGGTTTTTCAGGAAATATGGCTAATAAACTTACAGTCAATTCTAAAAGCTCACTTCATACTGAAGAGTGTGCGCTGACGATATTGTCTAGAAAGCTAATGGAAGCTTTGCAATCGTCACACAGAACAGAACTACTCTTACCTCTTGAAACTCTTACCTTTATTTTCAGTCGTTGTTCTTTTCTTTCTTCTAACCAGCTTCAAAATTTCAGTATTCTATTGTTTGAGATGTTATCGCCATAGACTCTGTAGATGATAATGAATTGAGGAAGGTGAAAAATATCTGAGTTAGTGAATGCTCTAAATATCTCTAATTGGTTCTAGAAATGAAGTATTCGACGAGCTTCACTTATTCCAATGTAGGTATGTCGTCTATTGATAGTTCACTCTATTTAGGATATACTGTTTTGATATAAAATTATAATAGTAACAGTATTGAAGGACGATACATGAAGTGATCTGGGATTAATAAAGGTGAAATTAAAATGTGTATATCAAGATAGGATTCAAAAAAGTGGCCACTGATCTGTCATTCCAGTCAATTACGTTGTATCTGACACCATAAGTAAAAATGAAAACTGCCTAAACACGTGACAGAATTCATGCTGTGCTTTGAACAAAAACATATCACCTCACACACCTTTTCAAAGGCATTTTCAACAACTTATATTTATTTAAAAGTTGATGAACTTTCGCATAAGCAAATCACCGGACAGTAGAAAATATCACCATAGGGAATTTCCTGTTTCGAATTAAGATTTCCGACTTCGAATAGACGTAGCTTGTTTTTCGTCTCTCACCCATTTGAATGATCCTGAACACGCCACCACCCTAGGACCCACATCCAACTCGTCTACTTCCATTTATATTCCATTCAGCGGCTTGGCGTGTAGACTCATTCAAAGGTCACCTCAGTGTATGTCAACTCTATCCCCCTTCATTTCTTTCTGCATATTTATCAGGTATCTAATGAAAAATTACTTGATAGATGGTAACTGACAGTGGAGTTCAAAAGGCACTTTTGTCGTTTTACCTGTGACTGGTTTGCTTAATGTACCTAATTCGTACAGATCTATTATATTTCAACCGATGATGGATTTCATTACCAATGGTTTATAAAACGAGACAGTTATTTATATAATTATGCCTGCATAGATGCACTGATATTTCAGTGATATGATACTTGCCAGTCACGCCAGAAGTGGAATAATTCGTGATGCTATCATTCAGTTCATTGAAGGGAACAAACTTTTCGCTTTGGAACAGCATGGTTTTAGAGCAGGTCATTCTTGCTTGACCAACCTTCTTTTGGCCAGAGAAAGTTGGGCAAGCTCAGCTGATGCTAATATACCGGTGGATGCCATATTCATCGACCTTAGCAAGGCATTTGACAGGGTCTTCTAGTAAAGTTAGGTAGTCTGGGAATCAACAAAGTGGTTGCTGACTGGATTCAAGACTTTCTAAAGCACAGAAGACAAAGAGTACGAGTTAACGGGGTTTTATCAACATGGGAATCGGTTAAGAGTGGCGTTCCTCAGGGTACAATTCTAGGCCCACTTCTTTTCCTGATTTATGTTAATGAGATTCCATCAGTAGTTAAGTCATCCTGCTTACTGTTTGCTGATGACATCAAGATACGGAGGGCTTTACACGATGACAGTGATCAACTTGCTTTGCAGGAAGATTTAAACTTGTTAAGTGATTGGTGTAAGCACTGGACCTTGGAGATTAACTTAAGCAAGAGTGTAGTTGTGCATGTATCTCATAGTCACGTGCACAATTACTCAATGAATGGCATTACTCTTTCAGTGGTCACTGAGTACAAGGACTAGGGAGTGGTTGTGCAGCATGACTTGAAAACAGCAACAAACTGTAGAGTTGCAGCCACTAAGGGTTTCGAATATTATGGGCCATACGTAAGGCTTTTGTGAACTTTGATGCTGATATATTTCGTATATTATATCCGACTTATATCAGATCTCATTTGGAATTTGGGATCCAGGCAGCGAGTCCGTGTTTCAAATACGAAATAGACTTATTCGAAAAAGTGCAAAGAGCAGGAACTAAGCTAATAAAGGGTTTCTCAACCCTCTCATATGAAGAGAGGTTAAGTCGACTGGGTTTATGTCCACTGTCATACAGACGACTTAGGGGTGACCTAATACTAGCATACCGTATCCTAAAAAATGATTTTGGAGCTAATTTATCTAACTTATTTCTTCCTTCTAGCACCAACCAATTGCGAGGTTCTAAAACCACGGTCAAATCGTCTGCGTCTGGAGATCCGCTTTTCGCATCGAATTGTGAACCATTGGAACTCCCTACCGGAACACGTCGTGTCAGCGCCATCCGTTGATTCATTCAATGCGAGATTGGACCTCCTGTGTGTAACAAATCGAAAGGATTAACACAGGCATATAGCCTACTATCCTAAACAAATTGTAAACTGTAAACATATCGACTGTCTGCCATCATCTATATACAGTCTCTTATCGGTTTGAATTCAGATCAAGAAATGGTATCAGTTAGAGTGCAGTTAAAGACCACTGGAGAGTGCTAGACAGCCATTTCGTCCTACTTTTGAGCCTTTCATTATCGCTCACCGATCATCGATCGCACTCAAGAACTTCAGATCACAAGGTGAGTTTTTTAACTATTAATCCATGAAATGCAATAACTCATGGATTCCTAACGACAGCCATTTCGCGATATATAATTGATTTTGCCATCAAACAACTTTACTGAGAACACATATTCCAATTAATAGAAGTATATTCACACCAAAGACCTGAAGTCTACGATACAAACTAGTAGTGCCTGAAAAGAGTACATGTACACTAGCTCAAGATAGCAGGCATTTTTTCATGTAGGATAAAGTCGTTTGTCAGTCTAGCATCACCACAACCCAGAAAATTTTGATTAATCCATTTTTCAGACTAGATGTTCGACTCACATATCACAATCGCTATTATAATTTGATCGTATTCTGGTGTTTTTTATGTAGAATGCTCACTAATCAAGTAACACGTTGTCCAGGTTTGATTCTCGGCAACTGGATGCACATCTTAGCCTCGCCTAGCCGATAGTTAACACTGTGAAAGGAGAAGGTCGCAAGTGATTACAGCTCACAACCTCACACCATAAAGTAAACAACACCATCGTTACTGAAAATCCAAAGCTGAAGCTTGAAGTCCTATGTTCAACTGTATAGCAAAGGAGTGAAATTAGGGCTTCTATTCGGTTTTCAGAGCAAATAACGAGATACTTTAGCCTAAAAAGAAGCAGATATTCACGAAGCTCAGTTACCAGACATTTTGTGGGTACTGGTCATTTCTTTTCGAATTTCAAATCCTTCAAAATATTAAATATACAAAGAATGGCAAATTCACTACAATTTGCCAAAGTAATTGCAATCAAACGCTTCAAATCAAACTTATGTTACTGAGAGAGAGAGGTGTGTGTGTGTATGTGTAATCAGTCTCTCACTCCCTTGGTAAATGCATTCCGATTACATTCATTAGTCATCCATATTACTAATTTTAGCCTACTGAACAAGTTTTCAATCTTATGAACTACAGCCTTCTTGAGTTGCTGTGTGAACCTACAAGCTAACACTGGTTGTTTATTGGACGTTTCTGCTTACTGTTTTCTCCTAACCCCTCCTTTTCTATTTTGAAAGCATATAAATTGATGTTCGCCTAAACTAACAATTGTAATGCTTATATTTCGGATGCGTTAATTTTATAATGTTTTCTTTTTTTGATTGAACACTAGTCAGTAACTAGTGTAATGTGTCTAGTCCTATCTTCGGTGAAGACTGAATTCTATCAGTCATGTTTGCAATGTGGCCACCATGCTAGGTGGCTCGCCATTACGGTGCACTGTGAATTGTTGGTACTAGATGGTTGGAGGCAATCGGCAATCGGTTCTGTTCTAATAAATGCACCCGTTCCCTTGCAGGTCAGGGCATAATTGCATGTATTAGCTCTAGAATTACTACAGTTATCCATGAAGCATATATGATCTAAGGAACCATAGCTGATTTAATGAGCCATTCGCGGTTTCACCGTTTTAATGTATGTATTTAGACATGCATGGCTTAATCTCTGAGACAAGCATATGACTACTGGCAGGATCAACCAGTTTATTCACACAGTGATACACCCATTGACTGGTTATTGGTTTTCAGGTAACCAAACACGCCCATCCCTGTCTCTTGCGAGACAAGAACGGCATGCATGATCGTCCTGTGGCGCAACCACTCGAGTGCCCTCTTCCTCGGTGGACCATTCGCACCTTTAGTATATTAATGATAGGTAAGCATTGTTACGCCGATCGTTGATCGCGTCAATCAATTATGCACTGCATAGACAAGCTCAATAGAACTCATCTCGCATACAAGACCAGCCAAACGTATTATTATATGCAAAAGTAGCATGCATTGCAACGCTCTATTGACAATAGGCCCCTATAAACGAAGTCTGCAGCCACCAAATTCAATGAAATTGTTATCCCTGCCAACCGATTTAGCATGTAAATAGCTTCTATACGTCTACCAAGACTATAGAAAACCATACACAGTCAATAAGCGAGCAATGAGAACCGGTTAACTCACGCTCATATCGCATATATAGCTTATGCTGTGTTTACTATAGGATTTATAGGGTCTTTAGCTTACAGCCTAGCAAGGGCGCTGTAGGGCTTAGACAAGCTCAGAACCCTATGGTGACAGATACCAAAACGCGTTTCACGCATTCCTCTATCGAATGGAATGGTTTTTGAAATTTTCAATTTTTTCACGTTCTGGACCCGAGTTAGGGGTAGTATCAAAAATATCCAATACAGTCCTACAGGAGGTCAGTCGCGAGCCTGAACAGCCCAGTGGTAACGTCTCTGACTGCAGCACTGGGTGATGCGGGTTCGAATCTCAGAAGGGACATCAGTTCCTTCAAGGTTGCAGATACGCCTTGCTGATGAGTGCCAACTAGCACGAAACCTAGGTCCAAGGCTTCCTTCCGATTGCCTCCAACCATCTAGTACCTATAATGTTTTCTCTACTACCATCCAACATTGAAGTATATTATCGTTACTTTATATAACCATTGCAATTTCAGGTAGTTTGCAGCTGATAAGAACCTATGAAATAGAATGATATTATTTTATCCTGTGAATATTATCTTTCCTTATCAAAAAATATTCACAAGTGATCATTGAGAGACTGACTAATCACCTTCATTATCACTGCAAAGATGAATATTCAGAATTGCTGATTAATCATGGAAAAATTTGACTCATCCACAAAAGGTTCCTTCCCTTTCCTTTTTCCACTTCTCTTTCTTCTTCCTCTTCTTTGAATGGATTTGACGTTGTATTGCATTTTATCTTATTTCAAAATTGGAAGGGGAATTAAACTGAATCACAGCTGATTCATTAGATTTTGACTGGATGAATATTTCATTTGCTTTGCTACTCGCATCACTTAACATAAAAATATTTAGACTAATGAAAATTTAATATAATGACATTAGAAAAATTATTTATCGCCATCGAGTGGTGTTGCCTTTTGGCTTTAGATAAAGACATGGAAACTAGCTCCGTATAACTCACCTTGGGCAACTAGTTAGCATCATCACGCCTCACACGAAATGTGTAGGCCTCATAATCTGACTCAGGATGAATGACTACTTGCAAGGAAAGAGTAGCAGATTGTAAGTCACAGGACTGTATGTGTGACATTTTGTCGTGACTCCTGGTTTTTACCTTGCACCGCTCCTTTGTCAGTAGAATCATCGCCAACCACCAACGTGATCAAGTTACGATTCCCTGCTGATACACTCGGAAACCCTATCACATTTATTAGCTGGTGGTAAGCTCAGAAAGGAGGAAGCGTTGACTGTGAGGCTAAAAGTACCTCGCTAGAGAAACGTCAAAGAAAGTGCTTAGAGTCCAATGTCTTACTCGGAATCCAAACAACCAAAAAGAAGGTCTAATCCCCTGGTTTTTGTAGAAATATATGTCAGGGTCACTGACAGTAAACAAAGTGCATTTTTACACTAAGTACCAGGAATAAATGGTCTCTTTAATGACCTTTAACCTTTTGACTAGACTGAAGAGTTTTCTGTATGTAGATTATGTCACAAATAGACAATAATTAGTCAAAATACCCTCTCTCCAAAAAATCACATGTTCACTATAGACTTCAGGACGGATGACCTAAAGTTAAGCTGAATAGTCATGACCGGTAGAATCCACAATGTTGAATGTAAACTGGATGCTTATAGATGGGCTTAGATGTCGACGACGCTGTTTTGCAATTGATGGGTTATTGAATTTCCACCCATTAGCTGAATTTATGTCGTCTGCTTAATGATCATTCGTTATGTGTCAACAGTAATAACAACAGATATAATTCTTAACAAAATACTTACGCAGTACACACCCTTCTCAACAAAATTTATTGCACACTATTTTCTACTCATCAAGGATGTTCGAGTAAAAACACGATCTATGTCGTGTGTTGTATGTATTTTGTTGTGTGACGTGATGCTGTTTTAGTTAAAGCACTGTCTAATTCCTCATGATATTTCTCCTTTGTCTCCAAGAAATATGCACCAGTAGTTTCAAAAATGTGCGCTAGTACATTTTGCGATTCAAGGACATAACTGAATGATTTAAACAATAAGAGCTTGAGACAAAACATGATGCATTGTGTTTGAGCGAAATTACAGCTATTTCACACTCTAAATTCACCGCTGTTTTACAATCCCGTCGTTTGTTTGTCAGTTCTAATGTTGTCAAGTTTATTGATAAGATTCAGATGACTATTGCAAGCAGAAAACATGGCACCTTTATTTTTTTATCTGCAGTACCTTGCTTATATTGTTCTATGATGTATTGGTTCCATAATACGATAGTGTTATTTAATGTAGTAAAAGGGATAGAGTATTATACGTTCACTGGGATTAATTATTATTATTATTCATTGGAAAAACGTTTATTCAAAAGGGGCATCAAGAACTGCTTCATCCTGACACGCAGACGCCCGCACACAAATGCCAAATAAGACCGAAGGAAATGTTGTCCAGTAACCATTTGTACTCCTCTCATTTTATAAAATGGCGGCTGATGATACTGTAGAACTGCTCAAATCTCATTAGCTAGATTGGGGTTTGGACCAATGACCCAACGATTGGAAGTCAAGCGTTACATCTCTACACACAACTAGTAATAAGGAGTTAAAATGACAAGAGAATAAAAAAAATATAGTGGGCGAGTAATACAGTCGCACAATTTATTCACAGATAATGGTCGGAGCACCAATTGTATTTCATAGCCGTATCAAGGTAATCACAGAACTTTCTGATTTTGTTTATATATATATATATATATATAAATATATGTATAAATATATATATAACACAAAAATTATTTTTCAAATCATAATTATCATCTATATATATATGACAAAAGTATCATTCACATACCTTTTGTAAGACTTCATTCTCTTCATAACTGGTGCTGCATTTTACACATGGCAGTTTCATAATAATAATCGCTTGATTGTGAACAGTGTTTATATAATGTACAGAATTTCCAGAGGAATAAACTGCACAACAGTTTCTCTTTGTCTAGCACTATCAAGTAAAGTAGTAACTGACAGTAGATCGTATGACACATACTGCTATCTGAACTGAAGTGAAAACCAACCCCTTATTCTACTTCTTCTTTTATGCCTTCGAGAAATGCATAACATTTGGTTGGAAGTCAATTAAAAAGGTCAAGGAGTAAATTTTTTAATCCAGGGACACAATAACAGCACACCTACAGTGGTAGTTTGCACTGAAAATCTCAGTAACAGTTATTCCATGTATTTGGATACATTGAACCCACAATTCTGCATCTTCTCAAGTTTAGCAGAAACTTGTGAATCAGCAGTTCGTAGACTTTTTAAATCCTCGCGAGAGTACAAAACAGCATTAGAGATCATTTCCTAATAGATTAAAACAAACTGAGCAGAAATTATGTGCAATATATTGATGAAGCATTTTGGTGGCTCAGGCTTCAAACAGGCCGCCTATAAACAGTGATGTCACCAGTCGGGTAACAGAGTTTAACAGACATTTTAGAAGACAGTCACGTAGCCATTACTTACGTAATGAGTTCGAATTCTTTAACTGTATTAATATCGTTGTAGTGATATGTCACTCAGAAAACTCTGATCTCACTAGATGTCCCCCGTTGTTTATCGGTGTTTTGAAACTGTATTGATTTACATGATATAAGTTTCAAATCAAAGGTTGTTGGGATTTAACATTTTATAATTACAAAAATTAATGACTAATTTGGCATTTCTAGAAACATTCAAATATCAGGGAATTTTCCTTCCTTACTGCACATTTTGAAAATTTAATGATTAAACGGAGAAGAGGTTAATTTTATCGCAGCTATAAATAAGAACAGTAATGAGTGTAACTAAACATGATCAACGTCTTACATAAAATCCCTCCTTTCAAATACTCCATAAATTATCCAGTAAATGTCAGTCTTACAAGAGTAGCTGTGAAGTGTACAGTTCTTAAATGAAAGATAAATGAAAAATGATTTGGTTGACATTAGCCCCTTAAATATACTCTGACATTTTTTATAGAGAACATTTTGTTGTATTTTCATATCAGCCTCTGCTGTATAAATCGGAACTTCTTTTCTACTACTCTTCAAGTATCCAATACTGCTAACTGCTACACCGAATAAGTTAGTTGTAATATTTTAGAATGGAGAGAATATATGTCATTTCTTTGCTTACAGAAGCCGGTGTGCCTCGAGGTGATGTACCTTCTCCGTTTCTGTTTTCTTTCTTTTTACATGACTTACCGTATTCTTTTAAAGGCAATTTCATCAAATAGGTTGATGATCTGACTATTTACGTCCCATTTGTTTCTTCATTGGATTGTTTTGATATGAATAGTTTCTTATCTGAGGTTAACCACTGGTCTTATAACAAATCTCTCTAAATATCATACTGTTGATTTTAGTTTCAGATGTGAACAAGACCTACGTTAACTGATTCATTTCCATGATTCTTGTAATACTGACAGCACTATGATCTCAACCCTTCTCTTAAAATTTTTTGATCTTTATTTTCTACCCATTCTTCTTTATTGTTCCCCTTCATTCTTCTTCGGGCTTATGTAGGAATATTCAGGCTGTGATCAGGGTTAGAGATGTACCTTTGACTCAACTAAATTAGACTGCTGTTGACAGCCACTTTAATCCTTGCAACCAGTTGCCTAAAGTCAGCTTGTCGGATGCTAAACATCTCCTTGTATATCTCCAGGTAAAGCCATAAGAAATTTCGGCCAAGTTAAACGCACGATTGACCTAGAGCTGGCCAATCTGGAAAACCAGTGATTTTCATATGAAAGTAACATTAATTTACAAGAGAAATATAAAGAATAGGGATGAAGCACATTAAACAGGATATTTTCCCTTTATGTAACTCAATAATATCTCACACTTATAATCATTACGGGGTTTTAATTTAAACCAGTCACTAATAACTAATCAGTTATCTTATTGACTCATTTATCGCTTTTCTTCTGTTTTCCAGTCTTCCCCGGAAATCCTTGACAGTTATTTATCAGGAAAACGCAGATAATAAAAACAAAACACCCCAAACCGAACCCTAACCCTAATCCTAAGCAAAGTCCTAATACTAATACTAATCGTAACCCTAACGAGCTATCAACACACTATCTAACTAGCAATTAAAACCAAAATCGTTCATAATGGCGCTATAATAGTGGTAGATCCCGTTATCCAACGAATAACATGTGTTCAAGGTCAGTCGCGCGTTCTCACTGCAAGGATTACCATGCTTTAACTTCGTCGAATTTATGCTCGTACGCCAAAAAGTATATATAAAACCAACGACACCACATATAGCATGGTTGTTTTGGGAAAAGAGACAAATATCAGAAAACAGCTTATAAATATACTCCTATCCATAATCTGTAAATAAACATTAACTTATTACCAGCATTATTATTACACACATATTATTCTTCTATTAAGCTCAGTGGTCAAAGTTTTATTACTTCTACTATCTTATTTATTTATCTATTAATTGGGGGGGGGGAGGTAAATGCATCCGAATAGCTGTTTATAAAACCCCTTTTGAACGATCGAATTCCAATATTGATACTTATTTGGACAGTCCAACTAACTTTGTAATTATTATGCTTTTCTCTTCAAGACTGTAGATCGATGCTCTGACCTTTGACTTAGTTCTTATTATTTGTCTTTTTTCTGTTTATTCTCTTATTTGAATGCTTCCATTTATGGTTATGTGATGATATTGATAATGTGTTGTTTTACTACTGCTACTTAGTATGAGTTAGTCCAAATCATTCCGACCTTTGACTATCTGGCAGAATTACTTGGTGTGTGATTCTTACCGACACAGTTTCGATCCCACCTTGTTGGGAATATTCTCCTTAAACTTCAGGTACTTCATACAATTGATTTTATTAAATAATAATTCTCTATAGTTTGGTTTGTAAGGATTAGCTATGTTTTACGAGTTGATCGCGGACTGATATCAGTTAGAGAACCATTGAAAACCAGTCAGGGAGTACTGGACAGCTGCTGTTTCATCCTAGTTTGGGAATCATCGGCAGTACGCACCCACTGGGATTCGAACCCGGGACCTTCCGGTTACAAGGCAAGCTCGTATACCATTCAGCCACTGGGACCCGATTCAATGGCTCATGAATTCTAACTTCTACCAATTCGTGATTTTAGCGCGACCCCAACTATTGTCGTTGGTGGAAATCCATCCACACGTGACTTCTAATTGGACCTCACTGGTCACGACTTCTCACTCGCTAGTGACTTGCTACAGGTTGGAGTTTCCTGCAGTTCTAGTGAGAAGTCGTGACCAGTGAGGTCCAATTAGAAGTCACGTGTGGATGGATTTCCACCAACGACAATAGTTGGGGTCGCGCTAAAATCACGAATTGGTAGAAGTTAGAATTCATGAGCCATTGAATCGGGTCCCAGTGGCTGAATGGTATACGAGCTTGCCTTGTAACCGGAAGGTCCCGGGTTCGAATCCCAGTGGGTGCGTACTGCCGATGATTCCCAAACTAGGATGAAACAGCAGCTGTCCAGTACTCCCTGACTGGTTTTCAATGGTTCTCTAACTGATATCAGTCCGCGATCAACTCGTAAAAAATAATAATTCAGTTGTATAGTACTTATTCTGTACTTGAGAAACTACTGGATCTCTTTGGCTGCCTAATGGCATTGCTGAGGTAGTTTTGCGTTGAATATTAGCACAAATTTTATCGCAAATAACTGTCTTTTTACTATCGTCGTGACATTTTGTGCTGTGGGTAAATCAAGTTTGGTTTACTGCGTTCAGACCACAACATGTAGGTTTTGATTGCTACATGAAACTGTTGTGATACAAGTATGATGGTGAAAATTTCATTTTATATAATTATTTGTTTGCGATTATTATCAATGGTCACTGTTTATTTTTCTATATAAGCTGTGGGCCAGACATTCGGCCTCAATCTAGGCCGAGTGAGTTTTCATCGATACATTGCTGTCCAAACGAAACACAGTTTTTAAAAACATTCAGCTTGCAAATAATTGATCATGTAAAATAACTAACTATATGAACAACTATAATTCCTCATTATTTGGGTTCTTCATTGAGGAACGAAATCTGGTCTTCTAAGTTTATCTCCTGTGTCTCCTCAGTATTTTAATGAATAGTATTCAAGCTGGGAGTCATATACAATGATATGCTGCAGTATTATGGGTGGAATATTTCCTAGTTCACAACCAGTCATTTAGAAGGAATCCTGAACGAAATACTTTACGGTCATGATAACACCCATTTATTGTTTGGAAATAAATGACTCATACGTGTTCTGTTTTAAAACGATTCTTGAACCTTGTATCTCTTCATTTGTTTGTGTTACAAGTGGAACGTAGGGTTTCAGCAGCATTAGCGTTGTTTCGTTTATACGAGGTTATGTTGCTAGTCTCATGCATAAACTTCCCTTTCCTCCAGGCTTACTAATGACTTTTCAGTCAGACGAGGATTTGGAGTGCATTGATCCAGAATCAAACTCAAATCTCCCCAGTGACTAGTGAGTGTTCTACCACTGAACTACTGAAGCACAGTATTATGCATATTGATCTAACCGGTATTCATAAATACAAAGGAAAGACCTTTGCATTTCAACTAGTACTCAAATACACTATTTTGATAAGCTTTTCCAAGATCCTTTCTCTACTTATACTGCCTTTAAAAAATAAAAAGAGGGATTTTAATTTATGGTAAGTCATTTTGAGATTGCCTTGGTGTGATACACCACTGGTGATTTTATTCAGTGATTAATTCAAGATGAAATTATGACATGGACCACAACAGAATTGGAGCCCTTGACTGGGCACCTACTGTAATGGTGAACAAACAGTTACATATCGCTCATTCACACGACATCTGGTCAATACGCGTTATATACACGATCAAATGATGACCTGGTTCTGCAGGTAGGTCTCTCGCAAGTCGGCTGATATAGTGATTTGACTAGAATGATGCGATGGGTCAGGTTTTCACTTCATTTTTTAAGAACACACACTCTCGTAACTTCACTTCGGAGCCGTACAGTTATTTAGGGGGTCAAAGGTTAGTGTCAGTAAGTAAAAGAGCAAATCAAAGTGCATGAATAACAACTATGTTTGAAGAATTATGAATAGTCTTGCACAATCAAGAGGTTTGATAACTAATTAGATGAATTATGAATAATCGTTTTGAAATAGCCGATAAGAGACAAGAGAACAAAAGATTAGAGGTGAGATGCGAAAACTATTTCCACACTATTTTTCGTCACTCGGCTAAGTACCTGTCAGTCCCTACATAAGACTATTCATAAGTTTTCAAACATAGTTATAACTCATGCACTTTCATTTGCTTTGCTACTAACTGACACTAACCTCTGACCTCTGTTGTCAATCTACACTGCATATTGCACACCCGATAAATAACTGTACAGCTCTGAAGTGAAGTTACGAAAACAGATTTCTTCAATGATAAATGTGTTCCTGACTACCTGAAATGAGGATTCTTCATACTCTGAAGACACTTTTTATTCAACACCCATGAAACCAGCGATGGTCTACTAACTCGAGACCATTTCAGTCTCATTATCAATTAATAACCTGATCCCCTCATGTTTCAATTAAGTTTGATTAGAATTAACAGGAGAAGACAACCTATCTGAGCAGCTGTTGTGATGATCTCAAAAACGGATAGTAACTTTATCACTCATTCATATGAAACTGTTGGATATTATGGCTCGTGATGATTGCAGTGAAATAATGATGAGGTACTTAACAGCTGGTTCTGTAGTAGGTAGGTCTCTTGGTACAAGAAACACCCATTAAGATTTTTTAATTCATAGTTAATTTTTCACCAAGAGTGGTCAGTCCTTTGGTTCGAAGTATGCACTGTGGATGCCATCTAGTAAGACAATGAGAGCCTAGCAACAAAGCCATCCAGCTCAGAGAACACAGCTTCACCAGAAATCAAATTAACGTTCAACTGAAACATAAACGCTTAAAACCAACATGTAAAGAGTGTACCTCAGTCAGATTACGCAAACATGTCATCTAGGCTATTTGACCATGAGTTCATATCAGTTACACAACCACTGGGAAACCTGGTAGTACTGGATAGCTCCTTTGTCCTATGTTCGCACTCCCGAGGGTGATAACTGATGAAGATTCCTAAAATAGGACGAAACAACTGTCCAGTACTCTCAAGTATCCAACGGTTTCTAACTAATGTCAACTCGTGATCAAACCTGTAACCAGTCAAATCCCGGCAAACCAACACTTGATAATCTAAGCGATTCCCAGGTTTCTACATTTCTGACAGAATATTATACAATTCTTCTAAAAATTACAACTCACAGGCAGAATTCCATAAGCAAAATCTCTCACTTCTCTATAATGAGCTAACATGACGACATACCATTTTCCTAGGCAGTGAGTAGGAAAATGTATTGGTTTTACAAAATGTCTGTTACACTGTAATATTTGTACTTTAATTCCAGTTTATAGGGAAAATGAATCTTTCTGAATTGAATTTTTAGAAAAAATTATATTTAAAAATTATTTTCTGTAAAAAGAGTTTGTCGAATTCTCTTATTCTACAACTGTCCTCTATTTTGTACACTTAGTTTAAATGTGGTCAGAAATATAAGCCATTGTTTTTCATTTTTGCCATAGCAACGTGTAAATTAATGATATATCTGTAGAAAAACCGATATCTTCAATTTTAAAGGCTTCTTTAATATTCTCCATGAGATAGATTTAATTGTTTTTCATTCTTTGCATTTAGATTAGAATAAAGAATCATTGAAGCTTTGAAGTTGCGGGGTTTTGCTTATGGTGGGGCTGTCTTTTTCATAAGTGAGACTGCTAGAAACACGATCAACCTTCCCACTTTGCAGGTTTAGGAATGTCCTGGCCAGACTGTGAACTGTAACCATTCATATGGCTGCTGAGCATTCATCCATTAAATCATCAACACACAGAGTGGTGTGCAACGACAGGAATAGCTCAGTGGTAAGGTGTGTAACTACAGACTTGGGTGACGCGGATTTGAATCTTCAATGTACATAGATTCCTTCGAGGCTACAAATGAGCATTCGTGAATAGTGATAACCAGCACAAAACCAACAAGATCCAGGAGTTATCATCTGGAATTTTTTATCAAACATTAATTGTTGACTGGACAGAGTGAACGAACTGAAACTCAAAAAGTACGAGCACCCAAATGACTTCGAGACGAGAAATCGCGCTAAAAAGCAAATTTGGGTATCTAACGCGACCATAAATGTAGTCTTCACCTAACCTAACCTTAACCAACCCTGATTTCTACCTAAGCTAATCCCAACCGTAATCTTTCCTTGATCTAAACTTAGAATGACTAAATATCCTGTTTAGATTCTTGTACTTTTTTCAACACCCTTTTTATGAATATAATGATATTTACCTGATTTCACAACCTTGTTCTGAATGAGCATTGCTTTCCGAAGTCATTCGTGCGTCCACGCATTTTGGGTGTCACCTCCTTAACTGGGTAGTTGACTGGTCAAAACTGACAGCGGGTGAATGAAGGAAAACAGGCAATGCGAACAGAAAGCACACACTTAAACTCCTCTGAGTTTTCAATCAGACAAAAATAACAAGTGAATTACTGAAATAAGGATGTCTTCAATCTACTACTAATCAGTTTTTGAATTGGCGTGAATTCAATCAACTTTAAAATACGTTCCATCACTGACAGACAGAACCAGAAACGTTTATATTAGTTTTTTCCCAAAGTTTGAAAATTCACAGTACTAAATAAGCACTACCTTATCAAGCATCAGACCCAGAACTGTAAAGTAATGAATATATTAATGTACTACTTAGCCTATGGGTCCTGTAAATTCATTTCAGAGAACCATCACCATGCATTATCATCAGCAAGTAACGTGAAGATAGTCAGGTACACTCTTCAAATAGGCTGTAGTATAAAACTGATAAGGATCTGGAAACTTAAAAAGAGATATCTGTTCAGCGCACATTGGATTTTCAAAAGTCCATTATACAATGTCGACTTATGGCACAACCTATTCCCTTTAGATGATTACCATGTGTAAAAAAATCAATATGAATCCTTTTATTTCCTCACAATATAATTTTAAGAAGTGAGGGTGGAGTGGGAGACAAGAGAATATCGATAAAACCAAGCTGTTGACTATTAACTTGTTCTTTCTTCTCTTTTCAATTTCCCAACAGCAAAAATAACAACGGTTTAAAAAAATTTATTGCACACTGATAACATTGAATAAACAAACAACAAACAATCTGTTCAATATTCAATGATAACTTTCTAAAAAAACATTTAAAAGTTTAAAATACTGCATGGTCCGCTGAATATGCATGAATGATTGACAATTTAAGATAAATAAATTAAATTTCATTATAAATTGACATGATTTAGAGATACATTGGAAACCAGAGACAGCTGTAATCGACAGTTATTTTGTCCTAGTTTACGACTGTTAAGCATTGAAGACCGCTGAATGCGATAAAGACCAACAAAGCGAGGACCTTATGTTTACGATGCGAACATGTCGATCAAACAAGCACTCATTTGAACTATAAAGACCAGTGGATTCTAATTTCTTTTTTCAATTTATAAAGGCAGTTAAATTTGTAAATCATCAAATGTTAGTTTGCAGGGTTTCAAATGGTCACAGGTTTGGTCAAGAGTTGACATCAGTTGGTGAACCACTGGAAAGACTGGGAGTGGTAAGTGGCTGCTTCGCCCTAGTTTGGGAGTCTTCATCAATACCCACCCACTGGGATTCGAACCCAGGACCTTCCGGTGACAAAGCAGGCTTTGAGACCATTCAACCACTGGGACGCAACACAACGATCCATGAATTCCAACTTCTACCAATTATATATATATATGGCGCGACCTCCAGCTAGTGTCGTAGGAGAGAAATCGATCTCTAACCTAACTTGGTGGACCAAGTAATGGGCTACTAGGTTAGGTCCCAGTGTCTGAATGGTTTCTAAACCTGCCTCTAAACAGAAGGTCCTAAGTTCGAATCCTGGTGGGTGCGTACTGCTGGAAAATCCAAAACTAGGATGAAATAGTTAACCAGTGCTCACAGGTTTTCAAGTGGTTCACCAAATGATGTCAGCTCGCGATCAAACCTAGAATTTGTTTATGCCTGTTGGTCTAACATTGAACGATGTGCCCAGTGACTGCAATAAATTGCAACGTGGTGTAGATTATCATTTCACCTCCAATTCATCACCGATTACACAAACAGTAGTCTATCACACCAAAACTATTTCACTTAGTTTCACCATAAATTAAAATTCTTTTTCCTGTATTATTATAGAATCACTGTAAATGTATAGTTAGTTTTTGGAAAAGCTGATTGAAATAGTGTATTCTAGAAATTGTTGATACGAGTAAGTTTTCTCTTTGTATTTATGAAAATTAATTTCATAGAATAATACAATATTGGGCATCATTATTCTGACAGTAGAATGCAGGGCAACGTGAAAGGTCCGGTATACGATTCCTAGCTGACACACTCCTAATCCTAATCTGATTCGATCGACTGTTTAGATGTTTACCAGAACATCAGTTAGTAAACTTTCGGAAACTCAGAAAAATTGGACAAACGCTTCGTTTAGCGTGCAAGTTTTTGTGTTTTACTGCAGCCCATTTGAAGATTGTACCTGCATTCCTTCAGGTATCTCGTTAGTGATATTGAATAGTGATGGTTCTATAGTATAAATTTGCCGAATTAAGGACTCATAGAATAGGTAGTGTAGTAGCAGATTCGTAAATTCACTGTTCTGAGTCTGATGCTTAATGAGATAGTGGACGTGGAATACTGATGAGTTTCAAACTAAGACAAAACAGCCGTCCTTATCTTTGCGGTCTTTATTAGTTCTCTTTTTATGTCTGTTAGCGATGGGATGTATTTTAAAGGTAGTTAAATTCACGCAAATTCCAAAATAGAGCCTAGGTAGACTGAAAACATCCTTGTGTCGATATTGCATTTGCCATTTTTGCCTAACTGAAAACATAAATGAATTTAAGAGTATACCTACTAAATGTTTTGGTTCTTCCCTTTTTGAACTGGAAGCTGTCATACTCAAAATTATTTAGCATATAATTAGCGTTTAATAAGATGTTTTGTGGAGGAAGCCCTGGATCTCAGGTTCGTGTCTATTAGCACTGGTCAGGAAGGCGTATTTCTCAACCTCGCAGTGAATCATTGCTTCTTGGAAGATTACAGCCCATGTCACTCAGTATAGTAGTCGCAGATCTTAATAATGATTTATAACAGTTGTTACATACTACTCGGTGTGTAAGTGGTTTAATAACAGAAAAATCGGCAACCGAGCATGTACTACAGATCGGATTTACGGTCGACGCACTCCCAAACTTCCTTAAGTTCACTAGACTGTTTTTAGCCCAGCAACAAGAGTCACAAGAATTTTCTCTACATAAAAATTGGAGGAAGAACTTCTGATTCTCGAAAAAATGTTGAATAACAGTAGCCAGGCTCAGGAATGTGTTAATAAGTACAGAAGATGTGAAGGATCAAATGGCAAACAAATCACAGAGAAAAAGAAACCTGTCTTCACTGAACCTTTTGTTTAAATGTAATATATTGAAGGAATAGTCAGCGGAAGATTAAATACCTCACTAGCCAGAGCCTCACATGAAGCTAAGTTGGCTCCCGTGTATCGGACAACATGCTCTTTGATGCAATCAAATGTTAGAGATACCTCTGATGTTAACACTAGCTGTGTATAAAAATTTATATGTTTCTGTGGTAGCGAATATTTTGAGGGAAGAGAAAAAGGGACACACTTTCGACTTTCTGAACATGTACCAAAAAGCCTACATCTCAAGAAAACAAACGTTTATAGCTGGGTCATCGCAAGACATCTCGCCAATACGAACCATAAAGTAGAAATCACAAAATCCTTTGAAATTATCAACAAATAAAACTGTTAAGTTCTCCTCAATTTTGCCTGAAAACCAATTACGTGTTTATCAAGAAGCAGTTATCAGTCTTTCCGTGCTGTGGTAAGTGGATTTCTTTTCTCTGCTTTTCATTTGACCACGTATTCTTTGGCTTTAAGCTTTCTCCCCTTTGATATAGTGCAATTTTACTTACCTCTTGTCTCTACGCTTTGAATTCAATTCACCATATTGTTACTCAATTTGTTAGGTACTCATTGCCTTATTAACCTCCTGTCTTTATTATGCAATTCCAGCATTGGTAGTAGCATCTCAGAATTCGTTTATGATCCATATGTGAACGTCACTTTTGATACCTGATTTCGCAGATATGAAGACCTATTTCAAGTAGACTTTGCGGATAAAGATGATACCTGGAAAGTACGGCTTCTACTTCTTAAATTGGGAGCAGATGAGCTAGATAAATATTGCAACTTAGTTCTCCCACAGAAGCCCAGCGAAAGATCATTCGATGAAACTGTCCATACCCTTCGTCATCAGTTTGGTGATCAGAGATCTTTATTCAACATTCGATATCATTGCATGAAACTAGTTCTGAACGAAAATGATGATATCCATACTCAGTTTGGTACAGTCAATCGCACGTGTGAACGTTTTAAATTGAAATCGCTCTCAAAAGACCAGTTCAAGGTATTGATTTTCATTTGTGGTTTGCAGTCCCCCAAATTTGCTGACATATGCAGACGCTTATTAAATCGTCTGGAACAAGATCCTCGAATGACTTTGAAAGACGTCGGTGAAGAATACCAGCGTTTAATCAACATTCATAACGATACCGTCTTGGTTCAATCTGGCAGCCAAAATGCAGCAGAAGTGCATGCGGTGTATCCAGTACCGTCGACATCAACCGCACCGCGTCATCCTCAGCATAAACCACCATCAGCCTGCTGGCACTGTGGCTCCTGGCATTTTGCAAACTTGTGCCCATTCAAACAGCATAAATGCCGTCGATGCCATACTGTTGGTCACAAAGATGGCTACTGCAAACGCAACCGACCCAGATCTCGTAGTAGACCCAGACTGCGCCACATGCCCAAGTCTTTGAGCGTTACTGCCGCATATCATTTTAGTACTCCGGCACCTCGCAAATATATCGATCTGACGATTTATACACGGCCGGCACGCCTACAAATCGACACAGCATCCGATATTACAATAATATCAAATAAATTATGGCAGAAGTTGGGATCCCCTGCCAGAGAGAAGACAAATCAGGTAGCACTTAGTGCATGTGGTGGAAGACTTCGATTGAATGGAGAAATAAAATGCAGTGTTGGTTTTCGCGATAGTAATTTCGTCGGCACATGCTACATCAATAATTCAAACCTTGAACTCTTGGGTTTAGACTGGTTCGAGAAGCTGCACCTATTAGAGATTCCGTTAAGCAGTGTATGCCATAAGATCGAAAGTATTGAGCCCTCAACAATAAAGCCAGAAATAAGAGACAGATATATTAGACCTAAACCCATTAGAAAGAATGACGTGATTAATGAAACACCAATTTCGATTCGTCATAGTGAGTATGGCTGCGCCAAAAGTGCTTGGATGTCTGGTAGCAACTGTTAGCTCCACTAGGACGGGCTCTACTCAAAAACTGAAAGTGATGTCTGAGTCGAAACAGATGGTCTCAGGATTAATCCAAGAATTTGAAACTTTGTTCCAGCCAGGTCTGGGATGCTGCAACGCAATGAAAGCTGTTTTAACATTGCGACCTGACGCGACGCCAGTTTTTCGACCAAAAAGACCTGTTCCATATGCCTCACTTCAAGTTGTGGAGGCCGAGTTGCAACGACTAGAAGAAGCATGAGTTATTACTCCAGTAACATATTCATCGTGGGCAGCCCCGATAGTGGTTATCAAAAAAGGGGATGGTTCCATCCACATTTGTGCTTATTTCTCAACAGGTCTGAATGCCGCCCTAGAAGAGCACCATTATCCATTGCCAGTACCAGATGACTTGTTTAGCACTCTGAACGGCGGAAACATTTTCGCGAAAATTGACTTAACTGATGCATATTTGCAGCTCGAAGTGACGCGAGCTATTAAAAATAAATACCCATCGAGGGTTATATCAATATAACAGGTTGCCTTTTGGTATCAAGACGGCTCCTGCTATATTTCGGCAATTGATGGACACGATGTTAGCTGGTATTCCCGGAGTTGCTATGTATTTGGACGATATTTTTATAGTCACAGCTACTCCAGAGGAGTTGAGACGAAGAGTGAGGCTGGTGCTTCGGAAGCTCGACGACAGTGGACTACGGCTAAGAGTAGAAAGATGTCAGTTCTTCCTCACCTCTGTAAAGTACTTGGGTTTTATCTTCGATGAAAATGGACGACAGCCTGACCCAGAGAACATTTGGGCAATCAAGCAGATGCCAGCTCCGAAGGATGTGTCTACGCTCCGCTCTTTCTTGGGAACGATAAGCTACTATTCAGCTTTCTTGCCATCATTACACAACATCCGCGAACCACTCAGCTACTGGAGTTGGTGCAGTTCTACTGCATCAGTTTCCTGACGGAACACAGAAGGCTGTTTTCCATATCTCCCGCTCTCTCTCTCTGTAGCTGAAAAGAGATATGCACAGATAGATAAAGAGGCTCTGACATTAATTTACGCAGTTCAAAGATTCCATAAAATGCTATACAGGAGGAGATTCACCTTACTAACAGACCATAAACTCCTGCTGTCAATATTTGGGTCAAAGAAGGGTATTCCAGTCCATTCAGCGAACAGACTACAAAGATGGGCAGTGATTTTACTGGGGAATGTCTTTAGCATCCGATATCGTCGAACGGAGGTTTTCGGCCACGCAGATGCACTATCACGTCTGATAAACAACGAGCCCTCATCTAACGAAGATTCAGTTACAGTGGTCGTGAAGACGGGAAACGATGTTAATAAATTGTTAACACTGGCCATCCAGCAGCTTCCTATTACATCAGAACAAATAAGACAGGCAACTAGAGAAGATGCAACTCTACAGCAAGCCATACAGTTCGTAACACTTCTTGGCCGAAATCAGTCTCAAGTCAAGATCTTAAGCAGTTATTCCGCCGCCGTCATGGTCTCAGCATTGTTGATGAGTGCCTGATGTTTGGGGAACGTGTAGTCGTACCATACTCTTTACGTATGACCTCTCTAAAGCAGTTTCACAGTGGGCATCCGGGTATTGCACGTATGAAGTCGATAGCCAGAAGTTATGCATACTGGCCATGTATGGGTGCGGACATAAGAGATTTTGTTAACCGCTGTCATGGCTGCAGCCGAAGGTCCGCCGCGGGAGCCACCGAGAGCGTGGCCCATGTCAAAACCATGGTTCCGCCTACATGTGGATTTTGCTGGGCCGATAGAGGGTATGTACTACTTGGTTCTTGTGGGCTCTTATTCAAAATGGCCGGAGGTAGTACAAGTTACTCCACCTTCTAGCACCAGAACAGTATCGGTCCTTGAAAGATCTTCGCATGTCACGGTATACCAGAAATCATGGTATATGACAATGGCAGTCAGTTCACATCACAAGTGTTCCAGGAATTTTGCGAGAGAAACGGTATACAACACATGCGGACGCCACCTTATAACCCTCAATCCAACGGTCAGGCAGAAAGATTTGTGGACAACTTCAAACGAGCGTTGTTGAAAGCAGGGGGATGGGCAAAACCGGAAACAATACAAAACTTTCTTTTTGTATACTGAACCATACCACTGGCACAACAGAGGAAAAGCCCTGCAGAACTTCTAATGGGTCAAATGCTACGAACTTATTACCACTCCATGTTACCATCTTCGTCACATCAACGAAGAAATAGTCTGAAGTATTACCGCAAGGGTGATGCCGTCTATGTGCGCGTTCACTATTGAATAGACGACGATTTTGAAGAAGAAACTTTCAACTAATATAAGAGAAAAAGTAAGAAGTAAGATCGAATGGGTAAGAATTTTCAAGAGACAATGACGATCATCTTGTTATTCATTTATGAATCGCACTCTGAAGAATAACTCTTTGAAGACTGACATTACCGACATTTAGACAGATCGAAAATATCCAATTTAATGTCTGTTTATTGTTGAAATCAAGCTATTCTATACAAATCTTCCCGTTGTCTAGTTATACTTGTGTTTTTTTAGTGCTATGCTGTTATGAAATGATTATTACGTGAATGGAATTACCTCAGTAATGATTTTGTGGGAAAGAATGCCATTTGAAATTAGTGTATTTTAGTACTGAATCCCAGCCATAAATTCTACTAATCAAAATTAGCATTTTGTGTTGTTAATTAATCTACCGGAAAACATCAAAGTGAAAAATAGCAACATACATATTAACACAAGAATCACGTTAAATCAGATTTAGAAAGACTTTAAGCGAGGAAACTTTTCTTTGAAATTTGATCAAGGATTAATATCAGTTATAGAACCACTGAAAGGTAGAGCTTTTGATACCTGTTTTTCCCGAGATTGGAAGTTTTCAGCAGCGGTACTCACTCGTGACTCCGCCGCTGGAGATGAAACCCAGGACCTTCAGGTCACCAGACCAGCTCGCTGGCTATTCACCCACACGAAGACCCTCAGTACTATCCCAGATGGGATCATGGGTGCGTAATACTGCCAAACAGTCGCAAACTAGGACGAAACGGCTGTCTGGTACTCCCTGGTTGTTTTCAGCGGTCCTATAACCGTTGTCGGTTAGTTGGTGATCAAACTTGAAACCCACGTAAACACCCGAGAATTTTCTTTTTGGACGAAGTCACTTTCAGGAGCATAACAATAGTGCCTACAGTTACCACAGACACAAAATAGGGCAGGTTTTGAATCAGACGAATATCAGTTAAAATCGAATTGGGAGTTATCAAAGACTGGACAGATGTTTCTTCTAAGTGTACACCTAAATACTAACTAGGGATCTAATTCATGACATTCAGATCATCAGGTGGCCGTGTTATTACTATTATTATTCCCTTTGGTTCCAAGTTGAACATAGGACATTAGCAGCACATTTGCCTTGTAACTCTCTTCTTTGCTATCCTTTTTAGGTGGCTCTACGACTGCCAGTAAAGTTTCACTTCCTCCTCTGCATCCGATCTTCCCTCTGTCACACCGGAGCCCACAGGCAAATCGTCGTCTTCTATCCCGGTTCCACTTGACGGCTTGGCGCCTGATGCAACTTAACAGTCCTTTCAGCATATTTCCAATCCATCTCCTTTTGCATTTTTACTTGGCAACAGGTTCTTGGTTGGTTTGTTCCCTGATTGCCCTTTTGCTCTTCTTTTCTGGCTGACCTTCTGGTCAGCAGTATGGAACGAAGATGGCTGTCGATGAAAGTGTGCAGCAAGCTGTTGGAAATGCTTTTCATGACGTCATCCTCATGTAATTTCATTGTTGACCATGTTATCATTGAGTCACTTGGATGGAATCTACTGATCCATTAATCAATCCACAATTTGGCACAAGAAATTACAATTTTTAAAAGTCTTATTTCAAATTAGAGCAATTCATTGCTTAGTTGACTTTCATAAACATTGATTATTATCACTTAGACCTCCTAATCAACTGATCTCCAACACACAATGCATAGCTTATAAAGTGAAAAAGTTTCAGTGTACTTGTAAATAATCTGTTCTGATGAATTCACTAATTTATAAGTGTAAAATTACTATTAGCATTTTTCACTTTCATTATTTCTTGGAATGTAATAAAAGAAATAGTGTAAACAGATGTACTTTATTTTGTGTAATGGTTTCCTTCTCTTCCAAATTCACACACCTAATTAAAAGTGTAGTATTACTACAAAATTGCATAAGATTCCTAGGACAATGTAATGATCCCACCAAAGAAATGAATCTACTTAGATGGGGTCGGTAGTGGATGGTTGAATCTCCCTCCCTCTTTCTTTCTGTCTCTCTCTCCCTTGGTGCGTGAAAATAACACCATATATATATGAAACACACATGAAGCAGCGTAGACACACATTACGTGGATGCAGAATATAATTATGGCATGTACTACTATTGTAGCGTGTGCTACTAATAACATTTATCAGTAGTATATAAAAGAGATGTTTGTTGACATAAAAATATCAAATATTGGAGAAAGAGGGAAAATAGTTCAGTGTTGTGAAATTACTTGAAGGACACGAAAAGAAGACATAAAAACACAATGCGAAAGATAGAAGTGGCATAATGTGGAAGATCTGTAAAAATGACGGTTTACAAATAAGGTGTACATAATTACGATATGTAGAGATACCAAATTCCAACAAAACACTCCGTTACCAAGTCTCCTGTCTCCTACTGTCACACTAATACACATAAATAGTTGGAGAATATAATTACCAGTTTAATGAAATAACGAGAAACACAATAGAATTATGTATATGAACTTATGTGATTAACCTGATGTGTTTGTAACCATCAGATTATTCACTTAACGACATCGGTGACTACATGTCATTGTATCATACATCAAATAAATCACCGTTCCTGAGTAATAAGATGAAATCACAACTTGGAGTCATTCGGCGTTTATCCAATCAATAGGTGTTCAGTTAGACTTGAATCCTAATCCATTAGGGATCCTTAGGGTGGAGCTGCGTCATTACTACCTCATTTTAAATCCTGTCTATCCTTACTAGACAACGGCCTGTGTAAATCATTTGGCTATCAATTTCTGTATCTGTCAAAATGCATTATATTTAATCTACTTCATATTGTTTTGGCTGTCCATCTACGTTCAAAATAATCAAAAAGATTTCAACCTATCACCAAGAATCTTTTGAAGGAAATGGAAGAAAAACTTCACGAAGTAATCGCGCAGGCTTTGTACATAACGGTATTGCTTCAATTTACGTACTATCGACTAATATATAACTTGAAGGTTGAATTTCCGAACATCACCCTGCCTGGTTAAGCAAAGGACAAACAAAATTTATTCGCAGCGCTACTCTATCTCATCTTGTGGATACAGAACACAAGATTGACGTTAACCATGCTTTCAGGGTCATTTACCTACGAATCTCAATTTCGCCTTAAGAGTTCGACTACTAAATATTGCTGAGGCTGTGGGGATCCATATTAACAAGCCTAATTTGTGCATCCAAAAGAAGTTAGCTCAGACATTATCATTACCTTGGCCATCTAGGTTTAAATGATCCTGAATTTTTGTGGAATTTTCCTCATTTTAGTTGATATCCTATTCGCTACTATATCTTTATTATTATTATTTTTATAATTTAAGCATCTTTAGTGAACTGTAATTGCATAGATCTTACTTTACAAATCGATATTATTTAAAAAAACACTAATGTGGTTATTGACTACTAATCTAGAATTTTCTATGTATATAAACATATATATAATTGTAGATTCAGAAGAGGAATTTATTGGAAAGGATATTCGTTGTTCGATTATTTGTGTTTTATAGATGTCTGAATGAATATTTTTGCTAAATTGTTTGCCATTTGAAAGCTATTTTGGATGGCTCCAACATCAATTATTAGCCTGCAGACGGCTGTCTTTGCTCCATAGTTAAGATCTAATGATCAGAAGGAATTTACAACGAGAAATTCTGTGAAATAGCCAACTTAGAAGCCGTAGCTCAACAAGTATACCGACGAAAATAGACATAGGACGGACACACACAGCGGAGACCGTTGAGTGACATCGATTGGGAAGCTACGAGTTGAGTGTTGGTCCGACGATGATATGGAGGAGATCATGGGAGGAGGAAATGAATGACAATAGGCAATCATGGGGCTGAGGTTGAGATATGCTGTTGAGGCCCCAGTAGGAACCCAAGGGAATAATAGTAACATGCTCCCTTCTAATTCACACTATGGTGAAAATTGACACGGGAAAACCTGACTAGGTTGACAACAGCGTATCATCCATTCATATCAAATATGAGCTTTCCTCCTTACTGATTGCAGGGAAATAATCAATTGGTCACCAGTTATGTCTCAGAGTTACGTTGGTAGAATAAAAGACTTAGAATCCCAAGATCTTATATTTTTAATTGTGCCATGATCCAGATATTCACTTCATTATTCAATCATCACAGATTAAGTTAAAATTAGCGTGCCAATTCTAGATTATCTACCAATATCTCTTGGTTCTGATGTCTTCTTCGTTGACAAAGTATACTTCTAGATCCGTTTTTTTGTTCCTTGTGAACCCGCTGGACCAGATGGTTTCAAGCTTTTAAATGATATTGTGTTTACGAGATGGAGTGACTAGCCTCATGCCCAAAACCTTCGTCTTTTCCATACTTACCATTGACTGGTAAATTAGGCGAGGTTAAGGAATGCGTCGGCCGAGAAAGGAACTCTGACCTCTCACACAGATAAAGAGCATTTTATCATTGAAAAAGTGACTCATTGTTATTTTACTCCTTCCAAATGTAATATATGATTAGACCAAATAAGTAGCACTGCAAAAACAAGAAGCAACAGTGTGATCATTCAAAAAGTGATCAGTATCACATAAAGACTTGCATGATTGAACCACTTCAACAGAGAACAAGTCACACAATCTGGAGGTCAAATTTTACATGTCAATGAGATGATCATAACCAATGCACGTGAACGTAATCATAAGTAGATCTCCGGACACAACTAACGACAATCAACAGTATCATGGAAGATGACTGTTTCATTCATGAAGAACTGTACAGTTGAGTTTACTTAATTTTGAAGTTAACACTAAAGATGTTATCTAGAAGGACAATGAGAACGTTTCAATTAAATCATTTTCGGTTCATAAAAATATTCAGAGTACTACAAAAACAGTATTCTGAGAAGTGATTTTCATTTGAATATAAGACATAAAATATACAGTCATTTCTGTAGGATTCCATCTTCCTTAATTAATAATAGTCAACACAGTGTTTACCTTCACTGAACTAATCTTCAAGAAATGTTTCAGGGGAGTGAAGAATAGTCATATTTCACAGAGATGTATTTGGGGCATCTACTTCCTAAGTTGATTACATATAATCACGAAACTCATTGTCTTCATCACAATTCCATTGTGTCTGATAGCAGTGGCTAGTGTCTACCAAATGATCATAATTGACAACTGAACTGATTTCATATTGATCACGTGTTTTTATTAACTAAAATTCACCTCAACTCTTTCTGTCTCACCCCCCCTCATACACTTACATTATCTTAAGGCTTGTTATGTGAAATGTTTTCTAGAAACCTTACTACTTCAAGTGAGATTTGAAAATGATAACACTTAGAGACCTAGTGAGAACCAGAGAGTATTGAATAGTTGTTTCGTCCTAGTTTGAAGCTCTTCAGCATTCCGCAACCATGCTCCCTCTAATGACCTTAACTTCATTAGATAACGTACTTAGGGCATTTGTTGTGCAGGGATGATCACAAAATGCCTTGATATGCTGTGTTCACACAAGTACGATTCTACTGAAAGACAGTTAATGGTGGCCATTACAAGACATTGTACTAATCTATTAAGTCTTTCCCTATTCTTTTCATAATGTTTGCCTGTAATTCAAGTGACATTAGAAAAATGCTGTCGGAAGCTTTATGATTATTTATTGTTCCCTTGGGTTCCTAGTGGAACTGCACGTCTCCACTTGCTTCTGTCTTCTGCTGTACTTTTCACTTGCATCCATGTTATTCCATACTGTTTCAGTTCCTCATCACACGATCTCCTCCATGTCACCCTTGGACGTCCCACTCGCCGCTTCCCTTTCGGGTTTCACTCGAGCACTAGCCTGACGCGCGATGCCACCCAACGGCCTCATCAGCGAGTGTCCAATCCATCTCCACTTTCTCCTGCATATTTGTTGAGCGATTGGTTCTTGTTTTGTTTGTTCCCATAGTTTCTTGTTGGTGATTCTTTCCGGCCATCTGATCTTCAGTATAGAACGAAGACAGCTGTTGATAAAGGTCTGCAACCTGTTGGAAATATTCTTGGTGACCCGCCAAGTTTCTGATCCATCCGTATAGAAGAACTGACTGACTTGACGTTTGTATTGAAAATCCGAATTTTGTTGTTGATGTTGAGGAGTGAGGAAGATTTCCAGATTGGTTTCAGGTTGATGAATGTGTTTCTCGCCTTCCCGATTCTCGATTTGACATCCTCGTCCGTTCCTCCTGTGGTTGAGACAATGCTCCCTAGATAAGTGAAAGAAGTAACCTCTTTCAAATCCTTCCCGTTGATGGTGATTGGCGCTGGATGTTGCTGCTGTTGTTGTTGTTGGTTGGTTATTTTCATAACTTCCGTCTTGTCTATGTTCACCTGGAGTCCTGTCTTTGCTGCCTCTTCGACCAGTTTGTCGGTTTTCGCTTGTAAGTCTTCGATTTTTTGTGACATCAAACATAAATCATCCGTGAAATCCAGGTCTTCTAGGTTCTTCACGTCGGTCCAGGATATCCCTGTCTTCTCGTTTCCCACTGTCTGACGCATAATCCAGTCCACCACAATTAGGAATATCATTGGTGATAATAAGCACCCTTGTCTGACTCCTGTGTTTACTTTAAACGCCTCACTGAGTTTTCCGTTGTGTATCACTTGGCATGTGCCGTTGTCGTACAGCTGTTGAATAAGGTTGATGAATATTTGGGTTACGCCGTAGTACCCGAGTAGTTTCCAAATTACTTCGCGGTCAACGCTGTCGAAGGCCTTCTCAAAGTCTATAAAGTTGAGGTAGAGATTTGATTACCATTCCATGCTTTGTTCTGTGATGATGATGCATAGAGTTTCAATTTGGTCAGAACATGATTTGCCTTTCCTGAATCCAGCTTGTTCTGGTCGGAGTTCTGTATCCAGTGCGTCCTTGATTCTCTCCAGGATGATGCGACTCAGGATTTTACTTGGCGTCGACAGGAGCATGATTCCTCGCCAGTTCTTGTGGAGTACCTAAGTCGCCCTTCTTTGGTAGTTTCACGAGGTAACCTTTCCTCCAGTCAGTAGGCAGCTTTCCCTCCTTCCAGACCTTTTGCAATAATGGAGTCAGCATATCTGCTGTTGTCTCTGGGTCCGCTTTCAGTGCTTCAGGGGGTATTCCATCTGGTCCAGCTGCTTTTCCAGCTTTCAGAAGCTTGATTGTATTCAAGACTTCAGTTTTCATTTGAGGATTGGTGTCAACTTGCAGTTGTGTACGTACTATTGTTGGTATTTCTGGACGGGTTGCAGGTGGTGGTCGGTTCAAGAGTCCTTTGTAGTGATCCGCCCATTGTTTCATCTGTTTTTCTTCCTTGGAATTGAGTTCCCTCGGCTGTCTCTTATAGGTTTCACTTGTGCTGATCTCTTCCCGGATAGAGACTTGGTTACTTGATATAGTGTCCTCAGGTCCCTTTAGCCTGCTGCCTTCTCAGCTTCAGTAGCCAGGTTGTCGTAGAATTGTCTTTTGCCCTTCCTGGCACTCTTCTTCACTTCTTTGTCCAGTACTGTGTAAGTTGAACTCAGCGTCTCCTTCTCTTGTCCGTCTTTGCATTGAATCATTTTCTCTTTCACCTTTCTCCTCTCCTCCATTAGCTTCCAAGTGTTCGTTGAGAGCCATTCCTTGTCTTGTCTCTTCTTTCTTCCTAAAACCGTTGAACACGTTTCGTTGAAAATTACCTTCAGAGAGTTCCAATAGTCTTCCACGGATGATTCTTCCGTGATGTCACGTAGTGTTTCCTGCTTTGCTGTGACAGTTGAAGTGTAAGTGTCCTTTGTGGTTGTGTCCTTCAGTGTTTGAGTGTTGAACTTGCATTGTGGCCTATCCCCAGCTATTCTCGAGGCTTTTAGCTTCACCTTGAAAGTCCTTTGTACTAGATATTGGTCTGAACCCACATCTGCTCCTCTCCTCGATCTTGTGTCCAGTAGGCTCCGTCTCCACTTCCTTGAGATTGAAATGAAGTCTGTCTGGTTTTTGGTGTGTCCATTTGGTGAAATCCATGTTGCCTTGTGTATATCCCTGTGTTTGAACACACTGTCACCAATCACCAAATCATTGAAGGAGCAGAAGTCTGAGAAGAGTTCACCATTTTCGTTCATTTCACCGAGGGTCCCATGGTGAGTTCTCTTCCTGTATTGTCTCCTCCCAGTTTCGCATTCATATCACCCATCAGGATTTTGATATCGCTCTTTGGGACGTTGTCCATTACTGTTTGTAGTTGACTGTAGAAATCCTCCTTCTTCTCTTGCTCTGAGATGTTTGTGGGCGCATAGCATTGAATGATTGTAACCTTCCTTCCTTTTGAGTTGAACCTGGCTGTCATTATCCTGGAGGAGATTGGTTCCCACTGTATGAGAGCTTTAGCCGCTGTTGGTGACATCATGATGGCTACTCCCTCGGTGTGCTCGTGATTGTCCTCTGGTTGACCGGAGTAGATTATTGTCTCTCCAGTTGGCAGTTGGCTCCTTCCACATCCGTTCCATCTGCTCTCGCAGATTCCCAATACTTCTATTTTATATCTTCTCATTTATGCGGCTACCTAGGCAGCCTTTCCAGTTTCATACATTGTACGAATATTCCACGTCCCCATCCTTATTTTTGCTTTCATCGAAAGAAGCTTTAGGCGGTTCATTCTATAATCTATAGTAGTAATCTAGATGTGTTCATGTTTCAATTTCCTTTTTGACAGTAAATTCATATTTCTTTATTACCTTTATATTTTATCACTTGACTTATGGTACAATTCAACCTTTGTTTATATTATTTTAATGCCATCGCCATTCTTTTTCTTATTTTCTACTTAATGTCCAAATATGAGGTTTTGCAGTTTCAACAACTTTGATTATAATACTGAAGAAACTATATGGATAACGTCTGTCTGTCTACCTATCAGTCTGTTTGTCCATCCATCTTATTAACACTTATTTTAATTACCACAAGCGTACTTTTAACTTGAACGTATTTTTTTTTATTTGGTGAGTGTTGACTATCAGTGGAGTCCAGGATGTGCAGTACCTTCTATTTGGTAGTTATCAGCTGGATGTACCTGCATTCTCAACGTCAGTAATGGTTTTCTCACTGAGACTTATCATTTCAAACACCAAGACATTATCCAGTAAAACATTTTGGCTGCATGACTCCACGTGTTGTGCTCATCCTAGATTCCACTGCTAGTCACTCATCATCTATCAGATGAAATCATGTTCACTCTCAGACATCGTCGAAGCATCCGTGTTAGAAGCCGACCTAACATTTTGGTCCAGTATATTTAAGCAATGGGGGATATAAAGAAATCGTGAAACTATTTTTCTTTTCTTTTCACTTAGGTTATGCTATTTCTCATAATTTTATTATTCCTCCAGTTTCACTTTCATCTGACAGGCAAGTGGCCTTCAATCTAAGCGTCAGTCACGTTCAATAAGTTTGGTATAAAGAGACTAATTCCGTTAGTATATTTAATGATTATTTATAAAATTATTAATTAGGTGGATAATAAAACAGGCTATTGACTGACGTCTGTATATTTTGTGACTGATTTTATGACAGAAATTCAGTTTCTCCAGTATTCATCACTGACTATGTCGTAATTTTATCGCCTAATTATCTTGTGGTCTGAAGGTGATCTCATCAGTGGCCTTACTACTATCGCTTTTATCAGGTTAAAGTGCATTTCATTTAACTTTGGATATGCTAATATCTCTTATATGAATTAATTTCGCATTTTCGTTGATTAATTTCTTCATCTGACTGAAATGCTCCGTCCCTGTACTGACATGCTGGCTGCAAGTCCCAACGCTTTTACAATAGCCACAAAGGTTAGCATAATTTTTATTTTGGGTGATGGTGACACTTTTTCTCTACTCGACAGTAATCATCTGGATGTAGTTGCAACTACAATGACTGATGAAATTCTCTTTGAAACTTAAATCCAGCCGCCAGCGTTGCAAACACCCGAGGTCATTACAAAAAGATGAATCCGTAATTGGTTAACTGAATTTTAGCATAACTTATTTTATCTCACAACAGAATAAGAATATGTACTAACATACAGGTTTAGGCAAACATTAAGCAACTGCCAGTTGAACTGATGCTATCACACTACAGAACCGATGATAGTCACAGGCTACAACTAGTAATACTACCATTTGACAGATTTATTGCTTCAGTCAAGCAGCATACTGCTATTAATATATGTGTAACACTTGTGCACTGTGGTAGTAAGTAATTACATATTAGTTTGTTTATTAGATATATCACACAGTGAAACAGTATTATTTACTGGATGACGTTTTGAACAAAATTTATTGTTGTGCATAATCATATCAATTGTAATCACACGACTTTGACACTTGAGTTTTATAGTTTTCTTTGTCTTCTCCCATTTGTCGTAGGGGTAGTAGAAATTTCCAGATATCTAGGATAGGTGTTGAATCATTCTTATTACATGTTTTTGCAGTTGATTCAATAAACAAAGCTTCTGTGATCAATCTCTTCCTCCACTCTGTGACATTAGATTTCAAAACTGTCATCCTATCCCATCCTATTGTATGGTTGTGTGTAACTGAATGTAGTGCTATAGCTGAACTATTCTCTAGATTTCTTATCTTATTCGGGTCAACCAATCTAGATTTTGCCCTGTTCTACTAGTCTGACCTAAGTATTTGACCTGACAATCATAGATAAACTAAATTGTTTTGTTTTAAAGCCTCCACAGGATTGATCCTTTAACCAACAAAGCTTGTTTCCAATTGAGTTTGTGGGTTTGAATGCCACCCACTTTTATTCCTGCCTTGTTAAGAATTCTGAATGAGGTTTCCGAGGTTCCTTCCTTGTATGGAATTACTACTGATGATTTAGATTCCTTATTGTTGGTGTTGTCTTGCGCATGTTTGACATGCATGTCGTCATTAATATTATTAATATCATTATTATTATTAATATGATTATTATCACTATCAATACTATCATTTTTTATTTTATTTTCACATTTCCCTACATATTTCCTGACTAATTTATCAGGGTAATTATTAAGTTTCAAGGCTTCTCTTATATGTATCACTTCCTGCCTTATATTTTCCTTGGTACTACTTAGTTTTTGTGCTCTGTCACTTAAACATTTCACTAATCCTATTTGTACTGACATAGGATGGGATGATCGGAAGTCCAAATATCTGTTTGAATGTGTGGGTTTCCTGTAAACACTAGTGTTTTATTTCCCATCTTCTTTCCTCTTTACGCTGCAATTTATCATTGGAAGCTCCCTTTCCTGACTTTCCAATTCATAAGTGAATTGAACTGCCTCCACCTTTGAGTTAATGTGTTCCACTATCCCTACGACAAATGGGAGAAGACAAAGAAAACTATAAAACTCAAGTGTCAAAGTCGTGTGATTACAATTGATATGATTATGCACAACAATAAATTTTGTTCAAAACGTCATCCAGTAAATAATACTGTTTCACTGTGTGATATATCTAATAAACAAACTAATTTGGAAGCAGCATACTCCATATCCGTCTTAGTAACTTTTTGAAGACTGATTGTATCAAATATTCTGAAATAATAGGGAAGCTGTACTTCTCTTCATGGTTTTACTACTAAGCACTAGCTGATGCTGTGTTACACATTGCAACAACGACACAGACTCTCCAAGAAAAAAGATGCCCCGGTTGAATATATATTTGACAGTCCTACATTCTTGCTAAATTATTTTTGAAACCAGACTTATAACTACTCACTTTATCTTGAGAAGAAAGTAGGTAATGAGATATTACCACCTTGTACACATAATCACAATGTCCATTAATCCGGCTTGTTGACTTAAGTTTTTTCAATATGAAATAATGTGCATTAATGCGTAATTTGAGTTTGCTGAAAGCAGCCAGTGACTGTCTAGCCAAAATGTAGACTGCCCCAGACATTCTACGTGTTTAGTGGCAGCTTATTACAAGAGACTGATATCTACAAATCTGTTTGTCTGCCCAAGAGTCGCAAATCAGGAAGAAATGTCTATCCAGTACTCCTTCCGTTTTGATATTTTCTTGATTTATATCAACTGTTGAGGAACCCACACCAAAACTGTGTCCGAAGGTGGAGAGTTTATTTTTACTAAATTTAAATAACCTCAATCTACAAACAGTTTAGTCCGATTTACTTCTTAACTAAATTTTAAGTAAAAGTTTGGAATTCTATTTCAAGACGGAAATTGTTGTTAAATGAGAAACAAGTTAGGTTAACTGTCCACTTGACAAGTGTTACGAAATCTGGGAATACAAAACAAAACTCTGCCTGGTAAAAATTTACAAATCAGACATGTTAACAGGGATAAGAGGAAATTATTTACTAGAAGTAAAAGCAACCATATTCGAAGAAATTTGAGAGGCTGTAAACAGACAGTGTAGTAAACGATTGTTCAGTCTCTTATCCTACTACTGGGCTTAAATCCCCTATAATTTATTTACTTTATTTTTAGTAATTTATCATTATCACTCTTAAAATGTTGTTTTCGTATAAATATGGAATCTTTTGAATCATTGCCTCACACTAGTTTACTTTTTCTTTTTAAAAAGAATAATCAAAACTAGGTTTTAATTTCATATAAAGAGTGAATTGAAAAACCGTTTTTTAAACATTCCGTGATGCAGGTAAATCCAGATGACGAGTCCCTAATAGGATGAGGTGAGCATCCTGGATTCCACTGCTAGTCACCATTCACCAATTAAATTCCGTGATAATTTCATTCTGAATAAGATTTTTAAAGATTTGATGGAGTTTCTCAGTGCATTAACTAATGGTGAAGGATTTACTCTCACTGATATGGCTCTGACTCAAGTTGCACTGACAAACACTGACAAAATGTCCACCGAATTCCCAGTCTTCCTGAGGAGTTATCACTGTGAAGAGATGAAATTTTCCATTGTGAATAGAAAACTACACGACACTGAAGATATGTTATGCCCTCTTCTGGCTCTCTTCATCTGTTCGTAGTCACTGCTGCACTAAGAATCGAAGGAAAGGCCTTCAGGTTATGCCATAAGCACGCTGTTGCTTAGATATTGGTTCCTAATTCAATGTCCTATGAATTATAACTTTTGTGATTTAACGATAAACAGCCACTCACATTATATGTCATCGGTGAGTATCCACCCCCATCATAAATCCATTTCCTCATAAAAGTCAAGGGTCAGCATCAGATCTTCATGATTTCTGGTAGAATTCAATCATCCTGGATGAATTTTTCATTTACTAGGCCGCGAGCTACATTCATTGTCTGAAGGCTAATGATGTCACCCAGTTACCTTAAATTCAACTGCAGCTGATGAGCTACATCTCTTCATAAACTGTATACCAAAGCTGATCACAATTGAATAACACATTAATATTAAGAAGTTAGATTTCTGAGTAATCAGCTGTTTTCAAGGCTCATTTACCACTTCATCAGCATACTATACGTCGGTAGTTCAGTCTTAGGCTGCTTACCAGCCACGAATATGGTCCAAGTTCAATGGTTTCACGACGCACTCCTCAACCTCACCTAGCTGGTAGTAAGCCTAGGAAAGAGGAAAGATTGGGTTTGATGGTAGTTTCTGCAAACCGTAAGGTGAGTAAGACAATACCATCAGTACTGGAACTTCAAAAACTTGAAGCTCCATGCTGCAGTTAGAAAGCAAGGAATGAAGAAACACATGAGCACAACTGCGGTGTCAATAACGGCTTGCCTAGATGCTTGGATATATTTGGAACTTCATTTTTATGTATTTAAAAAGTAATTTCCCACTCCGAATTCCCATTTATGCATTTAGGAAAAACAACAGATTGAGCGAAGAAACATATTCCTTTTCAATTAGTTCCTCATCATCGACTGGCTGTGCACTAATATACAGTTTTTTACATCAAAATTTTTTACCAGTCAAGTGGTTATTTTAGTTAATCAGTTTCAGGTATAGAGGGGGGTGAAATCGAGGGATTAAAAGTCATCAAAACAATTGACTAATCGATGTTAGTAACTAGATACCTAAGTTTCGAAGGAGAGGGGAAAATTAATTACGAAATTCAAGATATGTTAATTCTTAGGTGTTAGCAATAAGTTATTACATAATTAAGGAATTTGTAAAATAACGACGACTGAAGAGAATAGAATGATTCAGAATAATTACGCAAAGTACAAACAAGTTAACAAAAGTAGCTAAAATTGTAAAAAATAAGTGTGAAAATAAAAAGTGATAAAGCTCTGTGAACAACGTTTCTAATTTCGTTTAGCCACCAGCTGACTTTAGGCAGTACTGGACAGTTTTTTCGACCCACTCTAGGATGGAACCAGCAGTAAGCACCTACGACCTTACAGTGGATTGAACAGACGACCTTAAAGTTGCTTGGGCAACAAATTCACCACCCACCCACTAGGACGTAGTCTGCTGGCTCATGAGTTCTAACGTCTGTCAGTTAATCTAATGCTCACTAATGACTGACTACAGAATGAAGTCTCCTGGTGTTCTAGCGACCGATGGCGTGCATTAGGTCGAGTGCCAAGACAGACAGTTGCTGATAAAATTGACTGGTGATGGCGTTATAAATGACAGAAGTCAGAATTCATAGGCTGGTCACCGCAGAAGCTGAATGTTTTGATGGGCTTGACTTGTAAACTGAAGATCCTCAGTTCGGTGCCTAGCATAGTGTTGATTTCGTATGAAACAAGGTCGAAACAACTATCCAGTGTCCAATGGTGGATTTCGGTGGTTCTCTAGCTAATGTCATTCTGTGATTAGTCTTGAAATCAATTAAATCCATGAGAAATAACACTTGAAAATTGCCAATCTAATCAAACACATGAAAATTGTAGTCTATACCATATGAGATGACTAAAGGTCAGTTATAGAAGAATTTAGACCAAAATAAAATATCATCTGATCGAAGAATTAGTTAAACAGCCTTTAAGCAAAACTTATATCGTATCAAGACGACTATTCTCTTATCGTTAACTAAAAAACTCACACTTCCAGACATACATCACTACTATTTTACCATACTTATTGGGTTTCACAAGTAAGATAAATTAGTGTCTCGGATTTTGAATTGTTTATATATGTCGACATACACTAATAACCTGATATGACGTTAACTTAACACTTGTCGATTTTACAAGAATCGAATTAACTGTTAAGTGGATTTCATCGTGAAGTGTCATCAACAATAGAAATAGAGAGAGTGTGTGTGTGAGTGAAAACAAGCTATGGATTTATGGCTTGACGTATACTGGTTATGAAATCTTTAAATGCGCATAACCATTGGTCTAACTAAATCATGCCTTGCCTAAACATGCCGCTGGTCTCCATGTTATTACACAATATCATTTTGAATAAATATGAAATGAATGTCTCTAATTTCTGCCGAAAACTCGTGACTTAAAATTTTTCTCTCAGCTGAATAATTTTAAGATGCTAAATTATCAAAATTTACAACAGGCTGCAGACTTTTATGAACAAGCGCCGTGGCTCTATACTGAAAGTCAGTTGGCCTCAAAAGATAAACAAGATAAGTTGGGTTTCAGGATAGCAACCCTATCCTGAAAATTATACAACAACCACCGCTACTGAAACTCCAAAGCCTGAAGCTCTGTGTTTCACATGGAACGCAAAGGAGTGAATAAAATGCATACAAAATAACGTCTTTAGAGAAGTCAAGATAATTTGTGTGTGTATCAGTGGAAAAGCTAATGAAGAAGAAATGCAAGGAGAAGGTAATAACATCTACAACAGCCTAATGGGAAAAAGACAACGTCAGGAATTATTATTTATCTTCGCCTATTTTGTTCAATTGATTTCACACTATTCCGGTGATTGTCACTTGTCAACATCGAAGGAGAATTCTGACACTTATAAATGACTCAGTCATGAATGGAACTAAGAGAGATCTTCAGTATCGATTTCGTCACTGGCTAACATGTTTACTGTTGGCATTGGTTAGCGGTGGCTTTATATTTCACGCTGATAGCAACTGGATTCCTCCCCCAAATGGCTTAATGATCAACGGACTAACTTCGTGACGTGAAGATCCTATGTTAGATAACTGGCGGTATGTTTCGCATGCACCGCAAGATAGTCACAAACTAGAATGAAACACCTGTCTATTTCTTTATGGTTCTCAGTAATTCTCTAAATGATATCAGTTCGTGACGAAATGAACACTGAGAATTAGATTAAACTTGAAATATATGACATATATAGATTTTTCGCTACTGAAAAGACTATGACATAATAGCAACGTGCCACTTACAGCTTGTATATCTGGTTGACAGCACATGGAATCATGTGAAAATGGCAAATCCATTTATCTAACTCACACACCTCTTCACTCACAATCTCCCTGCATCTCATCAGTAAAACAGAAGCAATATAGAAACTATATGCTCCACCAGCAAGTACAAAACTCAAATTACTACTCGTGTTTGTGATAAAGAAGCATTAGGCGTGACACTATAATTATATATCAGAGAACATGACTTATCTATCTTATAGTTTCTTCTTTTTTTTTTCTTTTTTTCCGTTATGTGCTGCTTTGTTTCTTTCTCTCGCTTACGCCGGTAAATATGACGGCACCTACTTTTCTAACACCTTCAAACACTGTTCAGGTTTGGCTTTGCTACCGACATCCCAATATGTTGTTGTCATAATGAACTGAGATTTCCTCAATCTATGTAGAATTCTATTTATTGATAATGTACTAACTGGATGCAATACTGTAGTAAAAAATGCTGAGAATTCCATTCTGTATCACAAGTACTGTTTTGGAATAAAGCAAATTATTATTATATATAATTTGTTCTGAGGTATGTACGTAGATATGCATGGCTTAATTTCTGAGACAACTTTTATGACTACTGGTAGGATAAACCAGTTTAATCACACAGTGATGTACGTATTGAGTGGGTAACTATACATTGGTTTTAAGGAGAAGCGAACACACTCAACACAGCCTCTTCCAAGACAAGAACAGTATTTAACATCATTCCGTGGTGCAACCACCTTGTTGGTATCTCCTCCGGTGAACCATTCGCATCATCAGTACATGTATCCATACATGGATAAGCATAGTTATTTTGATCAATAAAATCATTTGATTTATGGTTTCTAGCAGTAAAATCCAAGATGTTCTTTTCAGATGGAGTATACAGTTTAATGAAGACTAGTCAGTGGGAGAATACAAAAGAATTTTTCACCAAGTACAAAAAGAAATTACTTGTATCAATGTAAAAATGACGAATACAAATGATGACGAAACATCATATGTGAAAATGCGCTAAAAATAATAAACAAAAATTAAACAATCAGCAATAATAATAATAATATTGATAGTAATAATAATAATTTTTATGCACAAATCAACCAAATGTTTTTTTAATGTTCTTTGATAAGGTGGAATGTTGTTTAGTCTATATACTATAGAAAGCTTACAGCTAAAAAAAAAGGAATGCTGATCTGAAAATTACTCCAACTTCAATAATAACTAGTAAATGATTATTAAACATTATAAAATTGTTTTCAGTCAGAATTGGATATTAGTGAGAACAACTGCTAGTGATCTATTTCATTTCTAGTATGGTAGACAATGTTTTGTGCTCCTTGATTGCATAGTGGTGAATATCTCCCCGTGTCACGTGGAAGGCTAGACTTCGATTCCCCGTAGAGGAGCTGGCTTGTATATCGGTAGCTCACTGTTGAAATGCTCACCAAACACACATATAGTCCGGTTTCGATTCTCAGTCGATGCACTGCTAAACCTCTCCAAATTTACTAGACCATAGTAATCCAGGAATAGAGGGAATCTTTAGCGTGAATTCAGCAACCCAACTCTGTGTATAGAACACCACAGATACTGAAACATTAAAAGCTTCAGGCCTTGTATTCCTCTCAGAGCACTAGGAACGACAAAAAACAGAATGCTTACTGAATGTTGGGTTGCAGCTAAGTTTCATGTTTGTTGGCATTCGTCAGCAAGGCATATTTGCAACTGGTTACACCCCCTTCCAGTAAGCAATCAGCAGAACCGTTCTAGTCCTGTTGAAGGTCAACTATGAGCACAAATAACTCAGTGTATTATGCAGCTTTAAATTTCAGAGTGAACATCAGTTCCTCCTACGCTGGAGATACACCACGTTGACACATGACAAGAAACAAAAAATTTATAGATTCCTGTGAATATCCTCCAATCATATAACAGTAAAATCATACTGCAGTGGGTTTGTGAGTCATTTAGCTTCAAAACTACTACTACAGTGCAAACTTGACCGACAGAATTCAGTCAGCGCTAACACTAAGCACTAAACATATAACACTGATTTTACTGCCAACTTACAAGACTGGTAATACACCATAATACACCAAGATAGGTGGATTGAAGATATCAGTAGAGCCTATTAAATGAGTGAAGGTGGTTGGTAGAGTGGATCTATTTGGAGATTTTAGCTTCTGTCAGTATGGGATATCTGAACACTTGAAGAAGTTGACTATCCCTGAGTACTTTCAGCATTTTTGACATTATTGTAAGTGTAGAACTTGGGCACTGTGGTCAAATATGATTCCGTATTAGATGAATTCATTTGAATAACACACGGTGACGAAATATCAATAACTAAATGACACTGAAAGCAGAACGTATTTTTCATCATCATATCAGTGTTAGTCACATGGCTTCATGATTTGGTTCATGTACGTACTTTTTTTCTCTCTCTCTCCCCTTGGATTCACTAAACACAGTTGAGCTTGGCTTTTTAGATGTTTCGAGTGTGATTTCACAACCCTTGTTATGTACTGTACTTGTTTTGTTTAGAGATTCAACACTTCACACATTAAATCGGAATGACACAACGCCTATACCGGAGATATGGAAAGTGGCAACAGACAACAAGGGGAAGACAGAGAGAGAGAGAAAAAGAGAGAAAATACATATGTAAGGCAAACCATGAAGTCTTGTGACTAACTGATATGATTATGAGCAATAATTTATGCTCGAAACGTCATCCAGTTATTATTACTGTATCATCGTGTGTTATTCAAATAAACTGATCCAATTTGGAATTTCCTACTCTGTTTTGCAGTCACCAGAGAGTTATTTGGACTGTTTATGATCTTGAATCTTTTTTTAGATGGAAGGTGTTTTGAAACCACACGAAAACTTGGTCGATCATATTTTGATTAGTACATTAGAGTAAAAAACACTATCCAATAATAAACGTAAATTTAGTTAGAGAAACATGAGGTGCAGGATGGATTTTTTATTCTAGTTTGTGATTCTTCATTAGTCTGAATCCATGAACTCACTAGAGATCAAACTTATGACGTTGAGGCTTCAAGGCAAGCCAGATACTGAATTATGATCCGGTGACAAGTGGATTTTTTTATCTGCTGCCAATTAGGGATTCAGCATCATCGCCAACCAATTGCATTGATGAGCACTCATTTCACATTCCAAAAGGCAAAATATCCAGCATGGGTCAAGTTGTGAGTGCAGATTGCAGAGAAGTCCCAAGCCAAGACGAATGAACTGTCAAGCGGCCCTAAGTTTTCAGTGACTGTTTAACAGATATCGGTTCGCGAAGAAACCTCCCTTCAGATTTGTGCTACTTTAATTTTAAAACAATAAAATAATCTCAGATTAAATTAATAAGTTTTATTTGAACAAACTGACTTAATTTAGCCAGGTAATCTCTTCAGTCACAGAATAATTCAAGCTAGAGGTTTCTAGAATAATAATTCAGACAAAAATTGGGTGAATGTTATCAGAAAAGTTGAGAATAAACTAAACAATATTAGTTAACAAATCATTGAAAACCGAAAAGCCAAGAGTTATTGTTTTATCTAACTCTGAAAGAATTCAACAAAGAACACACTGAAGGTTGTGAGGAACCGAAGGCAATACTGTTAGCTAAAGAGGTGATGAAGGTAGGAAACCCATAATACAACTATCACTAGTGAGTATCTGTCCAACGGTTATTAGATTTCAACCTGTAAGTTTCATTTTAAGCTGCTTACCACGAAACCTGACAGTCCTGTGTTTAACGCCCAATACGGCAATGGCTGTGTCCTATTGAATAGTGTCAAACTAAAATCAGGCAGCTATTCAATGCACCATGGTAACTAATGGTTATTTGATTAATGAAAGCTTGTAGGGGAATCTACCTTTAACGTCGGCTTCCTTATGTAATACTGTAATTGTCATTTGAAGTACAATTTAGGCGACTGGAGTGTTCAACCCAACGGACACATAAAACTGAACAAAAGGAATAATTAATAAACTTTTTGGTTGATTCTGACTAGCACTGGAATCTGTAGTGCTCATATTTCGCCCTGTTCAGTACTCATCAACTGGACGCACTTGCATTCGCGGTCAGTGACAGTGTCCACACTGAGCCTCAAACTCATCACTCACCTTCACAGACGCTAAAGTGTTGTCCACTGTGCAAGTACGCCACTATCAACAAATCAAAATCAAATTAGCTTTAAAATATAGTCAAAGCGTCCTCACCAGTAGCAGAGACATAAAAAGAGATCATTGAACATTTACCCTGATAGTCTTCCAAAGCAGAAAGAACGCCTACCCCACAGCTCATATCTGGAACACTTGATCAGTTCTGGAAAGCGAACGAACTCGTGAACCACCTTCAGAGCCATCCAGATAGTACGCGGAAATCTTGCCAGAGGAGTACGAATTAAACTTCTTCAAGCAGCAGAAGTAAAGGTGGTTCGCATGTTAAATTCTGAACTTTGCATATGGAATAAGTTTATTCAGTCACTAAAACCACGATGGACTTGATTCGCCTCAGCACTTGATGTGCAATTTTTATTAATCTTTTTTTAAAAATATTGTTTACTTCTCTTTTCACTATCACATTTCTACTTTTCATGATGGCGATGGTAACTTGACTCTTTTTCAATTTTAGCTGAGCTCTACTTAATCATATCAGTTATTTTACGTCGCCACTCACTTTCCTAGTTTAATTTAATTTTTGTTCCTACCCGACTAATACTTTCTGTATTACACAACTGTCATTAGAAACTTACAACTTTAACAACACATCTTTGGCACATTCCTTTTCTTGTTATGAAAACGTACTGTATATACATATGCGGTTGTGCGACCTGAGAATGATATCGACGAAAAGAATAATTTTCCATACATTTATTCCCCTTAATGAATTTGAACAAAGCAAGAACTACAGTTTTTGCAGAATAAAATGGTACCATCATTTATTTTGTTGGCTTCTCGTCAGCTGCTTACAGCCCTAAGTCATTATTAATTATTTCTACAGAAATAATTTTGACATACTTGCACAGAGGTCATTTTTAAACAAAAACCAATCAATATATGCATACAATAATAACATATAGATAATAATAATAAACACTTTATCCCTAACAGTAATGATCACACAAAATGGAAACTTTCAACATTAAGTAATCAGAAGAAAGAGAGGTGAAAATATACAGTTATCAGGGCAAAGAAAGACCGATAACTGCTTCTTTCTGATGGAGATAGCTTCAGCAAACTTGAGGAGAATTGAACTCTTTTGCCTTCTAATAATTTTAAACGATCTTGCGATGTCCACTCATGACTGGTGTCAAGGAGATGCCTAGCACTGTTTAAAGCATTTGTTACCTTTAGACATAAGCTTTTAGGTGCATGTTCAGAAAATCACAGGTATGTCCTTCTTTCTGTCCTTCCAGTGTAACTGCTCCCACAGATACATGTAAATTTTTATGTACAGTTGGAGTAAACATGAGAAGGATATCAGATGACTTTTGATTGCACCAAAGGGCAAGTTTTTTGATAGACGAGAACCAGCTTAGCTGCTTGACAGGCTCTGCCTAGTGACGTCCTCAGTCTTCTGTTGACAGCTGCTGTTATATTTACACTTGAACACATTTTTACATTCCAGTCAAGTGAAATCAGTCAGCGGGGAATTCAGAAGCATTCGTCCAAACAAATAAACATACTAGTTTAATATTATTCGTAGTTAATTCAGTACACTGATCAATAAACTATGGCCGTATCGATTTCCCAGTGACAGGAATAAACCAACTGAAATCATGTGTCTATCCTATTTTTGGGATTGATATTTATCCATAATAAAAGTAATGTACATAACTGATCAATAAGGAGACATTTTCTTGTGTTAAACTTATCAGTCATTGATCCGTTCTACATTTCGCTATACTTTTTTATCAGAATTCATATGTTTCTTCTGTCAGAAGAATGAACTGCTTTTTCTCAGTCTGACTTAGTTGTCAGGAAAGTCGTTTCAGGATTTTATTATGTGTAGCATGTAGTCAGGAAGCAAGGCAGGATAAGTTGGGTATATGAATACTTGAATGACTTCCAGATATTATTCTTCAAGAACCAGACGACATTTAATAAACTAAAGGGAACGGATAATTGCATCGGTATTCAGTGCGAACCCAAGAAGCTGTCAGCGACTGAGTCCAAGGCCTCCTGACTACGAGGCTAGCAAGCCCTCTGCCATTCAATTATCAGTTGAGAACCTAGTGGCCCATGAGTTCTTGCTTCTGATGGTAATTAACAAAATAGGACGAAAATGGATATCTAGGGTCTTCTGCTGCATAACATTTCTCTAATTGATATCGTTTGGTGAGGAAATCTACTTTGAAATATCTTTTTGTTCCTTACATCTCTAGTGGAAAACTGGGCTTTAATAGCACATCTCAATTGTATTTTGTCCGTTTCAGCTTGCCCCACGACTGCCTACATAGTCTTACTTCCTCACCACATGATCTCCTCCATATTACCATTGGGCCCACGACCAACTTATCGTTTTCGACTTAGGTTCCACTCAGTAGCCCGCTTAGTGTGTGATGTCAATCAGCGGTCTTCTCAGTGCATATCCATTCCATCCACCTCTCTTTCCTTCGTCATATTTATTTAGCAGTTAGTTGTTGGCTGGTTCACTACCTACCAGAACTCCGCATTACTTATCCTCTCTGGACGACTATCTGATATGTAGTATCGAGTCAGTTGTGGATCTTATTCGTAGTACTGAGTGGTGTAGACCTCTACACTGATTTCAAAGTAATTAGTGACTGTCTTGCTTCTTCAGTCAAACACTGGTTGGCTTTGACATCGTCATCCATACTGCCTTTAGTAGAAACGATGCCTTCTGAACAAGTGAAACACACGTCTTACTTTAAACTCTTCCCATTAATGGTGATCGCCTGTATCTCTTCTATATCATATGAAGTCCTTTCTTCGTTTGCTCATCTGATAGACTGTTGCTTTTCGCCTGTAAATCTTCAAGTTCGTGGGATGCAAGCCAGAATTCACTCACGAAAACCACTGCAGTTAAGAAAATGAAGCACTAAGCTTCCTGTTGTGAATTACTTCGGATTTGAAAACATTTATTTCCCGATACAAATTTAAAACAAGCAGTAAAGGTTAATAAAGCAGGATTTAATGAATTCATCAAATTTTGGTGGAACTCGTCAGCTGAATACTCTACATAGGGGGATATACATACTTTTGAAATTACATTTGGAGACATAAGACTGATAAGCAAATAAACTACATTGAATTAGTCATGCAGAAAGACAGGTGCGAATATTTTCCAGGTCATGTTCAAATAGATAGGGGGAGAGGGAGTATGAGAGATTGAAATTAAGATAAAAGGCATTACGCTTCAATTACATCACTTAGATAAACAATTAGTCATTAGAGAATATATCAAGAATTGCAAACAGTAACTTCAACAGTAATAGTTATAATAATAATAACAATAATAATAATACTGAAGTGAGTTAAGATAATGCTACTGATAAAAGAGTTTTAAATGAATCAAGAATAACAATAATAATAAGAGGTAGAATAAATTGTTATTAATATTAATAATAACAGTTAATGAGTAAAACGTATTACCATGATAGATTCAGAGTGGCGTTTATCTCCTTTTGTACACAAAGACCTGGTTTATAAACTCGAATTGCACAAACCTCTGCAATTGCAAGCATTTTCCTGTTTCTTTGTCTGCTGACAATAGTGAATGACTTGACAGCGTCGATATCATGTCCATAGTCCACAAGATGTTTTGTTATTGAGGTTTTTGGCACTTTGCATTCAGTTGTTTTCAACCATTTTGGCAAATGCTCCATCATGCGAGTAGACAATCGCCTTTCTGTACGACCTATGTATTTGCTTCCACAAACACATTCAAATTGATATACGCAGTTTGAAGTGGCGACTGGTCTTCCCGAGATTGTTTAAGCACTCACTTGGTGGTGTTAAAGAAAACAAGTTTTGCAGCATAATAAGTTCTCTTGATAGTTTTATCGAGTCTTCATTTGACCAATTCGTGTAAATCATCTCCTTTGAATGGCAAATTGATATAGGCAGATTTCTTCGGAACTGTTTGGATAGTTTTGTTGGGGCTCGTTTCTTTAGGGTATTTATTAATGGACTTCTCAGGATATCCATTATTAGAAAAATTATCCTTCAGAGCTTTTATTTCATGCTCAATTGTACAGTCAGAATAAAATTTTCCGTGCTCTGTTGAACAGTGTTCTGACTAAGTTCTTTTTATACTGGATTGAAACAAAGCTCTTGAAATGTATGTACTGTCCTGTCCATGAAGACCTTCTAAATATAGATCTTTCGACTGTGCCACCATTCCTTTTCACTAGGAAAACGTCTAGGAATTTAATAGTATCATTTTCTTCGTGTTCTATTGTGAAATTGAGATTCGGGTGGCATGAGTTGAATTTTATCAACATGTCTTCAGCTTTTGATCTGCTTCCACACCCAATAAAAATGTCATCAACATAAATTTTAGGTATACATCCGTTTCTTGTATATGTTGCTGCAGTGTACCCGCATCTAGGCCTGACAAGAATAAGTTTGCAAAAAGTGGTCCCAAGGGGCATACCACTGCGACACAATCGACTTGAAGAAATAGACGCTCGTCGAAATGGAATTGAACATTTTTAGTACATAAAAGTAACAATTTCCTCAGTTCTGATGTTGGAATGGGCATGTCTTCAGCTTCTCTGCATATAAAGTCAATAGTCTTAATGACTGGCACTTCGAATTTATCACCATCATATGGCTGGATATGTTATTGGCAATGCACACCCTGGTGCTGATTCAAATTACTTGTCCAATTACTTCACGGTCGGTACCACCGAAGACTTTTCCAAAGTCAGTGAATTTGAGGCAATGACTTGACCACCATTCCGTGCTTTGTTTGACGGTGATGCGCATTGTTGCAGTTCAGTCAAAACACAATCTTTTTTCATGCAACCGGTTTCCTTTATTAGTTTGAAGAGAGAAAGAACGAACATGTTTGCAGGATAATACGATCTCTTTTATTTTGTGGATTCTCGTCAATTGCATGCATCCTAAACAAAATCAAATTATAAGTTTCAAGTAAGTTGTGGAACATACTTTTTCCTAATTACTTTGAGTTACAGATAGAAGGCATAAGGAACATAATTCCAGAATTTGATGTAGTTAGACAGATTATTCGGTGTCAAAAACAACTAATTATATATAGTGGAATTAGATAAGAGGGGTAAGAGTTCAGATTTCTATTGGAAAACACAGATTAGTTAGAGGCATATTACAGGGTCAGGGTCAGAGAACAGAGTGAATTTACACATCTTGTGGTGGAGAGTTTAAGAGGGTCGGGGTGAATCTTTTTTCCCGAATCCAGCCTGTTTCGAACGAAATCTTCCAATCAGGGTATCTTCTGGGCTGTCGAGGATGATGTGTCTTAATGCTTTGCTCCGCATCACTTCTTGCATGGGCTTCAGTTGGCCCTCTGTATGACTTCGAATAGATAGCCTAATTTCCAATCGTCAGATACTTTTCCATTCGAGCACACCTTCTGCAGAAGTGCTGTAGGCATGTTGGCTATATTCTTTGGTTTCATTTTCACTGCTTCTAATGTAATTCGACCTGGTCCTCCTGATTCCCCAGCTGTCAATAACTCCGTGACCTTCCAGAATTCTGATTTCTTCCGAGGGTTAATGTTCACTTGTAATTCTGTGTTGGCTGGTGCTATTTATAAACCAGTTGCAGGTATTGGTCGATTCAGGAGTCCTTTGAAGTAGACGGCCCATCGTTCCCTTTGCTCCTCCTCTATGATAATTGAGTTCTCTTCATTATCTTCCACCTGATTCATCTGTGTTGATCTCTTCCCAGGAAGACACCTAGTTAGGTTATGTAGTATTTAAAGTCTTTCTCATCTGCAGCCTGTTGCGATTCAGTTGCCAACGCGTCTTTTGTCTTTTCCTTACTCGTTTGATTAGTCATCTGTAAGTTGGACTCGGCTTCCCCTTTCGTTACTCATCCCTGAACTGGTCCTCCCTCTCTTCTCAGTCCCGCCCTGTTATTTCAGGTTCCAGGAATCTGTTAAACGCTTTTCCTTGCCCTGCCTAAGATGTCAGTGTGAGTTTCCTTTCAAGTACGTTTCAGACAGTCCCAGCGTGGTTCAACGCAGGTTTCCTCTGAAATGTTGCTTATTGTCCCCCATTTCGCTCTGGCGACTGCAAGGAAGGTGTTCAGCGTAGTTTCATCCTTCAGTTCCGGATTGTCAAACTTGAATTCTTGTCTTTTTCTGAAACTTTTAACTTGACCCCGGTAGTTTCTTGTACCTTATCCTAAGTCTGATCATCTTCTTGAATCCGTATCCACTTCCTTGAGATTGAGATAAAGTCTTTCTTGTGCTTTGGGTCGTTCATCGGGTAAAAGCCATGTCGTCTTGTGGATATCCTTGTGCTTGTAAATGCCGACCCCATTCGCCAAACAACTAATGACCCTGGAGTCCGCGAAGAGCTCACTTTTCGCTGTTGTCTGATCCTAGTTTGGCGTTCATATCACCAATTAGGATTTTGATATTGCAGTTTGGGCTCTTGTTCATTACTATTTGCAGTTGATTGTAAAAGTCTTCCTTCTACCCATGATATGCATTTTTGTAGGAGAGTAGCATCCGACAACTGTAACTTTCCTTCCTTTTAAGTTGAATCCTGTAGTCGTGATCCTAAAGAAGATTGTTTCCCATTGCATAAGAGCCTTCGTTATTGTTTGTGGTATCATGCCTTCCACTCCTTCACTGTGTAGGTGGTTCTTGTCTGTGTGAACAGGGTAGATTATTGACTCTCCAATAATATTTTAAGGGCTTCACTTTCATTTTATCTGTTCTCATAGATCCCTAGCACTTCCTAGCTATATCCTCTCATTTCTTTTGCAGCCTCAAACATTAACATCCAATCCGCGTCGTTTCGTCTTTCGAGTTCCAGAGGGAAATTAGCTTAGATTTTATTCGTAATGACGTTTCTGTGGAGGAGTTGTCTTCTACGGGGTGGAGTTACTAGCTTCACGACAAACGTTCCCCTTTCCTCTAAACTAGTAAACTAAACGGAATTAGAATCGTGCCCTAGAAGAGACTTGAACTCACGACCTTCAGATTATGAAACACGTATTCTGACCAACTGCGTTACTATGGTGCAGTCGACTCCTAGTTATTTAACCAGAATAGTGACAACATTCACCAGCTACTCATATCAATTAGTAGTATAAGACATAACAATATTCTGTTGTTTTTCTGGGTTTCTTTATGCCTATTGCATGTGTTTAGTGTTGTTTCAACGGTTAGAGAGAGAGAGAGAGAATGCTTCACCCATCCAGCATTTCCCTCATCTTAATAGATTAGTATCTTTGGTAGGATCGTCTCACTGTCTCAGGCATCTAGAGTAATTTTGTAGTAATAAAGTGTGTGAAATAGAATTTAGCCATTATGCAAAATAAAGTACATCAGTTCACACTTTTTCTTTTAATGCATCCCAAGAAATAGTGAAGAAGAATTATTAATAGTAATTTTATAGTTTTAATTTACTAGATTACTTAGAATGGATTATTTCACAGGTACACTGAGACGTTTTGGTGTATAGGTTGTGCATTGTGTTGAAGGTCAGTTGATTGAAAGGTCAACAGATTAAGACACAGACATTCCCGAGTTATCTGAGTACTCTTCATTGAAACATAACTGACAAAAGTTTACTAAATAAAGAATTACTCTAATTTGGCATGAGATTTTCCAACTATAACTTTATGTATCGAAATAATAAAATGTTAGTATTCATGGGTTAACAGATTCTACCTCAATGGGTTAGTGAAAACATGTTCATCCACGCAAGTACAGCAGGTTAAGATGACGAAAAGCTTTCGCAATATGCTAGTGAAGACTTTCATCAACAGCTGTCTTCGCTACATACAGAAGACCAGGAAACCAGCCAGGATGGAAAAACAGCAAGGAACTCAAGCAACGAACCCATCAAGAAACTATTGCTCAACAATATGCTGAGGGAAGCAGAAATATACTGGACATAAACTGAGGAGACCGTTGGATGACACCACACTCTAGGTGGGGGCCCGTATGGAAAACAAAAAGTCATGTTTGATTTTCAGGCTGACATGAGGGATATCGTGTGAGAAGGGAATGAAAGCTTCTAAGTAATCATGCAGCTAGCAGAAAAACTGCAGAAAACCGAGGGAAATGGAAATGTCCTGCTGAAGCCCTATGTTTCGCCGATGGGAATAATAATAATAATAACTTGAAGGTCAAAAGTTAGATCCCTAGATGTGTAGTAGGAAAACATCTACCCATTCCTCGATAATTTCAAATAGTTCTTCAATTGATTTTCGTTTGCAACAAAATCTACCATGTTGTCTTTGTGGTAAATGTAGATACGATTGTACGGAACTTGAAGAAGATTTTCTTCTCTGAAATGTTTATTAAGTCTGATTTCACTTGATTTTTGTGCTAATAAGCATGAAATGGAATCACTTAGCCCTAACAGACAACTTTGTGGACAATTGGGAAAATATGTTTATTAAGTCACAGAAATCCACTCGGAATTTGTGGTGGAGACATGTGGATGGCACTTTCACTGTGTAAAAAAAACAGAACATATTTCCAAATACAGCACCTTGAAAAAACTTGGTAGTCGAGAGAAATAAATTTACATTTGAGTTAAAAAGTGAACAAGGAGAATTAGCAATGCTTGGGCGTAAATTAGAATGAACAGAGACGGCATAGTTATGCATCTGTGTTAATAAAAAGTTATCACACTGCAGTCGCTACTAAGACTTTAGACTGCCTGCTCCGTTAGTCGGAAAAGTCAGGCTTCTTTACGTATCCGGCCAAACGAGTGAAAATTCTGATCAGTACACCAGAATAAGCAAATATTGAAATAAAACAGATAGAAGAAGCATTGGTGTTGAATAAATATCCGATGAAATTCATAATAAATTTCATGAGATTCTTACAATAAAAGAAGAAACAGTTTCACGTTTGACCACAGATCGATATCGGTTGGAAAACCATTGTAACTCACCGGCAGTACACGCCCTCTGGGATCAAAACTTAAAACAAATTAAATTTCTACAAACTAACTCCTGAGAAAAAATTCCAATGAAATTACCAACTATAATATAAATATGAAGGAATTTAAAACATTTGTTCTGTTTTCATGCAAGGAATGGATATAAAGAACTAATAGTCAGATTGTGAATAAAGCAGGAATTAGGGTTGCATTTAAACCTACAAACTCAATCAGAGATAACTCCATTATGGATAAGATTGTATTTTGATAAATCACACAGTGTTGTACAGTAATATTAATTGATGACGTTTCGAGTACAAATTACTGCACAACGCTGTGTGATTTATCAAAATAAAATCTTATCCATAATGGAGTTATACTCTACCACAATGCCCAAGTTTTATACTTATGTCACTCAGGGATCCTCAGGTTAAAGGACCTTATTAACTCTTTCAGACCATATAACTTAACATGTAGAATATTTTGCTATGACTGTGAGATCAAATGCGTAGGTCAGTATAATACCCCAAGGTTAGTCAGGTTTTCAGAAAGTGGGCATTTAGCTAACTGTACAACGACTGATCCAAGAAAAACGACTAGCTTAGAGAAAACGTCAGCAGTCACAATACATGCACAAACATACAACCAAAGAATAGGTTGGGGGCAGAGATAAAGTCCTAAAGATGTAATATAGTCATGTAGAGGGATACATTGACCACTGAATATTTGTTTATTGAATGCTTGTAGTAGAAGTGATGCAACACACCACTACCAAAGATATGGAAAGTATTATTGCATTAGTATTATTCAATCAAGGGATAAGAAATAATGGATGTATTTAAGCAAATATGAAAGAGGTTATGTGAGCACCATTGATACTGATTATCAGCAATAAACTGTTCCCTTAAATATTAGCACCCTTTAGGCTGTTTCTTCTCTTTGATGTTTACCGGCAGACAAATCTCTAATATACACCACAGATCTTAATTAATTGAATTTATGGAGGCAATTCGGTTCTAAAATAGACATATTACAAAAGTTATTTCTTCCCCATGAAATCAATACATAGGTAATGCCATCCACCCGAAAATCACATCATAACAACATAACACTTAAAGACACGAGGATAATTATACGGCTGGAAGATACACACAGAACTGATTCGCTTCGATAATAAACAACTATCAAATTCAAAGTGTGGACTACCCGTATTGCATAATAGTGTCTATTAATGATATTACCCAGTTGCCCGGAACTCAGTAAACAAATATAGTGTGCTGTCATTAGGTTGGAAGTGGAGTGCTTAAACCATCTGCTTTCAAATTAGTTGACGGGTGGAAAATTCCCTGCTAAGAGAATTAATGCTGCTTCTGGACTTCACTGCTTTTATTTGTGTTCACTGCTGAAGACTTCCTTGGGTTTCCCAGTAGATCTACACTGCTACTGATGTTGATTTTTGATAAACACTACACTGAGACAGACATCTATTTTGCACGAATCCAAATCTGTTAATTACCTAGACAGATCAGGAAGGTTAAGTAAGAAGACTGACTGCCTATGCTTCTTTTCTCAAGATGTAAATTCAACCAATAATCAGAATACCTTGATGAATACCGACTGAAAACTTTTATAAGTTGTAGATTTTAGATAATCTACTAAAAGTAAGTATAATTTACCAATGAAGTTATTTTGTTGTTTCTTTAACCTGAATTCTTTCAATTACTGTCTGACATACAATAATGTTGAGAGCATTTTTCGATAAGCCTCGTAATTCGAAGGCATTAAATATTTTTTATCGAACACTTACCAAAGGAGAAAATCGATGCCCCCGCAGCTCTGTCTTAGAACATCTGATAGAATCTGGACACCAAGCTACACTGCAAACAAACTTCAAAGTCGTCTACAGAGTAAGAAGTAATCTTCCTAAAGGTGTACGAATTAGACTTTTCCAAACTGTACAAGCAATGGCGATTCACTCACTAAGTCCTGAACTCTGCATACAGAAGAAGTTCGTTCGATCACTAAACTTGTAATGGACGTAATCGATATTATTACCCGATAATGAAGTTATTTGTCCAAATTCATATAGCATAAGCAATTCAATCTCAGGTTTGTTTTAACAGTATCTTTTTGGTTCGATTTAATTTGTGCTGATATCAGCTGCATAACGCCTAAGATGCACACTGACAAAATGGAAGTTGCAGGACCGAAAAACTTACAAGTCTGTCTTCATTGTCACTTTGAAATTATCCGCAAATTTTCAGCATGCTTCAAGTGTATCACTTCATACGGTGAACAAAAATCATACAAGTATACTACTGGCAACAAAATCAAAACAGTTGTTAATATCTGGTCTGATTTATAAAACAGAAAGCATGCAATGACCACCTTCGTTATAATCCTTCAATTTGTCCCCTTATAAAGCCAAGTTCACTTTCTTTTATATCTTTCTTCTCGGAATGAGATATTAGGCTTCAAATGTTGGTGCGTTATTTCTACAAGGTGTGGTAGCTAGCCTTATGCCCATCAAACCTTCCCTCTTTTACGGGTTTATCACCGGCTAGTAAATGACGTCCGGTGTACGATTGCTTCTATCGGTCAGGAATCAAACCTAAACCTTTTATGTGGTTGACAAGCATTTCGTCATTGAAGCCAAGTCAGTATTTGTGATTGTCAGCTCATGAATCTAAGAAAAAACAGTTCAGCGAAGAATCTCTTTTCGGTGAATTCATTCATCTAGTTGTATAATTGTAATTATATGTAATTATTTTTTGTATTCATATGTCCATTAGGTTTGTCAGAAAAGAATAATAAAAACTGGCTAGGGCTATTGTTTACTTCATTAGATTGTCTCATAAAATGTGGTGAATAGCCGTTTCATGCCTAGCCTCGAGAACAATTCATTAAGGTCGAACATTGACTATTTACAAATGTATAAAAGATGCGTAGATGACATCTTCATAATTTGCCCAGTAAATACGACCCCACTTAATTGCTACAATTATTTAACAACTACCATGCGGCAGTAAAATTTACTCTTGAAATAAAAAACGAATCCCAAAATCTCTTTCTTCAAATCAAACTCAGCAGTGGGGAGGAGGTTAAGATTATTAAGTCTATACTAGGGTTATGCAGAAAAATAGGATATTATTGAAATAACATCGAGACAAGTTTCCAAAATAAATTATCTAGTGATTAAAAAAAAAGTAAATAGAGGGTGAGTTAAGAAAAAGATGATACTAAAAAGATCAAACAAAAAATTATTAAGTAGTATGTATAACAAAAGAGTGGAAATTGGAATTATACTCAAGGTAAAAGGAGGGGAAGGAGAAGCTTCTTGTGTGTACATAAATCAAGGTTTTCCATCCGGATCGCTAAAGTCTCCGTAATGCATAGTATACTGGAGTTTACCGTTTTCGGGTTACTTCTTCTGACCTTGTAGATAACTTTGAATGAATTCCCCTTACACATTAAGTGACCAATGTCGAATATATGTTCATTCATAACTCTCTTTATTGGTTCACTGTCACTTTTTCGTAGCCAAGCGGGATAATATTCTTTGACTCTTTTAGATGAAACACGCATCGAACGACCCATATATCTCGCTTTACATGAGCAAGCAAAATGTTAAATACACATTGAAGTGATCAAAAGAGGTAGTTTATCTTTAGAACGGTTGAAGAACAGTGGGCAACATGAGAATACCAGTTGTAAGGTAACAGCTAAGAATATTCTTTTTGGAGAGTTAGATATGCTCTTCTTTAGGATATCGATCAGATGGTCGTCTTTGAAAGCACCATTCATTTTTAACATTTTCTGAACAGAGATAGGGTGTTCTTTTTTGATATTGGGCTTTATGTGTTTATCTATGAAGCGTGACGAGGTAGAGGGAGCCACTTTCAAATGGTCTTCACCAAGGTCATTTTTTCTTCTACTGATTCAGGGCTGCAGATTCTTAGGGCTCTAATCGCAAGAAATATTAACAAGTTCCGCTTTCGAGTGATGGGTACTCAACTGCAGAAGTCTATCGACTAGCGGTTCCACTTAGGCTTTCTATTAGTCATTTGTTCAAAGTCCCGTTGGTCTTCTCTGTTAGTCGAACGTCCAGAAGAGATATTGCCTGACCAGTTTCTACTTCAACTGTAGATTTGATAACTGGATGGCAGCTATAAAAAACCTGAAGGACATTATTTAGATTACATTTGTTATCACAAATGATAAAGTGTCATCAAGGAATAGAAAAAAAAGCTATCGATAGTCGATTTCAGTGGACCATTTCCCAAACTTGTCACTTCATCTCAACTGATTGTACGTTCCATCTATACTCTGAATGATGATAGTAGTTGCCCCCCACACTGTGAATATTCAGCATCTGGAAAGCATAGATTCTCTTTTTATAAAATATGAGGATCATTAAAACACGATTTATTCTGAAGAACACTAAACGCACACCCATCAAACACCCAACCGAGGACCGCACACACAACTCTCACATTAAGAGACGAGCCACTGGGGTGGAATGCAATAGCCTAAGATTCACAGCGCAACGGCCAGTCTATGTTACCAACACGTATTTGTCCTTACACCCAACCTCTCACTGGAAATCCGGGCAACTCTGTCCTGTAGTCAGTCACTGGGTAAGCATCTAATTATATTCAAGATTTAGTTAGATCACGGATTATTGTTACTTAGACAACCACTGAAAATCACAAAGGAGTGCTGGAAAGATGCTTCACCCTAGTTTATGACTCTTCAGTGGTACGCATCCAAGGACCTTCAGATTATAAAGTGAACCAGTTGACTACTTGGTCAGTGAGATGGAATCCAATGGCTTGTTCATCAGCCCTAACTTCCCTCAATTCAAGATTTATAGTGCTGCCACCCATCGGTCGGTGTGATCTCGGTGAGAGTTATTGTCCTCACGCCAGAGACCCCTGATAAAGGCTCCAATAGAACTTCAGACAACTTCACTCTTCAGTCAATGAATTACTGATAAGTAGTGAAATTAATTCTTATTGAACAATCAACAACCATAAAACAAAAACAAAACAATCAGTGTAATAATCAAAGAAAAAGTTTATTGACCCATTTGTATTGTGAAAGGGTACGAATGATTTCATTTTCATCACTCACAGGTTGTATGCACACACACATACACACACACAAACTAATCCTATGTACACACGGATACGGATATACACACAGAGAGATTACAGAAGAAAGAAAAGTGGATCGATTTAAAATAATTATAATAATAATAATAATATATGGAGCCATGCATTCATAGCAGGTTTTGTAGTTATATTTATAAGAGTACTATATAATATTATATCTGACCGTCAGGAAAAAACGAATTCTTCACGCAAAACAGTGGTACAAGACTATATTGTGAATGAATTCTAAATAAATAAATAAAAATTGTAATTTTTTGGAGAAAATAAAAAAATAATAATGGTTAGTATTAATAAAGAACAATCAGTATCGTGCTATACTCAAGATTTATATATATATATCTGGCTGACTTGAAGAAGTGGCAGTATATGGATATAATGAAATTAAGCAATCATAGGGGAACAGGTGCGCGCTTTTGTGTATGTGTGTGAAAGGAGAACAACCATTTGAGTGATGAGTGAGTCAATCAATGCATGGATGACTGAAAAATCTAAAGAAAAAACAAAATTCTTTTTAAAAAAAATCAAAGCCTGTCCAAGTAGTAAGTATCTCTATGACTACAATTCACATTCATCAAAATACTTAAATCCCTGACTGTAAACAGTGAAAAACTGAAAAAGAGGGTGGGGGTATTTCTTATATCATTGTGATTAGTATTTAAGAAATTGAGATGTACAGACGCATACCACGACCACACAGAGAAAATTTGGATGTAAGGAGGGAAAGGAAGAAGCAACTCTATTTATTCAGTGAACAAATCAAATATCAACGAGTAGTAGTCACACAGAGTAGTGGTCCAGTAGTAATAATAATCATAATCAATCACAAGATAGAATATGTTCTATGCTCTATTTTGCTTTTTGGAAATTTGATGAATACACTTTAATTTTGTAGACAAGTAGAAAATCGAAATGGTGTATACAGCCCAATGACGAATAACAAGTCTTAAAAAGGAAAGCAGTTCATCACATAAAAATAATAAGAATAATCGAAAGTAGTCACACCTACAGGGCATACACATACACACTCATCATACTAATAATGATGATGGTGCGTAAATGAAATGGGGAAATAAATGAGAAAACAAAAACAGAAAGTTTTGAAAAGAAAAATTTATTTCTAGACACAAATATATTTATGAATATATATATTTGTTTTTATAATATAAGAAATTAAAATGCTATCATCTATAAGTATATATATATATATATATATATATATAATATCTAAAGTCGGAAGAGGAAGAAGTTAAAGAAAGAACGTTGTGAATGCCTATTGACACAAACTCACATACGCACAAATATCTAGTAGTAATAACAATAGAAAAATATGTAATGCACTATTTCAAAAGGGTTGTTGTCTAGTGTAGTGTGCGCAAGAAAAGAAATATTGTTGTTGCAGTATTATTATTATTACTATTTATTGTCTGATTCACATATGCTTGTTCTTATTCAATAAGCGAATTAGTCAGGAAACTTTGTACTAAACACAAAAACAAGTTATCTGTGTTAATATACAACATGGATAAATATGCATACTAGATGGTTCAGAGGTCAGCATCGTCAATTGGGGTTAGTGTCTTCCAGGTGTGTGTGTGATAGTGTTGGCATTTCAAATTATCAAGAAGTTAACAAAATACCAGGGGATTAACTTTGTACATGAAGAGAGAGAATAATTATGATAATAATAATTAAGAGTAGGTCAGTTGTCAATACAGAGAGGGACACAGCAGCTTGAGGAATTCACGTAACAATGTACACCTATTTAACAGATCATATATATAACACACCGATACACACACAAGGAGAAAAAGAAAAGGTGACTGACATGATATACAAATAAAGTCATATAGAAAACAACACAAAAAGAAGGCTAGATCAAAAAGACACTACAGAATTCATTTATGCATCTTTTTTCCCTTTTAGCCTAGTTGTTGTATTAAATTAAAAATCCATTGTGTGAAAATAAGAAAGACTCTTGGCATATAATATATATATATATATATATATATATATATATATATATAAGGATTGTCCTGGTAGACAAAAAGAATAGATACTCTTTTGTTGTGAGAGTAGAACAAGAGTAGGCGGCGAGGTGGCGGGGAAAAATCAAGGTAGTCAACTAGCACTTCGTTTGTGTGTGTGTTTACATGTTTTAGCAGATCTTAGAAAAAAGATCGTTTCAATTTTCAAGAACAAAGAAGAAAAAGGAGGAAGACATACGTGAAATACACACACCATATGGAAGAGGATGATGGAGCATAGCTTCTGCCTCTCTGTGTGTGTGTAACAGGTGTTATCTATAAATGAAACAAGGTGAATTTGGCACAATAATAGGCATATATGTATAATTGTTTGGCATCAAACATGCATATGGGGATTAATATGTGTATGTACAATTTTAAATTCACGAGTCAACCTCCGCCCCATGTATACACGTTTGTTTTCAACTGAAATAAAACAATAATACAAAACACTATATAAATGCTGGAAATCTGAATCACACTCACAGACACAGCACAAATAACGGTCACACACACACACAGATGGATGGTCCGCAAGACATCCTTACAACTTTGGATGAGAATATCATGTATCATTCAAGGTGTAGTTGGATTAGTTAACTGTTGTCTTTGTTGGTGGTGGTGTTGCTGATGATTTGACCATGGCAGTCGATTTCTGTCCGATAAATCTGAAGACTGCAGCGTTTTTGGTAAAAAGTCATCATTTGAGGTAAATTTTAATTTCTGAAGAAAATCAATTGGTAACTTTTCATAACTATTATTACTATTATAATTTTCGTCCAATCGCGAATCTGTTCGTAGCATCGATAGTCTAGAATGTATACTACTTGGAACTTCTGATGGTGTTCGATAACGTCTTCGACGTGCCATTGCTGCACTATTTGTGCACAGTGCTGGATTTGTTGATGGTCGTGGAACAAATACAATTAATGGCGAAGAAGAACTAGTATTGTTATTATTGAATGTACCAGGTGAATCTTTAGAAACATTTTTATTATTACTATTATTATTTGACACACCATTACCACCATTATTGGATTGTATAATATTATAGGATGTAGTAGATGAATTAGAACTGGACACTTCGTCATGATCGGCATCATAATGATCATCGATAGAGGATAATTCATCAGTAGGTTTATGAATTCTATTGGTTTGTTTCTGTTCCAATCTAGGATGAATAATAATCTCCTTACATTTCTTATTTTTCTTTTTATCATTACTAATAGAAATACACGGATAGTTCTCGATTCCACTACTACCATGAATCGGTAAATGACGTGACAATAATGACTCCTTTGAATAATTATTATTACTCGTGGCATGGCATACATGATTACCATTCAGAATTATTGGCTGTTTTTCATCCGAATCAATATCACTAGATGATTCATCATTATCACATGGTGATGGTTGTGATACCGGTGCCTGTGCTGATCGGGTTGACTGCTGAAGTTGGGGTGGTGGTGGTTGTGTACATGATGAATTAGGTAATAGAGTATGAATAAATGTACGCCGAAATCGACGATTACTTATCATATTCCCATTTAAATCACTAGATGGACGTGGTTCAAAGACACAATCATCATACGACAGATTATGATTAATACTGTTATTGTTCTCTTGAAGTTCAGTTAGACCACGATTAATCCAATAACTACGGGATCGATTGTAACCTCCGCCAACACTGCCATTCATTATCGATTGTCCAATATTATTTATATTGCGTGATTTAGTGCTACCATTATTACTTCCAACCGCACTACTACTACTACTATTACAATTACCATTTCCATTACTTCGAATATGGCTATTACTATTACTCCATGTATTACGACTACGATTAGTATTATATAAACGATGACCATTGATTTGATGATTTGCAAGATTCTGTTGACCGCTACCACCACTACCAACACCAGAAGCACCCGTATTATTTACACCACTGTTAAGTCGATTTGTACTTGTCACAGAAGTAGAATTTGATAAACGATTAGACAGTAGAGTTTTTTGTTGATTTGACGATAGAAGTTTACTTTCATGATTACCATTTATATTGTCATCACATATATTTTGTGATTGACGTAAGGAATTAGTATCGGATGAATTGATTTTATTGTCTGCATATGCACCATTAACACTTGGACTACGTGTATGCTGTTGTTGCCATGATGATGTTGTTAAATGTGGTCGTTGACGTGGTATAGGGACTGGTTTACATCCACCATTGACTAGAGATCGTGGAAGTAAGCTTGGACTATCATCACCATCGTCATCGAAATCCACTACTTTTGAAGAGTGCTTTTCATCATTGTGACTACTCGTCATCATCATCGTCATATTGTCTACAGAGAATCGTCTCAATCCTTCAGTAGCTGGTCGTTGATAAAACGGTTCATCTAGACTAGATTTTGTCAATTTTGTACGACGTCCAGATGATATTGATGGCGTCATAGTAAGACGACCGGGTAACTTTGATGATTTTAGATTTGACTTTCTCAGGTTACTTGTTGATAAGGATTTCCCATTATTCATTACAGCCTTCCCACCATTGGTATTCAAAGAATTACTGACAATGATTACATCTGCATTGTTCGTTAAAGATTTATTATTAATATGTGAATTTGTCGTAGTTGTAGTTGTTGTAACGGTGACATGATTCGATGAAACATTCTGGAGAGGTTTGACTTCTGAATCACCAATATCTGAATTACTATCCTGATGCTGACTAGAGACGATAGGATTAGTATTTGCGGCAGCAGTAAGAGCACCGGCAGCAGATGGACTTGTAGAACATTTGACTTCATTATTTTCAACCGATTTCTTATCCATCAACAATTCATTCGGTGATTCAATATTCGATGAATCCAATGGTAAATGTTGTTCAACATTCCCTGTTTCACCTAAACCTCCTTCACCACCACAACCCCCAGTGTTGACATCTCCGTCAATATCAACTAAATCTTGACTAGACAAACCTAAACCAGCTAACTGAGTCATTGAACCGGCTGCATAACTATTCAGACGATTTAAACGAGACACTGAACCAGATGTAAAACGTCCACCAATTGTACTAATTGCTATAGCATTAGTCATTTGAGCTATACTTGCTTGACTTTGATCTACAGGACAACCACAATTCCCAGTTAGAATGCTTATATCATTGCCACCTCCGATTGAACTATGACCTCCTCCACCTCTAGGTGAAGCTGCATAAGAACGTGTATTTGAAGAAATTTGCTGTGTTGGTGCAACAACGGAAGCACTATTCTGTGTGTCTAAAATCACACCACCACTAGAATGTTGATCACGATGACTTTGTCTAATAGGCGTTAGAATAGGCAGACGCGATGGTCTATGCTCAGTAGAATTATCATTTTTGCGTTGATTCCCAGTGTAATGTTGTACAGAATCGTGTAAATTCTCACCATTGACTTTTGATACAGAATTATGATGAGGATGGTGATGAGACATACCAGCTTCGGTTACACTCTTATTATTATTGACTGCAACAGATGATCCATTATAACGTTTTGATGAAGGACGATGATTTACACCGGCAACAGATGAACCTGTTGTAGAATTTACACGTCTACTACTGCGCTTTAATTCGTCAATATTATGACCAGTTGACGAATAACCAGGTACCTTATGAGTTAAACGTGTAGCACCATCAGTATCCTGTGTCCCCTTATTAGCACAGTCTATACAATCTTCAACAGTGGCAGCTGTAACCAGTTTACCAGCGTCATGATTACGAAATTCACCAACCGCTCCAGGTGTAGTTGCAGGTGGGAGTGGAGAATGACGTTTATCATTATGACCTAGGCTTTCTCCACCAGCGATGAAATCAGTTGACATAGTTTTTCCATTGACAACTGGAGGAATACCATCTTGTAAAGACTCATTCATACTACTCGCTAAATTACCTCCAACAACACTAACACCGGTACCCAAGCCTACAGTGTCTACACCACGTTGAATCTGACCTAGAGTGCCATTACGATGATGTTGACGATGACTTGAGATAAGTTGTTGTGTTGCATGAGTTTTTCTATCAGCAAAACCTGTATGTTGAGCATTGCCAGCTGTCGCAGAGCCTGTGTATCCTACACCCATATGACGACTACCTTGTTGATCGTTTAGTCCAGGTCCAGGAGTTGATGGTGCAGCAGTTGAATTAGGCTGTTGACCACCTTCTTCTATGGTTAATGGTTGTTCCCAATCAAACGGATCAGATTCATGAACATCTCGACGAGTCATAGCTTGTTTTATAAGACCACGTAGCATGGCATAATCTGGTCGATCTGGATATGTACATGCTTCAATATGTTCGAGGAATGTACGATATTCACTTGGAAGACAACGTGTTAATGTGACATGATTGAAATTGTTTTTAATCTGACCAACCTAAAGTGATGTGTGATGGAAGAAAAAATAACTAAAAATTCTAAGAAAAATAATGATATATGATTTTTTAAAACAAACAGAAAATAGTCTATGCTACTGACTTTATGGAATAGCATGAAAAATAAATGAAATGTTACTTAACAACCACTTGGAATTTCATGCCATGCAGTTGGCAATAAGCCACACCTATTATGTGATGACTAGAGATACTGCCTGGCTGTAGAGTTCGAACCCGTGACCCTATTGGTTGGGAGGCGAACACCTAAAACCAATGAGCCACAGGTCTACTTTACTGGACACTTAATCCAAAATCTAAAAGAGTTGTTTAACAGAAACAGTACCACTGGTTAGTTTCTCGAATGATGCATGCAAATCAGACTATTTGATACAGTAGTTAGTAATGTTTTCCATTTGTAGTGATATTGTTCAAACAACTTCCCTACAGGCGTTCAATTTACACTGAAATGCATCAGCTGAACAATGCTGATCATATGTCGATACATTAATTATACATGTAACAGAAAAAGGATATATTGTTATTTAGGCTATTATACCCTAGAATAATGTGTAAGTTAAGTGTAGGTAATTGACGCACACACACACGCAATGTACACCAGTGGATGTACAGATCAATATGTAATAATAAATAATACACCTTAGTCGAACTTATACAGATATTCTTATGTAGTAATTAATGAATGAAGCATATTCTGTGTGTAGACTTAAGACAGAATAACCAGTCAAACAGGGAACAGTAGGTAGGATAGATTTCCAATCCCACGCAACACATTATGACTTAACGTCCAATTAGTATCACCCTCTTGGGTTTCGAGCGGAACACAGAACTTTAGCGGCACACTTCACTCTGCTCTTTGCAATCTTCTAGGCTGACACTACACAACTGACCACTAGCTTTCATCCCCTTCTCTTTATATAATCTCCTCTATTCTACAGCTAATACAATACTACAGGCCCAATGCAACACATGTAAACTGTGTTTTACTCCCTCAACTGTTGTTTGATATCAGTTCCCGGAGTAGGTGTTTTCGATGTTCGAGGCTATAAGGTAACCACGCCCACTGTGTGAAGGCTAACGATACTATCCAGTTGCCAAGGCTGAAGTAGATGGAGAGGGATTCAAGCCGGTATATACAAAGTTAAATAAACAAACCAGCAGATCAAAAGAAATAGATTACTGAAACCAACTTTTAGTGATTACACACATGACTACTACTAATAAATGAACAGTGGCTTCTGTTTGACGTACAAACGATTATACACTCACACACACACACACACATGTGAATGAATATCGATTTATTTCTCCATGTGATAAAGATTGGTCAAGTAGTATGCAAAAAATAACTCAACATAAAAATACAAAATATTATTTAATTCCTGCGAGAAAGAGAGAAAATATAACGGTTGGCTGACCTGCTCTTTATCTTTAATTCTACGCCATGGTAATTGACCTGATGCAAATTCAACAAGCATATAAAACATTGACCATAAGTCATCATGTCGACCCATCTCACGATTCATATGAGCATTACGTGATGCATAGCGTACTGTCCCACGGAATCCAGCCACTGGACGTGCAGGTCGTACATCACCTTTAGGCGTTGTATACTGACGTGCTAATCCAAAATCTAGCATATATATTGTACGACAATTTGTCGGCAGTCTACCCACAGCAAAATTCGATGGTTTAATATCACGATGTAGAAATCCAGCCTCGTGAATAGCTTCAATAGCGTTTAAAATTTGTAAACTTAAACGTATTGTTGTAGAGGTAGAGAACAGACCACGTGACATACTACGTCGTAAATCTGCTAAATTTCGACCCTGAAAAAAATATAACAGTAAATGAGGCGTAATACATTTGATATTATTTAATTTTATATATATATATATATATATATATATATATATATATATATTCGTATAACCATTCCAAGTTCAATAGCCTGCCTTAAGCCCCGAAAGACTACGAAGGTTGGACATGGAGTTAGCTACCCTATCCCAAAAAATTAATCCAATCTCTACGGAAACTTTAAAGCACAGAAAAAAAATATGAAAACAAATTTATTCGCAGCTGAGATCAGAGAGACGAAATGATGCCGGCTGGTGAAAGCCTTCCGCAAGGCAGCCGACTCGTAACTTTTTTTCTATGAAAGCAAAACTAAGCTTAGGGACACTTGTCGCCTGCACACTGTTTGAGACTGGCTAGCAAGGATGCTCAAATCGCAAAGAAATGAGAGAATATGATATATAAGCGCTCACCTTCGGTGACAACAGGTGAAATGGAAGTGAACTCTCAAAATTGTTAACTGGAGGTTCAACAATCTATTCCAGTCACCCAGATGGCAAGACAAGATTTAACTAAAAGTTGGGAGGGTTACAACGAAGAACCTACTGCCCAATTACTTGTAGGAAATAGAGATGGATTGGAAATACTCTGAAGAGACATTCAAGTGACATCATGAGCCAAGTTCTCGAGTGGAACCTAAAAAGGGAACGACGAGTTGGGCGTGGGTTCGATTATGCTATGCAGGAGACCGACCGTACAAGGAAATGAAGGCGTATGGGTAATTGTGCAGCCAGCTCGAAAGGGCTGCAGAAGATGGTGCGAAATGGTGATGTGCTACACTACTTCACGAGTCATACTTCTAGCTACATCAAATATTAATGCTACTAATTAGCTACTCAGACTAAAGTAGATAAAAACGGATTTAAGCTCATAAGAGAATGAAAATTGGATAAAGGAATTTATTAGAACTATGTGTTTTCCTGTCTTACATCACCGCATATTGCACTGATTACCTTCACAGTTAACATGTCTTTGTCTCCCCACTCGAAATACTCCACAAGTCTGTACCCCATAACTCTAAAAACAACTATCTTGCAGCCCTGAGACGGGAGAGAGATTCAACAATCTTTCTTGAGTTCTAATGACGTCTCTGGACAATTACTCCTTGGATTTAAATCCAGCTTAACTTTGATAGCATTATCAGATTTCATGTAAAAAGCGTAGCTCATAGCGTGGTACATGGGGAATTTGTGCCAGGCAACTGAGTTCTGAATAATTGAGTGGAGCTGTGGCTCATTGGTCTAGGTGCTCGACTTCCAAACAGTAGGTGGTCACTGGTTCAAACCCCCTCCACTTACTGATGTTTGGACAACCAGGTAGTACCACTAGCCCTCACACAATATGTGTAGCTGCATGGAATTGGAACTGCTTGTTGGGTAATATTCAATTTCAATTAACTGATAATCTACAATATATTAATCATGAAGTGACTATTTTAGCCGTTGAGAAAAATAGTGGGGAAAAGAAATGCAGTGAAACTGACATTGTATGATGACGTACGGGAGAGAGAATAATTAAATGAAAACAAGCAAGGAACTTTGGCGCATCGATAACGGCAGTGAATGAATACATCTACGCTATTGCCAAGAATTTTGATACATGACTGTTAGCATTCCAGGAACCCCAGCCAGACAGTTTACACCTCCTTAGTTAGTTCAAATCAACCATTTAAAAGGTTTAATGAACTCCTGTCATGTTTTCCACAAATCAAGTAAGACATAATATGTAGGTACCCGAAGGAATGACAATAAGTGGTATCGAAAGTAATAGAAACACTTTAGAAAAGATGGAAATTAGGACAGAGCAGATTGCAAAAAAATTCCGTAATGAAGATAGAATATGAGTGCATTTATACCACTATCAATGATTCTAAACCATAAGAGATATCATCTCCAACAGTCGATTTCGGCCGCCTAACAGACACTAAACGCACAAATCAACAATTTTCTACATAACCAACTTGGAGTACGCAAAATTCGCCTGATAGCATATATCTGTGTAGATAGTTTGAAATACTGAAGTTATACAACTAGTACGTCGGGTGAATCAGTAATATTATGAAAAGCTAATTGAATAAGGACAAATGCTTCCTGACTGAGTTTTAACGTAGAACTTTGTATAGAAGTTGTACCACTTGAAGTCATCACACTCCATACAGCACACAAAGGTAGAGAAAAGAGAAAAATCCAAAAGAGCAATAATTAGCAGAAATGTATTGGAGAAAGCATAAGAACATGCAGACACATGAGGATTTAATGTACCTGGTAGTGAATGCATCTGACACTGAGACAGATTCCGAGTAAAACCACCAATAGTCTCCTCAGTACTTTAACTAGGTAATCTTTAACTTCCTAGGTGGCTCAAATCAACAGGCAAATATTTCATGGAATAACGCTAGATTTTGGTTTGACCACCCTAACTCTTCTCCAATCTAATCCTGTCAGCTAGAATTCCTCGACGAGAATCGATGTATCTCCACAACCTAATCGAATGATCTCCCTTCTCTACCTAACACTATACACCTGACATCAATGTTAATCACCATGTTAGGCCACTTAACAGTGGAGATAGGACGTAAACATCCGTGGTCAAGGACAACTAGCCTTTCGCGAATTCAATTAATCCAATTAACGGAAATTATAAAGCACTTTGATAGTTACCTTCTGTAATTACTTTTATCTTGCCGTATAACTCTTTTCACTTATCATAAATCACTGATTATTCAAAATACAAGTGCATTGAATGATTCATAATGAATACCATGGAAACGTCTATCTATCTTATGATACATATTTAACAGTTGTACAAGTTCTAATATTTCTCTAGTCTATAATGCTAAGAAAAAGGAGTGGGCATAACTGATCGGATTCCCTTTCAGTAGCTAAATGGTTTACGAGCTCGCATTGATAACCTGAAGGTTCGTGGGTGCTTCCAAAAAAAACGAAACTCACTGATGGTTTTCAATGGTTCACTAACTGAAGTCAGTTCATATCGGTATTTAAATCAACCAAATCCCTGGAAACGAACACAGGAAAGTGATTAGTTTTCTTTAGACAATTTTCGACGGAGTTCAACCTAGTCGGTACAGTAAGTGTAGTTCATTTGTTTAAGATACGAACTGGTGATATTTGAAACGATGTGTGCTGAGATTGAGTTTCTGCAGAAATACAATACCAAAACAAGAGGAAAACGCGCTTCCTGAATTCTACTATTGGTCATTAACAATCCGAATGAAGCATTATTAAATGACAATTATGCAAATCCCCCAGTTACTGTCTCTTTTTCTCTACCTTAAAAGTTAAGTGTTAATTGTGTGAATTATTAAACCATATCATTACTTCTGCTAATCGAGGAATAAACTATCATCAATCACATGACATATTACCTAGAGATGCGGCTCACTGGCTCAAGCACAGCTTTTAACCAATGGGCTACAGGTTCGAGTCCCTCTCCATCTGCTTTAGCCTAAGCAACTTGGTAGCTTGATTAGCCCTCACATAATAGCTATGGCTCATAGTCTGCAATATGAAGTATCTGTTCCTCGATCGGAGTTCAAACAAGTAAAACACCACATATTAGCCTAGTGAAATTGGAGTATCTTTCAAAACTAGTAGGGTTTAACAGGAAAACTATCAGTAACCATAAATAGTGACTAAAATTTCACTGTACAGTCAACAAATGATGATAATCAAGTACTGAAATCCCGATTTCTGAGGCCCCGATCGTACGCAGAGCATTATCACCGGTTATGGATAACAGTGTAAGATAAATGTAGAGAGCAGACAAAAATCTTTTGAAGCCTAATCCTTTCAAATTGATTCCCCCATCCCATTGTCGTAATAATGAAAAGGTAGCATTACTAGTAGTCTGATATGGCATCTTATGGATGTCACATAAATTTTTCCGGTAGGACAAGTTTACACTCTAAACGATACAAAAGAACTATAATGAGCAAATACGTGCTTGAGAAAGCATAATATGGAAAAACATGAAGGCTTAAGTGGATATGGAAGATCACAATAAGAACGAGTTTGGTACACAGCAACAATTGTGAAGTACTTTGTAGACTGATGCCAGATTTTGACTCTTTTCCAACCTAATCCTAACTTCTGTCAATTCACGATATGCTACACTGATGAAGAATCCTAAAGTAGGACGAAACAACTGTCCAGTGTTCTCAGGTTGCTAATAATTTTTTAAATCACATTAGTTTGTCACGAATTCTACACTGAAATTGATCCAAAATCCCAACTACAAAAAATCTATGAAAATCTGAAATAACAAAAACACATTCACAAGCGTAATAACACCGTGAGATCTAAGAATCCGTACTAAAAAGCCGGTTTGCATGCAGTGAGTAAAGTCTAACTTATTATCACCATGAGATACAATGATTTTTTCAATAAAGTACTTTAGAAAACAGGCAATCATGTGATTATATTATTTCGGATATAACTGTGGTTGGAAAAGTAGTATATATATATATATATATATATATATATATATATATATATATATTATGTGTACAATCAAAATGGTATCACAGATACATCATAAACGGACATGATCATGTGATTAAGTAGTATTACCAGTGGAAGGAAAGAACTATTTTCGTGAGAATAATAAATAAATAAATAAAATTACAGTGAAAAATTAACACACACATACACTGATCCAATTCAACAGAGATAGTGGTATTTTGTGTTTATTTGATTACGACAACAACAAAAAGAAAGAGTATAGTGCATTATTAGCTAAGATGTAACCGATTGTATAAAACTCTCATACAAAAATAACAACAATCAAAACTACAAACAGAGTTTTGAATAGCAAATACGCTAACTAGTAAGTACTTCAGTGAAGTAAATTGCATGGAATATTACAGAAATCTGAGCTGTATCAAGCACATACACACACAATGAGATTACTATGAAAAAACAGTAACTGAAGTAATCAATAAAAGTAATTAATAGATGAATATACAAATTAACTAAAGTTTGCATTGGTGCTAAAATAAGCTAAGCGACAAAATGACCGTAAAGAATTGTGTTTTTGTATCAAATGCTTGAAATCAACTGGTATAAGGTCCTGTACGCTAACTACATGCAGAGTATGAGAGCCTGTGCTGCTTATCATATCTAGGCCGTGCAATACTACAGCTGATAGGAGCAAGATTAAATTATAGCAAACCAAGAGAAGATGACCAACTGAAGGTTATTGAATGGCTTAGCAGAAATAATCACAACACTATATCATTCTCCTGATTTTATTGTTCTGTTGGACGGGAGATGCACACTAATGATGCTGTCTGTCTGTCTAAACCTTAGCAAGTGCAATGGCACTGAAACGCATAAACTCATCGATTGGTAGTCGAGTGCCTACACCCACAGAGAACAGAAATGACACTACAAGACTACTCATACTGCGACTAACCCACACACATATACACTTTGAAGAATAAATAGGATAACTCATTCCTTCAAGTTTCGAGTGGATCACATACGTCGTACTCGAAAGAACTTATCTCTATACACTCGAGTAACCAAATCAATACACAGTGCCATTTTACCTCATCTAGTGGATAGTAAACACCACGTCAAAATAGACAAGTCATTTACGGTTGTGTCAAGTATACAATTACACCACCAAGAGATTAATAAGAATAAACCTGACCTATGTGTGAGAAAAAGCACATTAATCCTCATAGTTTACCCTGGCCCATTGTAAGTTTATTAAGGAAGTAAACATCTCATATTTTCATGTCTTATTATGCCTTCCTTATTGTTGATTATAAAAGTTTTTATTTCCCAATAAATGAAAAACAAAACGATGTTGCTTTTAATTCACAGTAGTATTATCATTATTCTTGGAAAATTCCCATTGGGGCATATAGAAAATCAAAACAAGTGATTCAGCGAAGAGACTCTTTTCAATTATGATTTGTCACCCATTGGGATTTACACTAAGCTGATCTTGTCTCCACTATTTAATTACATTTCACCAATTAACCTCTCTATTTTATCATTACATTTTTTTATTTGTCAGGCCTCGAATTTACATTCAATGTGACTCATTTGTTTGTATCTGTATAGTATTCGTATTTATCTGAAGCCACTGAATACAACACCGTGAAACTTATATTTTGTTGATTATAAATACATTAGTATGTCACATAATTCGCCATTCACATTTTATACGTTCTGAGTGACTGCACATTTTACATGCACTTAATAGACAATGTTAACTAACGGACTATTATTCTATCTAATACTTGTATCCCACTAAAGTTTCTCATATAATTTTCATTTGTCTTCACTGGCTACTTTTATTCTAATATTCATGGATTTTTAACTGTAAAGCCTGAAGAAGAAACTATGGGAAAAAATTATTCGTTTGAAAACTTTCTTGTTCTGATCATACTACTGGGATATTTAAATTACTGGATCATATAGCTTTGAGCTTCAGCTGAGTTGTTTTTGCAACGTGAGGTTGTGTCCTTCACCCCCAACCTTCCCTCTTGCCTGGGCTTACACTACCACCTAGTAAAATAGGCGAGGACTAGGAATATGTCCGCCGACCAGGAAGTGAACCCGGACCTCCATCACGTAGCTGACTAGCATTCAACCATTGAACCAACAATGAAAATAGGCAGCTAGTGACGCTTAAAAGATCACATTTCAAATGTTACTATATCATACAATGTTCGGCCAAAAAGACCTGATCATCTTTCTCCCTTATATATCAAATTCTTCAAGCATCAGTCACTGTCAATGGGTAGGGTAGGGTTCAAAAGATTGTACAGTGGACAGCGCTTTAAAACGTATTATTCCTTTGGCATAATGATTGCTATAAATTTATTTTTCTTCTTACTTCACTCCCATTGGAACAAGCATTAGTATGATTGCACTGTTTTTTTCTGTTCACTAATAGAATGTCATCATATATTACTGATATAAATAAATGCATAATCTTAACTGCCACTGTGATGTACCTTGAAAAAAAATATATGTATTTCTATGCATATACTATCTCCCGCCAAAATAATAACAGTGTACACTCCTAACTACATATATGAAAATTGTATGCTTTTAAAACACAGCATGTGGTAATTTCACCTATGTTATGTCTTTGATAAATTTATGATAATTAGTACAAAATAAAGATGATTATAATGATGACAAATAAAAACAACCTAACTCCATTATGGATAATATTTTATTTTGATAAATCACACAGTGTTGTACAGTAATATTAACTGATGACGTTTCGAGCATAAACTATTGCTCATAATCATGATACGATATGATATGATAATGAGTAATAGTTTATGCTCGAAACGTCATCAGTTAATATTACTGTACAACACTGTGTGATTCATCAAAATAAAATCGTATCCATAATGGAGTTATGCTCTACCACAGTGCCCAAGTTTTATACTCATATCAAAAACAACCTAATCTAGGTAGTAGGCTGTAATAGATATGTGGCTCATTGGCTTAAGTACTCGGTTTCCAGCTGACAGGTCACTGGTTCGAACCCCATTCCACCTATCACTTCAGCTTGAATAACTGGATAGTATCATTCATCAGCCCTCACAAGATAACAAGTATATCTGGTACATGTTCTCAGTAGGTGGATTCAAACAAAATACATTATTATTATTATTATTAAAACAAAAATTTCGAACACCATAGGCACCAAGAGATGCACCACACAAAATCGCATATACTTTTACAAGGGCTGGGATCCCGAATGGACACCCTGACCGAAGTAGATTATTGCCTTAAAGGGCTAATCTCCGAGTTTTTCACTTGAATTCTGATCCACAAAACAGTGGAGCAGAGTCAAGAGCCACGTTCCCATAGACCCTGGTAACAAAATTATGTTAATATACCATAAAGTTTAGAATTATGGTTTTCCAGATACCCTAAGGTAGGTCTGCATGCACCCCAGTGCGGTTACTAGACCCAGACATTCTTATTCGCCCTTTCGCTTTTGTGAGGAACAACCCCGCCGCTTGAAGGCAGCAAAATTATAATGTAATCTTCACTATACACTGAAAAAAACCAAAACACTGCATAAGCTGGAAAAAAATTTTTTTAATGGATATAGTCAATCATTTGGAATCAATCCAGTGATAACAACATAGTATGTTGTATTCTTTTATGTTGTTTAGTCTAGTGGGATCGAAAACTTATGAAAACATCAAAGCAGTACAAATGCAGCTACAATTGGCAACCGAAGTCATGTATCTATCTATTATATTTCCCTCTGTTACCACATAATCTATGGCGGCAACATAAGAACAAATGTTCAAATCTGAAAAACAACAACATACACTATATCTAGTATGCACATACAGTAGTACAAAAGGGCATTCACACTATACACCAGAAAAGGTGATGTGTTTTTAACTACTAAACAGACAGATCAATATTAAATATGGTGAAGAAGTGAATCAAAGGAAGTTGCCACACTTTGAAATAAGTACATACACACGCTTACACGTATACAGACGAGTTAACAGACATGGGATTTAATTAAAACAGGCAAACATAAATATGAATCGAAGACAATATATTTTAAAACTTTTTCATTCCTTTTCACTCTGAATGGGTACAAACTTTGAAGTGGATGGGTTGCTAGCCACGCGTCCAAAATACCTTCTTATCCCAAGTTAAGTACAGGCTGGTGAACTACGCGAGGTTTAGGACCACCTGCGTGGCAGACAAGTATTGAACTACCAAGGTACTACCAACGTACAATTCAATAAAAAAATCAAAGTTCAAAGGAATTATATTCACCAGACATGTACAGGAGGGAAGAATAGTTACATGGAGGAAAATGAGAACTTAATGGGTTTGCGCGATAACAAAGAGTGAATGCATCTGCTCCATTGAGGACCACTTTAAGTTATATCACTAATAGTCTCCAGACATTGGTTTTTAACATCTTGAGGACATCAACTTAGTAGTCCACACCTTCCTATGTGGCTCAAACCAAATGACGCCACGTTTTGGTTTGAACGCCACCAACTCCTTTCTAACTCAACATTGCTAGCCAACACATTGTTCGTGGCTACACAGCCTCATCTAGTGACTTATCCTCCTCATCTAACATTCTCCGCCTAAACTCAATATTACTAACCATATTATACTACTTAACACAGGGGACAGAAAGTAAACACCTCCAGTCAGAGACAGCTAGCCTTTTCATATCCTCCCACTTTCAGTGGACGCGTCTCACAGCCAAATTCAAATGCTACCTTCAAGTCAACAAATTTAGCGAGTGTTGGACGCCAGTAAGAATACCTGCGTTCCAGAATCTGTCGAAAGGCGAAGATACGTTTAATACACTCTTCTCCTGGCCCAAAACCTGTCTGGTTTTCTCGCGTTTGTTTCCCTCGAGTGCCACTTAATCCACACATGATTGTTCAGCTTAGAACTTTAGAAACCATATTAGTCAAACCAGCCCCTATGATTATCAGAAGTATATTTGTTTACCTTATTATAAACTAGGATGATGATTTACACCAGTCTGATGTAAATACCGCTGACCCCCAGATATTACTTAATACTTCAGGTAACCCAGACAACAGTTCGTCCTTAAACACTTCCGAAGCCGTTCATCAGTTTCTGCCGCTAAGCCTCACTTGGTATTAGAGAGGCAGTCTTTGAAACCTGAGGTTCCAGTCAGAGGGCCAATGTCGGTGAGTGTTAGATTCTAGCCCGACCGAAAGCTGCTACCTTGACGTGGTGGTCGGGCTTGAACACCGTAATGACCCAACAAGCTATACTGGCTGGAACTTATGTTCCTGCAGGTCCTACCATGCCAGAAAGGTTGTTTGGATAGCGGTTAGACTAAAAGCAGTTACCCAACCCAATCCTATGACTTCAAATAAATCACAAAATATCATGCCGGATCGGTCGGGGCCCGGATTAATAACGACCGCGCTTCCTGCTGCCGTGTCACAGGGTAGAAGTGATAAATACGCTACTGAGACACACCAAATAAAAAACAACAAACAAAAACAGGCCGTGTGTGACCGGCCTCAAGCAGCTGTCTCCTGGGCTCTGCGGTCACGCAACCAACTTCCACGGTGTGGGCAGCCGGGAAGTAACAATCGCCCTCACAACCCGAAGAGCACACGAAACCTCTCTATTCCTCACTCACCTTTGTCTTTATCTTCATCTCTATTATCTTACCTTCCTTCTACTAATGCAACTCCTCTACTTAATGGCTCTTCACTTCCTCTTCACTCTGTGTGCACTGAAAACGACGGAAGCCAAAAAGCCACCATCGATAGTCTCCTAAAGGCACGTCACCAATTTCATATAGGGGCATTTAATGTTAGGACACTTTGCCAAATAGGACAACAGGCATCACTAGCCAAGACTCTGGCATCCCAAGCCATTGATGTATGTTGTGTTTCAGAAACACGCATACAAGACCCAAGTGTGGTTATTCACCTAACCCCACCTGGCCAACAGGATGAATCTGCAAAATTCACCTTGAGGGTGTCAGGAGATGAGACGGCCAGCTCACGAGGATTAGCTGGTGTTGGGATAGCTTTGAGTACTAGGGCAGAAAAGACATTACTTGACTGGATCCCGGTAGATAGCCGAATGTGTGCTGTCCGTCTGAACGGATCAGTGAAAAGGAGAAAGGACTGCACTACTCGCCGATGCCTTTTCGTAATCTCCGCCTACGCCCCCACTGACTGCAGTTCGGATGAAACGAAGGATGAGTTCTACCAAAAGCTGTCTAGTTTGCTGCGAAAGGCTAAACGCTCAGATATAGTCGTTTTAGCTGGTGACTTTAATGCTCAAGTGGGAAAATTGTGTCAATCTGAGAAGAATGTCGGTGGCACATACGGAATCCCGTGCCAGCGAACCGACAACGGTGACCGTCTCCTACAGTTCTGTTCAGATAATCACTTGTTTCTTGTAAGCACTAACTTCAAACACAAGGAGAGACACTGTTTGACCTGGCGACCTCCATCATCAAACCAACGCTGGACACAAATAGACCACATAGCAATAAGCCATCGTTGGCGTGGGTCGGTAGGAGATTGTCGCTCCTTCTGGAACACGTGTGTAGATACCGATCACGCACTGGTCCGCGCTCGTGTGTGCTTACGACTGAACGGACGTAGGAAACAGCTGGCGGTAAACCCATCACGTCCCCAGCTCGATCTGGAAACTAAGTCCCTATTTGAGGAAGAACTAGCTAAACACATATCTGAGTTCGACAGCTGCGCTCACCCTGAAGAAGCCTGGAAGAATATTCAATCAGCCATAGATACAGCTGTAAAAGCTGTGAATAAGGTAAATCCAAAGGTGAGTAAAAACCATTGGATTTCGACTGCCTCATCCGAACTGATAGATGCTAGAAGACTTATTCCGGCGAGCTCCGAATTCAATGAGGAGCGAAAGCTGCACAGAAGGAAACTTACGAAAAGTCTCCGCAAGGACCGTGAACAGCGGTGGTTGACAAAGGCGAAAGAGATGGAAAAAGCATCGGCGATAGGCAACACTAGGCAACTCTTTAGACTCATCAGGGAAACGGGTGGGAGAAGGCAAATCATAAGTGAGACTATTTCTGAGAAAAATGGCTCCTTAATTAGCTCTCAGGATAGACGCCTCGAACGCTGGAAAGAACACTTCGAGGAACAGTTTAACTTGCCTACAGCCACACTGAGCCTCCCCGCCATCCAGCACACACCCGAATGGGACATAGACACTGGCCCGCCATCTGTAAGTGAGGTCACCAAAGCAGTCTGTAATTTGAAATGAGGCAAAGCGGCAGGACCCGACGGAATTATTCCGGAGGTATTTAAATATGGGGGTGACATACTAGTATATAGTTTAACTAAGGTACTAGGTAACGTCTGGGAATCAGAGACGGTTCCATCAGACTGGGATAAGTCACTTATTATAACGATTTTCAAGAAGGGAGACAAGTCGTCATGTGATAATCATAGGGGGATCAGCTTAACGAACATAGTCTCTAAAATCCTAGGCTCAGTAATCATGAACAGACTAAGCCGAACTCAGGAGGAACAAACGAGGGGAAATCAAGCGGGCTTTAGGCCAGGTAGAGGGTGCATAGATCATATCTTCACTCTCCGACAGATCCTAGAACATAGGCACACTTTTAGGCGTCCAACAATTGCCATATTTCTTGACTTGAAGGCGGCCTTCGACTCCGTGGATCGAGAGGTTCTATGGCAATGTTTGACTATGAAGGGAGTGCCAAGAAAGTACATTGCACTAATCAAGGCACTCTACTCAAACTCACGTAGCTGTGTAAGGGCTTATGGGGAATTGTCATCTGAATTGATAACAACTAGTGGTGTCCGTCAAGGATGTCCACTTTCCCCTTTTCTGTTTAACTTCATCATAGATATGCTGATGGAAGCATCCCTAACTGAACTTAATGACTTAGGAATCGACTTGTTACCAGGGAATAGTCTTATAGACTTAGAATACGCAGACGACATAGTCCTGTTAGGGGAGGACGCTGACAAAATGCAGTCTTCTGAACACCTTGAGCAGCAATCTTCGTATGTTTGGCATGCGATTCGCCCCTGTGAAATGTAAGATGCTGCTACAGGACTGGACTACGTCAACTCCTAGCTTAGTGATAGGGAGTGAAGTGATAGAACATGTTGACCACTTCACCTATTTGGGAAGTTGTATCAGTACCAACGGATTGATTGGTGACGAAATCACAGCACGGATCCAGAAAGCTCGGGCTGCTTTCGCTAACTTACACCGTCTCTGGCGTAGGCGTGACATCCGGCTGTCAACCAAGGGACGTGTATACTGCTCAGCAGTTCGCTCCGTCCTTCTCTATGGCGGTGAGACGTGGCCATTGAGAGCGGAAGACATGAAGAGATTGTCTGTTTTTGACCACAGATGTTTACGATCTCTTTCTCGCGTTAGGTGGTATAATAAAGTAAGTAATGTTGACGTTAGGCGTAGAGTGTTGGGCAAAGAGGGAAAATCACTCGAAGAGGCTATGAAGTTACATAGATTGAGATGGTTAGGCCACGTGCTGCGCATGCCTAACCATCGTCTCCCCCGACGGGCATTACTAGCTGATATAGGTGCAGGTTGGAAAAGAGTAAGTGGTGGCCAAACAAAAACATGGTATCAATCCATGAAATCCCTGACAGTTAAACTGAGTCAGGTAGGGAGATGCAGACTTCCGGGTTGGGGCCCTCGGGACTCTAAGAATCAATGGCTGGAGACAATAGGTGACATGGCTCAAAATCGTTGTCAATGGCGCAGATGTATTCAGTCTCTTTAGCCTTCATATTCCTTTCTACCATTACTCATTCTGTTTCACTCTTATACTTATCTAAATTCTATTGATTCTCTTCTCTCCTTTTCCTGTCTACCTTTGTGTGCTATTTGGAACGTGGCAACTCGAACTGGTGCACTTCGGTGCCAAGTTCTATGTTGAATCCAGCAGCAGCAGTTAGATTCTAGGCGAATTGAGCATGACTATAGGCCAGTTAAATTGCTTTTCAAAATACGACCTCCAAAAAATTACCATAATCCATTAAGTGTTAATTGGATAACTTAAGCAAAAGTGTATCTACTCACTGTAGCAATGTATCCATTCAATTATTATATATATATATATATATATATATATATATATATATATGACTATCGATCTGCTGTATTTCCTCTCATTTGTTATCATAGATACCAACAAAACAATAAGCACAAATCACCACTAATAGAATAAATCTAAAGGCAGTCGTCACTTTCATTTACCTCATCTAGGCACTGTCGTTTCAAATAAAGTCAGAACAGATAAGGATGTCACAGAACCAGTCAGGATCGAAAAAACAAGACAGACCCACATTACTCTGAAATCAATGTTGAAATCTATTGCGCTTAGCATAAGCAGCAAGATCGGGATCTTCAGCATTAATATCAAATAAGTCAGTGCTTCTATAAGCTTCAGAGACTTAGCCCACCACGAAAAGCATTTCCAGCAGGTTGCTGAAGACTCTCCAACAACTGCCTCCACTTCACACTGAAGATCAGATGGCCAAAAAGGATGAGTAATAAGGGACTCTGGTAAGCAGCTAACCAACTAAGAACCTATTAGCTAATAAATATGCAGAAGGAAACGGAGATAGATTAGACATACGCTGAGGAGACCATTGAGTAAAATCATGCAGCAGATAATCCCTCGAGTGTAGCCTGAATGGAAAATGATGAGTTGGACATGGATCCGAGGATGGCATGTAGGAGATTGTGTGAAGAGGAAATGAAATCTTGTGGGCAATTAAGGAGCCAGCTGAAACAGACGGCAGGGAACAGATTGCAACAGACGTGTGTTGCTGGAGTTGTGTTCCACTAGGAACCCAGAGGAATAACAATAATAGACACTATACAGAAGAATGTTGCAGATCAAGTCAGATTTAACAGATGAATTTAGTGTGAATGTACAAACATCAGTCTATTTTTTTCATTTTTCAAGATCCACTTTGTACATTTCGTTGGTATGGTACATTCCTGTCTCTTGGTTATGTGTTCTGTCCTCCTAAAGTGCACTTGCGCTAATCAGATTAACTCAGCTGTGTTCATTTGTTTGTTTTATTAAACTTCGATTAAAGCAATTTAACTGATTATACAACAGCAGTGCAAAGGCAAATCAGTAAGGGAAGAGAGAATTTGAAACTAGAAAAAGTAAAAGAAGTCTTTGACTGTTGATTCCAGATATGTAGAGAGGTGTAGACTGTCTGATTCAGGCCCTCGCGACGCTAAGAATCAATACCTAGAGACTATTGGTGGTGACATGATTTAAAATTGTTACCAGTGACGCAGATCTACTCTATCATTATGACCGCCAAGATCCTTTAAATCCCTTTTATTCCACACGTCACTATTCTTCCCCTCGTAAATTTCTACTTATTATTATATTTCCCTAGCATTACTTTCCTATTTTTTGATTGTCCTCTATATATATCTGCTTTTATGAATTGTGATAAATCGGATTTCCGCATAACCTTAGAACAAAGTTCTATGTTGGATCTCAGTTTCAGTAACTAGAAAAAGTTGCATACGCAGTATTATAAAATGTTAAAACCAACTGGTAAACAGGAAAATAAGCGGATATTTCATTTGTTTTGTCATTGGAAGTGGTTTTCAGTCAACCACATTACTTAATAACTTTCATTATAAATGTCTACTTGCATGGAGATATGAGCCTGAATAACTGAATTTTCAACAAGCAAAAAAAACAAACAGCCAGCAAGAAACTTGACAGTTCACTTCTGCGTTTTCACGGGGGGGGGGGAGGGGTTGCAAAACTGCGATGTTTTAAGATGTAGTAAGGAAGTGTTGCAAGCATACATAGAACAGCAACATTACCACTGAATGAGTAGATATGCGGCTTATTGACCAAGGCGCAGCTTTTGACCAATTGGTCATAGGTTTGAGTCCCGGCTCCACCTACTATAGCATGGGGAACCACTAGCATCATGAACCGTTATACGATAAGTGTGGCTCATAGTCTGACACATAAAGCATCTGTTTTCGACAATTGAGTCTAAACGATGCAGTGAATAAGAATGTGTAAACTGACCCTTACTAACTAGTCCACCATTTTTGGTGAAAACGTCAAGCGTAACTTTAGAAGTAAACAGGCATGCGCTAACACATAACCAGACATCAGAGTGAGGGACAGAGCTACTGCTCTAAAAAAGTAATATAGTTAGGTGGAAGGATAAGTTGATCACTAAGTTTCTGTTAATAAAATTTAAACCAAATACTTGTATAGGAGTGACGCAATGCCAATAACAGAGATATGGAAACTATTATCACCCATAAAATCAAAGTGTCAGAAATAATAGTCAGTCAGTTTTATTTTGCCAGATAGCCAATGAACTCTTCTCTATATACACATAAACATAAATAAATATTGACAGCCTAGCATTGATTTTAAAGCAAACATATTTTTAATAATAGTAATAATGATAACAGTAGTAATAAATGTTAAGTGTATATTATGAACATGGACAGCCGAATGTATTTCAAGCCTATATAAAATGCACTATCGATGGCTATTGATTTTATGTCATACAAACACCATAGAAATGTTTGTGCTGAATCGATTAATGTACGTATAATGTTGCATTTTATTATGCCATCTGCTAAAAGTGTACACTTTTTTCTATCAGTTTGTTAACATGTAATAAGGATAGTAGAATTCTTTGAAACAACTGTGAAAGGAACATTCATTATTTGGATTCATTGGGAGAGTTTATAAAATGTTAACTAGTAAATTATTTAAAAAAATTAACAGTTCAACAATGTAATTTGAACATGTCACAAACAGGGGAGCGATTTAAACTATTTTTATAATTTTTAAGATTGCGAGGAACAAGCATTAGTTAGCTAGAGACGAGTCAGTTACCTAGAACAATTTTTTTTTCATATAAGAGGCTGTGGGCCATTCTTGTTGTGTGTGATACTATGCAATTCTCCCGGTTGAACTAGGTGGAGCGGTGTTCGAACTGTGGACCCATAAATGATTGACTGACAGTTTCAGACTAGAACTTAGCACAAAAATGCAGCAATTCAAGTGGCCAAACTCGAAATAGCGCACAAAGGTGGAGAAGAGATAAACGGAAATTCGGAATAACAATAATGAGCAGAAATATACGGGCGATAGAATAGTGACATGGGAAAACATGAGGATCTAATCGATCTGTGAGATTACATTTATTCAGTGCATCTGCGCCACTGAGAAGGATTCAAAGCCACATCACCAATAATCTCCAATCACTGATTATTAATATCCTGGAGACTCCAACCAGGTAGTATACACCTTTCTACGCTGCTCGAACCAACAAATATTTCATGGATTTATGCTAGATTTTGACTGGACCACCTAAAATCTTTTTCCAACTTAATCCTATGTCAGCTAATATTGCCCGACGAAGAAGACTCGGCATGTGTGTCCCTGCCACCCCAGTTGACAGCTTCACTTAACCGAGTAGCTTACCCTTCATATATAACACTCTGCACCTAAGCTCAATATTGTTCACCATCAACTGAAAATTGAGTGGTTAAGCCGATGACACATACCTCCAAGAGCAAGAAGATATCATTAATCCGAAAATACACAGGAAAAGGAAGATATTCACTACTTCATTTTAGGTCAAGAATACAATGTATTTGGAATTCGACCATTTACAATCTCTAACTACCGGTTCACCATGCTTTTGATAACTACATACTACGAGGCGCTTGTCATGCTTCAACCTATGCAGGAAAATGTACAAAACTGTAGACTACTGATTGATTGAAATGAGTAGTTGTGTATCAAATCGTAATGCTTGCTAGCCGAATCGAGGTGATATAAACACCGGACGGCCGTTTTGCTTGATTGGAACCGAGCTCATTATCGGTGCACCTAGTATGACTCAATCGAGGGGATCGAATCAGTTCAGAACAATAAAGTTGACAGTTTTCAATGAACAAATATTACCAACAAGATTTAACTTGAAATGACATTTCGCACTCGTTACCACTTTCGGAGTTTTTCTCCTAAGCACCTTAACCTTCCTTTACACCCTTGTTCCAACCCACCCCCACTGTTCCATATGCATACATTCAATATGTATCTACTGTATACTTCTTAGTGACCTTCAAGTGAATGTGGGGTAATCCTGAAGAGATCTATTTCAAGCATCCCAGGCTGACTAAAACTGACTGAGATTTCAATGTAGAACTTTGCAATGCCTAAGTTCAAGTCGCCACTCTCTATTTAGCACATAAAGCTAGAGAGAGAAAACTCCAAGGAGCTACATAATAAGAGGAAATGTACGGAAGAAAGAATCAGTATACGGAGAATAATGAGAATTTGATAGATTTAGTTCAAACTGTGAATTCATCTGTACCATTAAGGATGATTTTGAGTCATGTCGCCTACAACTTTTACCCACTGATTCTTAGAATCTTGCGAACCTCAGCGAGACACTCCCTGAGTGAATCCAAACAATAATCAGAAACTTCATGAGTTAATACCTAGGACCACATGCCGAGATTTACCTCTCGATGCATGAGATATAGAGGATGTTATCAAAATTAATTGTTTCTCAAGTGTAAATGATATAAGCAGACAAACCACATCAATGCCTCCTTTCAAAATAGTAAAAGGCTGCCTAACAAACATGTAGTATAGAAAAGAAAGAATACAGTAAGTCATAAGCCAGTTCTGACTGATTTCCTACAGTAATTAGGTTTACTGCTAATGGCTGAGCAGAGGATGTTGGCAACAAGGATACTATATTGATTATTTTAGTAATCATGGAATAATTCAAATCTATGGAATTTGATAATTAATAAGAATTCAACGGAACGAATCCGTCTGAATAAAAATTATAGCAATAAATGGCCGTCATCTCAAATGTGTTTTCCTCTGAAATAGTAGACAAAGTGTAAGTCTATGATACTTATCCATTTAGTACAATGGGATTTAGTTACATGGTACAGATTTTGCAGAGCACTATGTAAAATTTTAATCGACAACCAATCGCAATTCCATTCATAGTTGACATTGAGCAACACCTATTACGTGAGGGCTAGTGATACTGCCTGGTCATCCAAACTTCGGTAGGTGTTGCAGGGTTAGAACCCGTATGCTGCTGGTTGGTTGGAAGTCGACAGCTACAGCTCCACAGCACTACAAGCTACATAATACGTGAAGACTGATTACACTACACAATTGTTAAGATCAAGGCAAGGTTACACTGGCAAAAATACTGACTGAAAGTCAAATCAATGAGCTATATATTGACAAACATAGAATATTATTCACTGAGGAATTATGATTTTTATGGAGTACTTAGTGACAGACAGGACTTCAGACAGCTCTTTCACTTACCTGACTGGGCGCCATTGTTCCAACTACAAGCGGTACAGACAAGGATGTCAAACCCAGTCAGGAAAAGCAAGACTTTCATTACTCTGACATCGGTGTGAAAAAGCTATCGCACTCAGCACAAGGGACCAGATTTCAACTCTCAACACCAATATAAAATCAATCAGTACTTCCATATAGTTTAGAGGCTTGGCCCGTCACTAAAAGTATTTCCAACAGGCTACTGAAGATATTTATCACCAGCTGCCTTCCCTGGTTCGGTACTAAAGATAATATGGCCAGATCGGATAAGGACCTAGAGACTCTGGCAAGCAGCAAAGCAACATAAATCTATTGCCCAAAAAATGTAGAGAATTTAAGTGGATGGATGGGACCTGCTCTCAGGAAAACTTCACGTGACACAAAACGCCAGACCCCCGAGTGGAACTCGAATAGAAAGAGGGCTGAGTGGCATGGAGTGAAGCCAGCTGCAAAATGCTACAGAAAAGAGTAAATTGGCTGGGTTTATGCATAACAATATGGGGGATACTTTAGTGCACAACCATATCGTGAATACCTAAACGTGGAGTTGAGAAGACTGATGAATAATGCAGGACTGAAAGACGTAAATCAGCTCATCCTCCTACATCTCAAGAAAGCACATATGAAGGTGTAGAATACAATTGACCAAAAGTAAGTGAAACAGAACTTTTAACGAAGAGTAGTAGTGTTCAAAACTTCCTTGATATAAAACGAATACACTTGAGAAGTTATGAGTGATTTCCAAGAGTCCTCAATCACATATTCTTAACATTCTGAGAATCCTAGCCAGCTAACTTACACTTCGCGACATGGCGTCAACCAATACGTGCGGGTTCGGTAACATCATTACAACATCTATACAACTTCCTAAATAAAAGTTGCTAATGCACTTAATTCCCTGTGCTTCGACTGGCAGACAGTCAAGAATAATTCTGTGATACAACCTTATACTTGACGAAGGTGAGGCATATACTTGTAATTTAGTTAATGCTACATTTTCCAATGTCTGCTATTCTTGGCAGTACAGTAAAATCGGACAGTCATATAGAACTGCAACCAACCACCGGTATAAGGCGTATAAGTCCGTCTGAGAATCCTAATGGCTGGATATGAATACAAAACAATTGATGTAGGACCTGGGCACTGTGGCAGTATATAACTCCATATTATATAAGTCTGTATTACAAAAGTGATGAAGTAATGATAATTTGATGCCGTTTCGATGGCAATTTACCTCTTATAATCCCATCAATGTATGCGCAGGCTTGATAAAATGATTGATGTAGCCCTACTTCCCGCTGATTTTTATTTAAATTTTTTATACATCCCGAATAAGTGTCACATCGTTTCAATTGCACTTGTTTTAAGATTTAATGAACGAAGATTTAGTGATCAACCTGTCTCTCTGCCTACGTTATCTTTGAGTAATTTTACTCTACCCTATCCTATTGTGTGATTATATGCGTGTGAGTGCACTGCAATGTTCCAGCTTATTTTTAAGATTAATTTATTACGGTCAACCACTCCAGATCTATCTCAATTCCTGTTTCAATCTACAATTCTGATCTATTCAATTGACCTCACAGTCATTAAGTGGTACTTGATAAATTGTATTATTTTCCCTAATTGGATCTACTAGATCCTTAAGAGGACAGTTCATCTACAGGTTGGTTGATGTGTGTAAAGAACCTACAGACATGTTCAAAATTCACACTGTGTCACTCGCATGTCTCCACAATGACCTAAGAGTAGGATTAAGCGTCCTAAGAACTGGCCTAACAGAACCCCCAGCAAATAAGTGAGGTAACTTAATACAACAAAAGAGTCGAATCGTCCTAATCAAAGCAAAAACTGAACTTGCAGAACGCAATTACCTCTAGGTTTTTCTTGAGCTAGAAAAACCCAGTCTTTCAAGCCTTAGGGAAATTGGTTAATCTGAAGAAACATTTATATACGGCGGCGTTAAATTGATGTCAGGTTACTGTGCATCTGCAACCGAAAAGCAAGCAAACTAAAGAACTATATCCGTTTACATTAAAAGATGGTTAGGTGGCACGCAATATTTTCACTTTTCTTATGGGAAATAAAATCATCGGATTAGCACTAACCTAACTGCATCTTAGAGGACCTATATACTGATTTTTTCGAGGATTCTGAAGACAATTAAGAGATCACACAAATGACCCACAAGGACATTAGCTGGATTATTAGTGAAATTGTAACTAGCATCCCATGAAGCCAATACAAACTTACAGTTTTCAACGGAAAAGTATAGGATATCCCAATAAGGCCAGTGACATCAGGAAAACATATAACTCACCTGGAGAGACATTACAACATAGCTATATCGATCATTCCTCCCACATCCAAGAAATTTGCACACATGTTCTTTTCCTTGTAGCTTGCGTAATACTGCAACCTCCATTTTTAATACTTGCTTCGGTTGCCGGGCAGATTCCAATTTTAAGGCGACCTTTTCTTGGGAATTGACCTCCTGCGCCTCGTATATTTCTCCGAATCCACCACCTCCTATCTTTTTCACAACGCGCCATCGGTCTTTGATTATATGTCCGGGTGATACTAAATCAGTGTCCGACGTGGCTGACGTCATCCCACATCGTTAGCAGCTGCTGAAATATGTAGTTGGTTATCCCCCGATTTCAAATTTTTTGAATAAATACAGGTATAAAGTGATGTTGATTTTCAAAAACGTCTGTTAAAATACCAAGATAACAGGCAAATGGAATAATTCTATAGGAAACGAATACACAAAATAAACGACCACTCAGTTGTCAAAGCTTCAAATGGTCGCGCTGTTAAAATGTATGCTGATATCACCTATTGAAACAAATCTGAAAACTGGGAATCAGGAGTAGAATATGCATTTCGACTTAGGAATAAGAGACCATCTGCCAAATACATCCTACTTCTCTGAAGATATGTTAATATTACAGGTCACCTAATAATATCCAATAACAATATAAGTAAAAAACTTGGGCACTGTGGTAGAGCATAACTTCATTATGGATAAGATTTTATTTTGATGAATCACACAGTGTTATACAGTAATACTGTATACAGTAATACTGTATAACACTGTATAATTTATCAAAATAAAATCGTATCCATAATGGAGTTATCCAATAACAATATTGTCATTGAGAAGAAATTGATATTTTGAACTCTCATGCCATAGTTACCACGATTAATGGCCCATATTCTTCCAGTTCTGACTGTCTGCCGCCAGCTAACCGGTTTCGAAAGGTGTCTAACTGTATATTGATGATTATATAAGTAAATATCTTACATGGAGTTCATTGAATATGGTGACATCTGTTCGCGACTGTACCCATAGTCTGAGAGGCATCCCCCAAAAGAATGGGACAGACTGCTCATAAGCCAAAGGAATATCAATAAATGGTCAGTAACGTCACTAATTCCATGTCTGAGGTTTTTAAAAAGTTCATAAATGTTGATAGGGGTTTCTGATAGACTCCTAAAAAAGTTGTCCCCATCTCCTACTAGTGCTAGTGTTTTCCTTACATTGTCGGCCTGGCAGATAAAAGCAAGGACACGTCTCTCGAGGCAGCAAATAAACATGCATCAGAGGGAAATAACAAGTTAAAACTTAGGACAAAATAAACCGAATCAATCTGCTGCGCTTCAGAGTAGCTGGAATATGAGCTTCAATCGGATCTTACCTCCAAAATTTGATGAGTGGCCAATGTTTCAAGTATTTCGTCACGACTACTCAAAGTGGGAACTTATTCAGACTTATTATCTTACGTTTCACAAGCACACTTAGATTTTCGACCAGGGTGTTCAGAAGACTCCACATTTCATTACAGACTCAGACGAAGGGCACAAAACAGCATCCGTACTCTACATCTATGGGGCATTTTATCTGTAACAAGCCAATGCCTGAGACAATATCATGATGTCCACCAGAGTACCTTCAATGAAATTAAATAAAAATCGTGACAGTGAGCACCTCTATCAACTACTACAATTCACCATGCTAAAGGACCTCTGTGGTAGAGCCAACTAATCCTGTTACTTTGCCTAACTTGAAATCACATGCAGATCATATAAATTTTGAAGCAGTTAGAGTGGTATCTGTTCTGGGTATGTCAGGAGCCTCGTACTGCTTCTGAATATCACTGGCCAAAATGATTATACGCTTCTTTCGATCCACCCCTATATAAAACGTCGAGTTGTTGTGTTAGATACTTGGTGCTTCGGTCAAGAAAAGCCTTTTCAACTAATTCAGTACTAGTGGCCACGCTAATGACGTACTCCATTTTAGGCATTGTCATGCTAAAACAGTCACGAGTCATAGTGGTTACTTCACACCAAATGACCAAGCACATATCCCGACGGTTACTGTTGAAAACCTCATCTCTGACCTAGCTTTCTAAGGCGGTAAACCTTAATGACCAATTCGACTACTTCATGAATGATTCGGGTTTTGTACAAGTTGCACTAAAATCATTTCCAACACCATTCTGTCACTTTAATGATGGAATAGCGACCTAGTCATTCCATTACATGAGTCTCCAGTCCAGCAGCAGAGGAAACCTGCACATTGGACAGTCGGTCATACCTATCACAACACTGGAAACCACAACAAGAATGGATCAAGGAAGAGAGCTAGGAGTTGTCGTCTCTGTAGTATTAACTCATGCCTTAGTAAGTGATTCACTGATTTTGCGACTTTTGAAAACGATAGCATTTCCTGTCCATTATCCAACAATGCAGTGTTCTCATCTAAATTCAACACGACTAGTGTATCAAATAAGAGAAATGAAAACTACGTGCTAAAGGCTCCTCGCCATCTCTTTCATCATACCTTTACTTCAACTTCAGCAACCTTGGAGGTTGACTCAGAAGTAATGCAGGCTGGTTAATTATCATGTAATCACCACCGCGTATGACGGGTATACAAATGCAAGCCCGTTTACAACTATCCGAAATAATCAGTTGTAGTGAACTATGTCTACCTTATTCTTCTGAAGTTTAGTCCTCGGGATCACTAAGTCTATGACTGAGTCAGGTCAGTATCATTGCCGCCAAACAGTACTTAGCATACCGTGATACGACATCATTTAGTTCAAGATGAATATTACTAATCAGATAATTTAATCCATGAGTGCAGTTTCAAACGACTCTAAGCTCGTCAGAATTCATCAGTAGTTTACAGGAGGTGAAGCGGCTCCAAATACTTTTAACGCAGACTACAACTAGTGGTGACTCAGAGACGTTACCATGTATGACCTCACTTGTGATCGTCCAAGGATGTACATGACCCACACAATTTCACCCCCGACTGCTGCTCACTTAGGTTGATATAATTCACACATCACTGTCTCAGGCTTCATTAACTAGGAGACGAAACGGTAGTATATATGTTCTGCTTTTATAGGATGGCAGCGGGCAACTTGTGTCCACTTACCCCTTGCTGAGTCTGACACATATTTTTACAAATACCCGGGGAAACCCAAAATGAACAACTGGCGCGTGTGCCAGTATCCAACCCACTAGCAGAACAGCGGCATAGCTGAGGCCTACCGCCAGACAAGCTTACTCTTGGCTATGGTAAAGCGGGTGAAGACAGAGAGGTGGTACTATACCCGTCAACCTGGCCTTTATCTTTTTCAGCAAGAGGACTCACAGGCTTCAGGACTGAAATCAATACGCAACAGTGGCTCACAGAATACCCGTGGGAGAAACCGAGAACATGCGGGGCTTCTACAGATTTGAGGTTACTGGTCAAGTGGAAATATATGGGTAGAAGGAATATCGTTGCGAAAGCTTACAGTTGCTCAAACAAGAAGTTCTATCATCTCTACGATGTTCACAAAAAGAGAAAACATTGGGATGCTAGGAACTCAGTAAGTTCCATGCTTCCCATAACATTGGTTGCAAGAATAATAACGAACAAAAAGAACATCTGAACGAGGAGTGACAGTCGTGTATGAACCACTTCTTGTATTTTAAAGCTTGTTATCTGTCGTAATTTTTAGTGTTGGATAAATACCACTGCTACCGAAACTTCAAAGCTCTAGCTTGGAGAGATAGTTTACAACATACCAAAACGGCCAGCACAAAACAAGAAAAATCCTACGTGTTATACCCAGAATGCAAAAGAAACGAGGGTACATGCTGTGAAACTACTTTCTGGTATTCTTTTATACACGTCCCTACAGGTTTGGTGATTTTCTCGACATTTTAGCTAACGCTTGTGCACTGTTTTCAATGTTGCTCCCGTCCACTTATATTTAAAAGAGGTTTCCCTTCAGACGAGCTTCAGATGGGATCTCGGGGGCATTCACCATGGCAGCGCCTTGAAAAGGTGTCGGTTTTAAGTGATATGAGTTACGCCTGTGCTCCACCTCGTTTGTTTCTTTAAAGTGTCAGCATGTCATCATTCCTAATGGCTCACCGCCTGATGATTCCAATGGCTGGGGGGCGACGTGCATTCAAAGATGCCAATAAAGGTTAATCAATTAAAGTACTGATGAATATCAGTAGGACAGTGGTAGATTTAACTGAATGTATTTTACCTGAACACTTACTTCTTCAGGACGTGCGGTCACCTTCAGTCATGAAACTACGCAATGAAAGGGATTTTCGTCTCAATGTTTAGACGTTCTGCACGTTGTTAAAGTGCACTTATCATCAGCTCTACTCTCATGGTGACTAAGCGCCATATTTATCTACGATTCTTGATATTTCGATTGTAGCAGGAACCACTCTGCATGCTATTTGACTGTTGGACTGCCTTCTTGAAGTGCACCAGACCTAGATGCTTTATTTAAGCCAAAAAATAATTCGCTTAGAATACTTGCCTTTATTCGGTTTGTACAGAAGTATGGTATCCAAAACTAGAAATTGTTCGTGAAACGAAAATGTGTACAATCATTTCAGAAGATATATCCTTGATAGGTACTGATCCAAATCACTGAATGAAAGGACCAACACGAATAAACGTGTGTTTCCACGCCATTATGGCGGCAATCCAAATCATTAGTATGTGAGTATGGCACAGAACCTAAGGGCCTTCCACGTGTTTGATAACCTTGAATTTTGAGTAAGATGTGCAAGATTTAGACCATGATCTAACCCATTTGATCCTTATCTACGAAAATGCTCTTACAGCAGGCAAAATGGTAGTCTGAGTGCTTGAAAAGCATAAGGCGTGTAACTTATCCAAGAACAACATGGATAACGTTTAAGCGAAAAAGAATTTAAACTTTTAGAAACCGATGATTCCATCAAAACACCTACCCAAATCATCGACTGGCAGCTTGTAATATTTTAGAGGACAAGTGGTGTTTTAAACCTTTATTTTCAAACGCACGGCATAGTGGAAGTGAACCTGAAAACTCTGTCGAACATATGGAAAGAACGCTTATCATTCAGTAGATGGAATCCTTAACCACCCACTACATCTGAGTATCTATTGCAAACTGTGTTGTAGAAGCCCTACATAAGCCTAACTCTAGAAGCAACTCCTATAAAAGTATCGGCTCGATTAGCCGATCTTCCGAAGCTGTCTAGGGTTCACCATAGAGTGCCCTTGTTTTCTATTGGTGAGTTTGGACTTGGCCCCAGCAAAGGCTATGATGCCAGTCACCAAGCCGTCAGTTTAAATCTCTCCCGCATGAGGAAACGAAGTATATGTAGTAAAACTACATGGAACAGGTTGAGGCTGTTTACCTAGCATTTTACGAATAAGTGTAATTTTGTCATAGGTCAGATTATTCAGTCGCTAGTCTTTCCTACTGAAGTCGCAAAACCAGATTGTTATCGGTGGCTCCACAGTTCATGCAACCGCTACGGCTACTGAAAACTCAATATGTGTGAACCAACGTTTTTCAAAAGTACGTTCACCTAAAATCACTCAGCAGGGCTTTATCAGTTCGGCCTCCTCAGCGTAAGTCGAAAATATTCTGAGACTCTCCTGCATGCATTTGCTTTTAAGGTAAATCCAGATTACAATTCATGCATGCGGTGAAAAGAAATACCCAGGTAGAAGTGTGAGTGCGGAACTAAGCCTTAGTTACTTCTAGCCAACGTAATAGGTGATTTACACCATGAACGTCTTGATGTTGTGTTTCATCGACCTCTCGCTCGTTAGCCTGCTGCTAAGGTAGTGTTTAGCACTTAGGTTGACATCTTGACATATTCCATAGGACTGTTTGTGGGTTCCATCCAGAATAATCGTTAATGCATTCTTGCTGGCTTAGAAGTTTAACTTACCAGACGGGGCCAAGAACTAAGTGAAGACAGCAAGCGAAACTCGGTTAGGTTGAGAAAGAAACTATTTGAGAAACTGTCACAAACGGGCCGCCCAACACTGCATCTGTGAGGTAGGATTTTACCCGTCCCTGACCGGTGAACAGGTGTTAACTCACCTGCCTCTGGGGTTCCCCGCAACGCAAAAGAGAATGAAGACGCTACTTACTGATGCAGACAACTCCACCACACCCTGAAGACTGCTTCACTGACCACACGAAAAGCTCAGAAATAAACAACTGGTTAATGTAAAAGTGAAATTTCAAGATACGTTCATAAGTGATTTTCTCACAAATTGAGACTTGCAAGGATATTCTGTTGTATGATAGAGAAAAAGATAAACCAAACGCAGAAGCATCACTTGCAAAATAAGAACGGAAAAATCAATACACTTATTTCTCCAGGTTTCACAGTTACGTATATAAACAGACATCTACGTTTAAATCCTGTATCACTGACACCATAGGTTCAACTATGTGTCTGAGGGTTGGCTGGTATTTCAAAGCTGTGTGGTGCGCAGAAGGTCACGAATCGTTCTTCTGTGAAATGTAACAACATGGCTAGAGCTGTTTTAGTTGCTCTACTTCGGTCTTAATCAAGAATTACCACCATTACAGACGTCAAAATGTCATTATGTAGCCCCTGCTATATTTCCCGTGATCAAATACAACCTGCGATGTTCCGGAGAATTGCATGAGAATGGGCTAATCACAAGTGAAAAGTCTTGATATACATATGAGGACAAATGCAAACTCAGTCATAATACATAATGCATGAAGAGGTATGAGTAGTCAGTCAATTATTCCAGTTATCTGTTGTTATTATTCAAACGAAGATAGTTGTATAAGTCACGTTTACCTTGAAAGTGGTTTCCAAGGCATCTGACGTCACTGACTCTGTAGTGATGTAGTTAGAGGATTTAGATACTTTGGAGATTTGTTGTTGTCACTTCCGGTGATTTGAGCACAAAGTTAGGAGCCGTTTTTATGTCTTTCTCTTACTGCTATTTTGGTGTCATGGGCTCGGAAAGAAAGGTTTATGAAATTAGCGGGTAAATAAATAGGTTTCTGCGCTTCACTGTTACCATACTACCTCGTCAATGAGAGGTCATATGGCTACTCTAGAATGTGGTATTTTAAAAACAGACGCCCGTTTTCCAAGATTATTGTACAGAAGTAGTGCCGCATACAACTACAGTGAACGCATACTTTGTGTCTATACCACTTCGTAAGCGTGCATCTTATCATCTCCAGTGTGTCTTCACAAACTGACGTTGTCCAATATTAAAGTCCCGCTTAATAGAGAGAAAAACTATAAAGAATCTGAGTTACATTTGCACATATGAAGCTAAAAGTAAGAAATCAGCGGTGATTTAGAAATCCAAAGCAGAGATTAACAGACACCCGAATCAGCTGCACACCGGACTGAGAAAAAGTATGAACCAAAATACCTGCTAATACACGAATCAGCCTGAATTCATGTTCACAAGGAAGTTGTAAAAGAAGCTCGATGTTTCCCACAGTGCTTCACCTACAGTTCGGTTATTCATTTTATTAGAAATCCTATCAACATTTCGCCAAGCAGGTTTACAGTCATATGACTATCTATAATTATCCTGGAGGTATAATCCTAAAGTGGTTGTAATAGGGTTTTCATAAAATAAGCAAACTGGTACTTTATAATGTCTAACGCGTGCCATATAAAAAGTGGTCATGAAAAATTGGCAATAATAAACCAAGCCAACCAACTGTTTTCCTCAAGTTCATTCAGCCCACCCTTATCCCTAATCGTACCACTATTCATTTCACTCTACTCAGTAGATTATGACTCAGTTTGCTATAGTACTCAAAACTCATATCTTTTACTTTTTAAAACGTTTCAACTACTACCTGTGCAGCAACCGTTCAACCAACTCACTGATTTTCTCTTCACTGTAATCTTCAATAAGTTGGGTCGGTATAATTATTTCCAGAAACAATTCTGTTAGCGACCGTACCTTTTAATATTTTGCATATTTATTTGTATAATTATTGTAATGCACTGTACTACTTTGTGTTGAAATGACTACCTTGAGTCAATAGTTACCCATTTTCACATAATTCTCTAAATTCACGTTAAAACTATTAGCATTTTTCCATTATATAAGTTGATGAGTCACTTTGCAATGTATAATGCACACCACATAAAAATCGGACACGAAAATTTAGCATAACAAGTTCTGCTAACCAGTTGCATTTCTCAGGACCACTTTACATAACTTTATCACTAATTGTTCCACTACTCACATCACTCTGCTAAATGGAATATAACTTAGTTGCTGTAATACTTACTGCTTCTAAACTTCATAATTCTTAAAGAAAACTTAATTTCCTAGTCGTTTGTAATAACTTTCTTATACACATGTTCGCAAGTAATTAGATAATTTCCTCAGGTATCGATGTGTCCGGTAACCTGATGAGAAGCACTTGTCATGAAAGCTGCTAATGTGCAGTATGCTGTATGATTGGCACGGGGTCAAAGCAATGCAATATAACAACTGCAGTCATTGTAAAAGGTCTCAGAGCTTAATGTCAAAAAAGGAGGGAGGGTGACGCATGCTGACCAACAGATATGGTAGTGGTCACCAGCGTGAATCGCTCCGATCCGTAGGACAACAGCAGGCATTTTTGACAGATCAAGAATTAAACTTGAGTTTAGATCTTCAACATAACGTTAAAATGTGATGACTGCAAAGATCCAAATTATAAAAAATACTGCTTTCGCTCCTAACATCTGCAAGTCTGCTCACCTTCTCGTCAAGATGCTACATCATGGGCCATACACAAACTCGCCAGACATCTTACAGGTCAGCATATCCTACAGGTTCTAATCTTTCAAGTCACTTCTCTCCGAAATATCCCTTTACGACAATCCTTCTATCTACTCACTATTTTACTCCATTTTTGTTCAACTGCTTAGGCCTTTAATAAAGCTAAAATATAATCTTTTCATACACATTCTTCGCTCGCTTAAGTCTGGTTGCTCTGAGGAAAACAACATAACAACAACACCCACGTTCGAGAATAACTATATTTCCATCGAAAACGTCATAGTTTTCCATGGTGAGACCAATATGGTTGGCATTGAACATTGCAAGTGTGCACTATTATTTCAAGTACTCTGTAGCTCCTTCTTGTATTTATCTTGTAAATGTACTTCCAATGACGTATTATCCATTATTTCATTTACACCATTTTGTAGGTGCCCAGGACGTTCTTCTCTTCCTGAAATAGCTATTAATAGCACTTACTCAAACGTATAATAATAATATGAATTTCCTATAAACGGCTAGGGTGAGATGAAGTGCCTGCTAGTTTTACAGGCGTGATCAGTTATGTTGAAAATTACAATTGTGAATTAGCTGAGATTATCACTTCTTCAGCAGTTTAAATTTTGAATTATAGTACAAGCAATAAGAACAGATTCTTATAAATGTAAAATTGCAAACCCTTCACTAAGGTCACCATCATAGTTGGGCGATATGCGAAACTTCGTTTCATTTCCCGGTGATAGTTATGGCCAACCGACAAACAGTTTATATTTCGGGGATCGCCACGCCCCCAAGTAATTAATAGTTATTTCAGGAAGAGAAGAACGTCCTGGGCACCTACAAAATGGTGTAAATGAAATAATGGATAATACGTCATTGGAAGTACATTTACAAGATAAATACAAGAAGGAGCTACAGAGTACTTGAAATAATAGTGCACACTTGCAATGTTCAGTGCCAACCATATTGGTCTCACCATGGAAAACTATGACGTTTTCGATGGAAATATAGTTATCCTCAAACGTTGGCTTGGCTTATTATTGCCAATTTTTCATGACCACTTTTTATATGGCACGCGTTAGACATTATAAAGTACCAGTTTGCTTATTTTATGAAAACCCTATTACAACCACTTTAGGATTATACCTCCAGGATAATTATAGATAGTCATATGACTGTAAACCTGCTTGGCGAAATGTTGATAGGATTTCTAATAAGATCTATAATCTAACCTCAGGTTAGGGTTAGCACTGGATGAACCATGATTTTGTATAAGAGGACTTTAGCCTCAGTTGTGTACATTTTTCGATTTAAAAGACTGTGAGTCCTTGGCATTTAGAAACAACCGATTTTACGTACTGACTGAATGCTACGTTTTGTGAGTAGGTAACTTCCATACCTTTAATGTAATTGAGGGTTTGAAGAAAAGAGTCACCTAGGTGTAACCTGGAATCCGGATGGGAGTTTTGAAGTATAGGACACCACATTTATCAGAATTGAATGGCAGTTGCCAGTCATTGCTTCAGTTACGTAACCTATCCAGATCATCTTGAATATGTATGAATCCCTCGTTCAGAGCAGAATAAGGGAAGCTGTATACAATCTTTAGGTAGCCGACAAAGATATGTGAGGTACCACGGTCGAATACATTGCAGATGTCGTTGATGTAAATTACGAGAAGCAACTGTCCTAGTACACTACCCTGAATCACTCCAATTCGTATGGGGCTGGGTGACGAGTAGTTATTCAGGAATTTCACGGCTTGGGAACGGTCTTTCAAGAAAGAAATATGCCAGGATAACAAGGGGTCCTGGAACCCGTACTACTTTAGCTTAAGAATTAGTCTCTTGTGTGGGACTTTATCAAAGGCTTTTTTGTAGTAGAAGAAGAGAGTTGTGACAAGCATACCATGATCACACTTAGCAGCAACATCATCAAAGTAGTTACGTAAGCAGTTGGAGCACGATCGACTGTACTGTGCTGGTGTAAACACTTTGTGAATGTGGAGGTATGAAGTGATATCTTGCCCTATGCACTTTTCCGTAACCCTGGAAACTACTGACGTGATATTGGTGGGTTGGTGGTTTCCGATATTAGAAGCTGGTCCTAGTTTGTGCCTAGGGGTTATAAACGACAGCTTCCAGCACTCTGGGTAACTGCCATTATTTAAAGACAGATTGAAAAACTTTGGGAGGATAATGGATATGTCCTCACCACCTCTTTTCAACAAGATAGATGGAATTCCATCAGGTCCGGCATTATATGATGTCCGAAGGGATGCTATAGAGGAGGAAATCTTTTGTGGGGTGAATGTTATATCACACAAAATGTGATTTGGTGGTGTCGGAACGTCAATACTACCTACTGTTTCTTCGTTAGTGAAGTAGCTAGGAGCTGAATAACTCGCAAATCTCCTGCGGCTCTTCGTATAGTTTTTCTCCATCTAGTAATAAGTTAGGGATACTTATTCTGTTGTTGTTAATTCGTGACTTAATTAGTTTTACTAGTGCCTCTGTGTTATCAGGTCGCGAGTGGATGATGCGTTCTAGTTTGACGGACTCATATAGTTGATTAGATTTGGATGAATCATATGTTTGCCTGAGCGTAATGAGTGTTAAAAAGTCGCTACATCTGTAGAGTAGCTTAGCATGTTACGCAGGCGGTTTCGAATCTTCAAAGGGATAAAGTTGGGCTGTTTAGGCCTCGTTTTCACTTGTCTTGCTTGAGCGATAAAGTCAAGTGCAAATCCTAGGTTTTCACAGAGTAATTTGTTCGTATCGATAGACGAGCTGGATGTAAAGTATGGCTCCCAGTCAAGAGTGCATAGGTTTGGTTTCAGGTCATCCCAATTAGCGTGTCTGTAACCCCTGAGTAATACTTTGTCGGTATTTATTGTTGAAGTCATGCTGGTGTAAATATCGAATGTATCAAATACTACTCTGTGGTCGCTACCAGGAAACTCTTTACCCACTCGAAGGGTAGTAGGGATGATACCATTAGTGAAAACTAGATCTGAAATCTTAGATAGCCTGGTAGGATGCTGTACGTCTTGTTGTCAGTCTTTTCTTACTGTTATATTAAAAATTCATGCCGTCTTGGTGAGGAAAGTGGTTGCCAGACTGCATCAGGCATATTAAAGTCCCCACATATAATTTTATCCGTGTGAGGTAGTGAAGTGGCGTAAGCGAACGTGCTAGCAAGCTTAATATCATCTTCAACAGTTGAGCATGGCGGATGATAGATGCAACCTATAAGATAGGAAATGGAGTGAGACAGCCTTAGAATAGCCCAGACTGAGGCATAATCTGTGATGAGCTCTTGGTAGAAGCACTGTGTGGCCTTAATATCAGAACTGATTTACATAGCACATCCTCCTCCTCTGCCAAGGTTTCTGTCACCTCTGAATACGTAATAGTTATCAATGGAAGTATCTTTATCGCAAACCTGAGGAGTGCACCATGTTTCAGTAATCATTATGAGAGACGGGTTGCAAATTAAGGATAATGTCGTGAAGTCAAACATCTTGTTAAGTAAGGAGCGAGCATTGATGAGGCAGAATGAGAGAGAGAGAGTTAGGAATGACGGTGAAATCGCATATACCTTTAAAAACGTTATCCCCAAGGTTTATAACGTCTGGAGTAGATCGTCTGAGGGGTGCTAACTCATATGGTGGCAACTTACTGCCACCCGATACCTATGGTCGGCCTGCAAAATGTGGACTACCGATATCAAAGCTGAAAATTCCATACTTGTACTAAAAATACGGTGTGGCATCAAGCTGTAACCAAAAAATACTGGAGAGTGCACTACGCGAGTATAAGCACAGAGAGAGGTGCTACCGTTGGTTCCCATGCTGGATTTGATGTAGATGTATCTTAACCCATGACCATAGTTGCTTCACTGTTGGGTTTACTAGAAAAGCTTTATTATTTAAGGGTATTTTATTTTCATGCGTGTCTGGAGCATTAGGTCTACTTAAATGTGGGGCGATAGAATCTTTTGTAGGAAGTTCTGTGGTTGGGTAGGTATTTGCGACACTTGATACACTTGCATGGCTACGTCTTTGGCATGGCGTTAGGTCTTGAGCAAGTTTAACGTTACAATAAGGTATGGATGAACTAATCAGCTAGCTAGACGACTGGAATTTCCTAGCATCATTAGGGATACTGAATTTAAATAGCACAGGACAAGTATACTTTCCTGATTTTTTCCTGAGTCTGATTAGGTGGCGATATGCTGATGGTATGCCACACGCTTGGAGGCATGTCACTTTGATTTTGTCCAGAGGCGTCCGATCAGGCAAATTGCATGCGAGAACGTTGTAGGAAGACATGATTCGTTCAGTAACTTCATTCGCTATAAAGTCCAACGTACGCTCAGACTCCAGTAGACTTTCTGGATTGGTATAAAGAGTTGTGTTACAAAGAATCAGTAACGGCTTAATGGTATTTATATTCCCATTGAATTCCTTCACTGAATTTCCTAAAGAAATAAGGTCTGACTTATTTCGGCTAGCAGTTGCATATGTCTCCAATAGCAAGTCGGGTACAACGACTTCATGGACATTGTTGGGGCTACGTGGAACGTGTAGTGATGTACGTATCTTTTTAGCCGAGTGACCTAAGCTATTCTTACGTATAGAAAGTACTCGTTTATCAAGTTGTGCCACTGTTGCACACTGGTCAGTATGGTTTCAAGTAGAAGCTGAGCACAAACGAAAACAGGTATATGCACAAGTATTATATCGAGTGGATATACAGACTAAGAAATACTATAGGCACGGTATGGAATTTTGTTGTTTATGAATAAAAAATAAATGGACAAAAGTATTAAACCGTGAAATACAGACTATATAGAAACCAATTCTCCTGCAAATTGATCCTAATTTATAAACCACAAAATAATAAGCTTCTCTAAAGTTTCCTTTTGTGTTAGGTTGTTATTTAGTTGTAAAAAGGAGGATGAGCTCTACGAAAAAGCGAATCCAAACTTGATAACTGGTGGTCACATATCTGGATAGTTGGAAGCTGGGATAGCAGCCAATATAAGTTATAGTAGAGGAGTGGTATAATATCCACTACAATATTCTAGAAATGGGTAAGAATATATCCACTTCATGAGGAGAGATTAACTTGAAAAATCGGATAACTGTGCTCTTCATTATATGCTACACATACAACTACGATTTCTCTGATACTGATTTTCTTGAACCACTGCTTACAAAATTCAAACCCATAGACCCGTACAGCGCTGAGTGGTGATTTCGTATGCTTTATAATCGAATTGCAGAAATGTCATATTTAACATATCTTCGTTCTAATTAACATCCCTGTAAAACAACACAACTTTTCACTACTTTGAAATATAAACTCGCATAGTTGTTGCTGCGTCTTCTAACCCTCCATAACTGCTCATGTACTAGCATTATTTATTCCATGATAACTTCGGAATTTGTAAAGTTAGAGGTGTGCTGACTTTTTAGTTTGTTGTGTTGCTCTATTTTGACTAAACTAGCGTACACGTATATCTTAGTACTTCTTCGCGTTTATAGTTGTGTCCTAACGTTGTGATTACTCGACATTCACAACGTAAATCAAAAGGCACTTGCGAAGGAATACGATCGTGTATTGTCGCAGTAATCAAAGTTCAAAAATTGAGCGAGTACAAAAGTATCAATTGTTAACATGCAATCTTTAGAGTGATAAACAAATCAAAGTCCAATTACATAGTGAATGTATACTACGATGATGAGTAATAAAATGGGTCACTACAAGTTGTCCACCTCTACAGCTGTCGAGGTGCCGTCAATACCAGTATATACTGGTTTAACTTAACCAACTGAAATCATTTCCTTTTTACCATATCTGTTTACTGTAAAATAATTTTCCGCACAGTGAGGTACTTGAAAGGATCCTTCGTATATAGGCCATGACTATTTTCTGACACCATTGACTCGTGTGAAGACGAACATGCACGTTTTTAAGTGCTTAATAACGTGTTCCCTCCAGAAAGACTTTCTAGGGGGTTTTGGTGGACCAACTGGCTAGTGAATTGTGAGGCATTAACCTCTGCCAAATCATCTGAAGAGAATAACTGTTCAGGCAGATTCAAAGTTGTGCCGTATGCAAGCTTGGCTGGTGTACATTCGAGATCCTGTTTAATGGTTGACTGAATGCTGAGCACGACCAAAGGTAGATGCTCACTCCACTTAGATTTATCATTCTGTTCCATCAGGGAGCTTTTCTTTTGGAAAAGAAAAACTAGAGAAACCCCTCAACCAGAGAGCTTTTCAGCTGCATGTGAAATGTTCCCACAAGATCATTCGCTCCTGTATTGTATCCAGTCGCGAAGACCTTTTACACCCCTAGAAGTCGGTTCGATTATCCAAATAGTATCTGTTGAAGCTGAGAGCCTCTATCAGATGTAACCGCAGATGGCACGCCATAATTTGAAAATCAGAGATTTAGGAACAACTAAAGCGATAATTTCGGCAGGTGTACCGTTAAGTGGTCAGATCATAACCCACCGAGTAAATCTATCTGTAGCCATAGAAGTGTGCATGTAAACTCTCGATGGCGACAATGGACCAACCGTATCGATAAGTGAATGTTGGAAGAGTCTTTCAGGCAGATCAATTTTCTGTATTTCTCTGTATTTCGAGGGTCGGCATCGTAAACATTCTCGTGCCCATCTGCTGATATCAGAATTCATTCTGGGCCACACGAAACGCTCTGTAACGAGCTGAACAGTGGTTGGCACTCTTGGGTGAGACATAGTGTGCAAATGATCATATAAAGCGCCAAAGAATTAGTACTGGAACACAAGCAGTTGCGGAGAGTAAGAAGACGCAGCAACAAATATGTGAAGGAACTATGTTAAAGCCACTGCACGAAAAACCTTTGAAGATGCAGACTTGGAGTCTTAAACCAAACCGAAATAAAACTAAGATGTCCCAAAAATAAACTTGACCAAAACCAAAGCAAAAACAAGTGGTACCAAATAGAATTATATTGATAAGAAAATGTTGAAGAGCCGCAAAATTATTCTTCTATCAAAGGAAACATAATGGACGAAAATTACACAGCACTCCACATATGACGTTATCCAGAGTCCGAACACAAAGAAACAGTGTGAGGATAAACGTTATCGCGTTTTAAATTTACCGTGCTTCAGGTTTTCTCGTCTTTCATTGGCCGGAACGATGGCGGTCAATTGGATTTTTAATTCGTCCTACGTTGGTGCTATCGTGTGCGGCTTTGTGTGGTTGCGTTATGCGTGGTTTGCAAGCAACTGGGATGACTATAAATGTAACATTTGACTATTCTAATGTTGTTTCACTGTTTTTAATACAGATACAATGCTCTTTTGGTTAGAAACTCCCTTGAAACTGGTTAACCATTATGGTGGTTATCAATGACTACAAGCCCGTGGGTCCCAACGCATTTCTTGAGTTGTGGTTATACGCACAGTATTTTTTTACTTCGATATTTCTCACTCACATAGTCTGGTATCCTGTGTTTCTTGCGAACTAACCGTGACAAGCTGTGGCAATAATGTGTTCCACTAACGAGCCCTTTTTCTGTAATTTCATCGCAGTAAATTAGTGCGACCGGAAGCAGCACATATGTAAGAAGCTGCAGACGCATTAGAAGACTCTCAAAAGGCGAGGACCTCATATATTGCCAACAGTGACAACCTTTTTCACATACCAGTATGTGGCTACGTTCACATGCAGAGGGAAAATCGGTGAATGAGACATTGTACAGTAGTGAGACAACTTTGTGGAACTTTGATCTAGCTTATATGTTTCGCTCTAATATTTTTGTCCCTCAGACCATTAACTAGGTATTGTCAAATGTATTCTTGCAGTATGATTCTATGGCACAATTACTGGCAGTTAATATTATGTATGCGTAATAGTCATATTTTTTATATTTTCGATTTTCGATAGCAGCTTGATGCCACACCGTATTTTCAGTACAAGTATGACATTTTCAGCATGGATATCGGTAGCCCAAATTTTGCAGGCCGACCATAGATATCAGGTGTGCATCGGCAGGGGATCGAACCCCGGACCATGTGCATGGTGGGCGAGAGTCCTAACCACTGTGCCACCGGCGCATGATATTTTCTGCACCATTAATGTGCTCCACATTTCAAAAGAAGTGCAAACTATGATGACTGAATTTGTTGAATACTTAAGTCATTCATGTTAATCATGTAAATGCTTAATTTATGTAAGTGAATTTAATCTGTATCACTTTTAGGAATGTCGAATCGTAATGAGGTCTGTCAGTTAGTTGAATTCAGTGCAAGCAGATGTAGTCGCATTCGGACAAAGACATCCGACAAACATTGACGAGTGTTTTACGATTTCTCACCAGATACATTTGCATAATCAGTGCAAGCAGAGGTGGACACGGATGGATAAAAAAGTGTTTAAAATCCTCAAAACGTACTTCTAACCTATGTCTGTGGGCTATTTCTCTTTCAAATGCCCGATTCTCATAGAATAACTGCTATGAAAACAACCATTGTCTGCAGTCAATTTCTAACCTTAAGGTCTATAACAACTCTTAAATAACAAAGCTTTAAGGCTCTAAAACGTAAATAATAGTCTTTCCATGCGAAATTTCTTATAAAGGATGACTTTTTTTAGTAATAAACCGTCTGGGATTTCAAGACAACTTTACCCATTAAAACGAACACAATACAGAAAAATATTGCTTTTTTCGGCTACAGAAGCCTAAAACGAGTCAAATATAATCTATTTTTGCAAAAATTAACGATTATAAAGCCTCTATAGGCGTGAACGCGATACCCATGCAATGCGCGATAATATATCACGATAGCATTTATCCTCACCCAAGGAAACAAGATAGCTGGACCCAAAATTAGCTCGCAGCTGACGAAACGTCAATTCAAACAAGAAGATTTCAACAGTTCAGTGAACTACAAACGGTCTAATTAACACGAAATGTAGAATGCTATATAAATTCACTGTCTAAAAGTGGAAATATTAGACGTAACACTTCGTTATCCGAATAGAAGAAAATAAAAAATCAACTTTTTGGGCTTCACAGATATAATCTTGAGTATAAAGTGGTCGATTACTACGATTATCTAGCGAGCAACAACAACAACCATCTATCTCTATCGAAGGGAGAGATTTGAATGAAGTAGCCTCTTTCACTAACCTGATTGAGTACCATCGTGTATGATATGAGAACTTATGGATATTCTTAGAGTAGCTATAGAGGACAACAAAGACTTGGAGATGTGCTGCTGAAAACTTGGGATCGAAGAGAATAATAGTAAAAGTAGTGATTATCTAAAGCCCTCCACAGCTTAATTTCATCCGCAAAAATAATTATAAGTGGTATCTTGATTACATACTGTAGGAAGAGAAAAGGTCTAAGAATTTCACCATGGTATTAGCATCAGCTGTTTGTGCCCCAATTTTCCCGTGTGAAAACCTTCGGTCAATCAAGAATGCCTTGCTCATGAATCATGCTGTTCTTCAGTTTTATAACTCCCAATATAACTGCAGTGGTAGATATCCCTAGGAGTCCAAATACAATGATAGCTAGGAAAATGGGCAAAGCCAGTTCCTCAAATGCGAGTCAAACTCGAGCCACGTGTCAGACGGAGATGTGTATCACAATATGATGGAGGATTGGGACGACATCTTGAGGTGTAGACTCAGTGAAAGGTTTTAGGGGGAAACTCGAATTTCAGAAGAATGTATAACATATGGATTAAAAATGACTACTAAGTTTATTAATATGCATTCGGTGAATCCTGGGCACTGAAATTGAATACGCATCAAGGTTACTGCCAACGCATTATTTGGCGGCATTACCAGTTGGACAGGAAACGTGATTTTTCAGGTAGATCAGGGTGAATGTTGTTTTATTGCCCCCCAAACTTGGCTTTTCTGCGTATTAACACCGAATATTTATTACTGTATCCTAAGAACACTTTTGTAGGGGGCCTTGGCCCCACAAGTGTTATGACATAATTTACTGTGAACTTTTGAGCAGTAATTGTATATTTCACTGTTCTCGCGCAGAAGTCTTTATTGGGTGAGGACGATGTACGTAATTTCTATTGGTGCCGTGTTTATTCACTGGTGGCATCTTGCAAAATAACTCATGATAACGTTATCACTGATACCTATGACGCACACAAAAGTATATGATAACTATACCAAATGTAGTGACGCTGATGGGGACCGGCTTATTGAAGTACATCCACTGAGTGACAATAAGTCTTCTAAATATTTCCATTATAGGCGATGTAGTACAAGATTTGCAAAGTAACATCAAATCAAATAAGTCAGTGGACAACTTGACTACGAAATAATCGTTGAAATAAGAGCTCCTTGGAAATAATTTCAGTGAAGTATGACGTAGTAGCAAGAGGTGATGTACGAGTCTATTGTATTTACGCACTCTTCATCCATAATTAGTTGACTAACGGCCAGTATTTGCCTATAATTAGATGTTTTCAGTCCCGGAAATTATCTGGGATTCGCTACTTGTGTTCCATGACTCACTATTTTTGCCATAAATATAAAATCATGGGTATTGACTTTTAATTAATAGTATCCGCTTGTGTGCAGTTTGATCAAATCTGAAGTTATATTGTTGTGAAAAATACTTTTTCAAACTCCAAAGTCGCAATTCGCCACTTAAATTGCCTTTTGTCTTAACAAATAGCTTTTTGGGTTTGTTATTTGCCAGCAAACCAATATTAGTGACTACAGTTTTCCATCTTTTATACCAGTTAAATGTTTGAAAGCATATTCGACTAGTACCCGAAATATCATGTATGAAAAGTTCTATGTATACAAAGTTTATAACGAATTGTTAGGCTTCGTACTCTGATCCTCCCAGTAAATTTGTTTCAACTGGTGTGCTTACTTGCGGAATAAAGCCATTTATTCACGTGATGCCTTTCTTTTAGTCCATTTATAAAATAAATACTTTTATAAAATAATAGTAAGGAAGCCCTCATAATACGGTATATCTTTTGATAAGCCTTCTGATAATTTTTACCGAGACAATATGTCACTGAATCAGTACGATTGGCTCCACCTTATACTTTGTCGTAATGAACTTGTGTGTGCAATCGTGACTGCAAATTAAGACAATGAAAGGAAAGCAGACAAATTTGAGAATCCAATACTTCTAGTACATTGAAGCCAGATAAGCACACAGATGTTTTCTGCAACCTAGCAGAGCTAGTATATATATATATATATATATTGAAATTAATGTTCTGCTGTTTCTAAATGCTGGGATTTCTGTAAGCTTCCTTTGGGCTTGTTATAAACTTCAGAGAATTTCAAAATTTTCTCAGGTTGGTTCTACAAAGAATATGCGTACAGACTTTTTTGATATTATGTGGTAGTCACTTAGTCTTCCCTCCTTGTTTGTATACTCTGTCCTGTTTTTAAGATCAAATGAAGTAGTTTAACTCGCGATGCCATAGTTTGTAGCTGCGTATTTCGATAGCATCGTCGACCTATAGATTTTTAAATCCTGCTAAAATGCACATCAAAGCTGAATGAGAAGACTTCATTCATCATATTTTACCGACCGATGCTAATCAATAAGCCATAACTCAGAGGACTGTGTTTCATATGTTCAAAATGCTATTGGATTTCCAGCATAGAACTCTACAAAAATGCTCAGCATTTCAAGTTACCGTATCTGATAAAAGCACACAAAGTTGGTAGAAACGAGTGATGCAAAGAAACTGCAAGCAATAGTAAATACATGAACAATGATAAGGACTCAATTTTTTCTGAAGGTCAAAATGACTAAATGCATCTGCGTCATGTCACCGACAGTCCCTAGTCATTAGTTCTTAGCATCATAAGGACTGACTGACTAGTTTCAACATAGAACTTAGCATCGATGTGCAGCAGTTCGAGTCGTCACACTTCACTCAGCACACAAAGCCAGAGGAAGTAAAAGGAAATGAAAAATAGAGACAGTAAACACAGATATGTGGCAAAAAACAGTAATATCGAAGAACAATGTAGTTTTATTGGAAATTATAAGTCACAAGGAGTGGATGCATCTGCGCTGTCATTGAGAACAATTTTGAGCCATATCACCAATTGTCTCTAGCCACTGGTGTTTACTGATTGTAGTAGGGAAGCAAGATGAGGAAGGTGATGTGGGTAAAGGAGAATGATGTTTAGGAAGGCTTCGTGGGCTTTCGGAAGTGTGTGGGTGGTTGTTACCTCCCGGCTGCCCACACCGTGGAAGTTGATTGATTCTTCGTGTACCTGAAACAGAAAGAGGGTTAGTGTTGCGTGACCGCAGTGGGACAACTGCTTGAAGCTGGTCACACACGGCGTGTATGAACTGGTTTCATGGATTGTTTTCGTATTAGCAACTTACCGCCGGTTACGGAACACCGTAGGGTAAGTCGGAATGTACAATTTTCGGGGTCGACCTTTTCTAACTAACCCCTTCTCTCCGGAGTGCAGAGACAGCATAGCTGGCATGCTGGTCATCTGAGGGAAACACCTTACTGCTTTTATATCCCTTTCCCCAGCAGTACGACTTCGTCCAAAACCCCCCCAGCATAGTGTAAAAAAATTTCTTACACTATGCTTTTAGTCTAATCGCTATCCTAACAACCTTCCTGGCATGGTAGGACCTGCAGGAACAAAAGTTCCACCCAGTGTAGCTTGTTGGGTCATTGCGATATGCAAGCCCGAACACCACGTCAAGGTAGCAGCTATCGGTTGGTAGCATCATAAGGACCTCGCCCCATGCAGGTAGTCTACATGCCACATCTATTGAGATAGCTAGGACAAGTACTACGCATGCCTATCCATCACCTTTCTCGACGAACAATGTTAGCTGACGTAGAACTAAACGTAAAGGTGTAGGAATGGTTTGACCAAAACCTGTCATTAATCCATGAAGTCTTTTACCGTTGGTTTCAGCTAGCCACGTAGTGAAGTGTAGATTTACTTTTTGAAGTCCTCAGGACTCTAAGAACCAAAGGATGATATGGCTGGTGGTGGTGCAGATGCATCCAATCTTTGTAATCCTCTATACCCATTAAATCTTCGTTTTTCCGTGTCATTGTTCTTCCTCGCGTACATTTCTGCTCATTATAGTTCTTTGAATCTCTTTTCCTTTACTTCTTTGTGCTATGTGTAGCTTGGCAAGTTGAATTGGTACACTCCTGTGCACAGTTCAGTCAGCCAGTCAATGAACCATTCCAGTAGGCAATCAGCTAGTAAGCAGGTTATACTATTTGTCCCTCTTCTGTCTATTAATGTTTAGGCAGCTATGTAGTTTTTATGGCATTTAAGCAGTAGGCATGGCTTGGTAGCACGTACGTTTATTTGACTGCATTCAATTCCAAGTAGAAATATATTGAGAGTTGAAATCGGTGACAGGTTACATACACCCAATATTACTTCAGTCTTAAAAGCAAACAACGGCTTTAATGTTTCTTAATTTATTTATTTTCTATTTGTCACCATAATTTTTTTTTCTATGGTAACATTGTTTTCTCTCCTTTTCCGTAGACATTTTCAGTTAAACAAAATGAAAGTAAAAGAGTTGGAACGATTTGCTCATTCTGCATGGTCACCCCTTTCATCTAGTCGTACTTATTTAGCGACAATCACTGCAGAGGATAATCGCCAGTCGAATGATTCATTAACAGATTCAAGGTGAGTTTCTTGATCAGTAGGTTGTTTTTAACATTCAAGTCATCTGATTAAACTTTTATTTTAACTGTATCCCATTTGTTTGGTGGATGATGACTAGCAGTGGAATCCAGCACGCACATTTCGTCGTATTTGGGACTCGTCGGGTGGGTGAACCTGCAATGTCCAATGAGTGTGATAGTGTTCCTACTGAAACTCGAAGCCAACGATGGGTGTGTCTTGGATTCCACCATCCACTAAGTAACATCGTCATAGTCCCACGACATCAGCAAAACATCCATACTAGGAGCCGCTTAGGTATCTCTATCACCTCTGTCTTCTCTATGTGCACCTGGAAGCTTTTATCTGTCTCTTCTGCCAACTTGTTGGTTTTCACCCACAAATTTTCGTGTGTGGGACATGAAACAAATAATCCGCAAAATCCAGTCCACCGCAGTCAAAAAGATCATTGGTAATGCTAAACAGCCTTGTCTTACTCCTGCCTTCATATCCGAAGATTCACTGGGCTTTTCGTTGTGAATCACTTGGTATGTGTCATTGTTACACAGCTGTTGGGTGTGGTTTTTAAAGATTTGTGGCATGCCATAATGTTGAATTAACTGGCGAGTTACTTCACTGTCGACTCTGCTATACAACGCCTTTCAAAATTCAATGAAGTTGAGGTAAAGATTTGACTTCCATTCCTTTCTCTGTCCATTGATGATGCGTAGCGTCGCACTTTGATCTACGCATTATCTTTTTCCTGAGTCCAGAATGTCCCAGGCCACATTTTTCATCCAGAGTATCTTTTAGTCTTTCCACGATAATGCGGGTGGGTTAATATTTTTCTTGGGAGGGACAGCAGCATGATTGCATGTCAGTAGGAGCGTTGCACTGTATAATCATAACTTTTCTTCCTTATGAATTGAATCTTATTGTCATGGTCCTTGATGAGATTGGTTTTCAGTCCATGAGGGACTTCGATGCTCTTGGAGACATCAAGATATCCATTCCCGCAGTGTGTTTGTGGTTGTCGTTTAGGTGACCGGAGTAGATTATTCTTTCTCCATTAGCTCTCACAGATTCCTGGCACTTCTATACTATATTTCCTTATTTCCTCTGAAATATGAGCAATCTAGCCAGTTTTAATCACGGTTCCCATCTTTCATGTCCCCAGACTTACTTTTACTTACCTTCAGTTGAGTGGGATCGTGAGGGTTTTCGCCATCCGTCCTCTTCCATCTCCGCTGATTCCACGGGAGCTTAATGTTATTTTTCTTATGCTTTAAAATATCAGTAGCGATTAGGTTAGGATTAGTAGTCCCAAGCCCAATGTTCTCTCTTTTAGTAGGCTTGTGACCAATTAGTAAACTAGGAGTGGTTGGAGTTCAAACTAGCAACGCATTACTTAAAAGACGAGTAACTACACCACTGATCTGTAGCTATACTTTTCTTTTATTTGTGATATTTTGTATTTATGTGGATTTTTTTTTACAAATCCTTCACTTGTTTTTATAATTCTGTTTATCTCTAAATAATATTTTTGTTTTTTTTAATTTTAGTGTTCCAATTCCTTCAGCTTTAGAAATATTTGAATTTGATGTTAAAGAGAACAATTCGATGTCTATGCAATCTAATATTAGTTTACAAATTAAAGAGAAGTATGTTGATATCTTTTAAAAAAATGGTGTATAAGTATGCATTAAATTAACCCTCATCCATCCTTGCTTCATTTCGCTTCATTCCTTATCTATGTATTGTTTCAAGTCGACTTAATTAAAACTTACGTTGTCCAAACAGTCATCTACCATTTTACCATGCATTTGGCAATGAGCTGCATTTATTGTGTAGCGGCTGACGATACGACTCGTTTATCTAGTTTGAAGTAGGTGGTTAACTCTTTGGTGTTTGAAACGGTGTATACTGGCTGTATTAGAGAGTCTGTAGGCACACCATCACTCACTGGAGATGCAGGTACATCCAATTGGCTAGTCCCAAATAGGACAAAAGGTGCATCCTGGTTTCTACTACAAACTACCACCTAATAAATAATTATGTCATTCCTTTTCTTTGCTTAGAAATACTTTCTTATTCATCCACATACTCTAAGTCCATAAGACTGTTTCGTGAATAAGACAAAGGAGATTATTAGTAGTTGGTAAACAATTATTTTCCCTAACTCAGTCATCACGTAAATATTTCTTTTTGTTATACTGTATAGCAATCAATAATACCTCCACTTTATCAATATAGATAAACCTAACGCTAATACCAACACACCACCTTATTGTTAGACAAAAAAACGAAAAGTAAAATCTACATACACAGAATATAGTGGAACAATATAGACTGTTGGTAAACAGGTGTGTGTGTGTGTGTGCGTATGTGTATGCATATTCCGATTTATTCAGAATAAATGTCAAACAGATACATTCTCTTTGGTTGGTTTTATGTTGTTCAATAGTGTATTCCCGTTAGCGAATGTGTCTGTGTGTGTATGTATATGTGTTCCTACTGTCATATGTGCTGGTCTCATTCACATGTTTTATAAAGTCTAGTTTTAACTTTAAAGGTGGCTCCTTTACACCATAGTGTATCTTTGAAGGAAGAGAATATCCTGGATACGCTTTTCTGTGACAAATGAAATTGTCGAATTAAGAGAGATATTCAATTTTCTATGAAATATCAGCGTAAACTATGATTACACTACACTGTAATGTTGCCTTTGTATAAGTTGACGTGCTTGGTTCTGCAGAGCTGCGAGCCATTTGTCTAGGCGCTCGATTTCCAACCAATAGGTGGTCATGGGTTCAAATTCCCTGCTCCATCTACTAAATAGTATGACTAGCTCTTACATACAGTAGGTTTGGTTCATTGCCAACTGCATGGTTTTTGAGTAGTATTTCATTTTTCATTTTCCTATGACACCAATTATTTAATTAGTTTCACTTAACATAAAATGAGAGGTCCACTCGCTCATATACTCAAATTTTAGTCACTGGATCCCAAATTCAATGCCTCAATCTATCTACTTTAATCTACGTAATTTGGCTTTCACACATTAAGTACGCGTGGCTCATAGCCGAATACATAAGAAATCCATTCTGAGTAATTAAGAGACTATCTTACTAACTACCACAACAGTTATATTAAATGAAATCCGCAATTTAAAAATTAATCAGCGACTTGAGAATTACGCAGTTCAAGGTAAAATTTAACCACAGTTTCATTTAGAAACCAAAATTATTCAGATCACCATGTATGTGATCTTCTTGGTACCATAAATGACAATCAAGAAGGCATGTATCATTGTGTGATGCTATATACTACTGGGTAGTCGGACAATACTCACATCAGCCTGTAGTGCTTGTCAGCCTGATCGATGTGATCTAAGCACTACTGGACGGCGGTTTTCCTCATTTGGGGTCGAACTCATCATCGGTATGCACAGGTTGACTCAGCGAATAGAGCTGAATTTCAGCTAGCTACTTTGACTAACCGGTAATCCATTGAATCAAATTCGCTTTCTTGATTGGCAATTATGATATTAATTAGATGGCACATTGTGATCTGAATAATCTAGGTTTTCGTAAGAAACTTGAACTGTATAGTTTTCAAATGACGAAATTAATTCAGCTCGCCAAAGTAGCTAGCCAGAAGTCGGGTGGTATGAACTGATTTGGTTCTCTGGGGCTGTCAGACAGTGTACATCGCTGGTATGAGCTCAGTCTCAAACGAGTAAAGGGCCCTACGTTGTTTAGATCACTTCAATATGGCTGCCTAGCAAGCACCACTGGTTGACATGAATAGTTTCCAACTACTCATATCTATCAACCAGCAGTATGCAACATGAAACAGACATATTAAGTGGTATAATATGATGAGTATTACTGAGGTCAGGTGTAGAATCTTAGGATGAGGCTGTGAAGCTACATCGATTGAGATGGCTAAGTCACATTACGCATGCCTAACAACCGCCTTCCTCGTGGAGGAATGCTAGCTGACATAGAATTAGGTTGAAAAAGGGTTAGAGTTTGTCTAGTCAAAACGTGGCATCAGGCCATTAAGTCTTTGACAGCTGGTTTAAGCTAGCCACGTAGGTAGTTGTAGGCTACCTGGTTGGAATCCTCTGGACGCTAAAAACCAATGACTGGTCTGGTTCAGAACCGTTTTTAGCAGTGCAGATGTATTCATTCTTCGTAATGTCACAAATCCACCAAACCTTCATGTTCTTCCATGTTACTATTCTTTTCTCATATATTTGATTTCTTTTAAATTTTTTTCTCTGCGTTTGTGTACTTCATGGAGTGTGGCAACTTGAACTGCTGCATTTCTGTGCAAAGTTCTGCGTTGAAAGTTAGGTCATCAATGATGAAATAAATTTATCTGATTGGTAGTACGAGGTGGAGAGTTGCACAATAAAGTTATCATGTCCACATGATAGCATAAATCCAATTTAATCCTTTTCCCGTCCTCAGTAAATACCCTAAAAGATTCTCAATTATATCCATACATGTTATTTTGCTTGATGGTGACTAGCAGTGGAATCCAGTCTGTCTGTTTTCAACATAGAACTTTGCACCGACGTGCAGTAGTTCAAGTCGCCACACTCCATGTAGCACACAAAGCAAGAGAAGAAATGCAAAATAGACACAGTAGACAGGGACATAAGACAAAAGGAATAGTCATATCGAAGAACAACATAGTTTCATTGGGCATTATAAATCACAAGGGGTAGATGCATCTGCGCTGTCATTGAGAACGATTTTGAGCCATATCACCAATTGTCTCCAGCCATTGGTTTTTACCGTCCCGAGGACCCCAGCCATTCAGAAAGTCTACATCTTCCTACGTGGCTTAAACTAACTGTTGTGGATTTATTTCATTGACTGATGAAGCCATGTTTTGGTTTGACTGCCGCTAGCTCTTTTCCAGCCTGACCCTATGTCAGCTAACATCGGCCGTCGAGGAAGGCGGTGACTAGGCATGCGTAACACATGTCCTAACCATCTCAGTCGATGTAGCTTCACAGCCTCATTGATTGATTTCCCCTCCTTACCTCGTACTTGACGCCTAACCTCAATATTGCTTACCCTATTATACCACTTCACACGGGAGATAAAACGCAGGCACCTATGATCAAAGACAGCTAGTCTTTTCATGTCTTCCGCTCTCAATGGCCAGGTCTCAGCTATAAAGGCAGACGGAGCGGACTGCTGAGCAGTACACCCGCCCTTTGATTGATAGCCGGATATCACGTCTACGCCAGAGACGGCGTAAACTGGCATATGCGAAACTAGCCCTCTGTATCCGTGCTGAGATTTCGTCAGCGATCAACCCGTTGCGGCTGATGCAACTTCCCAAATAAGTGAAGTGGTCAATGTGCTCTATCACTTCACTCCCTATTTCTAAACTAGGAGTCAGTGTAGTCCACTCCTGTAGCATCATCTTACACTTGGTGGGAGCGAATCACATACCAAACATTCGCAGATTGCAGCTCAAGGTGTTCAGAAGATTCTGCATTTTGTCAGCGTCCTCGCCTAGAAGGACTATATCGTCTGCATATTCTAAGTCAACGAGATTATTCCCTGGTAGCAAGTCAATCCCTGAGTCGCTGAAATGAGTTAGGGTTAAGTCCATTAGTACGTCTATGATGAAGTTGAATAGAAATGGGGATAATGGGCATCCTTGACGGACGCCACTAGTCGTCACCACTTCAGATGACAACTCGCCATAAGCCGTCACCTGGCTGCATGAGTACAAGTAGAGTGCCTTAATCAGTGCAATGTATTTTCTCGGCATTCCCTTTACAGCCAAGCATCGCAAGAGAACCTCTAGGTCGACAGAATCGAATACCGCCTTTAGGTCAAGAAATATAACGATTGTTGGACACCAGTAAGTATGCCTATGTTCCAGAATCTATCGAAAGTTGAAAATATGATAAATGCACTCTCTTCCTGGTCTAAAGCCTTCTTGGTTCTCTCATGTTTATTCATCGAGAGCACCGCTTAGTCTACGCATGATTAGTAAGCCCAGAACTTTAGAAGCGATATTGGTGAAGCCAATCCCCCTGTGATTATCACAGGAAGACTTGTCACCCTTCTTGTATATCGGGATAATCAATGACTTTCACCAGCCCGATGGGACTTCCTCTGACTCCCAGACGCTTCTTAGTACCTCAGTTAACACAGACAGTAAGCCGTCTCCGCCGTACTTAAATACCTCTGGAGTCATTCCATCAGGTCCTGCTGCTTTGCCTCGTTTCAGACTAGTGACAGTCTTAGTAAACTCAGTTAGGGACGGTGGACCTGTGTCTATATCCCATTCAGGAAGGTGTTGGATGCGAGGTAAGTTGAGCGTGGCTGTAGGCCGATTTAACTGCTCCTCAAAGTGTTCTTTCCAGCGTTCCAGTCGTCTGTCCTGGGAGCTAATTATGGTGCCATTTTTCTCAGAGATTGTTTCACTTATCGTTTGCCTTTTACCACCTGTTTCCCTGATAAGTCTAAATAGTTGTGTGGCTTTTCCATCTTCTTTGCTTTTGTCACCCACTACTGTTCACGGTCGTCGCAGACTTCTTGTTAGTTTGCATTTGAGCAGCTTTCGCTCCTCGTCATAATCGGAGCTCGCCGAAATCAGTCTTATTGCGTCAATCAGTTCGGATGAAGCGGTAGAAAACCAATGGCTCTTACTAACTTTAGGTTTCAGGTTGTTAACAGCTTTTACAGCTGTGTCTACAGCTAACTGTATGTTGTACCAGGCTACCTCAGGGGAAGTCCTGCTGTCGACCTCAGATACACGTTTCGCTATTTCCCCCTTAAATAGGGGCTCACAGTCTTGATCTAGTTGGGGACGTAACTGTTTCGCTGCCAGCAATTTCCTATGTCCATTTAGTCGTAAGCATAAACGTGCGCGAACCAGGGCGCGATCAGAGTCTACGCACGTGTTTCAAAAGGAGCGGCAGTCTTCTACTGACCCTCGCCAACGATACTCTACCGCTATGTGGTCTATCTGAGTCCAGCGTTGATTTGGTGATGGAGGTCGCCAGGTTATGCAGTGTCTCTCTTTGTGCCTAAGGTTTGTGCTGACTAGGAACAGATAATTATCTGAACAGAACTGTAGAAGACGATCACCATTGTCGGTTCGTCGGCGGGAAACTCCATACATACCACCTGTATACTTCTCAGTCTGGCATAACTTCCCTACTTGGGCACTGAAGTCGCCTGCTAGTTGTTTTAGCAGGTGACTTCAATGCCCAATCCAGTGGATACGTGTTTTGTCCTCTTTTGGAATCGACGGTTCGATATCAATACAGAAACTGAGCATTTCGATCTAACACAATCAATCAACAGGAAACACAAAAATTGACTTAAAAACTAATGATAACTGATATTCGTTGCACAAGAGGGTGGCTCTGTCAAACTTGAAACGATGGGTGCAGGGTTCGAGTCTGGTTAGAAACACCCTTGCTCACTGGGAATGCAAATACATCCAGCCGACAAGTTCCAAGTAGGAAGAGACGAGTATCTTTTGGATTCTACTACTGGTCCTCAGACATCGCCGAAGCATCCGTACTAGGAGGTGACTTTTCGACCCAGAGATCTAGCGTTTCAGTCAAGTATAATCGATCAGTAGGAAAAATAAGTCAACTCATCCATTTTAAGAATAAATATGCGTGTGTACACGTGTACAATTAGTTTAAATTTTTATTAAATTATTTCTAGCTGTTATAAATGCCCTTTTATTGTTATGTTTTTCCTCTCTCATCTATACTCCTCAGAGGTACATGCTTATTATGGACAGCACCAATAGGTGATTTGGAGACTGGTCTTCTTATTTACGGGACAATTACAGGAAGTTTATATTTATATAATAGTCAAAAAATTATTTCTACTTATCATCAACATCAAAAATCATCACTGATTGATGATAATAATCAAGAAAATATTATTGATTTTAATGAGAATACTGTTCATCACCATGTTAATGGTGACCAGCACAAGTGGAATACAACTAAGCCTTCTATTACTATTGCTGAGAATGACTTATCAAGCTTTATATATACTTCACGTGAAAATGTTCATAATGGAGTTGTGAGAAGTTTGGATTTCAATCGATTTCAAGTAATTACTTATTTATTTACTTTAATATTAATAGATAATTATTTGTGCCATATGTAATCGAAAAAATAAATAAACTTAGGTGTAATCGAAGTTTATCGGCTTGCTTCGAATTGTTTTTTTATAAGGAAGTTGACCAATTACTATATTGTCATTATTCCCTTGGGTGAGAATATGGGGCCATTTCACTCTGTTCTGCACGATTGCGCATAAACCTTCATTTCCCCCCGCAGATAATCTCCTCCATGTCACCATCGGATCCATGCTCAACTCGTTGTTTTCTATTCGGGTTCCACTAGAAGGCCTGCCTGGTCTGCGCCATCATTCAATGGTTTTCTCAGCGCGTATGCAGTCGATCTCCATTTCCTTCTGCAAATTTATTGGCCCTAGGTTCTTGGTTCGTTCGTTGCACTGTCAATGCTCCCCGATTGATATTCATCATCGAGAGAAGGCAGGTGTTGATGAAGTTCTGCAGTAGTCTGTTGAAAATCGTTTTGGTAACTCGAGTGCTAAGTCTCTGAGTCACATAGAAGCACTGATTAATTGACTTGAGATTAGTGTTGAGAATTTGAATTTGTTCAGTAGATTTCCACACTGATTTCTTAGTAATGAACACCAGTTGTACTTTTCTCATCCTGGTTTCACCGTCCTAATTCGTTCCGCCTGTAGTTGAAAGGATGCTACCTAGATATGTGATGACTTCCTATAGATTGCTCCCGTTGATGGTGATTGGCGCTTGTTGTTGTCCTCGTTGGTTGTATATCTTCACACCCATATCTTCTCTGTGTTCACCTGAAGTCCCGTCTTGGCGTATTTTGAATGCTTGAGGAAAACTAACTTAATCACTATTTCTTTGACTTTACTTCATCACTTATACTTCTGTTCAATTGGCAATCTGCCCCACCTACTTTGTGTGTGTATGAGCTAATGAAAGCACCTGTCTGCCCAAACCTCAGTGGCTTTCGGGACGCAGTTTGAACTCGTGATCCCGTTGGTTGGAGGTCGTATGCTTAGGTGACTAGACCAAGAATCCACAACTTCATGGTATTGTAGGATAACACAGATCTCACTCTTCATTGAAAATATGTTCTTATTAAAGATTGTGAATACATCTTTATGATAAATGCAAATCATCTTCAAAATCAAGACAAAAGAAAGCTTGTAACTTGTGACAGCAAACACATCATTTTGTTTTCTTTATGATAAAATCTACAATTAATTATTTCATTTGTGAGTAGAATACAATCACCTTTTACTGGGCTCTCTTCGAAGTTTTTTCCTTTCTTGTTCGGTTGTGTGTGTGGTCAACTATATCGGTGAACTAGTGAGCCATAAGTTCAAACACAAATGTTATCTCTTCAAACTGAGATATTAAAATCACTAGTTTTCATAATTGTCATATATTAAAAGGATTTAAAACTCACTCGTGTTATTTCTTATTTAAAGGCTAAGTGATTGCATACGAAAAGTATTAATAATTGCATTTTATTGTATCACAATTGATATAAATATGAACAGTAAATTACGTTCGAAATTTCGTCATTCAGTAAATAATACTGTTTCCCTCTGTGTGTGTGTGTGTGTTTGGTATCCAATAAACAGGTTAGTATAAAATAAAATTACTATCACAGTGTCAAAGCGTTACACATACATGCATGTATTAATTACAAAGTAGATTTCGTCACGAAACAACATCAGTTAGTGATCATTGGAAACCGGAGAGTACTTAACAGCTGTTTCGTTCGTACAAAAAAGCAACTGGATGGATGTTCGGAAGATGTGTATGAAGAAGTCATGGCCATTGGGGGCCACCATGTCAAGGCGAAGTGGATGCCTATCTAAGGCGTTGGTGGACGATAGCAGTGTACCAAGAATCGACAGAAGTTAAAATTCATGGGTCACTAAATTCGGGCTCAAGTAGCTGAATAACCGGCGAGCTTGCTCTCGTAACCTGAAGGTTCTGAATTCAATTCGCAGTGGTTTGGTTGTTGGTACACACCGATCAAGAGTCCCAAACTGGGAAAAAGCAGTTGTGCAGTGTTCCCCGGTGATTTTCAATGATCTCTCCAACTGGTGTTGGTTAATGGAGAAATCTGCATTGAAATTAATTCGAGTCCCTTCAAAAAACCATGATCTACATATGTATTAATCATGCATTACTTTTATTTTGAACATAATATTACCTTGACATTTGTTAGATGTTTATAAAAACAGTCACTAGGTAGTGCTGTCTAACTTGAGTTTCTCCTTTGTTAGTCCACATCAATGAGATATTGTTTCTCTTCATTCCTTGAATTACGAGTGGAACATAGGGTTTCGGGCTTTGAGCTCTTAAGTTTCAGTAGCGGCGGTGTTTTTTTCACGGGGTGAGGTTGCCAGCCTCACGTCCAACCTTCCCTTTTTCTGGGCCTACTGCCTGCCAGGTTGGGAGTCGAACTCAAACTTCCAGCATGGCTGGTGAGAACTTTACCAATGAACTGCCACCGCTTCTCTTCTCTCTAGGCTAAGATCATGTGTAGTATCATCGATAAGATGTATGTTTAGACGAAATATTGATGAAATTTATTCCTCTTCTGAAACCACCACATAATTTAAATCTAGATGTTTAACATGTCGCTTTATTTTCCGCAGTTCACTATTTCTCCTTTTAAAACTTTTTTCTTTTTTAATTTGCATAGACAAATCTCTTCGCTTCTGTATCTAACGACGATGAAATATTTATATGGGATATTGAAAAAATGGAACAACCAATGTCACCAGGAGCAAAAATACAAGTTAGTGTTATTAACAAAAATTCCAGTGTTTTTGTTTTGCCTTTATTTTGATGATGTTTTAGCGGTTGGGAGAGGTGGGTGGGTGGGTTCCTTATAAATCACTACTTAGTGGGAAACTCTTGGGGTAAATATCTCTTTTTCCTTCTTCGGGTCATCGAGATGCTAAGAATCAATGAGTGGAGACCGTTAGTGGTGTGGCTCAAAATTGCTCTCAGTGGCTCTCATGCATTCACTCTTTGTAGTCTACTAGACACATTCGGTGCTCATGTTTTCCCATGGTATTATTCTTTCTCCCGTACGATTCTACTCATCATAGTTCGTTTGAATTTCTTTTGTCTTTCTTTCCTATACCCTTTTGTGCTACATGGAGTATGGCAGACAGAACCGCTGCACTTCTGTGCAAAGGGATAACACCAGGTGGCGTTACGGTGATGGCTGTACTGAAAGTTATTGTTGGCTAGAAATAGAATCTGGTCTGCGGAAAGCTTCAGAAGGCAGTCTCCATTATGCGACCTGCGACCATATGGACCCCACTAACTACCTAGATAACTCTATTTTAAGCCCAGACGCCCAACTTGTGCATTTTGGTCCCCAATTAGCACTACGATATCTTTCTGACGCGCCTGTTTCAGTAACTGGCTCAGTTGATAGTAAAACTCATCTTTAGTTGCATCTAGACTGCAATCTGTTTGTGCATAGTCAGAGATGACGAATAGATATAACCTGTCTGACCAACAGCTTCTTACTTTGGAGTAACCTTCTAGCCTCACAGCATATAAACGTTTGTTAATTCAGATCCAGTTGGCTAATACCCTTTCATCTCTGTTGCTAAATATGTCTTTGACACCAATTAAGCCAGATACCAATGTCACTGGGTACTCGGATAAGCACAGGTGGTACACACTATTTCAACTAGCAGATGGAGAAGATATTCGAAGCACTTCACTGAGATCATGAATTGCAGGAGATATCGATAGCGAGATTTTTCTAATGTTTTGGCCAGATCTGTCTGTTGTCCGACTTACATCATTATGCGAACATTGTAGGTGGCAAGCGTGAACGCTAAATGCGGCAACAGGATACCCGTGTTCTCTCACTGGAGATAAGCATTTTGAAGGCTACTCACTAATAACGAAAAGCGCTACTGATAGGGTGAGATTTCAAACAAAGGCGAAAGTCTGACTATAATGAGGACACCAAAGATAATAAAGCCGGTTAAAAAAGAACACAAACGTTTATACATAAAAATAAAGTCAGAAAGGACGACATTACTAAAAGTATGATTGCCATCTGTAACAGTAACCGCGCAATAGGATACTGCCCGGATCCGCAGACCGAGGCAGGAGGTTATCCTATGGAGCTATTTCCAAGCGTTTGACTTGAAGCCTGATCCACGAGGCAGTGGTGAGGGTCAGGAGCTGCGTTCCAGTGGTTTGGAATTAAGGTTTTCCACCTCTTCTAGATAAACCAGCATATCCACCAGTCAGGTTGTAAACACCATACATTTGCACTCACCCTTTCATTTTTGTGAAGGACATCCCTACCGCATGAAGGCAGTGAATATAGCTTACCTGGTAAGGGGCTATGAATGCATCACCACATATGAGATTTTAAGAGGAACATCGAGGTCTACCCACTCTCAATCGTACCTGCCAATACACACTGACTGATCACTAAGGTGTAGCTAGTTTCATATCTGTAGTCCTCAGTATTGGTGCTGACTGGATTCCATGAGTTACTTTTGCTATGTTATTATCAAACTAGGTAACTCACCACTGCAGTGCACTTTGAATTGATGTTGATTGGTTGAAGGCTATCAGTAAGAAGTCCAGTACACAGGTTTCTAACTTCTTTGTACTCATCATCATGTGTATCCATTCTTCAAGGGAATTCGAATCCGAGGCTCGATAGCGATAACCTCTAACCACCTAATTTCAATACATCACCATTATTTTATTCAACGTTAAGAAAACATAAATGTCCGTTATTAATAACATCGTTCCCTTTTTCTCCTCCTCCTTAAAAGCCCTTAGAAAATTTGAATAAAGTTGCATGGAATCCACGTGTTCAGCATATATTATGCACAACAAGTACTGGACGTTGTGTTATATGGGATTTACGTAAAAGTGGACCAGTTCTACAATTAACTAAAACAATGTGTCAGGTAATTTGTTTTTTTCCCGTTTGTCTTAAACACACACACACAATTCTGTTTCTTTTGAAAGAACCGATTTATATTCTTCTTATAGATAATGAGCTATTTTAGGAACTTGGATTAATTGCAATGTGAATTTCGTCAGGAACTAACATTATTGGAAACCACCTGGGAGCACTAGACAGCTGCTTTGTCTCCGATTGGGACTCTTCAGTGCACACTCACAACGCCATCACAGGTCGGACTTGAGAGCTTCAGATTAGGAAATTAATCCAATTTCCTACAAAACCTGTAATCTGAATAGCAACCTCCGGCTCATTGGTGGCTGTTGCGTGCAGGTTTTGGAGCTGTACTGAGAAGTCCTGACCAGTAGAATCCACCATGTCAAGGTGAAGTAGATGTTTATCGAATTCATTGGTTGAGGGTAGCGCCATATCATGAATTGGTAGAAATTAGAATTCACGCATCACTGAATTCCGGCCCAGGTGGCTGAATGGTCGATAATCGTAGTCTCTTAACCTGAACATTTTGGTTTTCATCCCTGGTAGGATTGTTTGCGCAATGGTGAAGAGTCCCTTAACAGGACGTAACAGTTTTCCAGTGCTCCTTGATGGTTTCAGTGATCTTTAACTGATATCCTTTCTCGAAAAAAATTACGGTACATTGTTGACCTCTTTCACACGAATACGTCTTAAAGTTTTCCTCTTTTTCCTTTATATAATTATTCCCCTTATAGCTAGAACCTCAAATTATGGCCTGGAGTCCAGATGTTGCAACTCGTTTGTGTCTAACAGATCCAAATAATCCCAATGCTGATATACAGTTATGGGATCTTCGTTATCCAAAGCATATGCTTGCTTTGCTTGGCCATTGGCCACCGATAGCATCTCATACAACTAGCCAACTAGCTGGCTGTCCATTAGGCAATGCTGGTACAGTGAATTCATTATGTTGGGGTATACCAGAGTGTCAAAAGTCAACAAATAATAAATCACATTTATACGATACAGATATGATAATGACAGTGATTGGTGCTTCTGGGGCATTACCTACATTAAGTGGTACATGTGGTACTAAGCTGAATCCAACCTATGCTGAAATGTTAGTTGTTTGGAGTGTTGATCAAGCGCTGAACTCTTCACCGGATACTGAGACATCTCATGAAGGTATGTGTGTGTTTATAAGTTATCCAACTTCCTCTTTTTTAATTATGGTCTTTTTCTGTTATTCTTATCAATGATTTTATTCCTAGTACTGTAAGCTACTACAATCATAGATCCGTCCCATAAGCACCTTCTAGACTAGGAAAATCTTAATTAGTCTCGACTTCATTTTGCTCTGCCTCACATCAACGCTTGTCCATAGGGGTATCAGAACATTTACGTTCCCCTCCTCAAGTTAGGGAAATTTAAACTGATGCATTTCTGTGCCAAGTTTTACGTTGCAATGATTATTATTGTTATGCTTCTTAGTACCCTTAACAATTGATGTACCAGACTTGAACAATTTGCTAACGCCTGCATCCTAACTGGTGGAGATGAAAGTCCACCCAGGGGAGCTGAAAAATAGTGATTCCAAACATATGGTGTAGATTGTCTTTAGAATCCGAATGGACCGAAGGGTATACGAACCTGTTTTTGTCACTGACAAGCATGGGGACGTAGCTCGTTGAGCTGCTCTACCGAGTTGTGAATCAAATTCCCATTCAAAGGCCCGGGTTATGGCCTCTGAAAACGACCACCTGCTTCGGTCTGAGCTTCCGGGCAGTATTTCAGTCCTCGCACAAACTGAGATTTTGTGTGGCATATCTCTAAGTGTTTATAATGTACGAAGGTTGTAATTTATTAATAATGTAATTGTAGTTTAGAGAAAAGTTAATCAGTACGAAAAATCAATAACAGTCAAGATAAAATGAGAATGATATTTTAACTTTTCCAATTAAAGAACGAACAACGTAACATTAAGGAAGTAACACTGCAATTGATCCTTGAATTGTTATAATTTATGTTACTTGGTTGGTGAAGGCTTGTGGTGAAACGGAGGACACGCGTTTCGTCTTCTTTTGATGCGATTGTACAACTAAAAGGGAAAATAAGCCCTCCTCTTTTTTGAACACCACTTGTTTTGTTTTATCACTGCCTGGTCCGGGGTTCGATCCCCTGCCGGCGCACACCCGATATCTATGGTCGGCCTGAATTTGGGCTACCGATATCCATGCTGAAAATTCCACACTTGTACTGAAAATACGGTGTGGAATCAAGCTGTAAATCAAAATAATAAATAAAAATAAATAAAACTGATGTCAGCTCATGATGAGATCCTCCATGCAATCTTGTAAATTCATTGATTTCTTATTGTTCTTCATGTAATTATTCCCACTCTCATACATTTTCATCTATCGTGATTTCATAACATTTTCTTCTCATGAAGTGTGGCACGATTTGAACTGCCGCACTACTTTTGTGCAATTCAGTTTATTCATCTTCATAATATTCAATATGGCAATCAATAATGATTTAAAATATGATGCTAGATGGTTGGAGGCAACCTGCAGGAAGTCCTGTAGACATAGGTATTGTGCTTTGTGTGTTGGCAGTCGTCAGAAAGGTGTATCTATAATTCATTTCCACTCTGAGATTCGATAAAGGAAATCGCAATAGTAGAATTTTTTGACCAACTAAGTGGGTTTGCTTAAGTTATTGGGCTGCCCAATTTTCGACGGTGCACAATTTACTGAGTTACGCCTTGTTTTTTAACAACGGTTTATACTCACAAGCATTTTTGATTGGCTTTCAACAAACCACTTGGTCCTTTTTTGTTGAGGGGACAAATATATCTGGGGTCAGATAGAACAAAATTCCGTCAAACGATACAATGTAGATTAGTGCTTTTCTTGAAGATTCTGTATAAGTAGTATATAAAACGAAGCTGAAAATTCTGTACTGTATATAAATATGTGTGAAATAAAGCTGTTATTACTATCAAAGCATAAACTCTATTAGGACTAATTAACTAGTAATAGATTACTCAAGTTTCATATGATTATTTCTCTTCTGCTCCGACTGGAACACATGGCTTCAGCGGTACATCTTCACTTCGTCCCGTTCCCTGCAGTTCTTTTTAGCCGACCCTATTATTGCCCATAAACGTACATTTCTTCATCTTCATACGGTTTTCTCCATTTCATCCTCAGATGGATGGATTCCCGACTCGTCGTTTCCCACTCGAGTTCCACTCAAAAGACTGGCGTATAATGTCACTCAACAGTCTCTTCAGTATATTTCCGAGCCATCTCCACTTTTTTTCTGCATATTTGCTAGCTAATAAGTTCTTGATTGGTTCATTGTCAGAGTTCTTTTGTGTTTATCCTTTTGAATGAGCCATTTTATCTTCTGTATGGAACAAAGGCAGCTGTTGATAAATGTCTGAAACAGTTTGTTGGAGATGTCTTCAGTGACACACCAAGTCAAATGTTTGATATTGATCGGGAGTATACAGAATTCAAAATAGTAAAATATGTTTTTCCGATCTGTGTGGGTATTTCAAATCAGTTTTTGTCCTTCTTATAGCTACTCCTCAGCCGATATTTATTAGTCGTCTAGAAGGACTAGAAGATCAAGAGTTGGCTAGTGGATTATGCTTTAATGATTTGCCAACGAATATGTCAGTTCACTGTGTACCAAATTATCCAAATTTACTGTGTGTTACACAATCAGACGGTTGGATAACTATACATAATTTAAGCAGTGGATTAACGCATCAACAACAACCGCAACATGAACAAGTCAATGTTGAACGTTATGCTAAACAATGTAAATTAGCACGAAATTCTCAAAGTATGCGTACATCGCATAAAGTAGCCGAAGCATTCAATGATGGCGAGTCATTGACTACATTGGATGACAATATACGCGGGAATAAAGCTCTTAGTGAATTCGATTCATTATATCCCGTTCCAATGGATAATAGTGGAATTACTGGCGGTGGTGGGAGTGGTTTTATAGACGACCAACAGATGGTTAATCCATTGATTGAGCAATTATCAAATGATTCGAGTTATTCTATCAAACCGATCATTCATACAATTCCTCAGGTAGGTGGTGTCTGTGTGCGTATGCATTTAAAGGTATTTAACTATTTTCTAATAACTGTCATTCAATAGGTGCCATGTTTGATTCCTGATCTATATACTTCAAAAAAGAGTCGTTCCGCAGAAAGTTACTCTTTTCAGTGTTATTATTCTCAAGTTGTACAATCGCATATTTATAGTAAATTTTCTGGGAAACAAAAAATGTTTCCAAATATATGTCACTGGAATCATAGATTTTTGACCACAATTATGTAATACGGAAAGTGCTAATTGGTTCGAAACCAATATTCAACTAAATAGGTGAATTCAGTGACGTAATATAACTGGCTAGATTGAGTAGAGCTCAGCTAAAATTGAAAGAGGATCAAGTTAAGATCAGTTCTATGTGGAGTGCAAATGTAGTAGTGAGAAAGGAATTAAATTAAATTAAAAAATTGAGACTGATAGATATTCCGCATCAAATGTCGAGGCTTATGAGGCATATTGTAGGTTCAGTGACTGAACAAGCTTCTGTATACAGAGTTGAGGATTTGATATGTGAATTGTCATAACATCTGCGGTTTGAGGTGATTTAATTGGCACTCTTGGCAAGATTTCCGTCCACTCTGTAGACATTCACTTGGTGCCCGAAATCAATCAAGTGTTCCAGAATAGGGCCTCGAGAAGATGTTTTATTTACCTCTGTAAAACCATTAGGGTAAATATTCTATGACTCGTTTGTATAGCAAACACTGAGTACAGCCAACATACCTAGGTCCACAAGAGCAGATGGATTAGTAGATACACATAAATAAGCCTTCATCAATGTGAACAGACTCGTAAACTGACTTCAGAGTTATCTACAGCGTGTTTGGAAATCTTGTCAAAGGAGTACAAATCAAACTTCTTCAAATCGCTGAAGCTATGGCAGTTCACGTGTTAAGTCCTGAATTCTTCATACTGAAGAAGTTTGTTCAGCCATTGGAGCTACAGTAGACCTAATTTGCCTCAACACTTGATACGTAATTTTTTGTTAATTTCAATACCTTATTATTTTTCACCCTTTCTGATGCTACACTCCTACTTCTCATGGCACTGATCTCAATCTGGTCTGCTCTCAAGTTTATTTAGGCTGTACTCAATCCAGTCCATTATATTACGCCACTCAATTTACTTATTAAATTTTAATTTAATATCCACCCAACTGATGCTTTCCGTATCACTTAATTATTATCACTTGCTTCTGACCCCTTAATCTACGTTAGAGTTAAATGTCTTGTTTACGAGTCACTCATAACATGTCACCTTCTTACTCATCAGGAGTCGATTTCCACTTGTGTCACATTAAAGCTTTATCATCATCTGTATCAAAATAATCAAATTCGTAAAAATTTGATCACTAAATTTCTCCACGAGAATATTTTATACTTTGATATATATATATGATTTACAATAAAATGGGGAAGTGTTTACAATGTACATTCATAACTCTACATGTCTCCTTGTTTATCGATTTCAAAATAGTTAATACCTGTAGATAGTTAGATAATATGGATTAAAATTAACCCCTTTGGTCCCGCGGTGGAATCGTGTCCCATCTGCTTTATTTGACAAAGACGGTAACTAGTTGATGTCATTAGTCTTCCTATAATGTATGTGTATCTCAGAGTCGGGTATATGAGAAATCTGTTCCCTAGGTAACTGAATCCTAACAACCAACTACCTAGTATTTGTGAAAATCGTTTCAAAATAATTGTGTGATGTCATTTACTTTCAGTCACATCATATCTCTACATTCATAGAGAATATTAAGTCAATTAGCGTTGATCTAGGTGTTATGTCACCTCCAAATTGCGTTGTAAGATCTAGACTTAGCGGATGATGTATGTCCAGTGTCACGCAAACTCGAAGATCTGCAGGCGAAAACCAACAAGCTTACAAAAAAAATCAGTGAAGATAGGACTTCAAATGAACATAGAGAAGATGCTGGTGATGAAGATAATCAACCAGGGATAACAAGCACCAATCAAAACCAACGGGAAAATTTTGAAGAAAGTCACCTCTTTCACTTATCTAGTTGGACAACACAGATGAGAATGTCAAGGACAGAATCGGTAAGGCAAGGCAGACCTTCTGTAAGCGCAATATCGCTTGAAATTAAGTCACGCGTAGATAAAGGCTATCCCGGTCCAGAACAAACAAGAAGCCGGTCACTGTTTCTACGGTACTATTAATAAACAAATCAATTAATATATATATATACAACAAACCTTAACGGTTTCAAGAGTACAATACACAATGCTTAACAGAAAGCAAGGAACCGCTATCAGAGCGGAATAACGTTAAAGCCAAAATTACGAACTAGCCGGATCAGACACGACCGTTCAGGTAAGCAGTCAGTAGAAGAATGAACCCAAGTAAGAGATAGACAAAGCATAGGCACAAAGATAGAATTTAATTGGCTACTTAACCAGTCAATAAATAAGATAAACTCAACAGAATAATACAAAGTAAGACATGGGCAGCAAAATACCTTCACTACTTGGAAATTAGTGGGGAAGTCTCCTGCACTCAACACAGAGAACACGATCCGGATATTTAGCACTAATGTCAAGTCAGTTAGTACTTCTATATGGCCCAGAAACTTGGTGTGCGCGTTACGAAAAGTATTTTGAACAGGTTGCTGCAGACTTTCATCGACAGGTTACTCCGCTGCCACGATACTGATGGTCAGCGGGCCAGAAGGGATGAGCAGCAATGTAGTCCAGCAACGAACTAACCAAGAACCTATCATCTGAAAAATATGCAAATGAGATGCATATGGATTAGACATACACTGGAGAGACTGCTGAGTGACGTCATGCGCTAGACTGTCGTTCGGAACCCGAATGGGAAGTGACAAGTTCAGAATGGCTACGAGGGTGACAGAGATCGTGTGATGAAATGAAGGCTTATGAGCAGTCGTGGAACCAGCTGAGAAAGGAGAAAAGAGGACCGAATGGAAAGGAGGTGTGTTGCTGAAACCCTATGTTTCACACAAAACCCTAGGGAATAATAATAATAATAATAATTTACTCTCATTGTGTGAGATAGCTCAGTACTTGGATAGCAACGGTTCTGAATGAAATCTTTTTGTTGAAACGAATAATTTCTTAGTACTTATTATCAGTATGATAAATAAATAAATTTATTCTCTCAGATCAGTTATATTTTATTAATTTTTCTAGCCTATGCCTCTGCTACGTGTTGCACCATGTTGGTTAAAGAAGCCTTGTGGAGTTAATTTTGCTGTAAGTTGATTGGTTTATTTTTCCCATAACAGACTACGGATTTTCAATGCAACCAATCAAATGGAAACTCAGTTTATGCGTTGTCTTGCAGAGTATTAGGATTAATTTCAATATATTTTTGTCATGAGATCATTGAGTAATTGTTTTGTTGTAGCTTGTGACTCTTCAACAGTCCCCAACAACAACAATCTCACCAGGAATCAAACCCTGGATTTTCAGGTTAAGAGACTAAGTTCGTTGACCACTCAGCCACTTAGGCCGGAATTCAGTGTCCCAGTGATATAGTATAAAAACTGGATAACCCTTAGAGCAGAATTTATTGCCACCCATAATTATATCAATGTATTCACACAACTTGATTACTTGTTTTATGTAGTCTTACTCCCTGCTGCGTGCACTGAAGAGTGCCAAACTAGGATGAAACAGCTATTTAGTGCTGTGTAGTTTTCGATGACCTTTGACTGACCTTAGTTTGTGACGAAATCTGCAATGTATTCTTAATCATAGAAATAAAGGGACCTAAAGTTCAAGTGAATGAGTATCACTTTGGTTTTGAATTGCACATAAATCTATTTCTGCTAATGATAACTAACATTGGATTGTGTGTTTTAAATTCAAGAACTATTTATGAGTTTAACATTGAAAGGTGTCAATATTGTTGGAGTAATCAAAGAGTCGTCAATCTTAATGTATTAAAACATTCTTTTTATGCTGTTTATTTATATCATCTATGCTTGATTTGAAGTATAATTCGACAACTACCGCTTATGTCCATGTTTATGTGCATCAACTCTTTCAAATGTTCCTGAGTGGCTGATTACACTAGACATTATAAGCGTATTCTTCCTAGACACGTAGCTAGTTTGGTTGATGAAAGACGAAGATAAGTTGACGAAGTCTTCCATTCGTGTACACCTTCTCTATTCAGATCATTCATACTCATGCGATTTATTCTTTAAAGTTATCTTCAGTTATAAATCCAGTCATTCTAAAAGTTCACGTCTTTTCAACTTATGTATAACCGAAACACTAGTTATACATTGACAAAAACCTAAACTGTGTGTTGAAATATGTCTTAAATAAGCCTCCTTCTTTACCTTGGTTATATTAATGTTCTTTCTTAATCTGTTTAACTACTGATCATAATTAAACTTACTGAAGTCATCCTCTGGTACACCGTAATGCGAAAGAAATACTGTCTGATTCTATGTGCATTTTTATGTCTATCTACTCTTGTGGGACTACATACACAGGGCATTCATTGAGTAACATATCCTATCGTTTTTGAGAGCTCTCCCTCTCCTCTCCATCCAAAGCTTAGCTGAGCAAAGGTGAGCTTAGAGTTATCAGTTCATCTAAATGAAGACACATATTATGCAATAACTATACAACACCTCTAATTCATCCTTCAAACTAATTTACTAGGTCCTGTGAAATTTGCAAAACAATGCATGATTTCATTTGCTTTCTGTAACGATAAAAGCTTTCAATTCGCACGGTCCATTTCATCACCATAAGGTTAATTTTATTATAATAAACATGTGATTCACAGAAATTTATGTGGTTTTTTCCTTACTTTATCCTGTTTCACTGTGTTTTTATTCCAAATCACTTAATGACAACATTTCGCTTATCTTATTAACACATTGTATTGCATCTGACCTGACTAATTCACTAATGATTAATCTTACTGGTGTTCAACTACTCATATCAACCAGTCAGTAGCATATGTCACTGTACATTGATTTTCGTTTTCTTGATCGCTATCTATGGTATCAAGTAGATTACAAGCATACTGGGAACTGAACAATTTCCGGTCAAAGGTCAAATTAAAAATACAGTGCGTAATAATCTGGAAGGTCAGGCAGGAAAGATACAATAAGTTATAATTACTCAGAATTGGCTTTAGAAGTGAGTCATCTTTCAAGATCATCTACAAGGTGGGGCTAAATGGTACAAAGAGGGTTGTGTATGGCGGAGGCGCTGGCAATTCGTCAATGCAACCCAGATTTCTGTATATAAAAAGAGTTTGTCCAGTCTTTTATTCTACCATGATCTTAAGCTCTTCACTGGTCGTTTCATGAATAAAAAAATTTAAGAAAAATTTTTTTAAATTTGCAATTTCGCTTTTTAGTTTACTTTAATAATTAATTCACTATTATCACTCTCATATGTTCCTTTTGTACATTTTCACACTTGTTAAATTGACACTCAACTACCCTTTACCTTATCAAATTTCCAACCCTTTCTCCCTTCGTGCCATTGAGTACTATGTAATTTACAACTTTTATTCTCACTTCTAAAGTCACTTCTGAACAATTTTTGTTTGCAAAGGACACTGTGTTGTGAAATTTTATCTCGAGCCGCATAAATAGCAAGTCGGAAATTCGATTCTAATCATTTCACATTTCTCATTTCCGAATGTCACTAAGGTTGGTTTTTCCTCTCGTACAGTAACATCTAAACGTATAATGGAAGTAATTCTGGCTTGTATGTATTTGTGTGTGTGTACTTTAGTTTAGTGCAAGGCTCGCTGAAGCGAAAACATCGTTGGAATTTTTCAAAGAATGTGTAGAAACCGAACGTTATCCCAAACTATATTCGAGGTCGTTAAGACGAATAAGGATTTAACCTAATCCTAAGAGTTTAAAAAGACATGTCCTTAATCAGATTGATTCTGTTAAAATTCTTATAAATGATCTAGAAAGGAACATATCATAAAGACAATTTTCAGTTGATGATTTACCTCAGGAATTACAATTGATGTTCATTGAGTATGTTAATAACGTAACAGTAAAAAGAAGGAATAATAAAAGGATTAGTCTTGTCGAATCTCTCGAAAGCCAAAAGCTTGAAAGGAAATTTCCGTCAGCTCCGGGCCGGTATGTTCACAATTTTTCCAGTGTCGTGCGTCATAAGTTTCAATTGGAGTTGTTATCCCTAGGTCCCAAATTTAGTGACTATGATCCTAAAGTTAACCAATTAGACACTGATATAAAGTTTGAAAATTTGTATTCTCAAACATCAGACCTTACCCCATCATCGGACGGTGAACTAACTAGGTTCAGAACGACGCTAGTTGACAGCCGCTAACAATGCAAAAACAATAGACATTCAGTAAATAATCTGTTATCTAAGCAACACAGAGAAGCTCTAAGAGGACTTAGAAGTAACGAAAGCTTAATTATTAGCAAGCCAGATAAAGGTGACGGTATATTTTACTGGACAAAAGCGATTATGTTGAGAAAATGGAAGGAATTTTGAATGATCAAACTAAATTCCAATCTCTTGGTAGTTCCAAAGACCTCAATGTAAGAGCGGAGAAACTGATGACTGACTCTTTCAAAAAACTGAACCAAATAGGAGTATTATCATCAGCCACGTGTGAGTCCATGAAACCAACGGGTACCAATACTCCACGTCTTTACGGTCTACCCAAAGTGCACAAACCGGGTCTTCCTCTTCACCCTGTTTTAGATATGTATAACTCTCCATTTCACGGAACAGCGAAGTGGTTAGTGAAGATTCTGGGACCTTTGCACAGAGAAATCGTGCAACATAGAATTAGTGATGTCTTCGACTTTATTTCTAAAATATCTGAGACTAATGTGAGGTATAAACGCATGTTATCCATGTATGTATCATCACTATTCACAAATGTACCGCTTATGGAAACAGTAGATTACATTTGTCAAGAAATCACCGAAATGCAGTTGGACTTAGGAATTCCCTTGTGTAGCCTCAAAGAATCACTTCTCAAATGCACAATGAATGTTCACGTTGTCTTCAATAATTCATACTACCGACAAATAGATGGGCCCAATATTAGCTGACTTCTTTCTCGCAAAACTTGAAAATGGGAAACTGAAAGACATTATCAAGGAGTTTGATATATATTACCGATATGTCGATGATACATTTATCTTAGCTGATGGGAATGTTAACGTAGACGAATGGTTGCTGAAATTCAACAACATCCACCCTTCGCTTACCTTTACTTGTGAAGAGGAGCAGGAGAATAAACTACATTTCCTGGATGTCTTGCTAATTAGGCGAGAAGATGGGTCACTTGGGAGAAGCGTGTATAGAAAAAGCACATTCACAGGGTAATACACACTTCCTTAGTTAAGTGCCCATTAAATATAAAAGAAATGTTGTTAAATGCCTTACGAGCAGAGCAAGAAAGATATGTACGGATGACCTCTTACAAAAGGAATTTGAATATATTCACGATTCCTTGACTGAGATGGGCTATCCGAGTAGTTTCATGAAGAAACATATGAAAACATCAGAGAGAAAACCTGAGACTCTGACTGCACGTAAAAACCCTCTATTTATTAAGTTACAATTTAATGGTGACTTATCAAGTGAGATTTTATTCCAAAGACTTTCCAGGAGTATACGAAGAACGTTTTATGCATCGTACCTATGATTGTCATTCTCTAGCCGACGAATGATTGGGACGCAAACGAAGGATAAGCTAGATAGTTTTGCCACATCTATGTGTATTTATCAATTCAACTGCACCTGCGGTGACAGTTATATTGGGCGTACTACTAGACAGCTTAGCCAACGTGTTAGTGAACATCTCCCATCGTGGTGGTTTGGTAAAGGACAGACAAAAACAATCCGTAGCTCAATTTTGTCACATTCACTTGATAGTGGTCATGTAGTGGAGAAAACGAGAGCTTTCAAAGTAATTCATCGTCTCTCATCGAATCTTTCCAATAGACTTCGTATTCGTCTACTGCACACAGCTGAGGCGATAGGCATTCGAACTATTAAACCTAAATTATGCATCCAAAAGAAGGTTGTACCACCATTATCCCTCCCTTGGTCTATTAAGACATAACTAACTGATGACTTCTACACCACTCCTTACTTATATTTTCAACCCCTCTCCTATCATTTCTCAATCTTATCACATCTTCACTAAAAACGTATTTCATTTACTTCCCTTACAATCTAGCATTATTTAATCGGTTCAATTGATTTTCTTAGCCTTTATGGACTAATTCTACCTGAACATTTGTTTGTTTAATCATGCTGTTTTTCGTTATTCATATTATCACAGATCGCCTTACTTTTTCGTCCTTATTATTGATAGAACCATTATTATTATTATTATCACTACTACTATTATGACTAATTGCACAATTTATATTCACCATTTTATTATCCTATAGACAAAATACCATGATTGGTTTATATTTGAATTTTTATTTGTAAAGTTATGTAGGCATATTAGAGTCAAGCCTGATGAGATCTATTTGAAAACAATATTGTTCGCTTAAATGTGTTGTTCTAAATATTATTTATAAGCTGATCGGTCACTAGAGAGTATAACCAATATCATGCGCTCAGTTTTTGGTGTTAGTACTGGCTGACTGGATTCTATCAGTCAATTTTACAATCAGTTCACCAGACTTGGTGACTAGCTATCACGATGTGTCCCAAGTAGATGTTAGGTGTTCGGAGGTAATCGACAGAAAGCCATGGATTCAGGTTTCGTGCTTTTTGGCAGTCCTACAGGCCCTCAGTCTTCAGCGGGAATGACTCAGTAGAACCGTCTTTGACTTCACGACTGGGTGATGCGCGTTCGAATCTCAGAGGGGACATAAGTTCCTTCCAGGTTGCAGATACGCCTTGCTTATGATTGCCAACATGCATGAAGCCTAAGTCTTTGGGACTTCCTTCCTATTGTCTTTAACCATCTAATAATATTGTTTACGTTCTATCACATTAACCTTATAGCCGATATACACGAAGACAAAACACAATTGTATTCTAAATTAGTTTGCTTTAAATAAACAATATTATCAAAAAAAGAAATTTCATTCTTTCTTCTTATTTCTTCTCATAGTTTGGTGGTCGACTCGTCATATTCTCATCATTGTCTCAACTATCAAAAAAGCGTACGCGTACTCTTAGCTCAATGACACTAAAACGGGGTGATCATTCCAAGTCACCAGAAACAACAGCCAGTGGTGAACATCAACAGTCTATAACAATCCCATCATCGGATCATCAGCATCAGTCAATTCCTGCCGAATCACAGGCCTACTGTGTCAATATTAAATGGATTGATCTGAGTCAACTTGAATCATCTGGTGATAGTAGTAGTCAACAACTGGTTGACAACAATTCATCAACTCAAGAATTCATTGACTGTATCACTAATGCATTGAATTGTCCCATGGAATATTTATTAACAGTATGTGATAAGGCTAAACAATTATTACAAACACACAGTTATCAAGATTATCTTGACTTATGGAATATAATACACGTAAGTTCACCTGTTAGTTATTTGTTTTCAGAATACTCATCTTTCTATATTGATTGCATCATAGAATAATTGTATGTAACAGAACACATATACACACAGTGGAGCTGTGGTTCATCTGCCTAGGGGGGGGTGCTTTTGACCTCCACCCGAATAGAGTGGGTTATGGGTTCACACTCTCCTCCAGCCAACTGAGGTTTGAACAGCTAGGTGGTATGATTAGTCCTTACTCATCAGGTTTGACTAATTGCTAACTTGGTATGAAATTTCAAGTGATTGTTGAGCGATACACACAGTGGTACAGTATCATTTATTTATTTACTGAAGACGGTGTTTCAAGGACAATTTATTGCTGCTCATAATCAATGTCAGGGTGCTCATATAACCTCTTTTTGAGACACATAATTCAATCACCTCCTATTCTTTGATTTTGTATTGATAATAAAAAATTTCCGTATTACTGAAAAACAAAACACGTAGTTCAGCGATGAGTCTTTACAGCGAATTCATTCACTTAGCTGTACAATCTCAATTATATATAATTATTTTTGTATGCGTGTGTGTACATTAGCTTTGTCAGATAAGAATAGAAATTAGTTATGGTTGTTGTTAACATCATCAAAATATTTCAAAAAACGTGATGAACAATCAAATTGTAACTAGGGGGGGGGGCTGAAGATTGGTAAGAAGGTAGTGGTAATGCGTTGTCAAAAAAAGTAGTTATTAGTGTTAATCAACACATAAACGAACTTGAATAAGCGTAATACAGTTACGTAATAGGGTAAACAGTTTTAACGGGTGAGTCGTGATTAGGATGCATGTAGAAACAAAGGAAAATACGGGATTACGTAAGAGTTCTAAAGGTTACAAATATCAAAAGGAGCTAGAAAAAGAACAAGCTCACAAACATCAAGTCAGTAAAAGTCATCACGGTTGTTACCATGATAGTGGAAGTGGTTGGATGATTTTCTTTTGTATGCATAACCCTGGTTTTTCCAACGCGATGGCTAAGGCTTCACCAATACAAAGGAGACGAAAGTGTCATCGTCTCTCGGTGTTTCGCTATGGCTCGTACAAAGCAGACTGCTCGCAAATCTACTGGAGGAAAAGCCCCAAGAAAGCAGCTGGCCACCAAGGCTGCCCGTAAGAGTGCACCAGCTACCGGTGGTGTTAAGAAGCCACACAGATACAGGCCAGGAACCGTATCCCTGCGAGAAATCCGTCGTTATCAGAAGAGCACTGAATTGTTGATCCGCAAGTTGCCCTTCCAACGTCTTGTCCGTGAGATCGCCCAGGACTTTAAGGCTGACTTGCGTTTCCAGAGCTCAGCAGTTTCTGCTCTGCGAGAAGCCAGTGAAGCCTACTTGGTTGGTCTTTTCGAAGACACCAACTTGTGCGCTATCCATGCCAAGCGTGTTACCATCATGCCAAAAGACATCCAGTTGGCTCGTCGCATTCGTGGTGAGCGTGCTTAGATGTGTTGTTGGTTAGGAACCCAGAGAACGATGCAAAGGCCATTTTTAGAAAGTGTATTGTCTTTGGTAGGTTATTCTTGACTCTGTAGATTATTTTGTAGGAGGCGTTTGTTGAGATGGAAGGGTTAGTGTTGACAAAGTTTTCGATTATCGCACTCCTTATAGAGTCACTACTGCCTTTTTTGTAGTCATGTGGGATAATGCGCTCGAATCCTTTTGGACGGGATAGACGTCAAACGACCGATGTACCTGGCTCCATAGCAGCAGGTGAACTGATATATACACATAGAAGTGGTCAGATGCGAAATCTTGTCCTTAAGGCTTCTGCATACCAATGGACTACTGCAAAGCACTACTCTTAGCGTTGCTGCAAAGAATGTTCTCTTTAAAGATGCTGAAATTCTTCTCTTGAGGATACCGCAGACTAAGTCCCCCTTGAAATCTAGATTCATGTAAAGTATCTTTTTTAAAACAAGTGGTATTTCATTCCTATGGACTTCTGGTCTGATATTCTTGTCGATGAATCTTGATGGGTTTCCATTTTCGATGAAGGTTTCCTTCAGAAGATCCAATTCAGCTTCCAGGTTGTCAGCAGATGCGTCGGATCCACGTGGTAAGGGACTTAATTAGATTTCGTTTTCGTTCATGAATTTTCCATATCTCTAGTATCGCTGTGTTTCATTATTCTTGTTGCAAGTGTGTGTAGTGTGTGTAGATTCGATGGTTCATTGATCAACCTAACTGGATTACGTTTTAGAACTGTGGTTCTGTTACTCACCCTATTAAGCGACTGTATATGTTAGTGTATGCATTGATATTCCTGAGATTTTGTCTAAACTAGTCACCTTTATTGGTTCAATCATTCTACATTTAGCTAAATTTGTGTGTTCTAATATGCTTATTGACCCTGATTCAGTAGCTTCAGAGTCATTGCAAGGTATTTTCAGGATTAAGTTATGTTTTCTATGCGTCAATTTTGTTTTACCCGTTGATTGATCGGATCTAAATCCTAGGTCTCTGTCGAAATGTCAACTACCAGTATATACGCTTTGACGATGCACGAGGATTAATATGATGTTATTTGGTGGATTGTAACCTGCAGTAGAATCCAAGATGTTGGTTCGTCCTACCTGGGGGCTTATCATCTGGATGTTCCTGTATTTCCCAGTGAGAGTTGGTGTTCCCACGCAAACTAGAACCGAGGACCCATCGTTTCAGTCGTCAAAGCGTTATACACGAGACCATTTGGGTCACGAGAATCAAATAGGACGAGGTATGCATCCTGGATTCTACTGGTTGTCACTATCAACCAAAATAACATGATGTTTATCCTCAGGTATCGTTGAAGCATCCATACTTGGGGCTGACCTATCAACAGAGATGGAGTATTTCGGTCCAACATTATTAATAAATAGGAAATGCAAACTATCCCAAAAACAAAACAGGTAACCCATATCAGGCCATTCTCTCGACGTGAGTTCCAATGAGACTGATGATGTCGGATTTAAAGGAGATATGACTTATTGACTTCAATATTCAGCTTCCTGAGTTCGAACTTCGCTCCGCTTACTTCAGCCTAGGTAACTGGGTGATTGAATTATCTGGCTTCACGCAATCACTGTTTGGCTCATCACCTGATACATGCGAATTGTGTTTCGAGTCATTGAGTTCAAGCACAAATGAGTAGAATGTATTGCTAATGTGTATTCTGGTAAAGACCTGTCTACCGACAAGAAGCATTTTAAACATTTTCTTCCATTTGGCGATTTTTAAATTTTGTTGTCTCTCCGGTCAGTATTATGTGAATAGTTCTATGAACGTGTGATGAGTTGTTGAGTTATATAATCTGTAAAAATGAGTTTTGTCGCCATGAAACAAGTTATCAAATCGTGTGTCAATACACTGATACAACTGCTAGCAATAAATTGTGCTCAAGACGTCATCCAGTTATGAATTCTGCATAACCAACTGTGTATTGTGTGTCAAAATTCTAGTCGTACATTAACTTAAAGCGTAGCAACTATAAAGTGACCAGATATTCATTGTCATGCTTCTAAGTATTTGTCAATGTATAACGGTAGTTCACCTGCATGTTTACCTATCCATTCAAAAAAATATCAAATCTACCTTTAGTCCACAACTTCTACTATCATAAAATATTGTGAATTGACAGAAATTAGAATTCGTGAACCATTGACTAAACGACCTACGACCTTATAAATTAAAGATTTTGGGTTCGATGGTTTTACGCGAATGTCGAATGTCATTGTCAAAGGTGAAGTAGAAGAGAGAGAGAGAGAGAGGAGGGTTGTCGTCTCACAGTATCAATATCTTCATGCACGTAACACCTTTTTGTGATATATATATATATATATACTTTTTGTTTATTCAATCAAGGCTCGATTGGTGGAACCGCCATCTGTGAAACTATCGCTATCCAAACTGTTTGGTTATGATAAATCTGATTGTCAAAGTAAGCAGGTGATTTTAAACTGTCTCATAACATATCAGTGGAACTTTTACACTGTAGCAGAGTACAATTTTATATTAGATAAGTTTTTCTTAGTACTGTATGCACCCACCCCATCCTGACAGCATGTTTTATGTCAGTGGTTCAATGGTAGACTACTCGCCAATCACCCACGTGGTCTAGTTTGGATTCGTGGTTGACGCATTCCTTAACCTCACCAGCTGATAGAAATTTCGGAAAACGGAAAGTTGGATGTGAAGCTAGCAACACCACCGCTTCTAAATCTCGAAAGCTCAGAGCCTGAAGCCCTATGTTCCCCTCGGAATGCGAAGAATGGAAAATGAACAATTAATGGGTCAATGGGTTTTATTGCAGCCTCCCCTCTTTCATTCAGTCGACGCATCAGTCTGGTAAATGAAAAGTCTATACTGAGTGACTGAGTCTTAACTAGATTTAATATATTTCACATGAATTATTTATTTGAGCAAGTTAGGCGTTTCGATCACAATTTATTGATCATAACTATTATCAGTGTCTTACGGTAGATTGATTTCATCACAAACCAGTGTAATTAAGAGTATCGTTTAAAAACTAAGAAGCACGGGACACTCGTTTCATCCTAATTTTGTGGGACTTTTCAGTATGTATCTGAACTAAATTGTTTTGTCTAGTGTCCCCCCTGTGACATTTTTCCTTCTTAAGTGGGTTTGAATACTGCTTTTATTCCTGCTTTGTTAAGAATTCTACGTAAGGTTTCAGAGGTTCCTTCTTTGTATAGAAGCACTGCTGGTGTTTTAAAATCGCTATTATAGGCGTTGTAATCTTTCTTTGAATTTTCATCATGTCGTCCTTATTACCATTACTATTATTATTAGTTCTAATTTTACAAAATCCCAGATACTCCTTGATTAATTTATTAGAGTAATAACTAAGTTTCAAAGCTTCTCTTATGTTTCACTTCCTGTCTCAGATTTTCCTTGGTACTATTTATCACTTTTGCTCTACCACTCACCAGTCACATCTATGCTGATATAGGATAGAATGATTTCTATTAATATTTTATTCCTTTACGTTCCCAGTGGAACACAGGGCATCAAGCTAGAGAAGTGTGAAGTTTTGGTAGCAGGGGTGTTTATTTTTACGGGATGGGGTTGCTAGTCTCATGCCCAACCTTCCCTCTTTACTAGTTTTATTACTGGCACCAGTCAATGAAATCTACAACAGTTAGTCTAAGCCACGTAGGAAGATGTAGACTTCCTGGTTGGGGTCCTCGGGACGGTAAAAACCAATGGTTGGAAACGATTGGTGACATGGCTCAAAATCGTTCTCAGTGGCGCAGATGCATGCACTCCTTGTGACTTATGATTTCCAATGAAACTGTTTTGTTCTCCGTTATTACTATTCCTTTGTCTCACACCTCTGTTTACTGTCTATATTATGCATTTCTTCTACTTCTCTTGCTTTGTGTGCTACATGGAGTGTGGCGACTTGAACTGCCGCACATATGTGCAAAGTTCTATGTCGAAAACCGACCGACTGGCTTAACGAGGTAAAGGAGTGCGTCGGCTAGGTATTGAATCCTAGACCACATGTGTGGTTGGAGAGCATTCTACCGCTAAGCCACAGACACAAACTGGTGAGGTGAACCGATTTATACACATGTATGGTAAAATAAAATAAAATGAAAAGGTCATTACTATGATCAAGGTAAAGAAGGGGATTTAACAATACGTTTTTCAATACATAGTTCAAGTTTTGTCTATGTATAGCCAGAGCTTTGGCTCTGCATAAGTGGAGAAAATGTGAAGTTTTGGGGTGACTGAATTTGGCCTTGATGATAACTTTTAAGGATAAATGATTGAATGGGGCTGAATGACCTGAATCAAGAATGTGTTCATAGATAGAAGACATCGTCATCTTATGTTCGTCTGCCATCAAACAAACCTGAGTAGTGTTCATCTACGCGTCTTCGGAGAACACACAATGTACAATGTAATCAGCTCCACAGAAAAATGTGAAAGAGTAGATGCGCTTAGAAGTGTTAGTTTATCTTTGATGAACTGTCGAATCATAATTCTGTTGGCAAATACTAAGTGTAAGTCAGTGACATGAAAAGATTGTTTGATACATTTGGATAAACGGCTTTTAATCACTTCAGTAATAGGGGCAACTTTGGGCGAAGTTAAAAAATCATTAATGTAAAGTATATGAACGCTCTTCACCAACTAAGGAACAAATTTCACCCAGATCACGTTTCTAACTACTGTTTGGACAATATTTTAATAGATCATTAGGGTCAAGATTAAGGTTAGGGTTGGGGTTGGTATTGTTTATTTTAATTTGTTTTATTATCCGTATTCACCCAGTAAGTAGTCGTCGATTTTATTACTGGAAACCATAGTCATTCAGTCGCGGACTTGTGAGGAAGACGGCAAAACAGGATAAGAGCGGTAAACAGTTAATAAAAAAAAGCACATATTCAGTCAGACATGTAAGTCATGTCAGAGAAAGATACCCTGTCTAGTGTGTTTTCGTGCATTTTCTTGTAAATAAACGTCATTTTTTGTGTAAAATGACTTTTTTTGATGATTGGTCGGCTTAAGGTTACTCGTGCGTCCGCATCCCATGGGACGTGGTACTTAAAATTCGCCCACCTTTGAATACTACACTTATGCACAGTGTCTTCTTTGGCACTGTCATTTGTCTGGGAGCGGTTTCTTTCTTCATATTTCTTTCAATAAACCTTCTAGGATATCCAGTACTTAAGTGAGTTGTGCGAAAGTTATCGAGTTCTTTGTCGCTGTATCTATAGGGCGAATTCTCCGAATTCTGGAGCATAAAGAATGGATAAGATTTCCCTTTCTACCTAGAGGTAGACCAACTGTTGAAGTTAGTGTTACTGCCCTGGAAAGGTTGACTTTCAGTAGATAGACCCTTTGGTAGTAGTAGTAGTAGTAGTAGTAGTAGTAGTAGTAGTAGTAGTAGTAGTAGTGTGGTGAGAGCTGTCTGCTAGCCAAAATTGGTAGACAGCAATTTACGTCAATGTTTACGTCCCAAATCTTGGTCATGAGAAAAGCAAGAACAAAGACAGCGTGGGTGGATACGATTAGCAGATATATGGTCTGAACATCAAAGAAACGGGCACAAAGAGATGACAGCATAACTTCCAGTGAAAACACGATCAATCAGAAGACGCTGTTTCTCTGCTAAAATAACGAATAATAATGTACATAAAAATATATAAGTATCTGTTTATTTTCACAATGAACGATCTGCTGCCTGGCCCTTGTCTTCTGTCGTTACAGTAGTAGTGTTTTTGTTGCCTTCACTCTTTTTCATCATGTCGACCGATCTCTCAGACAGGAACCTCGTTGTCCGAGTTCATTATAAATTGAATTATGTTAGCTTCTTTATTGAAAGCTCATCCACTTTGTTTGTAACAAGTGTTTCTCTGTAGCCTCAATCAAGTCCTTGTTTTTACTATCCAATAGAAATCACAGTGCATCATTTAAAATTGGTTTCACTTTATGTATATTATTTGTCCTTTTTCATTAAATTCGCACTGAAACTCTTTATTCATTCTATTTCCCTCGTATACATCTTTTTTCATTCCCCTTTTGTGTGGAACATAGAGCTTCATGCTTTCAGAGTTGGTGGTGTCGTTTTTGCGGGGTGGAGTTCCGCTTATCTCACTCCCAACCTTCCCTCTTTTTTTCTGAGTTCACTAGTAGCTAGTAAACTGAGCGAAATTTAGGAATACGTCGGTCTGGAATTGAACCCAGACTACATGCTTGAATGTCGAGCATTCTACCGCCAATGCACATGGACAAAATTAACAAATTCGATTTCTTAGAAAATCTAATCTCTTTTCCACTTTTTCCCTTAAAATTTTAGATTTCAGTGGATGGACAACTGACCAGTTATTGGAGACCTTAAAAAGAAGTCTTGTTACAGGAGATATTTATACTACTGTTCAGTTATGTTTACATCCGTAAGTTCATAATTATCGCCTCACGTACACATGCACACGCACTCACAAGGAAATTTAACCAATTACTCTATGTATTGATGAATTCTTTAATTAAGATTAACCAACTCTTCATGTAGTAATCCCAGTGGAACATTGTGCTTCAAGCCTTAGTCTTGAAGTTACGGTAACAGTGGTATCTTTTTTATGGAGTGGAGTTACTAGCTTCATACCCAGCCTTTTCTCTTTGTCGGGCTTAAAATCAGCTAATGGAAGCAAAGGTCGTACGCTGGCCGGAAATCTAACCCCGGACTATGTGCATGGCTGGCAAACATTCTACCGCTGAACCACTGACGCTGTCATGTCCTAATGTAAATAAGGTATATTTCCATTGGATGACAAGCACCTCAACTTGTATTATCGCTAGTCAGGACTGTTAACTTCATGTCACCCCACAACTTTTCGTGTCTTTTAATATAATCTTACATGGATAGGTTGACAAATTCATAAACGTCGGCATTGTATAAATCATATAATAGAGAAGATTTGTAACCCAGGTGGATGATTTTGGTGTAGTTGTGTCCTCTAAGCTGAATGGTTTAGTTGTGAAGCTTTCATTGTCTCACTAGACAACATCCTCAGCACATACTTCAATTTGAAGTGAGCTTTTAAAATTTTCTATGGGTTTATTAGTAATCCCTCCTGATAACCTTGAACGTGATTGGTTGTTTTTGTGTATTTTGCCACCCTCTAGTCCACTTGTATTGGTGTTGATTATTTCCTTGACCTGAAAGTTGGCCTTTTGTTCATGTGATTTCCTTCTTGTCTATGTCAATATGTCTATTGATTGATGATTCACTTGAATACCAGGCTTTCAGACAATGAAAGCTTTACAACTAAACCATCCAGTTCAGAGAACACACTGCCACAACAAAATTGTATAAATCATGTATGATCAACACACCAGTAGATCTACATTCAAGACTATTCAGTCCGGTTTTATTTTTTAACCAGGGGTATTTCTACAGTGTTTAACATCGGGCATTCCAATAAATTCTTAATGAATATTAGACTGAAGACGTTTCAGTGGTATTCGTCCTGTTAGACCAGGGGTTTCTAAAAGCTTATTCATTTTTAACATTCCTATAAATGTGAATAGTTTTCATTCAGAGAAGTTATCAATGTAGCGATGATGTGCATAAAATTATTCTCAGTAGTTAGACCTCTTTATAGATATCCTACAGTGAATCAACGTGGGTTATAAGAGTAAAAATTACTGTATTCTGACACACACAGTGTGTACACACTGTTCACAGCTCTCAGTGTAATTTAATGGACAATATTTTATCTTTATCCAGAATTTTCAAATAAAATAGCAATGTATAGTACATTTCATGTGATGCTATGCTGTTCAATCTGAAGCATAAACTAGCCTCTTATGAAATTTTTCTTCTGTTCCCAAGAAATGCGCTTCAGTAGGTGTAAGAAGCCAAATAGAATGACATGTCTGAGGATATTTCGCGACCTAAGGACGTGTATGAACGAGTAAAACAACCATAGGATACAGATGAAAATTTGGTACATTGTGTTGAATGGAAATTCAAGTAGACCAGTGGTTCAAGCAGGTCACCGAAAGAATGATAAAATGTATGTGAATTATGCAAGTAGTAGTAATAATACTGTGAATACTTCTACTACCACTAATAAAAGTAGTAATAATAATCATGAGTAAAGAGAAGTGGATGACGATGAGAAAGGCGAAGCAGCATACTTATGGAAGCAAAGCTTGAATAAATAAGTCATTTCAGAAGGTTAACAAAAGTGATCAAGTGGATACATACTTAGCCTTTCTTCACCCAAAGGAGAAAGGGTATAAGGTCTTTAATATCTCCCTCTAAATACACACAGTGTACAATTCTTAGTTTAAGTGAACATAGCCTCAACCAGTTTCAGCAACTTTATATAATTTATTAAAAGCAGCATAGAGTTATACGTTACAGTCATATGGTCTTCTTGAAGTGCACAAACCGAGTCTATGATGTGTGTCCGACTTTAAATATAAATAATACTCTATATATTTAATTGGTGGATGGTGACTAGTAGTGGAATCCACCAATTAAATTCCAATTACATGCCCAGACATCGTCGAAGCATCTGCACAAGAAGCCGACATGTCAACCTGAGACCGAGCACTTGGTCCAATCAATCGACGGGAAAATCCGAAATTCAATTAAATACTCTATATATTATTGAATTTCTGGACTTTCATAAATGCTTTTAGTAAACTGTAGGATAAGCGATTTGATTTCAAAGAAATTATAAGCTGGCTGGTTTTGCATCATCCATGTATGTGCTTATCAGCTGAACTGTGTTCATGTGAAAATAGAACAGCTTTCATTCTGCCTCAGTTAAACGAAAGGCAAGGTGTATTCGAAACCTCATTTCCCTCTTTTTTGGTCGATAATGCTTCCTCGGTTATTTGTTGCTTCCCCCTCCCCCTTCTTATCGAATCTTCCCAATGGACTTCGTATTGCCATTGTCTCTCATTTCACAATATTTTATAATCGATTTCAGCCTAGAACGTTTGTTACACAAATATTATATATTTTGACACCCATGATTAATCTGTTATTCTACGTAAAAAAATGTATCCGCCGCATAACTGGCTATTATCATAACGACAACAAATATATTTTATAGTTGTAAGAACCTGAAGAGAAATTATTGAAAAGAATATTCTTCGTTCAGATTGACTTCGTATTTGTTTACTGAATAAGTAATTGAAGCTATTGACATTCGAAGTGACAATTGAAGATTGGTTTATGCAAACGAAGATCATACAGCCACAATGCGCGCCTACCTTAGGCTGAGCGATACCGGATTAGTCATGTCACGTTGTGTAATTTTTGTAATGTTTCGGTGGTTCGATAGTAGAATGCTCACCAACCACACGACAGATCTGGGTTCGATTCCCGAGTGACACACGACTTAACCTCGCCTAGTTTACAAGACAGTTTTGTAAGCCCAGAAAAAGAGCAAATCTTGGAGGTGAGGCTAGCTAGCCCCATTTTGCTAGTGAAACTTCAAAAAGTTGAAGCCCTATGTTTCATTTAGAATGCAAAAGAATCAGAAAGTGTATTATTTTGTAAACCTTATTTTGTGTGGTCACATTTTATTTTCATAACCATCCTTTTCATTTTCCAATGTGGATTTATTTATTCTCATTGAAATGTGTGACTAACAGAAATGGATTTCAGTTTTATTTCTATCCTTTTTTTAAAATATTTACCTTGCATCTTCTCTTTCTCTCTCTCTCTGAAACCCTCATTCTATTGATTTCCCACAAACTGGAAGACATGCAAGCGAAAAGCAACAAGTTGGCAGAAGAAGCATCAAAGTTAGGACTTCAGGTGAACATAGATAAAACAGAGGTGATGAAAATTCCTGGGAAACACCACCACCAACAACAACAACTGACAACAATCAGCATAAATGGGAGGAACCTGAAAGAAACAACCTCTTTTACCTACCTACCTGGGAAGCATCGTTTCAACTACAGGCAGACGGAACTGACCAGGATATCAAAGCAAGAATCGGAAAAGCAAGACAAGCTTACACTACTCTCAAGTCTCTGTGGAAGTCAACAGCACTCAGCATCAAAAATAAGATCCGGATTTTCAACTCCAATGTGAAGTCATTGCTACTCACTATACGGATCAGAGACTTGGCCAGCGCGTCATAAAGAGCATCTCAAACAAACTACGAACCTTCATTAACAGTTGTCTTCGCTCAATACTCAAGATCAGATGGCCAGAAAAGATCAGCAACAGGGATCTTTGGGAGCGAACCAACCAGGAACCGATTGTGAAACAAATAGGCAGGAAGAAATGGAGATGGATTGTTCATACTCTTAGGAAACCATCAAGTGACATCACTAGACAAGCCATTACTCGAGTGGAACCCGAAAGGGAAGCGGCGAGTTGGTCGTCAGTGCAAGGGTGACTTGGAGGAGGTCACGTGAAGAGGAGATGGAAACGTGTGGACAGACTTGGAGCCAGGTGAAGACTCTAGCAGAGAACCGGACGCAATGGAGACGGGCGGCTGAAGCTCTATGTTCCTCTAGGAATTAAAGGAAACAATAATAATAGTAATAATAATAATTTTTGATCGATTAGTTATAAATATATAAGTGTCATTAGTTATGTATGATTTAGAAAACAAGACTCTCATTATATCTACAGGTGTAGGCGAACGGAGCAAGCTAAATGGTTACATACCATAAGATAGCACAGTATCGACTGTAATCGATACAGTGTACAACAGAGGACAACTAGCCGTCGTCGTAAGTAGTGGTCACACTTAAAACATTAGTAGCAGACAAATAATTTATAATGAGCAGAGAAGAGAAGTTATGCAACGATAGATATACACATGTGCTTGTGTGTGTATGTAATTGGTTTCTCTTTACTTGGAGACAAAGGGATTAATGAGGCTTCTAAGAATGTGGAGGAATGACAATAGAGTGGAAACTGTTGTGTCACTGTGGAAAGCTAAATACCATGTCATAAAATTTCCTCAACCACTGGTCCTTCACATCCAGAGGACTGACTGACTGGTTTCAACATAGAACTTTGCACAGATGTGCAGCAGTTCGAGTTGCCACACCCTTCCCCATGAAGCACACAAAGACAGAGAAGAAAGTAAAAGGGAGGGAGAAAGAATAGTAATATCGAAGAACGATATAGTTTCAGTAAATTGAATATTCCCATAATTTATTCACAACAAACTATTTAGAGCGAATAATTGTTTTCAATAAATTCTTCAGGCTCTACAATTATAAATCCATTAATTTAAGCATACAATAGCCAGTAAAGGCAAATTAGAATCATATCAGAAAGTGTATTGTGGAACAAGTATAAGATGGGATGGAACAATAGTCAGATATTTTTTTAATATGCATGGTCAATGAGAACATGGGACAAAATCAGATAAAGAAATTTAATTTAATGATGTGTGTGTATATATATAAATATAATCAACAGAAAATACAGGTTTCGAGAGTGTGTGTAATCAGGGTGTGTGAGACATTATGAAAATAAACCAACGAATGGGGCGGACTAGACATAAGTTCAAGGTTGAAAATAACGACAGTAAAATAATAACGATGATATGGTGTAAAATTACAAGCACTATTGGTGAATGATTGTCAAATAATAATAATGAATATAATGAAGTGGAATGAACAGGATTTTGTAAATACGATAGCAAGTTAGAAAAGCACTACTTAAACCTAAGGTAATAAAATCATAAGAAAGGTCATGAAATCATAAAAGTCGAAAATGAACGATTGTCAATGAAACAGAGGAATAGAAGAAGAAGAAAAGAAAATTGTGAAAGGAATTTATAGTGTTAATGGAGGATTTGTTGGCTTTATTGTAGGCCAAGGTAAACATAGTGGTTGAACATACTTCTTCTGTATGCAAAGAGATGGTCTTCTGGTATTAATTGCCACCGCTTCAGCTACTGATAGAAGACGTAGTCGAGCTCCTCTAGATAAATTACTGGGAACGCAGTAAATAACTGAGAACGCCTGGTCAAGTTTTATCGGGTGTCCCGTATCTACCAAGTGGGCTAAGACTGCACTATTTACACATTTGGTTACTCCTTTACTCAACCATACAGGTACATGTTCACGCGCGCGCATGGATAAAGCCCTCTGAGTACGGTCAATGTAACTAGCTCCGCATGAGCAGTTGAATTCATAGATACACACTGATGAGGCCATCTTTGGTAATTTATCCCTTACTTGCTGTGTGAGTACTGGTTTAGTTGAGAAGTTGAGTACCAGTTTAGCTGCAGGAAATGTTCTATCTACTGCTCTATTAATCAACAATTTAGAATGTCAGCTGCAATTTCCCCTTCGTAACTTAACTTAAGATACAAAGGTTTCTTGTCTACGGTATCCACCTTTACCTTGTCTGTAGGTATTGACATATACTTTTTCAGGAAGCTCTGTGGATATCCATTTTCTTGTAGTGTGAGTTTCAGTTTATGCATTTCTTCCTTAATGCATTCCTCTGAACATATACGTTTTATTCTATAGCTAAGACACTTAACTAAGTTTCTTTTGTACTGAATCGGTGCGAAGCTATGGACATGGGTGTACTGACCCGTCCAAGTTTTCTTTCTAAATAGTTTCCTTTGTAGATATCCGTCTGTCTTCATGGTAAGGAGGACGTCTAGGAAAGGTAAACTGTTATTGTCTTCTTCTTCACATGTAAACTGAATAGTTGGGTGAACACTATTAACAGCATTTAGAAGCTCTTGTTTTTTAGATTTATATCACAAACGATAAAGGTATCATCTACGTATCGACAATAATAGTCAAACCCTTTAATCGTGTCTTTAAGTGGACCGTTTTCAAGCTTTGCCAGAAAAATATCCGCTAGCATAGGGCCCAGAGGTGATCCCATGGCTACACCATTAACTTGTTTATAAAAACCATTATTGAACATAAACTGAACATTCATAGTGCATTTCAATAATAATTCTTTGACTTTTTCGGATGGGATTCCTACATCTATCTTTCTTTCTATCAGCTGGTCACATATGTAGTTGACCGTTTCAAGCAGTGGGACGTTGGTGAATAATGATGCTACATCCAGTAACATCATTTTCTTTCCCTTTACATTCAGGCTTTTGGTAGTTTCAACAAAGCTAAATACGTCTTTTACACTGAATTTGACTAATTCGCGATGTAACGGTTCTAGTGCCTTTACCAACCACTTTGCTGTAGAATAATAAGGCGATTGACACATATCTAAGATGGGACGTAGTGGTACTCCCGGCTTGTGGACTTTCGGTAAACCATAAAGTCTTGGTGTGTGCGTACTTGAGGGTTTCAATTCGTCGAGTGTATCCTTAGGAATCAGACTACTCTCAACTAATGATTTTAGTGTCTTAGCCATTTGGCGTTCGGTTGCATCAGTTGTGTCTTTACAGCTGCTCAGCTTTTGAAATTTCCTATGGTCGCTTAGAATGATATTCATTTTGTTAAGAAAATGCTGTTAAGAACAGCAAACATCCTGCCAGCAGTCAACTTACAAAGGAACACCGAGGGGCATTACGTGACCTCAAAAAGAACGAAAATCTGATAATAACTAGACCTGACAAAGGATCTGGTACAGTTATCATGAATGAGAGTGATTATTTAGACAAAATGAATATCATTCTGCATACTTTGATTGGACACTAGGCAGTAACTAGTGTGATGCGCCTAATCTTTTGTTTGGTGCAGACTGAGTTCTATCGGTCAAGTTTGACTCAATTCCTTCAAGATTACAGATATACCTCGCTAATCCAGTAATAAAACTAGTAAAGAGGGAAGGTTGGGCATGAGGCTAGCAAACCCATCCCGTAAAAATAAACACCCCTACTACCAAAACTTCACACCTCTCTAGTATGAAGCCCTTTGTTCCACTGGGAACGTAAAGGAATAAGAAGAATTCCTGACTGGTGAGTTCCAACAGGTTCGAAACTTAGGTGTCCAAGGGATATAATAAAAACATCCCAGAGTGCACCGTGATGGAGAGCCACCTAGCATTGTGGTCACATTGCCAACTTATCATATTATTATTTTTCCTTGGGTTCCTAGTGGAACATAGGGCTCTAACTGCACGTCTCCACTTGCTTCTGTCTTCTACTGTACTTTTCACCTGCATCCATGTTAGTCCATACTGTTTCAACTCTTCTTCACACGATCACCTCCATGTCACACTTGGACGTCCCACTCGTCGCTTCCCTTTCGGGTTCCACTCGAGCTATGGCCTGACGCGCGATGTCACCCAGCGGCCTCCTCAGCAGTGAGTGTCCAATTCATCTCCACTTTCTTCTGCATATTTGTTGAGCGGTTGGTTCTTGTTTTGTTTGTTCCCATAGTTCCTAGTTGGTTCTTGTTCTTTCCGGCCATCTGATCTTGAGTATAGAACGAAGACAGTTGTTGATAAAGGTCTGCAACAGCTGCTGGAAATATTCTTGGTGACACATTGGCCAAGTTTCTGATCCGTATAGCAAAACTGACTTGACGTTTGTATTGAAAATCCGAATTTTGTTGTTGATGGTGAGTGACAGCGGAAGATTTCCAGATTGGTTTCAGGTTGACGAATGTGTTTCTCGCCTTCCCGATTCTCGATTTGACATCCTCGTCCGTTCCTCCTGTAGTTGAGACAATGCTGCCTAGATAAGTGAATGAAGTAACCTCTTTCAAATCCCTCCCGTTGATGGTGATTGGCGCTGGATGTTGCTGTTGTTGTTGTTGGTTGGTTATTTTCATAACCTGCGTCTTGTCTATGTTCACCTGGAGTCCTGTCTTTGCTGCTTCTTCGACCAGTTTGTCGGCTTTCACTTGTAAGTCTTCGATTTTGTGTGACATCAAACACAAATTATCCGCGTTATCCAGGTCTTCTAGGTTCTTCACGTCGGTCCAGGATATCCCTGTCTTCTCGTTTCCCACTGTCTGACGCACAATCCAGTCCACTACAATTATGAATATCATTGGTGATAATAAGCACTCTTGTCTGACTCCTGTGTTTACTCCAAACGTCTCGCTGAGTTTCCGTTGTGGATCACTTGACATGTGCCGTTGTCGTACAGCTGTTGAATAAGGTTGATGAATTTTTGGTGTGGTTGTGTTCTCTGAGCTGGATGGTTTGGTTGCGAAGCTTTCATTGCTCTACTGAGCAACATCTTCAGCGCATACATCGAAGTATGCGCTGTTTCACAAGGTAACCTTTCCTTCAGTCAGTAGGCACCTTTCCCTCCTTCCAGACCTTTTGCAATAATGGAGTCAGCATATCTGCTGTTGTCTCTGGGTCCGCTTTCAGTGCTTCAGGGGGTATTCCATCTGGTCCAGCTGCTTTTCCAGCTTTCAGAAGCTTGATTGCATTCAAGACTTCAGCTTTCGTTGGAGGATTGGTGTCAACTTGCAGTTGTGTACGTACTATTGTTGGTATTTGTGGATGGGTTGCAGGTGGTGGTCTGTTCAAGAGTCCTTTGAAGTGGTCTGCCCATTGTTTAATCTGTCTTTCTTCCTTGGTAATTGGGTTCCCTTAGCTGTCTTTTATAGGTTTCAATTGTGCTGATCTCTTCCCGGATAGAGACTTGGTTATCTGATATAGTGTCCCCAGGTCCCTTTTGCCTGCTGCCTTCTCAGCCTCAGTGGCCAGGTTGTCGTAGAATTGTCTTTTGCCCTTCCTGGCACTCTTCTTCACTTCTTTGTCCAGTGCTGTGTAAGTTGAGCTCAGCGTCTCTTTCTCTTGTCCGTCTTTGCATTGAATCATTTTCTCTTTCACCATTCTCCTCTCGTCTATTAGCTTCCAAGTGTCCGTTGAGAGCCATTCCTTGTCTTGTCTCTTCTTTCTTCCTTTCCTTTCGTTGAAAATCACCTTCAGAGAGTTCCAATGGTCTTCCACGCATGATTCTTCCGTGATGTCACGTAGTGTTTCCTGCTTTGCTGTGACAGTTGCAGTGAAAGTGTCCTTTGTGGTTGTCCTCTGGGTGACCGGAATAGATAATTATCTCTCCAGTTGGTAGTTGGCTCCTTCCACATCCGTTCCATCTGCTCTCGCAGATTCCCAACACTTCTACTCCATATCTTCTCATTTCTGCGGCTACCTGGGCAGCCTTTCCAGTTTCGTACATTGTGCGAATATTCCACGTCTCCATCCTTATTTTTGCTTTCATCGGAAGAAGGCACATCGGCTGACTGGCTTCCTGAAGGCGTTTACCAGCATGCGGCATTTCACTTCCCCGATTCCAGCGAAAAATAAGGTTATTGTTTATATTTTTAGAATTTTTAATATATTTATGCGTTGAAGTTTCTGTAGCAATTTGGTTAAGTTTTGGGGGTGGAGTTTCTAGCACCACGCCCCAACCCTCCATCTTTATCCAGGCTTGGGACCGGCTAGAAAACTAGTGAGCTAGTAATCTAGGCCAACTTGACTGATAGAATTCAGTCTGCACCAATGATCTGACTAGACGCATGACATCAGTTACTATCTAGTGTCCAATCAGAGTAAAGGATGACGGTACAGTAATAACAATTAAATATTAGTGAAGTTACAAACAATGAGAACAAATGATCTTTGTTGTTGATAATAAATTTTAAAACATGTCATTGAGGTTTTTAATGACTCCAGGAAACTACCTTGCTGTTTCTGATTAAAAATGATGAAACAATAACGCTCAATAAATCTTCCTATATGATTTCACCAAATAAAATATTCTTAAAATTACTACTTATAATAATAATAACAGTCCCTTTCCTTTCAAACAATAGTTTTATATAGAATGGAAACCTTGGCAACAAAATTTACTCTTTCTTAAAATAAAATCAGAAGATAAATAACCACAAAATCTGCATTTTGTCTCACTAGTAGATAGATATCTTCTTTGAAAATTTATGGAGGAATACAAAAAGTGATTGGTTGAAGGTTTTTCGAAAAAAAGTGAACGAGTGAAAATAATACTATTTATGTGTCTATTCTTTGATTTTTCCTCTGTCTAATGTAATATTGTATGAAATTCAATATTATTATTCTGAATACTTTTCTTTTGGCCTCTAGAGACTTTGCATCATTGTCATTGCCAAATCTATCTACACTGAGTGTATTCGGTGTAATGTTAGCTGATTCACATCAAACTGATCAACCGGAAATGCTTCATGAAGTCCAAACAAAGATATTAACCATGCTAAATGATTTCCCTATCAAACATACAGCTTCTTCATGTCTGAATTCAGTTATCATGTTGTTTAATGGTGTATTGTGTAAAAATTGGTCGACTTTAGTGAGTAATTGGCCTCTCAGCGATTGGAGAACAATTTTATCAGCAATCATTAATCATTTATGGGATCAAGATGTTGAGCTATTCAAAAATTTGTGCTGTAAGTTTGTTTACAATATATTCCGTATGTCCGTCCACATACACTACTGATTGGTGTGAGAGATTGGAAACTAGTCGCATCAACCCAGCAGTGTTTGCTAGCCAACCAGTCAGCCAGACCGAGGTGATTTAAACACCTGTGGACAGAGCTCATTAGTGGAGTCCGCCAGTAAAAATCAGTTCAGATAGTCGAATCAGATCAAACTACCAATGTCCTACTACTACTACTACTACTTCTAGTTACTGATAACATATAGAATTGTGCAGTTCGGGCTAATTAAACAGTCATTATGGTCTCCATCAAAAACTAAAAGAAACGCAAGTGGTAAGCTGGTGCAAATCACTGATGAGTAGTAATCGCGTTGTAAACGAATGAAACGGTCTTTTCTGCGTTTAGATCACTTTCGATTTAGCTAGCGCAAGCACTTCTGGTTGATGCGGATGGTTCTCAGCTAATCATATCAATCACTAGTAGTACATACTATTCTGCTCTACTACTTGTTTTCTTGGTCGCCACTTATTGTGTCAAGCAGACTAAATATGCATTGTGATCTGAATACTGTGGGTTGCTAAGGGGGAAGTGTGTGATTGTTAACTGATGAATTTCATTATTATGATTTTTATCGATTCTTTGTGTTCCCAGTAGAGCTATTGGCCTTCAGGCTTTGAGTTTTGAATTTTCAGTAGCAGCGATGTTGTGCTTTAGTGGGTTGAGTTTGCTAGTATTACGCTTAATCTTCCCTCGACTGTCGGTTAGTAAACTAAGTGGGGTTGACATTTCTGCGTCGGCCGGGATTCAAACGCACCTCCTGTATAGTTACTGACCTGTCAAATCACCACTTAATTTTTATGTGAGGCAGCAGCACATATATGTTTGTGAAACTTATCATAGCCAATTCTACTTTCATAAATTTTGTTCTTGAAATTCTGTGCATTCTATCACTTGTATGTATGAATCGATAAATCATGGACGAATGGATGAGTTGAGTGATCAAGAAAAAAGTGTTTTGTCCCTTAAATTTGTCATATAATATCTTTTTCTTAAAATAAATGTTAAAGTCAATAAAAATTAACCTTCGCACAATGTCATGAAATCAAGTACCTAGCTTGATATTTGTCTAATCTTTTCTTTTTGTTAAATGTTTGACCCAGTAATTGCAACGCTACTGTTAGCATACAACCAAACTATAGGGTGAGACAAAGCTTTACATATCTAGAAGGTAATATAATTTTGTGGAGGGAAAGGTTAATCAGAACATATATCGTTTCGCAAACTTTCATACGCTGTTTGATCTTCTAAAATCAAGAAAGAAAGATATTGAACGTTTATCACCTAATGTGTTGGTTGTTCGTTGGTAGAAATGCTCACTGACCATTCACGTGATCTAGAGTTGATTATTGGCCGACCAACTCCTAAACCTCATTTAGTTTACTAGCCTGAGAAAAAATGGAAGCTTGGACATAAAACTACCAACGTCATCGTGTTCAAACAGCACTACTGCTACTGAAACTTTAGATCTTAAAGCCTCGTGTCCCAATCGGAACACAAGGAATAGAAATGAAAGTGATTTTGTTTTGTGACCGCTTCAGTTCATGTTTTGTTTTCTTTATTTGAAGTGAAATGGTTAGAAAAATGAGATATTTACCTTCTTTTAAATTATAAAACTGGTGGTTATTCCTTACAATGCATCATATCCTGGAATATGCAAGCCTGTTTTAAGTGATCGATGAGTTATGTGTCAATTTCATTTATTTTCATGTGATTATTTCCCTTCATAAATTTGAATAATAGCCAGATGAAAACGGCTTTCGCAGTAGGATAGGATGAATTCATTTTACTATTTCATATAGAGTTTTCGTCGTCTGCATACCTCTTGAATAAGCGACCAGTGTGTTATGTAATTTAGACATACTTTAACTCTGAGAGTTGAATAAGATGCAGACAATAAAGACGATGTGCAAACTATGCATACAGGGAGTTAGAGTGAAGGCAAATACTTGCCTATGACAATAGCTGACTGTCGCGCCAAAATCACTAATTGATAGAAATTAGAATTTATGAACCATTGAGTCAGGCCCCAGTGGCTGAATCGTCTACGAGCACTGGGGTAGAGTATAATTCCATTATGGGTAAAATTTATTTTGATAGTCTCACAGTGTTATACACTAATATTTGCTGATGATGTTTCGAGCCCAATTTATTGCTCATAATTATATCAAGTGGTCTAGTGGGTAAGGCTTTGGCGTTTGAGACTATGGACACTGGGTTCAAACTCCGGTGGGAACATCATCACTCACTGCGGAATGCAGGTACATCTGATGATAAGTCCCAAATAGCACGAAATGCGCGTCTACGAGCTTGCCTCGCAACTGGAAGATCCTGGGTTCAAAACCTGGAGATGCATATGTACTGCCGAAGAGTCCCAAACTAAAAAGAAACAACTGTCTAGTACTCCCTTCTGGTTTTCAATGATCATCTAAGTGATATTAATGCGTGGTCGAAATCGAAACAAATCTAATCCTTACAAACTAACCCTTGATAATCAACTATAACCAAAACGGAGACATTATGTCCTGAAATTGATAGGTGAATTGAAAAATAAGTGCAGACGATTACATAATCGTGTGTAGAATTATTCACACAGAGTGAAAGAGGTCAAGGATAACAAAGGTAATAGTAAAATATATAAGAAAATAGATAAGTGAAATTATCGAGTTATGTCATTTACATTGAGATGATATTTTCGATAAGTTGACGTGAGAGTCAAGGCTTACTAAGGTTTTATTTCTTACAATGGTGACAGCTTCAGCAATTCGAATTAGTCGTGAAGTGGCTTATTTGCTCATTACTCTAAAAGATTTCGGTGTCCTGTATTAGTCAGGTGCCGAGCTATGGCGTCTTTAAATGCACTGAACCTTTTAAACATAGACTCTTGGGCGTAACAACGATCCTCCAAGACAACCATCTTTTAGTTCTCCCTATATACTTGCTACCACACGTACATGTGAATTCATAAGCGTAGTTGAAGTTAATAAGAGTCAGAAATCGTTCTAGTTTGAATTGTCTTCTTGACAGTACTGTACTCAGGCTTCCGCCTACCACGCCTAACTGTACACTTATCCACGAAGCTTTTTAGATATCCATAGTTCCTGAAACATTCATTGATGAGATTACTTACGTTTTTTTTAACATTTATTTATATTTTATCGACATAAGTGGTAGGTTTCTTTGGTCTTCAGGATCATAAGCCACATCCTCAGTTATGTTTAGAGTATTTTAATGTCACTTATTTGCATTTTTTTTGTTTTCACATCTTCATTCTCTCTTACATTTTGTATTGATGTTATATGTAATCACTTTCACTGATAGGCAACTGTTCAAGGTTTTGTGTTATTTATTCCTCTGAGGTGACCAGAAAATATGTTGTGTACTCTAAATCACTCATCGCTCGCTTGGCATTTCCCAACTTACTCCATCTTTGGCGTAGACGTGATATCCGGCTATCAACCAAAAGACGTGTACTGCTCAACAGTTCTCTCTGTCCTCCTTTACAGCTGTGAGACATGACCATTGAAAGTGGTAGATATGAAAAGTCAGGCTAGTTGTCTTTGATCAGAGATAGCTGCGTTCTTTCTCCCGTGTTAGGTTGTATAATAGGATGAGTAATATTCAGGTTAGGCACTGGGTGCTAGGTAAGTAGGGGAAATCAATCGACGAGATTGTGAAGTTGCATCGATTGAGATGGTCGGGATATGTGTTACGTATGCCTAGCCATCGCCTTCGTCGACGGGCAATTTTAGTTGACTGACATAGGATCAGGTTAGCAAAGAACCAGTGGTGGTCAAACCCAAACATAGCTTCATCAGTCAATCAAATCCACAACAGTTAGTTTAAGCCAGTCATGTAGGGAGGTATAGACTGCCAGTCTGGTTGGAGTCCTCGAAATGGTAAAAGCCAATAAAGACTTGAGACAATTTACGACCAGGTTCAAAATCGTTATGTGGCGCAGATGTTTTCACTCGTTTTAATTTGTCACATCCAATCAAACTATATTGTTCTTCTATATTACTATTCTTTTTCCCTCACACCTATGTCTACTATTTCTTCTTCGAATCTCTCTCTAATCTCTGCCCTTGCTTTGTGTGTTACACGGGGAATAGCAACTCGGACTGCTGCACATCTGTGCAAAGTTCTGTGTTAGAACCAGTCAGTCAGTATCGTTCAAAGAAATAATGCTACATATGTGCTACTTGTTTTAAAGCTTATTTAACAGTTTGTTTAAGTAATGTATATTGTTGTCTGAAACATTTAGAATTATTGGTTGTAAACTTTTGGGTCATAAATTCACTCGCTTTCTAGTATTTTTACTCATCTGTACACAGATATTCTCTCCTTTTATAGGTAGAATTCAGTTATCCAGAACGATTTTATCATGTATCCGGTTATGAGCTACACGTATTATGGGGCGAGGGCTGGTGATAGTTTCCAGTCTTCAAGCCTAGAGTAGGTCTAGAAGAAATCCAACTTGTAATCCATTGTGTGCTTAAGCCAACAGACAATATTCCCACCTTTTTTCATAGATTTTTTTGTGCATACTATAAAATTACCTTTTTAGTGGTGGTTGCGTTGTTTTCTTTTTACAGGATGGATCTGCTAGCCTCACTGTCAAGCTTCCCTTCTTTTATGGGCTTACTATGGGCTAGTAAACTAAGTGAGGTTTAGGAGTGTGTCGCCTGGGAATCGAACCCTAAACCACTTGGCGAGCATTTACCTATCAACGACTAACTCATTCTTTATGTTAATCACCTTTAATACTTTCTGATAAGTTTGTTTCTGCGCCTGTTTCCATTCACTTGTAGCACTGATTGTGAAACGTTTACTCAACAATGCTGATGATGATGATGAGAATGCTAATAAGGATATGAAAGAAATTCACAAAGATCTTTCATCCAATGAAGCTGGATTAGTAGCATGTATTTGTTGTATTATCAGTGGAAACTTAGATGGCTTGACTCAATGTTGGCTACGCCTAAATAATATTGATATAAATCAATTAGATGATGTGACGAAAATCCTGGTAGGTTATTTATTGTTAAGTATATTAACGTCCAATTCATTTTATTTCATCACTGTTGAATTTAGAATGTTGGATTTATGGGAGAACTTGATTTGCCTTATCATTTGGAGTCGTGTAGCTTATTGCTCTAGGCGCCTCACTTCCAGTCAACAATAATGGGTCACCGGTTCGAAGCCCGCTTCCTCTACTATGGTGTAGGATAGCCAGGTAGTGTCATTACTGCTCGCACACAGAAGTTAGGTGGAGTGGCTCATGACCAACTGTGCATGCGTAAGCAAGTGAAAATTTTACCACATACACTGGTATCACTTGGGCAAACAGCGGAGGTCAGTGAATAACTGTATTTCCTCCTAGTTAAGTAGTCTTCAACAGTGACCGTATGCATAATCCCAACAGTAATGGAAGCGAAACCCTTCACGTCAACAGACAAGAACATGATGAATTCTGATTTTTTTCCCATGCAAAATAAGGTACCTTACGTTGTAAAATAGCAGAGCGTATGATCTAATCATCATTAAATTGATTATTTAACGAAAAAGAAATACAAAGACATGCTGTTCAACAAAACAAACAATCTACCTCGTCTAGTACACTGAATCAAATTCTAAATTTGCAACTTACACAGTTTAAGGAGGTGAAATTTGTAAACCGGGATTATTCAAATCGCAGTATTTGATCTTCTTGATACATTTAATGTCAATCCAAAATAGCAAGCATAAGATGCACAGCACTATATACTACTCAAAGGTTGATATTAGCAATTGCATACTAGTCACATCAACCAGTTGTGCTAACTAGGCAGCCAAACTGAATTGTTATAGACACTGGGTATCCATTTCGCTCGTTTCGGGTGGGCTCACCAGGAGTATACTCAGTTTGATTTAGTTCACAGAGTGGAATCATTTCAAACCGCCCAAATTCCATCTAGTTAGCTGCTCGGGTAGTTGCATACCACTTGAATCAACCAGTGGTGTTAACTGTCTGAGCTGTGTCAAACAGATTCCACTGCTAATGAGCTCTCCTTTAAAATAGAGTGAAACAGTCACCGGGTAATTAGATCATTCCGTTCTGGCTGGTTGGCTCAGAAGCGTCATTGATCAATGTGAGTGAAATTCAACTACTCATATCAGTTAATCAGTAGTATGTAGTTTCATGCGTTCATTATTTACACAAGTTATATAATTACAAATATAATTTTCTTTTATGAATATTGAATTCATAATGGAATGCAAAGTTGTTAGGTTCAAGCAATGTTTACGATGGTATACTAATTGATTGTTGAATATAGTGTTACGTAACGCTGATATAATGGGTGATCATTATAATGATATCTGGAGGTGAATTGAAAATCGATTCTCCGAATTATTAATCAGGTGTTTACAAGACTCAACTGCTACCCAGGTGGTCATTTCACTCCAATAATTACAGGTAATGCCCAACTCCATGTGAATGAATGAGTTGTTACAATCCGTTTGAAATAGTCACTAGGCGACAGGATTGAACAATTCTGTTTTTAGTAAAAACAACAGATTGAGCGAGGAAATATATTCCTTTTCAATTAGTTCCTCATCATCGGCTGGCTCTATACTAATATACAGCTTTTTACATCAAAATTTCTTTTACCAATCAAGTAGTTATTTTAGTTAATTAGTTTTAGGTATACGCGGGGTGAAATCAAGAGGTTGAAGGTCATCAAAACAAGTAACTAATAGATGTTAGTAACAAGATATCTCAGTTTTGGAAGAGGGATGAAAATTAATTATGGAATTCAAGATAGGTTGATTCTTAAGACCGAGAGATAAGACGTGTAAATCCGTCATATCAAGGGCCACACTAAAAAAGTTGTGGACATACCTTTCTGGATTGGGCGGAAAACGTGCTTCTGGTGTCTTATTGTCGGGGCTTAGATTTCTATTGCCGATATGTTGACGATACATTTATAGTTGTTAAGAAAGAAAGTGAGGCTAAGGACATATTGGATAAATTCAGTAGAGCATATTACAGCATCAGGTTCACTAAGGAAAAACTAGAAAATGACTCTATCCCCTTTCCGGATGTCGTAATGACTAGACGAACAGGCGGAACAATATGTAGACGTTTGTATAGAAAACCTACTTCCACTGGACAACATACTCACTTCCTGAGCTTCGTACCTCTACAATACTAACGTAATCTGGTTAGATGTCTGGTTCGCCGGGCTAGAGTTATCTGTTCAAAGGAGACAGTGAACGAAGAACTCGGTAATATTCGCGATCTGCTAAGTAGAAACGGATATTCCAACTAAATTCGTAAACAAACACATGAACTCAGAAAGTCAAAAGTTGGAGTTGCCGACTGTCCCCAAAAAGCCAATCATCCTAAGACTACAATTCACAGATGATGTCAATCGTGAAATCTTATCACAACGTCTGAGAAGGGCCTTCAAAAGGACTTTCTATGCAGCTAGCTATGCTGTGTATTCACTAGCCGACCAATACTTAGTTCAAGAAATAAAGACAGACTGCCCTGTTTCGCCTCTTCCATGTGTATTTACCAGTTTAACTGCCCTTGCGGAGCTAGTTACATAGGGCGTACGATCAGACAAGTTCATCGTCGAGTTTCTGAACACCTCTCATCTTGGTGTGGCGAAGGTCGGAATAAAGCCACACGCAGCTCAATACTAGCTCATCTCATCGATACTGACTGCACATCAAGTCGCCTTTAACAAAGCTTTCAAAGTTATTTATCGTATATCACCCAAACTCCCGCATGGTCCACGAGTAGGACTTTTACGTACAACAGAGGCAATCGGAATTCATCTGAACAGGCCAAATCTATGTATTCAAAAGAAATTTTTACAGCCACTTTTTTGCCATGGCCAACTACATAATATGTATTAAGTTTTTAAAACGATTTTTTCCCTCCCCTTGTAACCATCTTTTGACTTTGTGAATTTTTACAATTCTAGCTAATTCTATTGACTTGTTTGTATTTTACGTAACTCTTCTGAGTCATCCTATTCTTCTTAGTCATCATTGCTATTCTACAGATTTCCTGATTATGTAACAACTTGTTGCCAACGCCTAAGAATCAACCTATCTTGAATTCCATAATTAATTTTCATCCCTCTTCCAAAACTGAGATATCTTGTTACTAACATCTATTAGTTACTTGTTTTGATGACCTTCAACCTCTTGATTTCACCCCGCGTATACCTAAAACTAATTAACTAAAATAACTACTTGATTGGTAAAAGAAATTTTGATGTAAAAAGCTGTATATTAGTATAGAGCCAGCCGATGATGAGGAACTAATTGAAAAGGAATATATTTCCTCGCTCAATCTGTTGTTTTTAGTAAATGCGAAAATGGGAATTCAGAAAGTCTGTCTTCGTATACAAAACTCCAACTTTACCCTGTCAAAGTCTAAAGCTTCCTTGATATAAAGAGGTTGATTAGATATAGCTTTCAGGCAGATGCTTTTCGTCTAATAAATATAAAGTCCTCAAGGAAAATCTCTGATTGATAGATTGGAAGGTTTTGCATTCCGTGCTGTCTAGGTTTATGACTTCACACTATTGTCGAGTTCATACCAATGACTTAGTAGCTACTACTCTTTGATTGACCTAGCTGATGTCACTCGATTGAATTTACACGTAATATCATTAGACTATTTTAAAAATGGTTGCAGTACATATATGTAGAAGGAAATGAGGATGGGTTGGCTAACATCACGCGACAAGAACTCGAATGGATAATCGCGATTCTGGCCTCAGACTGAGGATGACATAGAGAAAGGGGATCGTCTGATGAGCTGAGAATGACAATCAAAGAGCCATCCAAGAAAGATTGTATGGAACAGAGTGAAATGAAAATGTGCTGCTGAAACTCTGTGTCCGAATCGAAATGTGTTCACCGACGATAAGAATAATAATACCATTGATGATAAGATTATCTCAGGAAAGACTTGGATTTGTAGATTACAATTGATGTATGGTATTGTAATATGATTGAATATGTGAAACACGAATCTTGATTTCGACAGGAATTGAATAGAATGATGACTAGCACACCAGTCTGTCAACTGAGCTACAAAATTCAGCCTTCAGTTATAAAAGGCTATCTCGGATGGTTTAATCATCGATTGGCAACTTGATACTGTCGTTCTAACTCAGGTTAATTTTGATTGACAGGAGATAACCTAGTTTAAAAGGTAGCCTGGAGATCTTAAACAGGTATCAACGTATCGTTCATTTAGATAATGTGCTTTTGTTGGGATTTGAATTATTTTTCATATAGAATTCATTACAAACCGACACCACTTAGAGATCACGGAAAATTAAGGAGCACTGGACAGCTGTTTCGTCTTTGATTGGGACTCCTCTGCACCGTACAAACCCATAATCTAAGCACCAGTCTTCAGCTCGTTCGTGGCTACTGCATGAATGTCTTAAAGTTGTAATGAGAACTCATTGCCCATCGAGTCCACCATGTCAACGTGAAGTTGATGCTCATCGAAGGCATTGGTTGATGGTACCTCTATATATCGTTCGAATAGACAGAAGTTAGAATATACTGGTCGCATTGATTTCCCACTTAAGTAGCTGAATAGTCAAAGTGCTTGACGCCATAACTTAAGGTCTCGGGTTCAATCCCTAGAGGTATGGTCGTGGATACACACTGTTGAAGAGTCCCAAACTAGGGTAGAAAAGCTGTCTAGTAGTACTTTTTGGTATTCGCTGATATCTAACTGATATTGGTTCGTAATACAATCTACATTAAACTATGGTTCATTGACACGATACAGTCGGGCATTAATAGTGTTAACGTGATTAACAGTTTGGTCAAGGGTAGGTTGGTTGATAGACAGCCGAACTAGTAGTTATTCTTAGGCTTCTACTTTGAGTTCCTATTTTAACCTCACCCAATCCACCAATACTGTTGAGTAGTGTGAATATTTTTTGTAATTTGAATGGTTTTCTGTTATTATTATTATTATTACTATATTTTTAGCCCTTAGCACTTCAACTGGTCCTTTTACACCGTGTATCACAAACTAACAATAATTCTTGTCAAGAACAGTTGGAATGTCTCCAGTCGAATCAATTATTGATGAATCTTGCTATCTGGTTAGCAGATACAAGAGGTGGTGGTCAATGTGAGAATAATTTAATCCTTGCATTGAATTTATTAACTAAAACAATCTCATCATCATCATCCTTAAGTAAACGAAATGATCTAATTGATTTAAGACATCGTCTTTGGTGTAATTTAAGCGTTGAACAACAGCAGCAACAATACCAGCAATACTGTCAGCAAGCATCTTTATCTTCAGAATTACAACAATTCTTTCAATGTCCATATCCGGTAGGTTTTGTTTTTTGTATCTTTTAGTTTGGTATTAATCAAAGCAATTTAATACCCATGCAAATATAGTTGAAATTTGTAACCTTCAGTTGAATATAGTCATCAGTAAACTGTGTATCTGGTTTTGTGTTGCTTTATTGAAACACCCTCTGACGTGGCGCGGGTTTTCCTCACAATAATGAAATGTTGAATATGAACCTCTGGAGCTTACAACCAGACTGGTGGATATGTTGGTCTACCTACGAGAGCCGGAAAACCCTGATTCCAAACCTGTGTTGTGAATATGGGCTCCAGAATCCGAAAGGATCAAATGGCGTATGAACCTTTTCTGGTTACCCACTGATGACGTTGCTCTACTACCTTATGTATCAAACTTCAAATCAAAGGTTCTTTAGGAGTGTGGTCCCTTATAACAACCACCTTCTTCGGTCTGGGCGTTGGGGCGAAACCCCAACCCTTGTATAAACTGATATTTTGTGTGGGGTTCATCTCTTCGCTCTCATAATGTACAAAATTTGCGTTTTAATGAATAAATAAAAATGAAGGTCTAAAGCATCCTTTATGTGATGAAATTATTGGAGGTATTATGCTTACTTATGCTATCGAATTAGGTGGTCTCATTTCACGAATCGAGTTCTTCTTACTTTTGCTTATAATGTCAAAGGTATAACGTCTATGTCATGTGTTATTTTACTGAAAATTGTTGAAAACTAAAACACTTAATTACTGCTGGATATTTGAAGGCGGTCTGGGTGTGAATATCTCATCGTCACTGGGTGATGCGGACTAGAATATGTGAGATCAATTCCTTCGAGGTTGCATGTACACCTTGCCGACGAATTCAGTGTCTGAGGTTTCTTGTCGAAATCCTCCAACAACTTATTAATAATTCAAAGTTCACGACAATTGTGCAAGTTTCTTAGCTTCGTGACACATTTCAAACTTGACTGATGGAATTCAGTCAGTCACTCCTAGCTTAAAAATAGGCAGTGAAGTGACCACTTCACTCATTTGAAAAATTGCATCAGCCTTAATGAACTGATTCCTGACGTCATCTCCGCACAAATAGAGAAGACTCGTGAGGCATTAGGTAAATTAAGTCATCTCTGTCGTAGATGTGATATCCGGATGTGGGTCAAAGGATGTGAGTACTAAGCAACAGTTCTCTTTGTCTCTCTTTATATCAGTGAGACATTGCCATTGAAAGTGAAGAGTATGGAAAGACTTTCTATCCTTGACCGTAGATGTTCGCTTTCTGTTTCCCGTGTTAAATGGCGTAATATGGTACTAATATTGAGGTAAGATGGAGAATGTTAGTAAGAAGGCCAAGTCAATTGGTTAGGCGACGTCGATTAAGATGGATAGGACACGTGAACGCACCCCAAGCCACCGTCTCCCTTGCTGACCAGTGTAAGCTGACATAACATTAGGTTGGAAAAGAGTTGAGTTTGGTCAAATCAAAACCTGGCATCAGTTCATGAAGTCTTTGACAGTTTGTTTGAGTCACTTACGCGAATGGGGTCCTCAGGATTCTAAGGATTAATGACTTGAAAATGTTGGTGATATGGCTCAAAATTTTTCTCAATGGCTCAGATGCATTAAGTCCCCATGTTTTTCCATGTTACTCTTCTTTCTCCCCCACATTTTTGCTCATTATAGTTCCTTTGAATCGCTTGTTTCTAACTTTATGTGCTGCATGGAGTATGGTAACTTGAGCAAGTAGATGCACTTCTGTGCAAAGTTTTATGCGGAAATTCAGTCACTCAGCGTGAAGGATTAGACACACGACACTCACTGTTCACTCTCCGATGACCAATCACTGCATTATAACTAACTTTACTAAATATGAGTAGGCTGTGTGATACCGAGGTGTCTAAGTGCCATTAACCACATTTCATGAATAAACAAATGACACGAATGAATGATATTTTTGAAAACAATTTATCTGGAGCATTGGCTTTGAAGTTTGTGTTACTATCTACAGTTCTGTCAGGACACTGGGAGGTATCAATTCGTGTTACGCAAAGTATGCACCGGATTGTTTGAGTCATTTCACATGGATGAATAAAATATAAGCGATGGTTAATTACAAAAGATATAGATTAATGAGTATTCGTTTCGAAACTTCCCATGAGAACTGTGCAGTTAAAATAGTGTTTCTAGAAGGTTATAAGGACCGCCGTTACCAATTATATATATATGGTTGGTAGTGATAGTGAATGCAAGCTTCGTCCTATCTGGGACTCTTCAGCCATATACATCCGCATCTGCAGTGACTACAGATGTTGCCGTTGAGACTCGAACCCAGCACCCATGGTTTCACGTGCCAAAGCGTTATCCAGCAATCCATGATAACCACCTGTTCTTTACCTGGGTTTTTAATGTCAGTTTGAATTTCCATGCTGACTGATTGTATGAGACGCGGAAACTCGGTCTCTGTTGATACGTTGGCTCCAAGTATTGCTGCTTCAACTATACCTTGGAATTAATATGATGTCACTTCAGTAACACTGGCTAGCAGTGGAATCCAGAACGTGCACTACTTCCTATTTGAAACTTACCAGTTTAGTGGCTTTCATGTGGTGGTCTAGTGGTTACTGCCTCTGTAGTCTGAAGAGAATGGGTCCTGAGATCGCGTCTCTGTAGGAACACAATCGCTCACTGAAGACTTGTGGGTACATCATGTTGACAAGTTCCAAATAGGACTAAACGTACGTCCTGGATCCCACTGCTGGCCTCCATCATTCAAATAACAATGGAAACAATTTCCTTAATGTTCAGTCGTTAGTTCTTTCAGTAACCATTTTGTGGTTATCGTCGCTTATTTATTTTATTTTGTATTTTACTTTTTAGCAAACCGGATGTCATTGTGGTTTGTCTAATCCGAACCCATCACTTATTATGACTAATAAAGCAACACATCAAAAAGCCATGCATGCTCAGCAATCATCAATGTCTACTATCTTTTCATCATCAACACAGAATCTTCCACCACAACCACACTTACACCGACAAGCGTCATTACAACAACCAATACAATCTACCAATAATTTCTATCCGCCATTGCCATCAGCAAATATTTCAAATCAGCCAGTATTTCCTTCTCAGGGAATGCAGTTGCAACCGCCATTACCACCTCCCCCACAACCAACAGCAGCGCAACAACCGCAACCATATTTCCCATCGAATCAAAATATGCCTTTTGAACAATACCCTCCTGCTCCCCCTCCTCCTCCTCCCCCAAGTGCTTTCAGTCATCCTTCTATGCCTAGTATTATTGAACAGACGAAAAATATTCAGCTTAATTCAAATCAACAACATGTATCTCCGTAAGTTGGTTTTATTTTCTGAGTTTGTTTGCAAAACACATGACAACTACTTATATTTCTATGCCAACATCTATTGTGTAAAGGCTACTAATGCTGTATTATCTGGCTGCTTAACGTTCAGTTGGTAGAGCAGGATTTGGACGTGTGACTCAGTATTAGTTCCTAGATTAATGAAAAAGCCAGCAGCTACATGGTAAAGCTCTGGCTTAGTACCTTGTCATACATTCAAACATCCCCATGAGGATTTTCAGTAGCTAGATGAAGTATTATTGCTTCATGTAAGCGTTATTGTTGAGTCATGTCCTTTTTTCACTTAAAAAAAAGGTGAGTTATAAAGAAAGAATTCGTGTTTATTTTTAAAAAACTGCAATGCAATATAAGACGCAGATAGAGATTACAAGTAGGTTATGTTAACTTTGCTCGCTCGACTAATCCGCTCAATTATGCATCCAAAGGACGGATGGAATGTGATAAAATCTCATGATTTAGCATCGGTATAACAAACAACCGAAACCTAAGTATTTCGGTCTTAACCCAGAGACAGGCAATCAACGCATCCTTCGGTATAGGTTGTCAAACTTCCACGATCAAAGTAAGGTCCAGAATGATAATCGCAATTATGTCAAACGACTTTTTTTTAACCTGGTAGGATTTGTGATACTGCTCAAAAGACACTAAAATAATTTATGTCAAAAATACAAAAACCACCATAATAATCAAATTCCTTATTTGCGAATTAGCCAACAAATTGCAATTCACACAGTTCCAGGGGATGAAATTCTCACCACAGTTTCCTTTTGAAACCAGAATTATTCAAATGATCACATTGCATTTGTGATCTGTTTGATACCACAAATAGTAATCAAGAAAGCAAGCATAAATGCATAAAATTATATATTATTGATTGATTGAGGTGAGAAGTTGTATACTACTCACCTCAACCAGCAGTGGTGATTAAAGGCGCTACCAGTTATCCCAGAAATCGGTTGTTCTTTGAACTGATTCAACTCTCTCAGCCAAGTCACACCGGGTATCATACCCCGTTGATCGGCTCAGTCTCACACGAGCGAAACAGTCGTCTTGTGATGGTTTAGACCACTTCAATCTAACCGGCTTGCAAGCACTACTGGTTGATGTGATTGGGTATACAACTACTCATCTCAATCACCTAGTAGTATATATAGCTCTACCTTAGAATGCCGTTCGATAATAATACAGTCTTAAAATTTCTCAAGCACAAAATGCTTGTACTGTACAACAAGAATAATTGGCTGTACACACAACTTTGAGTTACTTGAGAATCAGTAAGAATATTCTCAACAGGGTGGGGAAAAAACTCTGTCTACAAGAATCATGTAAAACTAAACATGTTTTCCACAGACAGTTACCCCACAGCATAACTTTGAATTCATTCAAATAAAATCGCAATTGTAAAACGACACATTATTAGCAAATTATCACACAACATCAAAATGAAGTATTGAAACTACGAATCGACTAAAATCAAGGACAAATAATAAGGATTAAGTCCAAAGTGGAGATAGAACAATGATGTGCAACTTAGTGGGAAAAGGGTAGTAATTACAAAATTAGTTGAAGTTTATTCATATAGGTATCATTACTGCAAACAGACTGTTCATGGAGGGATTTTCAGATCTATTATTCCTCTACAATCACTGCGAGACATCATATAAAAATGACTTCTGATGCCGACTAATTAAAGCATTAACACGGATCCGAGTGGGACATAAGGCTTCAAGCATTTTTAGTTCCAGTGTTGTTTCGTTTTGTGGGATGAGGTTGCTAGCCTCGCGCTCACCCTAATCTGCTATCGGCTGGTAAACTTGCTTCTGTCTGTAGTCGAATCTTAGCAGATTAAAATGCGTCTTTGTTTGTCAACTCCCTGTAAGGTTGATTGTACAGTCTTCAAGAGTGGCGCAATGTAAATCACATTATTGCCATCGAAATTAAGTTTCATACAACTTTGAAAATAATTCTTTCTAGCAGGTTCCATGATTCCCCTTAAGCTGTCGTTTCCTCCACACATGAAATCCTTCATGTCACTCTTCAGACTTCCGTCCAACTCATCATTCACCATTGATGTACTAATCCAAGGCCTATTTAGCCTGCAATATCAACCAGTGGTCTTCTCAGCGTATATCCAGCCCACATCTTCACTTTCTTGTGCACATTTGTCAGGGAATCTGTTCTTGATTTGTCGCCCGCCAGAGTTGCTATTTGCTTATCTTTTCTAACTGGTCTTTTGATCTTCATTACTGAAGCAGCTAATGGAGGTATTAATGAAAGTCTGCCACAGATTATTGGAAAGGCTTTTAGTGATACGCTCACCAAGTGTCTGAATCATTTAGAGGCACTAACTAATTTGACATTATTGTTGGAAATTTGAATCTTGTTCCTTCCTCTGAGTGCAGTGGATTTCCAAAATAATTTGACGTTAATGAAGGTCTCTTTTACCATAGTAATCCTGGCTTCGACATCTTCATCTATGTGCCCTGTATTTAAAACGATGCTACCCAGAGAAGTGAAAGAAATGACCTCCTTTATATTTCTCCCATTGATGGCGATTGATGCCTGTTGTCGTTGTTGTTGCTGGTTGGGTATCTTGATCTCTTCTCTATATTCACCTGAAGTCGTCTCTTTGGTGCCTTTTCTCCTGACTTGTTGATTTTCGCCCATAGATCCCCGGGTTTGTGTTAGATTAGGCATAAATCATCCTCGGAGTCTATATCTTCTAGAGTGTTTCTGTTGATCGAACATGTATGCCTATCTTCTTTTTTCATACAGTCTGTTGCATCACTGTCAGGAATATCTTCGGTGATAATAAGTAGGCTGTACTCCTGTCTACACTTCAAAGGTCTGACTGAGTTTTCTCTTATGAAACCAAAATATTGATGGTTATATAAATTATAAGATTATGTAAGTCATTAAAAAATCCGTTACTCAAGAAGAGATAGTGACCTCAGTGTGGTTAAGCAAATTGTAACTGTATGATCAAAGGGTCTCAAGAAACATGGCATAATCAATTAAAAATGAAGGACCGCAACAACATATTGCATAACGCATGATGTTCACCTGATGTTCTGTGTAGATAGGTCGATATTGCATCACCTCATTGCTTAGTGCTGTACATGCTTGCTTTCCAGTAGATGTTAACAAAATCAACAATAGGTCCTTGTTTCCGTTTTTTTCATGTACCTGCTTCGGCAGTTAACACGTAAATTGATATAGTTAGAGACAACACAAGAAATGTATCTATCCACTTTTAAATAAACTAAGAAGCTTGTTTTGTATCAATTATTTTAGAAAAGATAATAATAATTCCATAAACACATACTTCTACATACACACACACAAACACTTTCATTCTTATTATGCCTTGTTTTACAGTATGCCCAATGTAGTCAAGCCTCCTATTGCATCATTATCTGCCCCGATGAATACAAACATTGGAAATAATATACCAGCTAATTATCAATCACCATTTAATAATATGCCTTCGTCTACTCCACAATATGGTGTACAACATCAGCTGCAATCACAACAGTCAGTACCGTTGCCGCCACCACCACCACCACCGGCCTCTCATCATCATCATCAACAGCAACAACAACCGTTACAACGTCGACAAACATCTACTTCACCTGGTTGGAATGATCCACCAATTCTATCAATGAATAAACCACCACAAGTAAGTGGTCTTTCCTCTTTTATTTATACCTTTCTTTTGTGTATCTGAGAGGCTTTCTTTGTGTGTGTGTGTATGCGCACATGTGAGTGTAATTTTTATGCACATAGGAGATATTAACAGAAATAGCAAAATGTTGTACAGAAGTGCAACAGTTCATGATGCCACACTTCATAAAGATAGAAAATAAAAATTCAAAGAAACTTTAACAAAAGGAAGTCTACTAAAGGTGGAATAATTACTTGATGGATAATAAGGATTTAATTGATTTGGATGATTACTAAGAATGCATGAATTTATGCTATTGAGTCATTGATAAATAGTGTCTCCAGTAACCCAAATGGACAGTCTACACCTCCCTATGTAGCTGAAATCAACAGTCAAAGACCTCATGGTTTGGTGTCACTTTTTGGTCTGACCACCTCTGTTGAATCTATACCTAATCTAGTCCTATCTTTGGTACAGACTGAATTCTGTCAATCAAGTTTGTAATGTGGCGACCATTCTAGGTGGCTCGCCATCACGGTACACTTTGAATTGTTGCTATTAGGTGGTTGGAAGTAATCGTCAGCAAGGCGTATCTGCAACCTTGAAGGAAGTCATTTCCCTCCTAAGATTCGAACCCGCGTCGTCCAGTGCCGCCTGCAGTCGAAGACATTACCACTGAGCTATTTGGGCTGGTGATTGACGTGGTGTAGGACTGTACTGGATACTTTGATTGAACACTAGTTAATAACTAGTGTAATGTTTCTAGTCTTATCTTTGGCGCAGACTGAATTTTATCAGTCAAGTTTTCAATATAGCCGATTGCAGTAACACTAAAACGTGGTGGGTGAGCGGTTGGAGGATTATAGGTGTAATGTGGCTCAGAATAATTAATCATCATAGCTTTTGTGCATTCATACCGCGTTTCTATGCAAATTGTTAGACATTATTTTCCTCACTTGTTACATTTTATCTTGATGTATGTAATATGGGTTACTAATAACTTGAAATTTACCACAGTTATGCCTGATCGTGTGTTTGTGATATCTGTCCGCCAAGACCTCTGATTGGATCATTCAACATTTGCCTATTATTTACCCACTTTAGCTGCTTTTATTTAACTTTTCAAACAACAATTATAATATTTGAACAAAGAAAGAATGAACATACATTTGCTGGATTGTACAAACTCGTTTTATTTTGCGGATTCTTGTCAAATGGACACAACCTAAACAATATCAAAATATGAGTTACAAAAGCTCTGACTAAACATACTTTTATCACAGTGACGTCTAACTTATCGATAAAAAGTATAAACAACATATAATTCTAAAAATTATATAAGAAGAAAAATTATTCAGTCTTAAAAGGGCTAACTATTTGTAGCTTAATCAAACAGGAAAAGAGAGGGTAGCAGAGTTCATATATAGCATAGAACCAAGGATCAACTAGAGTTAGAATGCTTAATGTGGTGGAAAGTACAAAAGGGTGGGAATGAAAAATGACACAGACAACCAGGTAAGTGAGTTTGGAAAATTAATAGATGCTCAATATTGATTGGTTCTATACAGGGAGTTACCTGCAGTTCTAGTGAGAAGTCGTGACTAGCGAGGTCCACGAAGTCAGGTGAGAGGACAGTTACTCACCGATGACATCGGCTGGCGGCTGCACTATACATCAAGGACTGACAGAAGCTGGAATTCATGAGCGATTGGATCAGGTCCCAACAGCCGAATGGTCTACGCGCTTGCCTTGTAGGCAGAAGATCGTGAGCTTGGGTCCCGGTGGGTGCGTACTGATAAAGAATCTCAAACTAGGAGGGAACAGCTGTCCAGTACCCACAGGTTTTCCAATGGTTCTCTAACTGATGCCAGCTGGTTATCAATCCTTCAACTCAGAAAGTGAAAAACAAAACTAGGCAAGGCGTTTCACAACAAAATCAAACATAAATAACGCAAGAACACAAAACAATTACAGTTACCAAGGTAGTGGGACATTAAACACGCTATCCTTCCTCATACGGGTGTTGAGTTTAAATTTTTTGATAGTAACAATAATTTCTGCTAAACGAAGTAACCAAAGCTTTTTTCTCTATATATTGATTTTTTTGAAACCTTGGTTACTTTTATTATATCATTTCGGGATAACGTTGTTGATACTTTCTGTCGATAACATCGACGTCAATGTGATAAAAGTATGTTCAGTCAAACCTTCTGTAACTTATATTTTGATATTGTTTAGGCTGTATGCAGTTGACAAGACTCTGTAAAATAAAATGTGATCGTATCATCCCGTAAATGTGTGTTCGTTCTTTCTTCGTTCGAATTTAATCAAGCGAATCGGTTGTATGCAATAATAACAATAATATTTGCGTATATTTCAGTTCCTAAACTGTGTTGAATTGATTATTATTATTATTACTAAGATTTTGGTTTTGGTATGAATTCGGATTGATTTCAATGTTTTTGCATAAAACTATGGACTAATACTGATTGTTTGAGATGAGTAGTAGTTGTATACCCACTCACATTAACCAGTAGTGCTTGCAAGCCGGTTAGATTGAAGTGGTCTAAACCATCACAAGACGACTGTTTCGCTCGTGTGAGACTGAGCCGATCAACGGGGTATGATACCCGGTGTGACTTGGCTGAGAGAGTTGAATCAGTTCAAAGAACAACCGATTTCTGACTAGCTACTTGGTCGATCATTTATGCATTTATGTTTGCTTTCTTGATTGTCATTCACGGGATCAGGCAGATCATGCACGCATTGTGATCTGAATAGTTTTAGTTATCAAAGGAAACTGTGTTTTGAAATTGTGTAAATTGCAAATTGAGAATTTGGTTTGATTTCACAAATCAACACCATGGGTGTACGTACACTGCTCGAGAGTTTCGAAGTAGGATGGAGCTTCCGTCCGGTGTAATTTTTTTCTTAAGTGATCCATTCACTTTTGTTGGTTAGTGAGAGTATCTTGTTGCTTTCATTTTCTTTTCCTCTATTCTTTGACATTATTTGTTTGCATCCAATAATAATAATAATAATGGTTATTCTTTTCTAGTCAGCTGTATCACACAATCCATACTATAATCCTATGGAGTTTACCAATTCTAGTATTTCTCAGTTGAATAATTCCCTAACACCAGGGGCAGGATTCCCTAAACCTGTACAACCAAGTATGCCTCCTCTGCCACCATCTCTACAAACACCAGGATCTGCTCTTAGTCAAGCAAATGTGCCTTATCCTTCATCATTGAATAATTCTATCCCGTCAATGAATACAAGTCTACCTCCACTACAAGGACAACCGCAACCACAACTTCCACCAATGCCACCATCACAACCATCATTTGAACAGTTATCAGCTGCAAAGACAACTCCTGTTCTGTCACCACCCCTTTCAGCATATCCACAAATGCCAGGTGGAGGAGTATACCAACAGTACCAACCGCAGCAGCATCAACTACAACAACAACAACCAGACCCATATTATCAACAATTTCAGAGTACTCAGTTTTCACCTTCACCATCATCTTTGGCTCCACGACAAGCTTCATCGACATCATCAACTATCTGGCCAGCAGCACCTCCACTGTGTAGTATGCCTAAGACGAGTATAGATTCAACTCCTTATACTGATAGCAATAATATTTTAACATCAAATTCTTCTGCTGATGGTGCTGTCAATGGTAATACTGTTTCACAGACTTCAAATGTCAATTCAGACACTACTACTACTACCACTACTCCTGCTAATAGCAGTGGTAATGACATTTGCTTATTACCGGAAGAATATAATTCAATACGTAAAGTACTAATTGATTTAATATATAATTGTCGTCAAACTGGAGGCAAAGTAAGCATGTTTTGATTTATTTTGTTTTTCTTTGTTGTGTGAAATGAGGGAAAAGAATTTGGGTAATTTCTCAATGCAACTTGACTTTGGTTGTGGGATACACATTTTGTCCTATTTGGGACTCTACACAACTGGATATGCCTACCTTCTCCCGGTGAGTGAGTCAGTGAGTGAGTGATGGTGTTCTCACTGACACCAGAACCTACCGTTTATTCATCGTTTCAAACACCAAATGATCACTCATTAAGAATGCAGGTACATCAAACTGACGAGTTCCAAACAAGACGAAATGCGCACCCTGGATTCCCCTGCTAGTTTTACATCAAACAAAACAACATCACGTTAATCTTCAGATATTGTCGAAGCGTCCGTACTAGAAGCTGACACAGCAATAGAGAAGCTGAGCATTCAGGTCTGTTAAATCAATCATTTGGAAATGCAGATTCACCTAAAAACAAATAATTACTTTCATCCAGTCTATTTCCGATCCAAATTTTGACCTAATTAGTTGATCCTGGATATTAACTGAAGTAGTGTCATCCACGCCTTGCATATCAAAGTGCAGCTAAATAACCTGATGCATCGTAAATCTATTGTTGATTTCTATTTACATCAGTTCATACATTAGGATTAATGTAGTATATCATTGGATTTTTTTTCGTTGAGTTCCAAGTGGAACATTGGGTTTTGAAGTTTCATTAGGTCGAGTTGCTAGCCTAATACCTGACCTCCCCTGTTTCTACCGGCTTAGGAGTACATCGGTCGGGAATCGAACCCTGGATTACTTGTGAGTGATTGACAAGTATTCTATGATTGAACCATCTACACGTAGTGTACGTTTGATATTTTACGCATAGAATAATCTTTACCATGCATTAATTTTTTTTCTAAATTCTGATTTAATTTTTTTTAGCAATATCGTAATAAACTAGATGATGTAGAACGTCGTTTAGATCAATTTTTCAAAAATATCTCCACTGGTACATTACAATTGACTGGTTCAACTTTTGAATGTCTACAACAGTGTACCCTATTAGCTGAACAATTCAATTATGTTGAAGCATTGAAACAAGTGAATTTGTTAATTCAGTCAGCTTTTCAATTACCAGATATTCAGTGTTTCGGTCCAGCATTAAAAATATTAATGCAAACAGCTAAACAATTATATCCAACATCCTCTCCAACTTCTGCTGCTGCCGCTGCTTCGACTTCAGCTTCAATGCCGACTCCACAAATGCTGATGAATCAGTATCCAATTGTCTCTAATCCTATTCATTAATTAATTAATTAATTAACAGGCTGAACAAGTGAATAACATTTCGACAACTACAAAAATAATAACATAAAATGCATAAAGTATGGTGCATTACTCTCTGATACTTACTTTTTTCTCTCTGACGTAGTCATTAGATAAATATACACCTACACACATACATTTCTGGACGAAAATCTTGTTGTCCAACAACCGTCTCTTGTAAGCATCCCTATATCAACTGTTTCTATAACATTTGTTATACACTGGTGCTCTTTTGTCTACTAAAGCATATTTTATGCACTCCTTTGTCTTTCGTTCTTTTCTACTTGGTTTTTTTTAGCTTAATTTGTTCACCCCCACCTACATGAAACCCTATAATATCTGTGCTCATTGTTTTACTTGATAAAAATTAATTTTTATTCTCAGAAATGAATTTAACTTGAGAATCAGACGTATAATGGCTAGTTACTTTGTTCCTTTGAGTTTCACAGTTGCTGCTTTGTTCTTTTCTGTTCGGCTGTGTTAATTAATTTATTTTACTTGATTACCGTTTCCGTCCGCCCCCCCCCACCTTTCTAACTTCGCTTTTTTGCGCTATTATTGTTATTATTTAATATGGAGACAGTGAATGAATGATGATAAGGGGGGAGAAGTCAAGTGAAACACACACACACACATTATCTTTCCATGTCTAATAAGACTTTTTGTTTGGTGAATGGTATTTTGAATCTCCTGCTAACCCAGCCCCGCCAAATTATCGAATTCCATCAGTAAAGGTGATATGGTTATTATTATTATTTCATGTGTTTTTGGTTGGTGGGTGTATTTATGCGTGTAATATCTGCCAACTAGGCTGTTTACATCATCATGACTGTTATGTGCGTGTGTGTATGTCTGTGATTTTTTAATGGTATTTTAACATTTTTCCTTGTTTCTTCCTAATATTTAATAAAAGTTTGTCTCGTCTTCTTATTTTATGAATTCTTCTCTTTGTTTTAATCTTTTTGTATTACTTAAATAGTTGTTATAAATAGGGATACACACCGAAAGTGTTGCATCATCTTTTCTCTCTGTCACTATGGTGAATTCCCACAATATAATAGAATGACCTTGACGTATTGCTCTGTATGGAATAACATTTGGCTCATTCATTGGCCTAAGAGCTTGGTATGCCGTCGAATGGGTCAAGGATTCGAGTCCCCCCGGATATACTACTTCACCATGGGTAGCTAACTGGGTAGTGTCACTTATCAAAAGCCCTCCCACGACACAGAGGTATATCTGTTACCCTAGTACTTGATAGATTTTTCCCAGACCACTGAGTCGGGCAGGTAAACAAAAAAGTTAGGAGTTAATATTGCTTATCTTTTCTTTGAGCAGATTGTTTCATCATTGAAAGCAGAATGTCAGAATCAATGAGTAAAGTAGAAAGTCTTTTGAGGTGGAAAACTTTTAAATATGATAGAACCACCTCTTAACAATTGTAAAAGTATATTTTAAAAACCGTTGACTGCTCAAAGACTATTCGTTGAAAATAAGAAAGTGAGGCGCATAATTATTATCACTGTTTCCATTGGTAACGAATTTTTAGCTAGTTTCACACTTGCTCATAAGTTTTCGTTTCCTCTTCACATTGTCATCCTCGACGCTAGGCCCAATTTATCGTTTTCCATTCGAGTTCCACTCAACGGCCTTCTCAGTGTATGTTCAATCTATCTCCATTTCATTCTGCATATTCATTGGGCGGTAGGCTCGTGGTTGGTTCACTGCCTACCTAGCAGAATTCTTTGTTTTTTTGCTTTCCATTTGATCATTTGATTTTTATTATCGAGCCAGTGAAGGTAGCTGTTAATAAAAGTTTGCAATGGTATGTTGAAACTGCTTTCTGTGACGCTCCACATCAAGTCGCTGAACCATATAGAAGCATTGACTGATTTAACATCAGTGTTGAAAATTCGCATCTTGTTCTTTGGTGAAGAGTGCTGTTGATTTCCATACTGATGTCAGAGTAGTAAACGCCTTGACATCTTCATCAGTCCCACCTATAGGTTAAAGGACAATGCGTAGGTCATGTACGTGAAGAAGACGACTTCGTTTAGATTCCCCCCGTTGATGATGAATGATGCCTTTCGTTGTTGGCTGGTTGTCTTCATCACTTCTGCCTTCTGTATGTTCACCTAAAGTCCAAACGTGGTTTATTTTGGAAGCTAGAGGATACCTGAATCAGTTAATCCCCCACTTGGATCTCCATGAGACTACGGGCAACTATAGGAAGTCAGAAAGTATCGTGACTGCTGAAAGACTATTTGTTTGAAATAAGCAACTGAGGTGCACAGTACTGATATATTATAATGAAAGATACTACATTGATATAATCAGTATTAAAAAACATCTGTTTAACAACTAAGGCTGTATTTATCAAACTGTTAATTGTAGGTCCTTATTTCAGTAACTCGTGGTTCGTCTAATTTCAACAACTGTCTCATAGAAGGACATTTGTGATCAATCATCCCTACACCCAATTGGTCTGGTTCTATTGACTACAGTGTCTTAGTAGAACGTTGCGAATATAATCTCGGATCCAGTTACTAATATGTACTGGTTAGTTGATGGGATAGTCCCAAGAGACGAATTAGCTGTTCGATACTCATTGATTCTTTCGTTCACATGTATGTGTTACTCATTATTTATAAAGATGCCCAACTACTAACAACAACAGTCATCGTTAATAGGCGAAATCTAATATTTCATTTACCTGGACAGTATCGTTTCTACCACAATTGAGACGGGTGACAATATCAAATCCAGTCAGGATTGGATCTGAAAAGTAAGATAAGCGTTTATTACCTTTAAATCAGTATGGTGATGTACACAAGAAACAAGATCCGAATTTTCAGTACTGGGCTTCTCAAAAAAGACTATATCATATTACGAAGGGTATTAAATGCTGTGAGTAGGGCTTGTGGTTTGCCACTGCGTGAGCTCGCCAATATTATAGTCGAGAGACACATAAATTCCTCTGCAAAATGGACAAAGGCCGTACTGTCAGACCCTCTGCACCCCCTTTATTCACAACTATCCCCTTGCATCTCATCAGGTAGGACGAGAAGTCAATATAAAAAGTTCTATGCTCGAACCACTAAGTAAAAAATTCTACAATACCGTATTTTATGTGATGAAGACTCTGTTAGACGTGAAACATCTAAGTTACTATGTAATTAGCAAAGTCAATCGACTCCTTCATTGTTCATCTTTCTGTAATTTTATGGTGTCACCCTTCCTATCGTTTAATACAACTTAGCTATTTTTATTTTAGTTGTTATTACTATTATTACTATAATTTTACACTCTATGCATATTTTTCTCCGTATTGCATACAGTAATTTGCTACATAGCTGCTATAACAACGTTTTGTTCTTATTATTATGTAATGTTTTTTTGTCGTTTTTGAGTAAATTAGATGCAATACAATATTGTAATGAATCCTGAAAATTCCTTGCTGTATCATTAGTACTATTTTTGGAATAAACCAAAAAATTATTATTATGATTATTAAATATGATGCTATTTAATTACAAGAAAGTAGTATGGAATATGTTAGCGAAAAAAGTAGCCAACAAAATAATTTCTCATTGTAAAATATAATTGACGATACCTTGAGGAGAAATGATGATGGACACTGTGGATAAGTAAACTTTAATTTTCAAGTTAATGTGAGATGAGAGATTTCTATACGTATTTCTTAAAGTATAGAGTAACTGTGTTTGCCATTGTAAGGCCATACCTTTGACTAATCGCACGAGTTGAATGATAAGACTGCAATAAAAATTATATATATATATATATATATATATATATATATATATATATATATATACTGTATGATAGGGTTCTATATCTACTCTTAACTAATGATCTTCCACGAAAGAGTGAATTGTTGCTTCAAGAGGTTAAATTACAACTGACAGCAGCCTTTTAAGTTGTTGAATTAACCACTTTCCTTACACTTTCCATCACTACAGACAATAGTGTGTGTCTATGATGCAATCGCTGTTTAGTGGATATGTCTATATGTATACTGTAGAATTCAGTTACCCAGGATAAAATTGGTGGAGAAGGATTTAAACCCAACCCTAACTGAATTAAGAGTTACTTTCTGCACCTGTACACAGAATCACATCACACATCATTAACATTCAGGGTGGGAATATAATGAGTGACGATATAAATTAGTGTAGCGAAAGAAAATGCGCGCACTTTCATCGCAGTATATTTGAATAGGTGGTAGGTGGAAGAAAGACAGTCAATTACGATTGGAATTTCCTCAGATAGTTGCTTTTATGTAATTTTGTATTACATGCTGTTTTGGAGATGTTTTATCGATTTTATTTGTAAGTGACTGGAATATGTGTTGTGAGGTTTGCTGTACTATGCTCCAGAACATCTCGGGATTACTTTGATCCTAACTCAAAATTCCACTATTTTTTAATTATTGTTATTTTTATCAAAGCTTGATTCCACAGTATTTTGGCACAACTATGGGATTTTCAGCATGTGATATCGGTAGCCCAAATTTAGCAGGCCGACTATTGATATCAGGTGTGCATCGGCCGGCGATCGAACCCCGGACCATTTGCATGGTCGGTGAGTGTCCTAACCGCTGCGCCACCGAAGCACAACAACTAGTAGAATGTTCAAATTACAACAATAAAGATTTGTGTCATGATTCACTCAATAGGATCTAATTGTTGAAGCACTCAAAATAATATGAATGCCTCTCTTTTTGCCTTATGAATAAAGGTGATTAGTTAGAAATGAAGAAGAGTATCATCGAATTTTTGTACAATGTGTAAACATGTCCAAACGTTTTGGTGAGGTTAGTTATATGGATGACATCTAAGCTTAATGGTGTAAAGTTTACAATTTTGAACTAAACCTACCAATGTTATTTGGTGGACTGCAGTAAACGCGCATTTCGTCCTATTGAGGACTCATCATGGGATGTATCTGCACTGCTAGTCAGTAATGGTGTTACCATTGGTGACTGCAGATACATTCAGATGACGAGTCCTAAACAGGACGAAACGTGCACTCCGGATGTTATTCCTCAGAAATCGTCGAAGTGTACGTTGATTATGAATACTTCAGAATTAGTTCCCACGGCTCAAATGAATTCTCACTAACTTTCTTTGTCTTGTAGTTTACCATTTCCTCTTATTATTATTATTGTTACCTCAAATCTAAATTAGATGGTGTGTGCAATTTAGCATTTTGTATGTTGGTTGATCCAGTAATCTTATCACTAAAGGAATGTTTTAAGTTTAATGATGTTTTTGTTTGCTTGTGTGTGCGTACATACTCACTTTGAGTAATCTTACTGAACTATGAAATGAGATAATTTCAGTCAATGGGATTTTAATTCCTGTAGTTTTTAAAGTACTGAAAGAGAAACTCAGTCATTCAGTGGATTATATTGGATTTTTGAAACTGTCACTCCAATCTTGAATGATTTTGATCATAATTTGATCAGATTTCCAACTTATCAGAATCGGTTGCTAGTTCTCTTCCTCCAAAGCATTTTTCAACGATACTCTTTGTATGAAAAGACGGAAAACGTGACAATGGAAACTAACCCTGTTCCATACCAGCTGAGCTTTCATACTCAGGTGCCACTTATTATGTCAATGTAGTAATAATAGTTTTATTCTGAACAACATTTCGATATACAGTACAGAATTTTCTGCGTGTTTCCATCTACTCCCCTATACAATATCTTTAAGTATAACAGTAATCTACAGTATATAGTTCGACGAAATTTTCTTCTATCTCCAACAGGCATCGATACTCCTACATGTTTCCTCCCTTCAAAACAGACTAAGGGGAAAGCATTCAAAAGCGCACATGATTACACATTGTTCTTGAAGAAGGCCGTAGACAGATGACTGTTAAAATAAAGGAAAACTGAGTAAATTTGACACATTGACTGTGCTCTGTGACAATTTAGGTAGCAAAACGATATAAACACAGGTGTCTGTTACGAATTTGTATACTACTGTAACCCAGCCTTTAATTCTACCTTCAGTTATCATATCTGTTACGTCTCCATATCAGTTTGCCAGTTCAAGACCATCTTACATATCGTTATCATTCTAATCATAATACCAGTTTCTAATTTAATAATAAAACAAGTTTCATTAAAAACAATCATCATTTAGAGAACCATTGAAAATTAGAGAAAACTGAACTGTTCTCTTTTCCAGTAGTATCCACCTAATTACACTAAAAGGGACCTTGGGGTTACGAGGCCAGCACGTTTACTATCCTGTCACGTGGCCGAGATTTATTGACTGTTGAACTGTAACTCCTATCAGTACCACTGACATACAGTGTCATCACTGACAATCCAAACCCACATCCAACTCGGTGGACCTCACTGGTGCACGACTCCTTTTTCCATCTGTAGTACGCAGATTTATGAGTGGAACTAACTGTAGGAAATAAATGAAGAATAATGATGCGAAATCCTTCAGATGCCTGAATATCTGTCATTCGAATCATAGTAAAGATCAATACGATTAAAATAGTTTAATAAAGCTCAATAGATTAGAAATAATATCTCCAAAAGTGGATTTAGTTACTCAGTAATTTGATGAATACACCTGTATTACTGAAGCTATGAAGACTTGGTTAAATTCTCAATGGAAATATCTCCACTCACTGAGAAATAGATAAACTCATCACTTGATGGGATTTTAGAAATATGATGTTGTTGATGAACAGGGATGACACGATGATGCAGTAATATGCCCCATTTTACTCATTCAACGTGAACTAGACAGTCTGTTATCCAAAGCAGAATAACAGCTGAATCATCAAAATCAAAAACTATATTTCTCAGTTGGTACAGTTGGCTAGTGAGGCCTATTCAACTAATTGGAGTTGGTCATACACGAACAACCGAACGAAACATGACAGAGTGCTGAATGGAGAAAATGTTTTACTGTGCACCGTCAGTTTAGCCACTTGACTTAAACACTGTAGGTTAGCAATCAGTGTTATAGGATGTTGGTGATAATGATGATAGGTGCAGGGTAACAGCGAAATTAAGTCAACATGCAGTTTAGTTTCTCAACTTCATATCTGCTAATATGTGCCATGAAGACACATATCAAACACTAGATACCAACCATGAGAGTACTGCAAAAAAAAGGTTGTTCTCCTGCCAAAATAAAACAACATCACTTCTCATTCTAGTGATCGAACATGAAATGCCTACCTCTGAATAAGTCCATTCAAGACATAAGCAAAATTAACCGTCTATGGCCAAATAATCCTCCTCCCGTGTAGATAAATTCGTTATGAAAAGAATGTCGACCTCGCTGAATAATGATGGATGTGTAACACAACAATACGACTAAATAATTAAATAAATTACCATTAACTACTTTGAAAATAAAATAAGTAGTATATGACGACAGCATCACGAATCGACACAATTAACTCCCAACTGCACAAAATCAAAGAAAGCATTACTGTAGATGCACACAGTGAGCAAACATAACATATTCTTGTCTAAGAATCAACCGGTAGCTTTCAAATGAGTGAGAAACCCTACTCAGTACTATTTAGTGTGCAAATTGTGCTTTTAGTATATGGTATACGAAATTTGGCTGGTTAATAGACAGTGCCTTCAGCCAGTATGCCTTAAACTAATGAGTAAGGAAAATAGCAGATCGGTTTGATTACCGGTCCCTAGCTAAGTTCTAGACCATTTTTTGTGGGGTACAGGCTGTCCTGCTGTGTCCCCTACTTCAGGGATGTAGCGGCGTTAGCGGCCTACCCTAAAAAGAAGTAAGAAAGTGGATGTTGGTGGTGTGGTGCTCTTCACATTGCATTGGGCATATCACACACCAAGAATGCTTTCGAATACTGAGCTAGTGAGACATTAGCATTGGGTCATCACATCTGTGTATATTTACCTGGGGAGAAGGAAAAGAGGCAGGAGTCGTTGAATAATCACTTACATTCATTCCTAAATAAATTGGCATATTATTGCTGAAACACATAAAGTGTTTCTTCCACTGTTTTGAAAATCATTTTACAATGAGATCTGGAAATCAACATCTGAATACCGAAGGATCGATTTTCGACTCTTATTGTAGAACCTGTCTCATCTTTTATGGTACATATATTGGGTGGGTGAAGCTTAATTCATCAGTTCACTGAAAAGACGCTTATAAGTGATGTATTAAGGGGTAAAAAGATTTTATGCTTTCTATACTTATTTCCATTTCTCTTGTTCGAAACTTTATCCATCATTCTTGTGTTCAAATGAACTGTGATCAAGATTTGATCGGATAGTTGCAAAATAATTGAGCGCTGAGTGAGAAGTAGACATTTATAAAATTATATTTGTAAAATCTCAGCGAAATTGAAATGATTAATTCCAACGTTTCTTTCGGCAATCTGGTCCGAACCAAGTTCTTGTCAGAACTGTGTTTCCTCTGAAACCGGCTTTGAACACCTGTCTGAAAGGTAATAACTGTGATTCTTAGAGTAGGTATAGAGTTGTAAGCTTTTTTCATTACCTGATGAACATGAAAACCTTGGACCTAATGGTTCTTCCCATTACAGTTTCGGTGGTCGAATAACTACTGATAAATAAACCAAATACTAGAAAATACCTCATGACAGAATTCTCAGAATCCCTCTTTTTCACACAATATTCTTTAGGTAAAGCAGTGAGAAGACGTAATTTGTCTGAATCGTGTAATGTATTTGTGCAACACATTTCGAACAATCTGATTACACGCGGACTTGTTATAGGAATATACATGAAATTAATAAAGAGTTAAGAGGTGAGAAAATAGACTTAGGTCAAGTTAAAAGGACATATTGAAGGTCAAAATAACAATGAAGACCACTAAACCGAATAACAGAGGTAAAAGTACATCTGCTATGGTATCAAAACAAAATTTACCAAGGAAAGTTTAGTGTGATGACGAATTGTTTTTGAATGCATAAAGGTGGTTTAAACTTTCTAATTGTTAGAGCTTCCACAAACTTTAGGATACCCCCCGAACACGTTTTATAGATAGGTTTAAAAGATCTGTTAACGTCAATTTTATGTCCTGTCTCTATAATATATATAGAGGAGCTAGGTCACCTTTTCTCACCATTAATTGGTTCTGAAGATTCTATTTGTTTCTGGAGCCATTTAGGAATATGCTCTGAAGCCAGCCCTTACTTACAGAGATCGATGAGTCCTCCCTACGTATGTGTCCACACGTACATTCAAACAGGTAAATACTGTGGGATGTGACATCATTTTTCGCATGTTCAAAGGGCTTAGATAGAGATATTGGCTTCACATTCTGAATTATTATGATATAAGCTGCATAAAAAGTCTTTTTAACAGCAGCGTTCAATCTTTGTCTAGTTATCAAGCTGCTATGATGTCCTATATAGGGTAGCTTGATGTACACGTCTTTCTTAGGGGCGAGTTGTAGAGTGGATCTTGGTGTTCTGACTACTTTGTATCTCCTGATGAACTTGTTTGGATAATTGTTATCAACCAAAGTTTGAGTCAACTTTCTTTCTTCTTTATCAAGTGTGTCTTTATTGCATATTTGTTGGATTCTACTGAACAGGCATCTTACTAAGGCTCTTTTGTACCGAACAGGACAGAAACTGTGGTAATTAAGATACTGTCCTGTCCAGATGTGATTCCTATAAATAGATCTTTTTATTGACACATCAAGCCGTTGACTAAGCAACATGTCTAGGAAAGACAAACAATTATCTTCCTCTTCTACAGATGTAAGTGATATGCTATTCTGAACTTCATTCATTCGATTAAAAATTGAGGTGGCAGAACAAGACTTATCACTTATGATTACAATATCATCTACATACCTTCTATAAAGTGGCACATTTTCTATTAAATCCTCCGATAAACTCTCAATGTATGACATGTAGATATTTGCTAAAAGGGGCCCTAACGGACTTCCCATAGCAATACCATCAACTTGGCAGAAACAATCGCCTTCAAATGTAAACCTAACATTGTTAGTAAATAGAAGTAATAAATCCCTTAAATAAGATATAGGGAACAGGATAAAAAAATATTCTTTACCAGACTTTTCGTGATATATGGAGAATATCTGGGTTCTGTAAGTGAAACAATCAGAATTTACTCGGTGCTAATACAATTTAATCGTTAGGCTGACAGACAATCAATTAATGTTATCCTTTTGACAAGTGTACATATCATCCGCCGGTATTATGTACTATTTTGTTATGATCATAGGTTACGCTTTGACCTTTCTGTTTTAAACATACTTTTCTCACTCATCTCTTTGTATTTCCTTCGTCGTTTGGCTAACTTTGCAAACCAACTGGAAATTGTATAACCATTGGTGGCAGACAGTTTATATTAGTGAACAACTGTGATTGTACCAGTTGGTGCATCTCCCTGTAGGGCAATAAATTACGAAGTCTTGCAGCTTCAGCCAAAGCCTAATAGTGTAACTTCATCTAGGCATCACTTGTTCCACCTGAAACCAGACTTTTACTGGCAAATTTCAGATCTGGAGTTTGTTTTCGTCTCTCTCTCTTGATGTGAGTTTGCTTGGCCGGAAAACTAACATGATTAACTCAGTATTCGAAAGCATTCTTGGTGTGTGATATGCCCAATGCAATGTGAAGAGCACCACACCACCAACATCCACTTTCTTACTTCTTTTTAGGGTAGGCCGCTAACGCCGCTACATCCCTGAAGTAGGGGACACAGCAGGACAGCCTGTACCCCACAAAAAATGGTCTAGAACTTAGCTAGGGACCGGTAATCAAACCGATCTGCTATTTTCCTTACTCATTAGTTTAAGGCATACTGGCTGAAGGCACTGTCTATTAACCAGCCAAATTTCGTATACCATATACTAAAAGCACAATTTGCACACTAAATAGTACTGAGTAGGGTTTCTCACTCATTTGAAAGCTACCGGTTGATTCTTAGACAAGAATATGTTATGTTTGCTCACTGTGTGCATCTACAGTAATGCTTTCTTTGATTTTGTGCAGTTGGGAGTTAATTGTGTCGATTCGTGATGCTGTCGTCATATACTACTTATTTTATTTTCAAAGTAGTTAATGGTAATTTGTGGCTGCTATCTTGTATCCTAACTATATACCATCTCATCACAATTTTTTATCAATGCCTTTTTTTCCTTTAAAATTATGGATTTTAGTTTGAGATCAATTAAAGGTGTATGTATTTTGTACATTCATCTAGTGATGATCAATATAAAGAAAGTGGCTACACTGATTTTTCCTGAACAGACAGGTCTGGCTTCTTCAAGTGGATTCCATTGGCTGTAGCTATGTACGCAGAAGATGAACTCGTATGAGGAAATTAAGATTAGTCGGAATTCGGTGGACAACTCTGAATGCTTTGTTAACGTCGACTTCATGTTCACTAATCTACGAGGTGTGCAAAAACAGAGCTATGAATTGATCATATTTGTCCTTTCCTTAACCATGCAACATGACGGTGTCTAATTATACTTCCACAAGACCAGTCAAACTAGTAGATACATGTTAAGGCGGAAAAATTAAGTATTTTGTGTTTCTGCACTGATTTGCGTGGGCCGTAACTTTATACTTTTGTTAATGAACTTATCTGGATAACTGTCTTTACTGAGTAATTATCTAATCACCTTGCCTTCTTCACTAAGGTAGCAGTTTGAGCAGAGTGCCGTAGATCTGTGATCTCAACACTATATATATATATATATATATATATATAATTTCACAGTTTTCTCTACAATGGCTTTATAACTATCATGATTCACAAAAATAAAATAAAATAAAAGGCATGACAATTACTCAATTATATAAAACAAAAGTACACACTAATGACCAGTCATATTTAAATAGGTCAAGTAGTCCATGGTAGGCGAAGTTTGAAGTGTATGTTTTATTGTACACATAGTTTAGGATGTATGTGAATAATCCAAAGTACTTCCGTCACTGCTGATATTGTGCTGATTGTGGAAAAAAGAAGATCAATCGTCAGCTTGAAACTTTACTGATGCACGGTTTTATAAATGAAATTTTTTATAAACAACTTAAAGCTATTGAATCGCATACTCCCCGGCTGTATGAACTTCCAAAGTTTCACAGAACGGGGAACTCACTGAGACCCATCCTAGATATGTCGAATTTTCCATATCATAAAATCACAGAATGGATTACAGAGGTCCTTACACCTCTAAGATACTCATTATCAAACTATTCTGTAAAAAGTCCATTCAATCTAACCAATATGCTAGACACTTTGGACATTAATGAAAAGGTTATGTGCTCAATCTATATAGAAAGAAGGGGAGGTGGATTGGCCATACTCTGAGAAACCCATCAAGTGACATAATACGCCAGGCTCTCGAGTGGAAACCGAATGGGAAGCGGCGAGTTGGTCGTCACTGCGAGGGTGATATGGAAGAGGTTATGCGAAAAGGAGATTTAAGCATGTGGGCAGACGTGGAGCCAGGTGAAAACGTTGGCAGAGAACCAAACGCAATGGAGACGTGTGGCTGAAGCCCTATGTTCCTCTAGGAACTAAAGGACACAATAATAATATGTGTTCACTGATGTAAGTATAAGACTTGGGCACTGTGCTAGAGTATAACTCCATTATGGATAAGATTTTATTTTGATAAGTTACACAGTGCTCAATCGACATAGAATCTTTCTTCACCATTGTTCCACTTCATGAGACTGTTGATTTCATAGCATTGCATCAGAGATATTATATTAACATGTACAGGAAATATCGGATTCACTTTTCAAGAAAAGGCACATAAACAAATCGATGGTGTTGCGATGGGGAGCCCTTTTGGGCCCATCTTAGCAGATATATTCATGTCTAAATTGGAGAAACAAATTCAAGGTAAGCTAGGAAAATTTATGCTATATAAACGTTATATGGATGATACTCTCATTATTGGTAATAAAAGTAAGTCTATTGAAAACTTTATTACTCTGTTTAATCATATTCATCCAAATATCGTAGTGACTTCCGAACTCGAATCGAATAAGAAACTGGGTTTCGTGGATATTTCAATGACCAGGGGACACGATGGAATGATTAAGTGATATGTATTTCCTAAGCAGACATGGAGTGAACAATATCTTCATTTCACCAGTTTTTTTCCTATCCAATATAAACGTTCTCTAGTGAAATGTCTGTTTTCAAGGGTCAGCAGAATATGCCCGATTGACAAAATGATGGATGAGCTTCGATACATACATTCAGTTTTATTAGCTAATGGTTATCCAGAAATCAGTTGTCACAGTAAACATAGTCCACATATTGAAAAGACAGCTTCTGTACCAAAGGAAGTTATCTTTACTAACCTACCATTCAAGGGTGATCAAATTATGCAGTTGACAGCTCAAATACTTCGGTTAGCCATCAAGTGCACATTCTCTGCCGCATCCCTTTCCCTCACATCTCTAACATTTTTGATCCCTGTACCTACGATTAAAGGACGAAATTATGTGGACTCTACTTCAAACTGTATCTACAAGTTCACAAGCAGTTGCGGTGACACCTATATAGTTAGAACCAATAGAATGTTCCAAAGCCGTCGAAAAGAACATATCCAAAATGGTTATTAAGAGAGAAAATCTCAATGCAATTAATCTGGATAGAAATCTGTCAATATCCATTGCAAAGCACTTATTAATCAATACTAATGATATCTTCACAATTAATTCACGTAACTCTAATTCAAGGTTACTAAAGTTGATGGAGGTAAATAAAGTATAATTATATTTTAATAGTTTACACACAATGTGTGTAAACTATTAAAATATAATTATACTTTATTTGATCTAATCCACAATGCTCAAACTTTTTACTGATATTAATTGATGGAGGTACTTTGGATTATTCACATACATCCTAAACTATGTGTACAATAAAACAATACACTTCAAACTTCGCCTACCATGGACTACTTGACCTATTTAAATATGACTGGTCATTAGTGTGTACTTTTGTTTTATATAATTGAGTAATTGTCATGCCTTTTATTTTATTTTATTTTTGTGAATCATGATAGTTATAAAGCCATTGTAGAGAAAACTGTGAAATAATATAATCTCGCGAAATTTGTCTTCTAAATGGCTTATTCAAATGTATCAGAGGGACTAATTGTTTTAAATTTCTGTAATACTCACATTTCTCTTACACCACTCAATATATAACTCACCACTTCCCCTCATCTGAAACTTAAATTTTGTTAATTACACACAAAAGCTAATCGGAATGAAGGTTAAGGCGTGAACGGGTAGAAAACTCTCTGAGATCAATCAAACCGGGTACACCGTTGATGGCCACTGCCCCTAATGAACAAAACGGCTGCCCTGCGGTGTTTAGATCACTTTGATCTAGTTGGCTTGTTAGCACTACTGGTTGATGTGAGTGGGTATACAACTACTACTCATCTCAATCATTCCGAAGTATATAGATTTAGATAAGGCCCATACAAATGTATAAAGTAATTTAAATATGCCCACAGTATATTCTTGTTGTAAAATGTATAGAGAACAAAGAAATCTAGTTTCACTGACTTCTTATTTCAAACTCCACAGCTATATATTCATGAATGTCAAAGGTAAATCAAAGTTATATCAGAAACTGTATCAGGGTACACTTGTATAAGTTCACTAGTTAATACTGTCAACTGAATGCACATAAAATACATAGTGAATAAGTCAGCAATTTTGATACTACTAATAAACTTCTACAGAAATCATACAATTATCAGAGTGGAATTTTTAGAAATATTCAACACATACTAGTGAATGTCCTAATGATGTAACCGCTTTCATCTGTTAATTTTCAAGTATATGTGATTAATTTCAGTGTTCTGCCGCTTGTCACTTAATAACGACAGGTGGCATAGTAGTTAGGACGCTCGCCGACCATGCACATGGTCCGGGTTTCAATCCCCGGCCGACACACTCCTTTACCTCCCTAAGCCAGAAATAATGCTGGTGAAGGGGAAAGGTTGGGCATGAGGCTAGCAACCCCATGCTGTAAAATAAGCACTGCTACAGAAACTGCAAGCTACTAGCTATGAGCCCTATGTTCCACTGGGGAACGTGAAGGAAATAAATAATAATAATCATAATTTAAATGAAAGACATTCCCCCGCTGCCAGAGCCTTCCATAGCCTTCATCACTCAGCGTCAAATTTAAACATTTCACCAACCATTTTTTTTAAAGTCACCTTTGTTATTCCCGTTGATTGACTGAACTGAAATATTCAATATGAGTTAACATGTTGGCCCTGTAGTACGGTTGCTTTGATGATGTCTTTCTATCATGATTATAATCATTCCAGATATGCAGTCATTAATTAGTTGATCTTATGTGCAACGTGGTCATTATTAAACGAAGCGGTATGGTATCATAGTTCAATCTCACTTGACATTAAGCTTCAATCGCTATAAATACCACACTTATGGCATGAAAAATAAAAAGGAGAGCTGACGGGTCTTTGAAAAGATCTAAGAATAAAACTTGGGCACTGTGGTAGAGTGTAATTCCATTATGGGTAAATTTTATTTTGATAGAGTCTCACAGTGTTATACAGTAATATTTACTGATGACGTTTCGAGCACAATTTATTGCTCATAATCATATCATATTTGAAAAGATCTGTTTACAGAAGATCTACGAGGACAGGACAACATGACTGTTTTTACAGTTTTGTCCCCATATACGGAAAAAGCGATCTAATACGCTCTGTCTCAACACAGGTCCGGAGAATTTGTAGTGAAGATAGTCGATGAGGCCCAGCATAAAAGAGTAAATCATCCTTTCTCATAAAGTGGTACATTATCTTTTCTCGCGAATCTTGTGATTATCTTGTGTTGGAGTTACTAGGTGAGTCTATCATTTCCCACGCATTTCGTGATTTAGTATGTGATCAGTTCATCAACTTTGTCACCTAGTCTTTGTCGGATCGCCAACCGACCATAATAGCTTTTACCAGCTATTCTCACAGCTGTGAGCCAACTTCATGGTGGTGAAGAAAATGTGTAAATAGGATGTGTTGTTTCCTAATAAATATTCAGTATCTTACACTCACAGACCGGCCTTTGTCTCAAGATATTTGCGTGACTCATTGAATCGGAAAGTACAACGGAAAAAAGGATTATTAGCATACCAGTCGAGTTCACTACCGTTAAAAAATATGCAGCACAGATATAACAAAGTGGTGACTGTGTTTCATTCAATTCAGTGCAGTTATAGGAAATGTGTTGATGATGAGCTCAAACGACTGAAAGAAACCTTCATAGAGAACGGGTGTCCGCTGACTTTCGTAGAGGCCAATAGCAAATTACGTGGAAGAAATACAGAGACTGACAAGGTAGCTAAAAGTGTGTTGCACCTAAACTTAGAGTTTAGGGGTAACATTGCAAATGAGGTACTTAAAAATTATCTGATGACATCATTAAGAAAAATGTTCTTTGCTGCCACTTTACGAATAACCTACTCTAGCTGTCTACTGGTGCACCTTAATGTCAAAGAAATGTTATCTCGACTAACTCCATGTGTATTTATATGTTTACCTGCTTTTGGGGAGCTAGTTACTAAGGTCGTTCACCGAAAAACATATCCCACCGCGTTCGAGAGCACCCCCCATTTTGATTGAGTAAAAAAGAACATAGAGGTATCAATTCATCGATATTGCAACATATTGTAGATACCGACCACAGCATAACATCTGACACATCGTTTAATATAGTCTACCAAGTTCGACAGAGTTTATTGAAAGGGACACGAGTACATTTGCTTAGTATAGCAGAAGCTTTGGCAATACATAACATAAAGCCAGAACTTTGTGTATAAAAGCAATTTGTACGATCACTTTAGTTACCATGGTCTTGAGTTTGCTATGGAATTCACATAACAACTTTGTTATCCTTCTTTATACCATGTTCCATTTTTGTTTTATTTTATTTCACTTTATGTTATCATAAAGCATTAAATAGCGAAACGTCAGTAAAAACAATATCGTTTTGTTTTTCATTCATTGGGAAATACAAAAACCTTTATTATAATGATTATGTTATCATATTCTAACATTTTATCTATTTCACACATATCGTCTATTGAACTTTAGGTTGACCTCTATTTAATTTATTTAGTTATTCATTCATATATCTAATCATTTTGTGACTCATAATCCTGTGCACCACTCACTATCGTACTTTAAGACACACACACACACATAACAAAACTGACTGTTATATATATATATATATATATATATATATACTTGTATGGCTATGACAATGAAATCGTCGAAAAGAGAATTTTCTTCGCTGAACTCTTTGTTTTTATGTCTCAATGGGGGATCATCAACTTAATTAACAAGCAATACTACATTTTCAAGTATCGGTTTTGTAGGGATTTTGTTTGCTTGGTTGGAGGATTTCATCATCAGCTGACACTATTTAGAGAACCATTGGAAAACGTGGTAACCAGGAGGTCCTGAGTTCGAATCCCAATGGGTGTGTGTAATGAAGAGTCCCAAACTAGGACGAAACAGCAGTCCAGTACTCCCAGGTTTCCCAATGGTCCTCTAACTGATGTCAGTTCATGATGAAACCCAGAAAGCATAAAGATGTTCGCAAATGAGTAGGCTTGTACACTTATTAAAACTAGTCTCTGTTTACAAAAGGAAATAGTGGACGCTTTGACTGAACCATGGTTATTCCTATTACTTAATAACTGTTATTATTATTATTATTTAATTGCATCAATTGTTATTATTCTTGAACCATTTAAAACCATCTTTTATCAGCATCATTATCTATTCCTAACATATCCAGGTTGCTACTTTGACAACTAATTGTCTTTTGTTGTGATGTAAATGAACTTTAATCCATTTTAATCACTCATAACCCTTAGTTCCGTATTTGTTTGAACTTTTTGAAAAGTATTCACACCTTTAGTTTTACATGACTGGTTCATCATTGTTGTTTATTTACTTATCAATCATATATCTTCTCATATATATATATATATATATATATATATATATATATATATTAATGGTAAACATTTCAGAATATTTAGAGTATTCAACTGAATAGTTCAACCCGAAATTCAATGAATTCATTAACTCCTGCTTTAGTGACAACAATTGTAGCTTGTTTTATGAACTATTTTTTTGTTTTACTCAGCCCTTATTTGTATGTGTGTGCGTGTGTGATGTGTTGTTGACTGATAAAGAAATAGACATTTACATTGACAGTGTCATGCGTTTAATGCATAATGCTCAATAAATTTTCTCAGATATTATCCAGTGATAACACCACTAACTTCATCACTGGGTGTCATGGGTTCTAGTCATAGTAAAGACATCAGTACATTCTGTATTGAAAGTAGGCCTTACTGAAAAATGTCAGGAAACACGAAAAATCAGCCTAGGGCTTCTTGCTAATAGCCTCCAGTCATCTAACAGGTGAATTTAGAGTACAATCTGATACAGAGAAAAATTGTAAAAAGCCTAAATCTTCTAAATAAAGAAACTTTGAAAAAAAGGAAAAAAACACAATCCATCCCAGTCAATTTCTTTGAACTCAAGTGTTTTTACTTTAAATTAACAAAATTCTTGAATTCATGTTATTTCAACAATTTCTTGTAAAAATATACACCTCTTGTCAACTTTAAACAAGTTCTTTTTGTTCTCACTAGCTTTCCTCTTATTAGATTACCATAGTTTCACTAGGTTTAGTAAAGAATTTCTTTACGGGGAAGGAAGTAGTTTGTGCCCCGTGTATGTATGCTTATATGTACGTATATTTGTGCGTAGGGTGGTGAAGACATTAGTCAAGTGTTTATGAAATTTTTCTGCTGTTATTATCTCGTCGACAAAAACAAATTGAAACAAAGAAAATCATTATCACCAATGTATTGCTGTTATTTGGTTACAGGATTTCATCATGAGCTGATATCGGTTTGAAGACCACTGGAAAACCTAGGATTACTGGACAGCCGGGTGTTTCGTCCTTCTTTGGGGTGCTTCACGAGTACGCACCCACCGGGGTTCGAACCCAGGACCTTCTGGTTACAAGGCGAGCTCGTATACCATTAAACCACTGGGACCCAATCCAATGGGCCATGAATTCCAACTTCTGCCACTTGCTGTTATTTCATACTCTGAAGAAAAGGAAACTACTGAAACAGACTGTGTATTCTTTTAATTTAAATCATGGAATCCTTAAACCATCTTACATAGATATCACACACAAACCAAAATAATCACTTCATGCAATTCTGTACAGACCAAAAGAATCATCCAGCAGTGGAAGAAGACAAGGTCAACACCATCTACAAAATAAGTTGTATGAATTGTGATTATCACTATAGTGGTCGAAGTGAGCGTCTTCTTTGACTTCGAGTCTAGGAACATAAACCAGCTGCCAAAAGACACGACATGTGTTCGTTCGTATTGATGCATGTCAACAACTACAGGCACCAATTCGACTAGGAAGAATATAGAAATTTTGAACAGTGGAAACATCTAAAGTGATGCCAAAGAACTCCTAGAGACCCGGTACTCAAATAAATTAGTGATCAACAGATACATTATTATAGACAAAATTTATCAACATATGAAGAATAATCCACGTGACAAAAGGAAGGTCAAATTCCAAGTCAGTGAAACTGATAATGAATTGAAACGTAGGTCATCAGGTGATACAACTGTATCATCATTCATGGAGAATTTAAATAACTCCACTTAATACTGAGGTTTGCAGTGAAGATATTGTCTAGAAGGACAATGGAAGCTGCAGAATTTAATCACTACTCAGCACAGAGAACGTAACCACAGAAAACATACATGTTACATATATATATATATATATATATATATATTGTATATATTGAGAAAAGACATAAGTAAGTAATTATTTTTAAAATATAGATAACAACTTATTCAAGTATTAGAATACATGTATACTGCTTTCTTGCGGGTCTGAAGAAGAAGAGCAAAATCGATTATCTCACATCACTAAAAACACATGATGTTATTTGGTAGATTGCAGTTAGCACTGGGATGAAAGGATAAATACTTCGTGACCTGATGTGATTATGAATAGCAATGGTTTGTGCTCGAAACGTGGTCATCAGTTAATATTACTGTATATCACTGTGTGATTTATCAAAATAAAATCTTATCCATAATGGAGTTATACTCTTTACCACTGTGTCCAAGTTTTATACTTATATCAATAATTCTGTCACCAAGTCTCTCGTCTTCTACTGTTGTACCACTAGGGCAAAATGGTTTGGAGTTTGGAACGGTACATCACAGTTTTTCGAGGCACGTGGAGATGACGAGTTCGAAATGGGAAGAAATGCACATCCTGAATTTCTATGGCAGACATCACCAATCAAAAAACATCATGTTAGCCTTCAGGCATCGTCAAAGCATTCATACTAGGAAGCCAGCATATCAACAGAAAGTGAGTATTTCTGTTCGATATAAATCAATCAACGAGGATTGTAGAATAACCGAAACAAAGAATAAGAAAAGTTATAAAATAGAGTTTGTCGCGTTTTGGCCGAGTGTTTTAATAACAGTAATCTGCTAACATGTTACAGTTTATCGGTGCAGTATGTTGAACTATTTCAAAGAATGGAGGATTGAATGTTCTGTTTCCTTTAAATTTTCGATGATTTCCTAGCTGTCATTGATCAATAATGTAACCAGTTGGTCAGCTGGTAGAAAGAACTCTCGAAGGGTTGCTCCACAAAGTGATACTGCGTGCCACTCTGATCTAGCAGAAGGCTAGGATGAGTGTATTTGGTTCTTTTGGAAACCAATGCATAATTACCCAGTCAGTGGATGTACCATTATTTGTGCGTCAACATTTCAATGATGGAATGATAGTCAACCACACTGCAAGTACTCCGGGTTCGATTTCCTATTGACTCACTCCTAAACCTCGTTTAGCTGGTAGTAAATCAGGTGAAGACGCTAGTGACCTCACGCCATGAAAACAACTCTACCACAGCTACTGAAACCTCAAAGCCCAAACCCCGATCCATATTTTCCCCTTGGAAAGCAGAAAGATGGAAAAGAAAGGAAATCACTAGCAACATTTCAATTTTTCAAAATGATATTATTTTCAGCTTATCCTTTTTGACAGCTGTGTTACGCAGGGGATACCTCCTATTCCATGAACTTAGCAGTGGGCAATATCTATCAACTGAGGGTTACTGATATTATTGATAAAGGGTTACTGGTGCAGAATTACTTATTTCGCAACCTTACATTAAAACCTCAGTTTTTACAAACATTTCATGTCCGTAAGTTCGGCCACGAAGTGATCGCAGTCAGGGTAGCACTGAAAATGGTGCATACTAATGAAAAGCCCCAAACAAGGACGAGATAGCTATCCAGTACTCCCTCGTTTTCAATGGTTCTCTGAAGTAATATCGTCATCAAACTTGAGATCGATCAAATCCCTGCAAACCAACACTTGAATATACATGTTCTACCTAGTGGTACATTTCTCTTCAGTTTCCTTCTGTGTCTTCAGATATGCTTTCTTGATACTAGATGGTTGGAGGCAATCGAAAGGAAGCCTTTCACCTTAAATTTCATGCTAGTTAGCACTCACCAGTCAGCAAAAATTATCTGCACTCCTGAAGGAACTCATATCTATTCTGAGATTCGTAACCGCGTTACCCAGTGCTGAAGTTAGAGACGATACCACTGACCTATTCGGGCTGGTGATTGACCTCCTGTAGGACTGTACCGGATATTTTGATTGACCATTAGTTAGTTAGTTAGGGTTGCAGATATGCCCTATTGACTGATGAGTGCCAGCTAACACGAAACCTAGGGGAGAGGCATCCTGACGATTACCTCTATCCATCTAATATCAACACTTGTAAGCTCACTGTAGTGGAGAACCACCTAGAGACATGGTGGCCACATTGCAAACTTGATTGGTAGAATTCAGTCTGCACCTAAGATAGGACTAGACACACTACACTAGTTACTCACTAGTGTCCAATAAAAATATCCTTTCTATAATGGATCTCACAAATTCCACATTTCGTCTTTGTCTAAAACTTCATCTATGGCTACGCTGCGCATGTTTCATTATTTTTTTTCAGAAGATGCAAATTCTTTTGCATAGCACACACTGTATGGAAAGTTCTCTTTGTATCAAATAGAAATAAATACGAAGAATATTCCTTCCAGACATTTATTTTTTAAAAATACAGCCAATATGCATGCAAAATATTATTTGTATATATAGTTTTTAAATTTACTTATTCCAGTTTACAACATTACATAATATCTCATCTCTTTCTAATGCATATTACTTGAGTATCCTGAAAATTTAAAAACTCCGAATAACAAGAAGCATAAATCATGTTGTTCAATATGTTTCTCACACACTATTCTTTTTTGTTAAATAAAATGTGGTTATAATTGAGAGAAAGTTTTTGTAAAGGATAAATTAGTTCTTTCTTTTTACACCTGTATATGATGAGTAAAATGAAATATTGGGGCGAAGAAGGTTTACATTAAATATTGAATAATTAAATAAATCAATAGAAGGCGGTAAATAGTGGAATGTACAATGCATAAATCGAGTGAGGATAAAAGTCACCACAAAGTGTAGTATTGTGGCGACAGCTAGCTGCTAGCCAAATTGGTAGACAGTAATTTACGTCAATGTTTACGTCCCCAATATTGATCGTGAGAAAAATAAGAACAAAGACTGATTCAACAACCAATCACAGCAGACTTTGCGTAGGCGGATACAATTTGCAGATAGATAATCTGAACTTCAATAAACGGCTACAAAGAGATGAAAGATTAACGTTCAGCGAGAAACCACCAGTCAGAAGACTGTGTTTGTTTGCTTACAATAATCTATAATAATGTATATGAAAATCTATAAAAAGTGTTGATTTCCTTAATAAACGATCTGTTGCCTGGCCATTGTCTTCTGTTGTTACAGTATAGCAATTGACGCAGCAGACGTCCTAGCTGTGTAAGAGAAAATCGATAAAACATCATTTTAAACCAGTAAGGATATAGATAATTGACAAACAAACTGATCTCCCCTTTTCATTTCCACTTCCTTAATAGGATAGAGTAAAGGTGGTCACTTACAGTTTGAATTCCCTTAGTTAGTTGATGTAATTTCGTATTGAGTGTTTGAATGATTACTGCTATCATTTCAAATGATACACGGCTTTTTTTAAAGGTGACTAGCGTCCTCACTCGCATCTATCACTAGAAGGATTAATAAGTGAATTCTTATTTTCTTTTATATGATCGCGTTAATTCTGCAATAGAAATACACGCGAAGTATAAGATAATTTAAACTTAAAACACTTCATCAATAAGTGTATTATGTAACCTGAGGGGGCCAAATGAACTGGGAAGTAGGCAGAACCAGACTACCAATGTTCTCCCTCTTAACCTTGTTGTTTAGAAGATGACGACGTGGCCTGTGAGTGCAAGGATAAAAATACACCACATATTCTACACGCCTTCCAGCTAAATTGTGGTGTACATACCGAAACTCGAACTCAATCAGCTTTTTATCTAATAGACCGGTGAGCCACCGCACTCTCTTCTTCAGCACGAAGCAGCTGTTATTATTTGTTGAAATTTTCGAACTTCCCATTATTTGATTTCACTAGACCGAATTCCATTCACATTTATGGATTTCATTGGTCATTTATAAGCCAGTACTTTTATTGACTTATATCATAGTAACCATCTTTACTAGACACAAAAGTAGTTGCTCTTTATCCCAGCTTTTAGTTGTTGTTTTATTTTTCTGAGCAGTACATTCTAGGTCGCAGTATCCTAACTTTCACAGTGTAGGTCAACCTTGAAATACTTCATCAACTCCATTAGGATGACAATAATAATTAAAGAATATAAATGACCTCACAGAAGCAGTTGAATTGATAGACACAAGGAGAGATGGCCAGCCCATGGAATTCATCTTCCACTTTTCGAACTTAATTTTTCGTGCTGGGAAACGTCTACCATGGTGGCTTAATAAGAGTGTTATTAAAACCATCAACAGTTCTATAATACGCCATCTCGTACAAACAGACCACAAAGCTATCTGGTGCCGAATAAATTACTAAATGTCTCTAGATACCAAACACTCTGAACTGAAGAGGCCATTGAAATTCGCTTAAATCAACCGGAACTCTGCGTGCAAAAGAAGCAGATCCAGCCAATACGCCGCTGTGGCGTGCTGTGGAACCTATAAATTCACAGATTCTCTAATACTCCCCTTAATTTATCTAATATTTAGTTCAGTGTCATAAGAATGCATATTGTTTCTCACTGATACTATTAAAGTCTAATCAATCGATGCTGTTGATTTAATGTAATTTAAAACAGCACTAATGTTGTTAATAAGAATACTTATTCAATTATTATTGTCAAATAAATGTAGGACTTGCCGGCAAATTCATCGAAAAGAATATCCTTTGTTCATTGGTCAGTTTTTTAAATAATTTAGTTGAACAGATGTCAGAATAATAGTCCGGTTCAGGGTATGTATAAAGACGAAAATCGGTTGGGTAGGAAATCACACTGTCAGAACACAAAACGCAATTTGAATAAAACTGAATTATAAGTAAAACTAAAAATAAAGTAGGGTGTATTTACTATGGTAAGACAAGATGAACAACGGTTCGCTTCTGGATGCGTGAATTGGGTGTTAATCATTTAAAGGAAATCGTTACAGAGACATATATGATTCCGGAACAGTTCTCTGCATTTAGATAATGCAAGAACTAACTCTTTAGAATATATTCACTATAAACTGACGATTTTCATACTGGTCAGTATAGATTTATATCATTGAGTTACGAGTTGAAGCAGGGGGATTTAGCAGCACATTCCCATTACATCTTGTACTCTGTAGTCCATTTTACCTATCTGTATAACTGCCTATTAGCTTTCATTTCTTCCTCACAGTATTTCCTCCTTGTCACCCTGACGCCTAACACATCGTTTTCTCTTTTGGGTTCAACTCGAGGGCTTGTCTGGAGTGTGGTGTCAGTCAGCAATCTACTCAGCGTGTTGCGTCCATGTCCATTACCTTTGCCGTATCTGTTGGGTAATAGGTTGTTGTTTGGTTTACTGTCTGTCAGAGTTCATTGAGGTATATATATTCATGGATAATCCCCATCCAGGCATTAATGAAAACAAAACACGTAGATCAGCGAAGAGTCTCTTTTCGGCGAATTCATCTTCTTAGCTGTACAATCGCAAATATATATGCATTGTTTTGTATGTATGTGTACATTAAGTTTGTCAAACAAAGTTACAATTGGTTAAGGTTAATTTTAAGTAAACAAGTGAAGGTTGGTAATACAGGTCAAGAAAATTAAGTGAAACTAGGGTAGTAACAAAGGTGATGAGTTGTCACAAATAGTTGTTAAAAGAAGTTATGCAATAATAATATGAATATTTTGATGAGTGAGTTTTACTCAGGATGCACATAGAAACAAAGTAGATAATACGAAACTATGTAAGAGATCTAAGTGAATACAAGAATTATAAGCAACTAAGGAACAGGCAAAGAAACAAAATTAAGTTATCAAAATAAAATAAAATGAATAAAATCAAAAAATCAAAACATTGTTACCATGAGAGTAGAAGTGGTTGAGTAATCTTCTTTTGTATGCACAGCTCCGGTTTTTCCATGTGAATGGCTAGAGCTTCAGCGATACAAAGGAGACGAAACCGTATTGCCTTTGACATGTTGTTCTTGACTCGGTAGATTACTTTGAAGGAGGCGTTCGTTGAAATGCAATGATCAGTGCTGACCAGGTGTTCAATTATCGCACTCCTTATTGCACCAGTATTGCCTTTTCGCAACCATGCTGGATAGTGTTCTTGAATCCTCTTGGGCAGGATGCGCGTCGAACGACCGATGTACCTGGCTCCACAGCAGCAGGTGAACTGGTATATATACTGGTATATATATTCACATAATTTAGTTGACATGTTTCATATTATTATCACAAACAACCTCGCCTAGATTACTAGGTCACTAGTATTCTAGCCGGTCCCAAGCCCGGATAAAGAGGGAGGGTTGAGGCGTGGTGCTAGCAACTCCACCCCCAAAACTTAACCAAATTGCTACTAAAACTTCAACGCACAAATATATTAAAAATACTAAAAATATAAACAATAACCTTATTTTTCGCTGGAATCGGGGAAGTGAAATGACGCGGGCTGGTGAAAGCCTTCGGGAAGCCAGTCAGCCGATGTGCCTTCTTTCGATGAAAGCGAAAATAAGGATGGGGACGTGGAATGTTCGTACAATGTACGAAGCTGGGAAGGCTGCTCAGGTAGCCGCAGAAATGAGGAGATATAGAATAGAAGTGTTGGGAATCTGCGAGAGCAGATGGAACGGATGTGGAAGGAGCCAACTATCAACTGGAGAGACAATAATCTACTCCGGTCACCCAGAGGACAATCACGAGCACACCGAGGGAGTAGCCATCATGATGTAACCAACAGCGGCTAAAGCTCTCATGCAGTGGGAACCAATCTCCTCCAGGATAATGACAGCCAGGTTCAACTCAAAAGGAAAGAAGGTTACAATCATTCAGTGCTACGCGCCTACAAACGCCTCAGAACATGAGAAGAAGGAGGATTTCTACAGTCAACTACAAACAGTAATGGACAACGTCCCAAAGAGCGATATCAAAATCCTGATGGGCGACATGAATGCGAAACTGGGAGGAGACAATACAGGAAGAGAACTCACCATGGGTCGTGAGGCCCTCGGTGAAATGAACGACAATGGTGAACTCTTCTCAGACTTCTGCGCCTTCAATGATTTGGTGATTGGTGGCAGTGTGTTCAAACACAGGGATATACACAAGGCAACATGGATTTCACCAGATGGACACACCAAAAACCAGATAGACTTCATTTCAATCTCAAGGAAGTGGAGACGGAGCCTACTGGACACAAGATCGAGGAGAGGAGCAGATGTGGGTTCAGACCACTATCTAGTACAAGGGACTTTCAAGGTGAAGCTGAAAGCCTCGAGGATACCTGGGGATAGGCCACAATGCAAGTTCAACACTCACAAACTGAAGGACACAATCACACAGGACATTTTCACTGCAACTGTCAGAGCAAAGCAGGAAACACTACGTGGCACCACTGAGGAATCATCCGTGGAAGACCATTGGAACTCTCTGAAGGTAATTTTCAACGAAACGTGCTCAACGGTTTTAGGAAGAAAGAAGAAACAAGACAAGGAATGGCTCTCAACAGACACTTGGAAACTAATAGAGGAGAGGAGAAAAGTGAAAGAGAAAATGATTCAATGCAAAGATGGACAAGAGAAAGAGACGCTGAACTCAACTTACACAGCACTGGACAAAGAAGTGAAGAAGAGTGCCAGGAAGGACAAAAGACAATTCTACGACAACCTGGCTACTGAAGCTGAGAAGGTAGCAGGCAAAAGGGACCTGAGGACACTATATCAGATAACCAAGTCTCTATCCGGGAAGAGATCAACACAAGTGAAACCTATAAAAGACAACCAAGGGAACCCAATTACCAAAGAAGAAAGACAGATTAAACAATGGGCGGACCACTTCAAAGGACTCTTGAACCGACCACCACCTACAACCCGTCCAGTAATACCAACAACAGCACGTACACAACTGCAAGTTGACACCAATCCTCCAACAAAAACTGAAGTCATGAATGCAATCAAGCTTCTGAAAGCTGGAAAAGCAGCTGGACCAGATGGAATACCCCCGGAAGCACTGAAAGCGGACCCAGAAACGACGGCAGATATGCTGACCCCATTATTGCAAAAGATCTGGAAAGAGGGAAAGGTGCCTACTGACTGGAGGAAAGGTTACCTGGTGAAACTACCAAAGAAGGGCGACCTGGGACTCTGCAAGAACTGGCGAGGAATCATGCTCCTGTCGACGCCAAGTAAAATCCTGAGTCGCATCATCCTGGAGAGAATAAAGGACGCACTGGATACAGAACTTCGACCAGAACAAGCTGGATTCAGGAAAGGCAAATCATGTTCTGACCAAATTGCAACTCTACGCATTATCATCGAACAAAGCATGGAATGGCAATCAAATCTCTACCTCAACTTCATAGACTTTGAGAAGGCCTTCGACAGCGTTGACCGCGAAGTAATTTGGAAACTACTCGAGTACTACGGCGTACCGCAAATATTCATCAACCTTATTCAACAACTGTACGACAACGGCACATGTCAAGTGATCCACAACGGAAAACTCAGCGAAGCGTTTGGAGTAAACACAGGAGTCAGACAAGGGTGCTTATTATCACCAATGATATTCCTAATTGTGGTGGACTGGATTATGCGTCAGACAGTGGGAAACGAGAAGACAGGGATATCCTGGACCGACGTGAAGAACCTAGAAGACCTGGATTTTGCGGATGATTTATGTTTGATGTCACACAAAATCGAAGACTTACAAGCAAAAACCGACAAACTGGTCGAAGAAGCAGTAAAGACAGGACTCCAGGTCAACATAGACAAGACGGAGGTTATGAAAATAACCAACCAACAACAACACCAGCAGCAGCAACATCCAGCGCCAATCACCATCAACGGGAGGGATTTGAAAGAGGTTATTTCATTCACTTATCTAGGGAGCATTGTCTCAACCACAGGAGGAATGGACGAGGATGTCAAATCGAGAATCGGGAAGGCGAGAAACACATTCATCAACCTGAAACCAATCTGGAAATCTTCGTCACTCACCATCAACAACAAAATTCGGATTTTCAATACAAACGTCAAGTCAATTTTGCTTTACGGATCAGAAACTTGGCGGGTCACCAAGAATATTTCCAACAGGTTGCAGACCTTTATCAACAACTGTCTTCGCTCCATACTGAAGATTAGATGGCCAGAAAGAACCACAAACAAGAAGCTATGGGAACAAACGAAACAGGAACCAATCGCCCAACAAATATGCAGGAGGAAGTGGAGATGGATTGGACACTCGCTGAGGAGGCCGTTGAGTGACATCGCGCGTCAAGCCCTCGAGTGGAACCCGAAAGGGAAGCGGTGAGTGGGACGTCCAAGGGTGACATGGAGGAGATCGTGTGAGGAGGAGATGAAACAGTATGGAATAACATGGACGCAAGTGAAAAGAACAACAGAAGACAGAAGCAAGTGGAGACGTGCAGTTGAAGCCCTATGTTCCACTAGGAACCCAAGGGAACAATAATAATAATTATTATTATCACAAACACACACACGCACACACATATTAAAATAACACAGTATATGCAAACAATATTCCTTTCAATTAAATCTTCTTTACGCTTTACTCTGATATACATAGCTAACATATTTTTAAGTGGTGACGGTGAATTTGTGGATCAGAGATGATATGTATCTGGTGTTTTAAATATGTCATTAATAACGATGATTATAATAATAGCAGCAATAATGACAACGATCTTATGAAGTTAAAGGTGTCCATTTTTGATCATGGACTGACTTCAGTTTGATAACCAACGAAAACTAGGGAGTACTAGGCAATTATTTTGCCCTCGTTTCGGACTCTTCAGGAGTACGCACTCACAATCCCATTGGGAATCGAAGACAGGACTTCCAGATTACAATGCAAGCTCACTAGTAGCTGGCTACAGGATGAAGATGCCTGAAGTTCCAGTGGGGATTTCTGACTGGCCGGGTCCACCAGGTTTTTGTATGAGGTTGGATAACTACGTGCCAGCCTGGTATTCGCACTATATATCACAAGTTGTCAGAATTTAGGATTTGTGGGGCGGTCACTGGATTCCATCCCAGTAGTTGACCGGTTAACGAGGTCGCCTTGTTACATGAAGGTCGTAGGTTCGACCCCTAAGCGTAGGGTCATGGGTGCTTACTGCTGATTTCCTCCCAAACTAGGACGGAAGTTGCTCAGTACTCCATGGTTTTCAACAATCCTCTGATTCAAGTCAGTTCATGATCAAACTTCTAAAATGAAAGTTACTAGAGATGAATTGGATAGGTAATAGTAATTTTAATTAATATAATAAGTGTATGGAAGAGGTGAAGAATAAGAAAGGGGACGGGAAATTGATTAGATTTGCCTATGCCAATCGGAGAGACAAAGGTAGAAAAAGTTTCTTTTGTGTATAAAGACTCAGATTGTTTTCTGGAATTCACGTAACTTCGGTTAGATGTAAAAGACAAGTTTGAATCTTCTTCTGAATTTTCGATGTAATGCGATAGGTAAGCATTGCAAGCAGTTCTTCTGTGAACCTGATGATTACTCTTCCAATCAAATGGGACGAAATAGAACTTCTTATGCATTCCGTTTAGTCTTTTCCAAACCATGAAAGAAAATGTTCAGTAATGTATCTTTTAAGCTGTCTAGTTGTTCGCCGTTTATAACTTTCACCTATACTACAATGAAACAAGGGAAATGATTAAAGAATAATCTAGAATTTTCTTGTTTAAACTTTCCGAAATCACCATTTATTCAATTGGGAATGCTACACTAATGGATTTCATTATGCCATTATCATAAGTGCTGATATTATCGTCATTCTGTCTGTAAAATACACAAACTTAACAGCATTCCGCCATTAAATAAGATCAAATTCTTTTCTGAAAAAAGTAGAGCTAATTTTTTTGCAAAAATTGGATTTCCCCACAAATTCTCCCTCTGAAACGAAGAAAAATTGTGGAGAAACAAATGACGGGAATAAAATTTTTTTAAATGGTGTTTATTTTAAATGTGTAATTACTCCAGCCATTATAATGTACGTAATTCAGGCAAAATGCAAACATAAAACATAGAAACAATGATAAAAAAAGAGACATTACTTTATAGTTGAATTTTTTTAAGTGGGTTATTTCGTTTTATTGAATAACATTATGTTCTGACACTTGAAATTAATTGCATAACTTTTATGCAGTTGATTAGTCACGTTTCTGTCTGCTGGCCGACTGACTGGTGAAATTAAGGCTTTTCTTGTGTCACTTCACTCTGTACACTTTTAATGCCTTAAATTTGGTCAATTAATAGGTTTTATGGCATTTAATTTATTGCTTTTTTTTGGTAACTTGTCTGGAGAACTACCAGATGTTTATTACGGTGACAGTTATGCACGAATGCAAAGCCTAGAAGATGGTAGTCTCCAGGAGTTAATTTACCGAAAGCCTACACGGAAAGGACAATACCTGTATTTTAATAGTTTTTGTCCAAATAGCTATAAAAGTGGACTAGTCAAGACTCTCTACTATAGAGGTAGGAGATTATGCTCTATAGAGAAATTAGAGGAAGAATTTATGATCCTCGAAAAGACGTTGAAAAGCAACAGTTACCCTCAAAAGTTCATTAAGAAGCACGGAAAATCTGAAGGTTCAAATATCAAGCAAATCACAATGGAGAAAAAGCCCATCTAGATTTATCTTGATTATAAAGGTGAAAATATTACAGCAGTTGTCAACAGAAGATTGAGGACATCCCTAGGCAGAGCCTATCCTGAAGCTAAGCTGGTTCCCATCTATCGAACAACTTGCTCTTTGGTGCAATCGAAAATCGACAGATATCCTTCTCATGTTTATTCCAACTGTATATAGAAATTTCATGTATCTGTGGGAGTAGTTACATTGGAAGAACAGAAAGAAGGGTATACCTACGACTTTCTGAGCATGTACCAAAAAGCCTATGTCTAAACGGAACAAATGCTTTAAACGGTGTCATCGCCAGGCATCTCCTTGACACGGGTTATGAGGTGGACGTCGCATGATCGTTCAAAATTATCAGTAGACGGAAGAGTTCAATTTTCCTTAGCTTACCGAAGCCATCTCCATCAAGTGCCTGGAACTCAAATTATGCGTTCAGAAAGAAGTGGTTATCAGTCTTTCCTTGCCCTGAATGGTAACTGGATATTTTCACCCTCTCTTTCGCCTGAGTACGTAATACCGAAAGTTTCCATTGTGTATGATCATTATTGTTTGGGATGTTTATTATTATTATGTATATATTATTATTGTATGCATATACTGACTGGTTTTTGTTTAAAAACGAACTGTGCGCAAGTATTTTAAAATTGTTTCTGTAGATATAATTAATAATGACTTTGGACTGTAAGCAGATGACGAGAAGCCAGCGAAACAGATGATGGTACCATTTTATTCTGCAAAACTGTTGTTCTTGCTTTATTCAGTTTCATTAAGGGGAACAAATGTATGAAATATCGACTGTGCCTGATATCAACGTTACCCTAACTATATGAGGATGTCTGATAAGAGATATACGGATGGAGTCTATGTACAGCAAACTGAGAATGAGACAGTAAAGATAAATCAGAATTATATCAAAGAGTTTATTGAGGTATAAGATTGGGATGGAATAATAATCCGTTGCTTAAGATTGTAAATTAAATGCAAATAGATGGGGCTGTTGTGATTCCCCACCCCCCTCAGTCCTTTAACAGCCACCATTTTCCTAGGAAAGTTAGAAAATGATCCTTTGGTCAAGTTAAACTTTAAACACCACTAACTACCAATGGAATGCGTCCGCACCACTGATCTTGAATAATCCATGAGTTTTATTCACGTAAGTTGAAGCTTCTATTCAGCTTGATTCGAGTCAATTGCTTGCTTTGACGCAGTTCCTGATGATTCTAATATTTTGTAAGGACATTTTTTGCCAAATCCCATCTGTCCTTAACCTAGATTTTGTATATTTGTAACTACTGGGTTTTAAAACGGCCTGTGAGATGTGCAGCTGCTGAAACTGGAAATAATCTCGTACCAACACTTCAAGTGGTATCAGCACTGCAGGGATATCACATCCTGGAAAATGGAGGGACTTACTTCCATATTGGGAGCAGAAGGTATCATCGTACATGTAAATAAAACTGTCTTATTAAAAAGAAAATACAACCGTGGTTGAGAACAAGCGAATTATGTTTAGGTAATTGGTTTATCTGATACCTCTCTACGGAAAGGATTCATCGACAGAATTGCAGATAGAAAGTCAAGCACTTTAATACTTATTATTACTCGACCGGTGAAACAGAGATCTGTAATACACACAGATGAGTGGAAAGGTTATTACTCCTAGTCATCCCTTAGATATATTCACCATGGAGTCAAGCGTTCTAATGATTCTGTGGATCCCATTACAGGGACCCACACCGATTCTATGGAAGGCTTTTTGGGAAGGTAAAATAACAGGATTAGAGCCATTAATGGGTCTCAAAGCGGTGTCATTTGTGGTCATTCAGATGAATATATGTAAAGAATGTGGTGTAACTTTTCCACTGATACTCCTATGCTAAATTGGGAGATGTTTTTATCACATGTGAGAGAAAGGTATCCTATATAACACTTTTATACAGTTTTTATGCATTTTTTTAAGAGATATGTGTATTCCATACCCGAAGATGCCTCCTTCATATGATTGGTGCTTTCTAAGTCATTGGCTGATTGGTAGTTAGTGGTACTTAAATTTTAACTTTGCCGAAAGTGTAAAAAGCAAAGCAGAAGACACACAGATAAGGAAAACAGAACATGAGCTCTGCAGAGAGCATTTATTCCACGAGAGTCAGTTTTAAAAAGTGTGGTGGTCCAGTCTCAGTGTCTAACAGTCTTTCTTGTCTTCGCAAAGGTTTAGATCCTGCAATTGTTGTATCTCTTGATCCAGATAATTGACTCCCGAGTATCTTCCTGAAAGTAAAGAAAATAAAACATTGATTAGTGTTCACTATATAGGTTCTGTTTCCATTACAACAGATGTCGTATAATCTTGAATATTACTGCCGTTAGATAAATTGAATTCACTTGTGAAGAAGAATATCAAGATAGTATTACTTCCTTAGATATTATTTTAACTAAAAGATTGGGCAGGAGAAATATCTACAGGAAAGTAACATGTAACGGACAGTACATCCATTTCCACAGTTTTATACCCGTACAATATAAGCGGAATTTTATTCCCTGTTTTAGTTATACAATTCGACGCGTATGTACTAACAGTTGTATTGAAGATGAAACTGGAAATTTTAAAAGTACCTCGCTGCAATATGGTTATCCTGCAAATTTTGTTAAAAAGTATATCTCTAAGAAAACTGATAAAATAAAGCAGGATAGGGTAAGGAAAAGCCTTATTTAAGAGTGTAATTCAAGAGGGAGGGATATCTAGTGATATGCTAAGCCACAAGTTGATCAAATCAATTGAAGGAACTTTCAGTGCTGCAGAAATTCATTTCAGTTAATCAACCGGACCGATATTGACACAGTACACTAAAGATAAATTACCAATGATGGCCACATCAATCTCTGTACAGAAATTTAACCGCTCCTGTGGAGCTAGATATATAGGTCGTACTCATAGGAACTTATCTTTACATACTCTTGAACATTTTCCAGTTTGGCTGGGAGAAGGACTGACCAAACCAATAAGTAGCGAGTGCCATCTTATCTCATTTGACAGATAGTAAAGACCACTCAGAAAACTTTTTGTGATCTCATATTCTCATGTCTAACGATGTCCTTCTGACTCCTTTTCGCTGAGTTTACTCCAATCCATTATTGTCATTATTGTTTGTCCACCTTTGGATTTATACTAAGTTCATCGTGTCACTGTTATTGAATTACATCTAACTATGTGTTCAGTTCATTTGGTCATTATTTGTAGTATTCACATTTCTCTTACACCATTGAACATAACTCACTACCCCCCTCCTCCATACCTGAAACTTATATTTTGTTTAATATATATACCCAGTTAGGTTGCTTAATTGTCTGTTCACATTTTTACACATGTTCTGAATGACTACATTTTATATGCATTCATATGATATTATGATATGATATGTTATTATTATTGCCTCCTATACCTGTACCCCAATAGAGTTTCTGACATAATTTTTATTTGCCTTTTCTGGCTGACAGTTGCATTCAAACATTTATGGATTAATATCTTCAGAGCCTGAAGAAGGAGTTTTTGAAATTACAATACTTCGCTGAAAATTCTTCTTGCTTCTGATTATACTTTGGTGATATTTAAGTAAGACAATGTATAACTCTCACCCAACAGAGTAGGCGTTTTGAAATACACAGAATCGATAAGACTTCTGTCAGTCTAACTATCGATCAACATTAGCACAGACTGGATTCTGATTGGTCCATTTCCAGGTTAGAAAATCAAATTGTCGATCAATAGAAAACTGATGAATGTGCCAATTAATTTTATATAACCAATTTCTGTTTACTATTCAGTGTAATAGGATATCATTACTGAGTTATAAAACTTATCGGTCAGGGTGCTTCAACCTCAGCTGTTATTAGTTGGCGTAACTCACTGTTACAAGTACGACTTCTTCCCCAGATCCTCCAACATTGTGTGAAATTTTATACTGTGTTAGTAACTCCTTTTAGTCTACCTGTCATTCAAATGACCCTTCTGAAATATCGCAACATTTATACCAGTCAGTGTAGTTGGTTGGGCCATTGCGATGTGAGATTCCGAACACCACAACTAGTTAGTAGCCAACACTAGGGTAATTGGATTTTCAAAGCATCACTTTGCACTAAAATATAGCAGTTCAACTTGGTACACTACATTTAGGACACTAATGTGAAGAAACGAGAGAGAATAACGAATTCAAAAGAGCCACGATCGGCAGAAATGTATGTCAATGGACGTGAACATTGAACGTTTGTTTATTGGAACTGGCAGCCATTGGTGGGCAACTCGAAGGCGCGAATGGTACGATCGCGTGCAAGTTGGAAGAAGGCGGAAAGAACACGAATAAAAGTACTTTATAACTTCATTTGTACTAAACATTTGTTTGTAGACTTTGTATTCTGTCTTGCTTTAATTGCCAAACAATATAAATTCGTTCAAGGAATACTGGTGTTTTGGATTTAAAGTTTGGACAAATACATAGTCATTATCGGTTCAAAGCGTCTTCGTTACAATAGGAACTTAGGGCTAAGTTCCTTGACAATATACGCAAGGAATAGTTTCAGTGAAAATACAAAGAGTGAATGAATCAAACTCATTGGGAAGGATTTTGAGCCATATCATCAACATTCTCCAGGCCTATATAAAGCCTATAGCCCAGAATGATACAGTGCCATTGTTAAATACCAAACAGGACTATCACGACATTAGTGAAATGAGGTGTAGGACCCGCAGATACTTTGTGGAAAATTAAAGAGTTTTAGTACATGTGATTCTATGAATAGAATTACAACGAAATTAATCTTAATAACAGGCTTCAATTTTCCTGCGTCCCTGGGAAAAACCGCAGCTAAAGTAAGTAATAGCCAAATGACACGCCATAATTAACAATTAGAATTTGCAACTCACCTCAAAAGCTTGCGAATTAGTCAAATGACCGGAAGCACACACAGACATGAGTCACTAAATGCCTAAGTAACCAATCAGAATAAAGGTCAAATCTCAAAGGGGTCAGAAGGCAGTAATTGAAATGAGTCACAAACAAATGTCATAAAACTGCTAACCCATTAAATGAGACTGACTAGATATGTATTAAACTTAATTCAACAACAGAATACACCACAGAGACCAACCCAAAAAGCATGTTTTTACTTAGAAATTTGAAATTTAATACGAAAATGACATTCGATAGACTACACACTCAAGTATATGTAATATTAAGCCTAAACATATGGACAGAGATTATTTATTACTTTCACAGAACGCTAGGCGTTGATATTGAACTCAACTCACTAAAACGTAGTTAATCAGCTGACATATATAATGAGAAAAAATTGAATTTGCATCTTTACAGTGGTCAACATAGGAATCTGTCAAAACGTGATTATTAAAAAAACAATAAAAAAAGCGATCACATAAGATTTCAGCAGACAATCATCCGTAAAAGTTAAAAAACTTACTCAAAATTTCAGAGAGATTGTAGATATCATAAAATTTTTCAGAAAAACAAATATATATTAGAATATCAACGGATAAAAACCTATCAAGAAGAAAACAAAATATTTAAATTCGAATAAGGGAACAAAGATAAGTGTAAGATAACAAATAATGCTAACATAGAATAGATTCAAAATGCGCTCCAAAAAAATCCACGTAAAAAAAGAACCGAATAACCAAAAACAGACGCAGGAAAATATTGAGAAAAAAATGAAATGTATATATATATATATATATTTGCATGGAGGGTTTCATCATGAGCTGACATCAGTTAGAGAACCACTGGAAAACCAGCTGGGAGTACTGGACAGCTGTTTCGTCCTAGTTTGGGACTCTTCAGCAGTACGCGCCCAACGGGATTCGAACCCAGGACCTTCTGGTTACGAGGCGAGCTCGTAGACCATTGAGCCACTGGGACCCGATCCAATGGTCCTTGAATTCTAACTTCTGCCAATTCACGACATAGCGCGACCATTTCGCAATGTCTTCTTCGTGAGTAACTGTCCTCATCTTCGACCTGCTGTACCCTACTGGTCACGGCTTCCCACTAGAACCCCAGGTTAACTGCCTGAATAGGGCCAGTCACTAGTGAGCATCAGATTAATTTGCAAGTACTGGTTTTCCAGTGGTTCTCTAACTGATGTCAGCTCATGATGAAACCCTCCATGCAATCAAACCAAATCCCTACAAAACCAATACTTGCAAATTAATCTGATGCTCACTAGTGACTGGCCCTATTCAGGCAGTTAACCTGGGGTATTAGTGGGAAGCGTAACCCGAAACAAGCAAGACACATCATCACAACCCACCTTATTTTCAAACACCATACTCCAAATCAATCATTTGCTAACACACAAGAAACCTGTCAGCTTAACACACTCACATCAACACAACAGTCATGCACACGCTCACATCAACACGCCGACTCGAAATTCACACACACACACACACACACACACACACACACAAGATACCGAAACACCACACAAATAACATCCACTGCCTTCCCATGCTACTCAAATGTCCACTATTCAGTAGTCTATGAATTCCATTAGAAAAAACAAACAAACAAACTCGCAGCATACATCAAACTTTCACACAATATGCTACCTTACACACTGCATATTTCAAAACTATGCCTTTGTCTTATTTGGTATTCGTACTGCCTATTCGATTTTCGATAAACCATAGTACAATTTACAGCATCCAGCCTCCAGCATCCAGCATACGGCCTCCACTCTCCCTCCATCTCCACTCACCCATATTCCGTCTAACATCTGAAATCCAACATCGGAAGCATTGACATATTTGATATTCCACCCAGAGGCACACGCACTCGCACACACACACACACAAACACAAATACACACACTCAAACACACTCTAACACACATACAGACAGGCAGTCTGCAAGACACGAACATCCACACACTTCGGAAGCTACACACAAAGACAAAGCCAGACACTGACAGCCACACTGACAATGACACCCACCCACCCACACACACACACACACACACACAGTGAGACAGTGAACCGTCTGTGTTGTATGCGTGCTTGTAGGATTCCCGTTGTCTAATCTGAGATGGGGCGTGCTACTTGTCAAGTGACGGCGCGGTCGGTGGAGTTGAGTGATAAAGATAGCTGGCAGGAGAGATGAAGGAATCGACTGATTCATTGACTGATTGTTTGATTGATTGATTGATCGATGTAAAGTGAGATAGTGAGTGGGTGAGTGATTACTTCGGTTTGTTTCGAGGGCGTGATTGTCAGTTGTGGTATGGGTTTTACTGGTGAGTTGTTTGAAAAGAGATGGCTGGCCGACCGGCTGGCGTGCGACCGACCGACCGAGATGTGCGGATAATGTTGTGAGAGGGAGGAGGGGTTTGTAGTCAACATATGTGTGTATGTATTTCTGTGGTTGAATGTAATTCTGTGTAGACAGATTGGCCGGCTGGCTGGGTGGTTGGTTGTTTGGCAAGGAGTGATTCTTCCTGCAAGTAACCAAACTGCAAGGACGACAATTGTGTTATTTGTGAGAAAAACATGGGGTTGACATGGGGAATCAGATGGCTCAGGCTAGTCCACATGGCCTCACCTGTCGTGCAAGAAGCACGCAACGCCTATCATCATACGTGTAATGAGTATCCTGTTAGAAGGACATCATCACAGATCTCAACATGCGTAACCCGAAACAAGCAAGACACATCATCACAACCCACCTTATTTTCAAACACCATACTCCAAATCAATCATTTGCTAACACACAAGAAACCTGTCAGCTTAACACACTCACATCAACACAACAGTCATGCACACGCTCACATCAACACGCCGACTCGAAATTCACACACACACACACACACACACACACACACAAGATACCGAAACACCACACAAATAACATCCACTGCCTTCCCATGCTACTCAAATGTCCACTATTCAGTAGTCTATGAATTCCATTAGAAAAAACAAACAAACAAACTCGCAGCATACATCAAACTTTCACACAATATGCTACCTTACACACTGCATATTTCAAAACTATGCCTTTGTCTTATTTGGTATTCGTACTGCCTATTCGATTTTCGATAAACCATAGTACAATTTACAGCATCCAGCCTCCAGCATCCAGCATACGGCCTCCACTCTCCCTCCATCTCCACTCACCCATATTCCGTCTAACATCTGAAATCCAACATCGGAAGCATTGACATATTTGATATTCCACCCAGAGGCACACGCACTCGCACACACACACACACACACAAACACAAATACACACACTCAAACACACTCTAACACACATACAGACAGGCAGTCTGCAAGACACGAACATCCACACACTTCGGAAGCTACACACAAAGACAAAGCCAGACACTGACAGCCACACTGACAATGACACCCACCCACCCACACACACACACACACACACACACACAGTGAGACAGTGAACCGTCTGTGTTGTATGCGTGCTTGTAGGATTCCCGTTGTCTAATCTGAGATGGGGCGTGCTACTTGTCAAGTGACGGCGCGGTCGGTGGAGTTGAGTGATAAAGATAGCTGGCAGGAGAGGTGAAGGAATCGACTGATTCATTGACTGATTGTTTGATTGATTGATTGATCGATGTAAAGTGAGATAGTGAGTGGGTGGGTGATTACTTCGGTTTGTTTCGAGGGCGTGATTGTCAGTTGTGGTATGGGTTTTACTGGTGAGTTGTTTGAAAAGAGATGGCTGGCCGACCGGCTGGCGCGCGACCGACCGACCGAGATGTGCGGATAATGTTGTGAGAGGGAGGAGGGGTTTGTAGTCAACATATGTGTGTATGTATTTCTGTGGTTGAATGTAATTCTGTGTAGACAGATTGGCCGGCTGGCTGGGTGGTTGGTTGTTTGGCAAGGAGTGATTCTTCCTGCAAGTAACCAAACTGCAAGGACGACAATTGTGTTATTTGTGTGAAAAACATGGGGTTGACATGGGGAATCAGATGGCTCAGGCTAGTCCACATGGCCTCACCTGTCGTGCAAGAAGCACGCAACGCCTATCATCATACGTGTAATGAGTATCCTGTTAGAAGGACATCATCACAGATCTCAACATGCGTAACCCGAAACAAGCAAGACACATCATCACAACCCACCTTATTTTCAAACACCATACTCCAAATCAATCATTTGCTAACACACAAGAAACCTGTCAGCTTAACACACTCACATCAACACAACAGTCATGCACACGCTCACATCAACACGCCGACTCGAAATTCACACACACACACACACACACACACACACACACACAAGATACCGAAACACCACACAAATAACATCCACTGCCTTCCCATGCTACTCAAATGTCCACTATTCAGTAGTCTATGAATTCCATTAGAAAAAACAAACAAACAAACTCGCAGCATACATCAAACTTTCACACAATATGCTACCTTACACACTGCATATTTCAAAACTATGCCTTTGTCTTATTTGGTATTCGTACTGCCTATTCGATTTTCGATAAACCATAGTACAATTTACAGCATCCAGCCTCCAGCATCCAGCATACGGCCTCCACTCTCCCTCCATCTCCACTCACCCATATTCCGTCTAACATCTGAAATCCAACATCGGAAGCATTGACATATTTGATATTCCACCCAGAGGCACACGCACTCGCACACACACACACACACACACAAACACAAATACACACACTCAAACACACTCTAACACACATACAGACAGGCAGTCTGCAAGACACGAACATCCACACACTTCGGAAGCTACACACAAAGACAAAGCCAGACACTGACAGCCACACTGACAATGACACCCACCCACCACACACACACACACACACACACACACAGTGAGACAGTGAACCGTCTGTGTTGTATGCGTGCTTGTAGGATTCCCGTTGTCTAATCTGAGATGGGGCGTGCTACTTGTCAAGTGACGGCGCGGTCGGTGGAGTTGAGTGATAAAGATAGCTGGCAGGAGAGGTGAAGGAATCGACTGATTCATTGACTGATTGTTTGATTGATTGATTGATCGATGTAAAGTGAGATAGTGAGTGGGTGGGTGATTACTTCGGTTTGTTTCGAGGGCGTGATTGTCAGTTGTGGTATGGGTTTTACTGGTGAGTTGTTTGAAAAGAGATGGCTGGCCGACCGGCTGGCGCGCGACCGACCGACCGAGATGTGCGGATAATGTTGTGAGAGGGAGGAGGGGTTTGTAGTCAACATATGTGTGTATGTATTTCTGTGGTTGAATGTAATTCTGTGTAGACAGATTGGCCGGCTGGCTGGTTGTTTGGCAAGGAGTGATTCTTCCTGCAAGTAACCAAACTGCAAGGACGACAATTGTGTTATTTGTGTGAAAAAACATGGGGTTGACATGGGGAATCAGATGGCTCAGGCTAGTCCACATGGCCTCACCTGTCGTGCAAGAAGCACGCAACGCCTATCATCATACGTGTAATGAGTATCCTGTTAGAAGGACATCATCACAGATCTCAACATGCGTAACCCGAAACAAGCAAGACACATCATCACAACCCACCTTATTTTCAAACACCATACTCCAAATCAATCATTTGCTAACACACAAGAAACCTGTCAGCTTAACACACTCACATCAACACAACAGTCATGCACACGCTCACATCAACACGCCGACTCGAAATTCACACACACACACACACACACACACACACACACACAAGATACCGAAACACCACACAAATAACATCCACTGCCTTCCCATGCTACTCAAATGTCCACTATTCAGTAGTCTATGAATTCCATTAGAAAAAACAAACAAACAAACTCGCAGCATACATCAAACTTTCACACAATATGCTACCTTACACACTGCATATTTCAAAACTATGCCTTTGTCTTATTTGGTATTCGTACTGCCTATTCGATTTTCGATAAACCATAGTACAATTTACAGCATCCAGCCTCCAGCATCCAGCATACGGCCTCCACTCTCCCTCCATCTCCACTCACCCATATTCCGTCTAACATCTGAAATCCAACATCGGAAGCATTGACATATTTGATATTCCACCCAGAGGCACACGCACTCGCACACACACACACACACACACAAACACAAATACACACACTCAAACACACTCTAACACACATACAGACAGGCAGTCTGCAAGACACGAACATCCACACACTTCGGAAGCTACACACAAAGACAAAGCCAGACACTGACAGCCACACTGACAATGACACCCACCCACCCACACACACACACACACACACACAGTGAGACAGTGAACCGTCTGTGTTGTATGCGTGCTTGTAGGATTCCCGTTGTCTAATCTGAGATGGGGCGTGCTACTTGTCAAGTGACGGCGCGGTCGGTGGAGTTGAGTGATAAAGATAGCTGGCAGGAGAGGTGAAGGAATCGACTGATTCATTGACTGATTGTTTGATTGATTGATTGATCGATGTAAAGTGAGATAGTGAGTGGGTGGGTGATTACTTCGGTTTGTTTCGAGGGCGTGATTGTCAGTTGTGGTATGGGTTTTACTGGTGAGTTGTTTGAAAAGAGATGGCTGGCCGACCGGCTGGCGCGCGACCGACCGACCGAGATGTGCGGATAATGTTGTGAGAGGGAGGAGGGGTTTGTAGTCAACATATGTGTGTATGTATTTCTGTGGTTGAATGTAATTCTGTGTAGACAGATTGGCCGGCTGGCTGGGTGGTTGGTTGTTTGGCAAGGAGTGATTCTTCCTGCAAGTAACCAAACTGCAAGGACGACAATTGTGTTATTTGTGTGAAAAACATGGGGTTGACATGGGGAATCAGATGGCTCAGGCTAGTCCACATGGCCTCACCTGTCGTGCAAGAAGCACGCAACGCCTATCATCATACGTGTAATGAGTATCCTGTTAGAAGGACATCATCACAGATCTCAACATGCGTAACCCGAAACAAGCAAGACACATCATCACAACCCACCTTATTTTCAAACACCATACTCCAAATCAATCATTTGCTAACACACAAGAAACCTGTCAGCTTAACACACTCACATCAACACAACAGTCATGCACACGCTCACATCAACACGCCGACTCGAAATTCACACACACACACACACACACACACACACACACACACACAAGATACCGAAACACCACACAAATAACATCCACTGCCTTCCCATGCTACTCAAATGTCCACTATTCAGTAGTCTATGAATTCCATTAGAAAAAACAAACAAACAAACTCGCAGCATACATCAAACTTTCACACAATATGCTACCTTACACACTGCATATTTCAAAACTATGCCTTTGTCTTATTTGGTATTCGTACTGCCTATTCGATTTTCGATAAACCATAGTACAATTTACAGCATCCAGCCTCCAGCATCCAGCATACGGCCTCCACTCTCCCTCCATCTCCACTCACCCATATTCCGTCTAACATCTGAAATCCAACATCGGAAGCATTGACATATTTGATATTCCACCCAGAGGCACACGCACTCGCACACACACACACACACAAACACAAACACACACACTCAAACACACTCTAACACACATACAGACAGGCAGTCTGCAAGACACGAACATCCACACACTTCGGAAGCTACACACAAAGACAAAGCCAGACACTGACAGCCACACTGACAATGACACCCACCACCCACACACACACACACACACACAGTGAGACAGTGAACCGTCTGTGTTGTATGCGTGCTTGTAGGATTCCCGTTGTCTAATCTGAGATGGGGCGTGCTACTTGTCAAGTGACGGCGCGGTCGGTGGAGTTGAGTGATAAAGATAGCTGGCAGGAGAGGTGAAGGAATCGACTGATTCATTGACTGATTGTTTGATTGATTGATTGATCGATGTAAAGTGAGATAGTGAGTGGGTGGGTGATTACTTCGGTTTGTTTCGAGGGCGTGATTGTCAGTTGTGGTATGGGTTTTACTGGTGAGTTGTTTGAAAAGAGATGGCTGGCCGACCGGCTGGCGCGCGACCGACCGACCGAGATGTGCGGATAATGTTGTGAGAGGGAGGAGGGGTTTGTAGTCAACATATGTGTGTATGTATTTCTGTGGTTGAATGTAATTCTGTGTAGACAGATTGGCCGGCTGGCTGGGTGGTTGGCAAGGAGTGATTCTTCCTGCAAGTAACCAAACTGCAAGGACGACAATTGTGTTATTTGTGTGAAAAAACATGGGGTTGACATGGGGAATCAGATGGCTCAGGCTAGTCCACATGGCCTCACCTGTCGTGCAAGAAGCACGCAACGCCTATCATCATACGTGTAATGAGTATCCTGTTAGAAGGACATCATCACAGATCTCAACATGCGTAACCCGAAACAAGCAAGACACATCATCACAACCCACCTTATTTTCAAACACCATACTCCAAATCAATCATTTGCTAACACACAAGAAACCTGTCAGCTTAACACACTCACATCAACACAACAGTCATGCACACGCTCACATCAACACGCCGACTCGAAATTCACACACACACACACACACACACACACACACACACACACACACACACAAGATACCGAAACACCACACAAATAACATCCACTGCCTTCCCATGCTACTCAAATGTCCACTATTCAGTAGTCTATGAATTCCATTAGAAAAAACAAACAAACAAACTCGCAGCATACATCAAACTTTCACACAATATGCTACCTTACACACTGCATATTTCAAAACTATGCCTTTGTCTTATTTGGTATTCGTACTGCCTATTCGATTTTCGATAAACCATAGTACAATTTACAGCATCCAGCCTCCAGCATCCAGCATACGGCCTCCACTCTCCCTCCATCTCCACTCACCCATATTCCGTCTAACATCTGAAATCCAACATCGGAAGCATTGACATATTTGATATTCCACCCAGAGGCACACGCACTCGCACACACACACACACACACACACAAACACAAATACACACACTCAAACACACTCTAACACACATACAGACAGGCAGTCTGCAAGACACGAACATCCACACACTTCGGAAGCTACACACAAAGACAAAGCCAGACACTGACAGCCACACTGACAATGACACCCACCACCCACACACACACACACACACAGTGAGACAGTGAACCGTCTGTGTTGTATGCGTGCTTGTAGGATTCCCGTTGTCTAATCTGAGATGGGGCGTGCTACTTGTCAAGTGACGGCGCGGTCGGTGGAGTTGAGTGATAAAGATAGCTGGCAGGAGAGGTGAAGGAATCGACTGATTCATTGACTGATTGTTTGATTGATTGATTGATCGATGTAAAGTGAGATAGTGAGTGGGTGGGTGATTACTTCGGTTTGTTTCGAGGGCGTGATTGTCAGTTGTGGTATGGGTTTTACTGGTGAGTTGTTTGAAAAGAGATGGCTGGCCGACCGGCTGGCGCGCGACCGACCGACCGAGATGTGCGGATAATGTTGTGAGAGGGAGGAGGGGTTTGTAGTCAACATATGTGTGTATGTATTTCTGTGGTTGAATGTAATTCTGTGTAGACAGATTGGCCGGCTGGCTGGTTGTTTGGCAAGGAGTGATTCTTCCTGCAAGTAACCAAACTGCAAGGACGACAATTGTGTTATTTGTGTGAAAAAACATGGGGTTGACATGGGGAATCAGATGGCTCAGGCTAGTCCACATGGCCTCACCTGTCGTGCAAGAAGCACGCAACGCCTATCATCATACGTGTAATGAGTATCCTGTTAGAAGGACATCATCACAGATCTCAACATGCGTAACCCGAAACAAGCAAGACACATCATCACAACCCACCTTATTTTCAAACACCATACTCCAAATCAATCATTTGCTAACACACAAGAAACCTGTCAGCTTAACACACTCACATCAACACAACAGTCATGCACACGCTCACATCAACACGCCGACTCGAAATTCACACACACACACACACACACACACACACACACACACAAGATACCGAAACACCACACAAATAACATCCACTGCCTTCCCATGCTACTCAAATGTCCACTATTCAGTAGTCTATGAATTCCATTAGAAAAAACAAACAAACAAACTCGCAGCATACATCAAACTTTCACACAATATGCTACCTTACACACTGCATATTTCAAAACTATGCCTTTGTCTTATTTGGTATTCGTACTGCCTATTCGATTTTCGATAAACCATAGTACAATTTACAGCATCCAGCCTCCAGCATCCAGCATACGGCCTCCACTCTCCCTCCATCTCCACTCACCCATATTCCGTCTAACATCTGAAATCCAACATCGGAAGCATTGACATATTTGATATTCCACCCAGAGGCACACGCACTCGCACACACACACACACACACACACACAAACACAAATACACACACTCAAACACACTCTAACACACATACAGACAGGCAGTCTGCAAGACACGAACATCCACACACTTCGGAAGCTACACACAAAGACAAAGCCAGACACTGACAGCCACACTGACAATGACACCACCACCCACACACACACACACACACACAGTGAGACAGTGAACCGTCTGTGTTGTATGCGTGCTTGTAGGATTCCCGTTGTCTAATCTGAGATGGGGCGTGCTACTTGTCAAGTGACGGCGCGGTCGGTGGAGTTGAGTGATAAAGATAGCTGGCAGGAGAGGTGAAGGAATCGACTGATTCATTGACTGATTGTTTGATTGATTGATTGATCGATGTAAAGTGAGATAGTGAGTGGGTGGGTGATTACTTCGGTTTGTTTCGAGGGCGTGATTGTCAGTTGTGGTATGGGTTTTACTGGTGAGTTGTTTGAAAAGAGATGGCTGGCCGACCGGCTGGCGCGCGACCGACCGACCGAGATGTGCGGATAATGTTGTGAGAGGGAGGAGGGGTTTGTAGTCAACATATGTGTGTATGTATTTCTGTGGTTGAATGTAATTCTGTGTAGACAGATTGGCCGGCTGGCTGGGTGGTTGGTTGTTTGGCAAGGAGTGATTCTTCCTGCAAGTAACCAAACTGCAAGGACGACAATTGTGTTATTTGTGAGAAAAACATGGGGTTGACATGGGGAATCAGATGGCTCAGGCTAGTCCACATGGCCTCACCTGTCGTGCAAGAAGCACGCAACGCCTATCATCATACGTGTAATGAGTATCCTGTTAGAAGGACATCATCACAGATCTCAACATGCGTAACCCGAAACAAGCAAGACACATCATCACAACCCACCTTAATTTCAAACACCATACTCCAAATCAATCATTTGCTAACACACAAGAAACCTGTCAGCTTAACACACTCACATCAACACAACAGTCATGCACACGCTCACATCAACACGCCGACTCGAAATTCACACACACACACACACACACACACACACACACACACACACACAAGATGCCGAAACACCACACAAATAACATCCACTGCCTTCCCATGCTACTCAAATGTCCACTATTCAGTAGTCTATGAATTCCACTAGAAAAAACAAACAAACAAACTCGCGGCATACATCAAACTTTCACACAATATGCTACCTTACACACTGCATATTTCAAAACTATGCCTTTGTCTTATTTGGTATTCGTACTGCCTATTCGATTTTCGATAAACCATAGTACAATTTACAGCATCCAGCCTCCAGCATCCAGCATACGGCCTCCACTCTCCCTCCATCTCCACTCACCCATATTCCGTCTAACATCTGAAATCCAACATCGGAAGCATTGACATATTTGATATTCCACCCAGAGGCACACGCACTCGCACACACACACACACACAAACACAAATACACACACTCAAACACACTCTAACACACATACAGACAGGCAGTCTGCAAGACACGAACATCCACACACTTCGGAAGCTACACACAAAGACAAAGCCAGACACTGACAGCCACACTGACAATGACACCCACACACACACACACACACACAGTGAGACAGTGAACCGTCTGTGTTGTATGCGTGCTTGTAGGATTCCCGTTGTCTAATCTGAGATGGGGCGTGCTACTTGTCAAGTGACGGCGCGGTCGGTGGAGTTGAGTGATAAAGATAGCTGGCAGGAGAGATGAAGGAATCGACTGATTCATTGACTGATTGTTTGATTGATTGATTGATCGATGTAAAGTGAGATAGTGAGTGGGTGAGTGATTACTTCGGTTTGTTTCGAGGGCGTGATTGTCAGTTGTGGTATGGGTTTTACTGGTGAGTTGTTTGAAAAGAGATGGCTGGCCGACCGGCTGGCGCGCGACCGACCGACCGAGATGTGCGGATAATGTTGTGAGAGGGAGGAGGGGTTTGTAGTCAACATATGTGTGTATGTATTTCTGTGGTTGAATGTAATTCTGTGTAGACAGATTGGCCGGCTGGCTGGGTGGTTGGTTGTTTGGCAAGGAGTGATTCTTCCTGCAAGTAACCAAACTGCAAGGACGACAATTGTGTTATTTGTGAGAAAAACATGGGGTTGACATGGGGAATCAGATGGCTCAGGCTAGTCCACATGGCCTCACCTGTCGTGCAAGAAGCACGCAACGCCTATCATCATACGTGTAATGAGTATCCTGTTAGAAGGACATCATCACAGATCTCAACATGCGTAACCCGAAACAAGCAAGACACATCATCACAACCCACCTTAATTTCAAACACCATACTCCAAATCAATCATTTGCTAACACACAAGAAACCTGTCAGCTTAACACACTCACATCAACACAACAGTCATGCACACGCTCACATCAACACGCCGACTCGAAATTCACACACACACACACACACACACACACACACACACAAGATACCGAAACACCACACAAATAACATCCACTGCCTTCCCATGCTACTCAAATGTCCACTATTCAGTAGTCTATGAATTCCACTAGAAAAAACAAACAAACAAACTCGCAGCATACATCAAACTTTCACACAATATGCTACCTTACACACTGCATATTTCAAAACTATGCCTTTGTCTTATTTGGTATTCGTACTGCCTATTCGATTTTCGATAAACCATAGTACAATTTACAGCATCCAGCCTCCAGCATCCAGCATACGGCCTCCACTCTCCCTCCATCTCCACTCACCCATATTCCGTCTAACATCTGAAATCCAACATCGGAAGCATTGACATATTTGATATTCCACCCAGAGGCACACGCACTCGCACACACACACACACACACAAACACAAACACACACACTCAAACACACTCTAACACACATACAGACAGGCAGTCTGCAAGACACGAACATCCACACACTTCGGAAGCTACACACAAAGACAAAGCCAGACACTGACAGCCACACTGACAATGACACCCCACCCACACACACACACACACACACACACACAGTGAGACAGTGAACCGTCTGTGTTGTATGCGTGCTTGTAGGATTCCCGTTGTCTATTCTGAGATGGGGCGTGCTACTTGTCAAGTGACGGCGCGGTCGGTGGAGTTGAGTGATAAAGATAGCTGGCAGGAGAGATGAAGGAATCGACTGATTCATTGACTGATTGTTTGATTGATTGATTGATCGATGTAAAGTGAGATAGTGAGTGGGTGAGTGATTACTTCGGTTTGTTTCGAGGGCGTGATTGTCAGTTGTGGTATGGGTTTTACTGGTGAGTTGTTTGAAAAGAGATGGCTGGCCGACCGGCTGGCGCGCGACCGACCGACCGAGATGTGCGGATAATGTTGTGAGAGGGAGGAGGGGTTTGTAGTCAACATATGTGTGTATGTATTTCTGTGGTTGAATGTAATTCTGTGTAGACAGATTGGCCGGCTGGCTGGGTGGTTGGTTGTCTGGCAAGGAGCGATTCTTCCTGCAAGTAACCAAACTGCAAGGACGACAATTGTGTTATTTGTGAGAAAAACATGGGGTTGACATGGGGAATCAGATGGCTCAGGCTAGTCCACATGGCCTCACCTGTCGTGCAAGAAGCACGCAACGCCTATCATCATACGTGTAATGAGTATCCTGTTAGAAGGACATCATCACAGATCTCAACATGCGTAACCCGAAACAAGCAAGACACATCATCACAACCCACCTTAATTTCAAACACCATACTCCAAATCAATCATTTGCTAACACACAAGAAACCTGTCAGCTTAACACACTCACATCAACACAACAGTCATGCACACGCTCACATCAACACGCCGACTCAAAATTCACACACACACACACACACAAGATGCCGAAACACCACACAAATAACATCCACTGCCTTCCCATGCTACTCAAATGTCCACTATTCAGTAGTCTATGAATTCCACTAGAAAAAACAAACAAACAAACTCGCGGCATACATCAAACTTTCACACAATATGCTACCTTACACACTGCATATTTCAAAACTATGCCTTTGTCTTATTTGGTATTCGTATTGCCTATTCGATTTTCGATAAACCATAGTACAATTTACAGCATCCTCCAGCATCCAGCATACGGCCTCCACTCTCCCTCCATCTCCACTCACCCATATTTCGTCTAACATCTGAAATCCAACATCGGAAGCATTGACATATTTGATATTCCACCCAGAGGCACACGCACTCGCACACACACACACACACACACAAACACAAACACACACACTCAAACACACTCTAACACACATACAGACAGGCAGTCTGCAAGACACGAACATCCACACACTTCGGAAGCTACACACAAAGACAAAGCCAGACACTGACAGCCACACTGACAATGAACCACACACACACACACACACACAGTGAGACAGTGAACCGTCTGTGTTGTATGCGTGCTTGTAGGATTCCCGTTGTCTATTCTGAGATGGGGCGTGCTACTTGTCAAGTGACGGCGCGGTCGGTGGAGTTGAGTGATAAAGATAGCTGGCAGGAGAGATGAAGGAATCGACTGATTCATTGACTGATTGTTTGATTGATTGATTGATTGATTGATCGATGTAAAGTGAGATAGTGAGTGGGTGAGTGATTACTTCGGTTTGTTTCGAGGGCGTGATTGTCAGTTGTGGTATGGGTTTTACTGGTGAGTTGTTTGAAAAGAGATGGCTGGCCGACCGGCTGGCGCGCGACCGACCGACCGAGATGTGCGGATAATGTTGTGAGAGGGAGGAGGGGTTTGTAGTCAACATATGTGTGTATGTATTTCTGTGGTTGAATGTAATTCTGTGTAGACAGATTGGCCGGCTGGCTGGTTGGTTGGTTGTTTGGCAAGGAGCGATTCTTCCTGCAAGTAACCAAACTGCAAGGACGACAATTGTGTTATTTGTGAGAAAAACATGGGGTTGACATGGGGAATCAGATGGCTCAGGCTAGTCCACATGGCCTCACCTGTCGTGCAAGAAGCACGCAACGCCTATCATCATACGTGTAATGAGTATCCTGTTAGAAGGACATCATCACAGATCTCAACATGCGTAACCCGAAACAAGCAAGACACATCATCACAACCCACCTTATTTTCAAACACCATACTCCAAATCAATCATTTGCTAACACACAAGAAACCTGTCAGCTTAACACACTCACATCAACACAACAGTCATGCACACGCTCACATCAACACGCCGACTCAAAATTCACACACACACACACACACAAGATGCCGAAACACCACACAAATAACATCCACTGCCTTCCCATGCTACTCAAATGTCCACTATTCAGTAGTCTATGAATTCCACTAGAAAAAACAAACAAACAAACTCGCAGCATACATCAAACTTTCACACAATATGCTACCTTACACACTGCATATTTCAAAACTATGCCTTTGTCTTATTTGGTATTCGTATTGCCTATTCGATTTTCGATAAACCATAGTACAATTTACAGCATCCAGCCTCCAGCATCCAGCATACGGCCTCCACTCTCCCTCCATCTCCACTCACCCATATTTCGTCTAACATCTGAAATCCAACATCGGAAGCATTGACATATTTGATATTCCACCCAGAGGCACACGCACTCGCACACACACACACACACACAAACACAAACACACACACTCAAACACACTCTAACACACATACAGACAGGCAGTCTGCAAGACACGAACATCCACACACTTCGGAAGCTACACACAAAGACAAAGCCAGACACTGACAGCCACACTGACAATGACACACACACACACACACACACACACAGTGAGACAGTGAACCGTCTGTGTTGTATGCGTGCTTGTAGGATTCCCGTTGTCTAATCTGAGATGGGGCGTGCTACTTGTCAAGTGACGGCGCGGTCGGTGGAGTTGAGTGATAAAGATAGCTGGCAGGAGAGATGAAGGAATCGACTGATTCATTGACTGATTGTTTGATTGATTGATTGATTGATTGATCGATGTAAAGTGAGATAGTGAGTGGGTGAGTGATTACTTCGGTTTGTTTCGAGGGCGTGATTGTCAGTTGTGGTATGGGTTTTACTGGTGAGTTGTTTGAAAAGAGATGGCTGGCCGACCGGCTGGCGCGCGACCGACCGACCGAGATGTGCGGATAATGTTGTGAGAGGGAGGAGGGGTTTGTAGTCAACATATGTGTGTATGTATTTCTGTGGTTGAATGTAATTCTGTGTAGACAGATTGGCCGGCTGGCTGGGTGGTTGGTTGTTTGGCAAGGAGTGATTCTTCCTGCAAGTAACCAAACTGCAAGGACGACAATTGTGTTATTTGTGAGAAAAACATGGGGTTGACATGGGGAATCAGATGGCTCAGGCTAGTCCACATGGCCTCACCTGTCGTGCAAGAAGCACGCAACGCCTATCATCATACGTGTAATGAGTATCCTGTTAGAAGGACATCATCACAGATCTCAACATGCGTAACCCGAAACAAGCAAGACACATCATCACAACCCACCTTATTTTCAAACACCATACTCCAAATCAATCATTTGCTAACACACAAGAAACCTGTCAGCTTAACACACTCACATCAACACAACAGTCATGCACACGCTCACATCAACACGCCGACTCGAAATTCACACACACACACACACACAAGATACCGAAACACCACACAAATAACATCCACTGCCTTCCCATGCTACTCAAATGTCCACTATTCAGTAGTCTATGAATTCCACTAGAAAAAACAAACAAACAAACTCGCAGCATACATCAAACTTTCACACAATATGCTACCTTACACACTGCATATTTCAAAACTATGCCTTTGTCTTATTTGGTATTCGTACTGCCTATTCGATTTTCGATAAACCATAGTACAATTTACAGCATCCAGCCTCCAGCATCCAGCATACGGCCTCCACTCTCCCTCCATCTCCACTCACCCATATTTCGTCTAACATCTGAAATCCAACATCGGAAGCATTGACATATTTGATATTCCACCCAGAGGCACACGCACTCGCACACACACACACACACACAAACACAAACACACACACTCAAACACACTCTAACACACATACAGACAGGCAGTCTGCAAGACACGAACATCCACACACTTCGGAAGCTACACACAAAGACAAAGCCAGACACTGACAGCCACACTGACAATGACACCACACACACACACACACACACAGTGAGACAGTGAACCGTCTGTGTTGTATGCGTGCTTGTAGGATTCCCGTTGTCTAATCTGAGATGGGGCGTGCTACTTGTCAAGTGACGGCGCGGTCGGTGGAGTTGAGTGATAAAGATAGCTGGCAGGAGAGATGAAGGAATCGACTGATTCATTGACTGATTGTTTGATTGATTGATTGATTGATTGATCGATGTAAAGTGAGATAGTGAGTGGGTGAGTGATTACTTCGGTTTGTTTCGAGGGCGTGATTGTCAGTTGTGGTATGGGTTTTACTGGTGAGTTGTTTGAAAAGAGATGGCTGGCCGACCGGCTGGCGCGCGACCGACCGACCGAGATGTGCGGATAATGTTGTGAGAGGGAGGAGGGGTTTGTAGTCAACATATGTGTGTATGTATTTCTGTGGTTGAATGTAATTCTGTGTAGACAGATTGGCCGGCTGGCTGGTTGTTTGGCAAGGAGCGATTCTTCCTGCAAGTAACCAAACTGCAAGGACGACAATTGTGTTATTTGTGAGAAAAACATGGGGTTGACATGGGGAATCAGATGGCTCAGGCTAGTCCACATGGCCTCACCTGTCGTGCAAGAAGCACGCAACGCCTATCATCATACGTGTAATGAGTATCCTGTTAGAAGGACATCATCACAGATCTCAACATGCGTAACCCGAAACAAGCAAGACACATCATCACAACCCACCTTATTTTCAAACACCATACTCCAAATCAATCATTTGCTAACACACAAGAAACCTGTCAGCTTAACACACTCACATCAACACAACAGTCATGCACACGCTCACATCAACACGCCGACTCGAAATTCACACACACACACACACACACACACACACAAGATACCGAAACACCACACAAATAACATCCACTGCCTTCCCATGCTACTCAAATGTCCACTATTCAGTAGTCTATGAATTCCACTAGAAAAAACAAACAAACAAACTCGCAGCATACATCAAACTTTCACACAATATGCTACCTTACACACTGCATATTTCAAAACTATGCCTTTGTCTTATTTGGTATTCGTACTGCCTATTCGATTTTCGATAAACCATAGTACAATTTACAGCATCCAGCCTCCAGCATCCAGCATACGGCCTCCACTCTCCCTCCATCTCCACTCACCCATATTTCGTCTAACATCTGAAATCCAACATCGGAAGCATTGACATATTTGATATTCCACCCAGAGGCACACGCACTCGCACACACACACACACACACACAAACACAAACACACACACTCAAACACACTCTAACACACATACAGACAGGCAGTCTGCAAGACACGAACATCCACACACTTCGGAAGCTACACACAAAGACAAAGCCAGACACTGACAGCCACACTGACAATGACACCCAACACACACACACACACACACACAGTGAGACAGTGAACCGTCTGTGTTGTATGCGTGCTTGTAGGATTCCCGTTGTCTAATCTGAGATGGGGCGTGCTACTTGTCAAGTGACGGCGCGGTCGGTGGAGTTGAGTGATAAAGATAGCTGGCAGGAGAGATGAAGGAATCGACTGATTCATTGACTGATTGTTTGATTGATTGATTGATTGATTGATCGATGTAAAGTGAGATAGTGAGTGGGTGAGTGATTACTTCGGTTTGTTTCGAGGGCGTGATTGTCAGTTGTGGTATGGGTTTTACTGGTGAGTTGTTTGAAAAGAGATGGCTGGCCGACCGGCTGGCGCGCGACCGACCGACCGAGATGTGCGGATAATGTTGTGAGAGGGAGGAGGGGTTTGTAGTCAACATATGTGTGTATGTATTTCTGTGGTTGAATGTAATTCTGTGTAGACAGATTGGCCGGCTGGCTGGGTGGTTGGTTGTTTGGCAAGGAGTGATTCTTCCTGCAAGTAACCAAACTGCAAGGACGACAATTGTGTTATTTGTGAGAAAAACATGGGGTTGACATGGGGAATCAGATGGCTCAGGCTAGTCCACATGGCCTCACCTGTCGTGCAAGAAGCACGCAACGCCTATCATCATACGTGTAATGAGTATCCTGTTAGAAGGACATCATCACAGATCTCAACATGCGTAACCCGAAACAAGCAAGACACATCATCACAACCCACCTTATTTTCAAACACCATACTCCAAATCAATCATTTGCTAACACACAAGAAACCTGTCAGCTTAACACACTCACATCAACACAACAGTCATGCACACGCTCACATCAACACGCCGACTCGAAATTACACACACACACACACACACACACACAAGATACCGAAACACCACACAAATAACATCCACTGCCTTCCCATGCTACTCAAATGTCCACTATTCAGTAGTCTATGAATTCCATTAGAAAAAACAAACAAACAAACTCGCAGCATACATCAAACTTTCACACAATATGCTACCTTACACACTGCATATTTCAAAACTATGCCTTTGTCTTATTTGGTATTCGTACTGCCTATTCGATTTTCGATAAACCATAGTACAATTTACAGCATCCAGCCTCCAGCATCCAGCATACGGCCTCCACTCTCCCTCCATCTCCACTCACCCATATTTCGTCTAACATCTGAAATCCAACATCGGAAGCATTGACATATTTGATATTCCACCCAGAGGCACACGCACTCGCACACACACACACACACACACAAACACAAATACACACACTCAAACACACTCTAACACACATACAGACAGGCAGTCTGCAAGACACGAACATCCACACACTTCGGAAGCTACACACAAAGACAAAGCCAGACACTGACAGCCACACTGACAATGACACCCACACACACACACACACACACACAGTGAGACAGTGAACCGTCTGTGTTGTATGCGTGCTTGTAGGATTCCCGTTGTCTAATCTGAGATGGGGCGTGCTACTTGTCAAGTGACGGCGCGGTCGGTGGAGTTGAGTGATAAAGATAGCTGGCAGGAGAGATGAAGGAATCGACTGATTCATTGACTGATTGTTTGATTGATTGATTGATTGATTGATCGATGTAAAGTGAGATAGTGAGTGGGTGAGTGATTACTTCGGTTTGTTTCGAGGGCGTGATTGTCAGTTGTGGTATGGGTTTTACTGGTGAGTTGTTTGAAAAGAGATGGCTGGCCGACCGGCTGGCGCGCGACCGACCGACCGAGATGTGCGGATAATGTTGTGAGAGGGAGGAGGGGTTTGTAGTCAACATATGTGTGTATGTATTTCTGTGGTTGAATGTAATTCTGTGTAGACAGATTGGCCGGCTGGCTGGGTGGTTGGTTGTTTGGCAAGGAGTGATTCTTCCTGCAAGTAACCAAACTGCAAGGACGACAATTGTGTTATTTGTGAGAAAAACATGGGGTTGACATGGGGAATCAGATGGCTCAGGCTAGTCCACATGGCCTCACCTGTCGTGCAAGAAGCACGCAACGCCTATCATCATACGTGTAATGAGTATCCTGTTAGAAGGACATCATCACAGATCTCAACATGCGTAACCCGAAACAAGCAAGACACATCATCACAACCCACCTTATTTTCAAACACCATACTCCAAATCAATCATTTGCTAACACACAAGAAACCTGTCAGCTTAACACACTCACATCAACACAACAGTCATGCACACGCTCACATCAACACGCCGACTCGAAATTCACACACACACACACACACACACACACACACAAGATACCGAAACACCACACAAATAACATCCACTGCCTTCCCATGCTACTCAAATGTCCACTATTCAGTAGTCTATGAATTCCATTAGAAAAAACAAACAAACAAACTCGCAGCATACATCAAACTTTCACACAATATGCTACCTTACACACTGCATATTTCAAAACTATGCCTTTGTCTTATTTGGTATTCGTACTGCCTATTCGATTTTCGATAAACCATAGTACAATTTACAGCATCCAGCCTCCAGCATCCAGCATACGGCCTCCACTCTCCCTCCATCTCCACTCACCCATATTTCGTCTAACATCTGAAATCCAACATCGGAAGCATTGACATATTTGATATTCCACCCAGAGGCACACGCACTCGCACACACACACACACACACACAAACACAAATACACACACTCAAACACACTCTAACACACATACAGACAGGCAGTCTGCAAGACACGAACATCCACACACTTCGGAAGCTACACACAAAGACAAAGCCAGACACTGACAGCCACACTGACAATGACACCCACCCACCCACACACACACACACACACACACACACACAGTGAGACAGTGAACCGTCTGTGTTGTATGCGTGCTTGTAGGATTCCCGTTGTCTAATCTGAGATGGGGCGTGCTACTTGTCAAGTGACGGCGCGGTCGGTGGAGTTGAGTGATAAAGATAGCTGGCAGGAGAGGTGAAGGAATCGACTGATTCATTGACTGATTGTTTGATTGATTGATTGATTGATTGATCGATGTAAAGTGAGATAGTGAGTGGGTGGGTGATTACTTTGGTTTGTTTCGAGGGCGTGATTGTCAGTTGTGCTATGGGTTTTACTGGTGAGTTGTTTGAAAAGAGATGGCTGGCCGACCGGCTGGCGCGCGACCGACCGACCGAGATGTGCGGATAATGTTGTGAGAGGGAGGAGGGGTTTGTAGTCAACATATGTGTGTATTTGCAAGTATTGGTTTTGTAGGGATTTGGTTTGATTGCATGGAGGGTTTCATCATGAGCTGACATCAGTTAGAGAACCACTGGAAAACCAGCTGGGAGTACTGGACAGCTGTTTCGTCCTAGTTTGGGACTCTTCAGCAGTACGCGCCCAACGGGATTCGAACCCAGGACCTTCTGGTTACGAGGCGAGCTCGTAGACCATTGAGCCACTGGGACCCGATCCAATGGTCCTTGAATTCTAACTTCTGCCAATTCACGACATAGCGCGACCATTTCGCAATGTCTTCTTCGTGAGTAACTGTCCTCATCTTCGACCTGCTGTACCCTACTGGTCACGGCTTCCCACTAGAACCCCAGGTTAACTGCCTGAATAGGGCCAGTCACTAGTGAGCATCAGATTAATTTGCAAGTATTGGTTTTGTAGGGATTTGGTTTGATTGCATGGAGGGTTTCATCATGAGCTGACATCAGTTAGAGAACCACTGGAAAACCAGCTGGGAGTACTGGACAGCTGTTTCGTCCTAGTTTGGGACTCTTCAGCAGTACGCGCCCAACGGGATTCGAACCCAGGACCTTCTGGTTACGAGGCGAGCTCGTAGACCATTGAGCCACTGGGACCCGATCCAATGGTCCTTGAATTCTAACTTCTGCCAATTCACGACATAGCGCGACCATTTCGCAATGTCTTCTTCGTGAGTAACTGTCCTCATCTTCGACCTGCTGTACCCTACTGGTCACGGCTTCCCACTAGAACCCCAGGTTAACTGCCTGAATAGGGCCAGTCACTAGTGAGCATCAGATTAATTTGCAAGTATTGGTTTTGTAGGGATTTGGTTTGATTGCATGGAGGGTTTCATCATGAGCTGACATCAGTTAGAGAACCACTGGAAAACCAGCTGGGAGTACTGGACAGCAGTTTCGTCCTAGTTTGGGACTCTTCAGCAGTACGCGCCCAACGGGATTCGAACCCAGGACCTTCTGGTTACGAGGCGAGCTCGTAGACCATTGAGCCACTGGGACCCGATCCAATGGTCCTTGAATTCTAACTTCTGCCAATTCACGACATAGCGCGACCATTTCGCAATGTCTTCTTCGTGAGTAACTGTCCTCATCTTCGACCTGCTGTACCCTACTGGTCACGGCTTCCCACTAGAACCCCAGGTTAACTGCCTGAATAGGGCCAGTCACTAGTGAGCATCAGATTAATTTGCAAGTATTGGTTTTGTAGGGATTTGGTTTGATTGCATGGAGGGCTTCATCATGAGCTGACATCAGTTAGAGAACCACTGGAAAACCAGCTGGGAGTACTGGACAGCTGTTTCGTCCTAGTTTGGGACTCTTCAGCAGTACGCGCCCAACGGGATTCGAACCCAGGACCTTCTGGTTACGAGGCGAGCTCGTAGACCATTGAGCCACTGGGACCCGATCCAATGGTCCTTGAATTCTAACTTCTGCCAATTCACGACATAGCGCGACCATTTCGCAATGTCTTCTTCGTGAGTAACTGTCCTCATCTTCGACCTGCTGTACCCTACTGGTCACGGCTTCCCACTAGAACCCCAGGTTAACTGCCTGAATAGGGCCAGTCACTAGTGAGCATCAGATTAATTTGCAAGTATTGGTTTTGTAGGGATTTGGTTTGATTGCATGGAGGGTTTCATCATGAGCTGACATCAGTTAGAGAACCACTGGAAAACCAGCTGGGAGTACTGGACAGCTGTTTCGTCCTAGTTTGGGACTCTTCAGCAGTACGCGCCCAACGGGATTCGAACCCAGGACCTTCTGGTTACGAGGCGAGCTCGTAGACCATTGAGCCACTGGGACCCGATCCAATGGTCCTTGAATTCTAACTTCTGCCAATTCACGACATAGCGCGACCATTTCGCAATGTCTTCTTCGTGAGTAACTGTCCTCATCTTCGACCTGCTGTACCCTACTGGTCACGGCTTCCCACTAGAACCCCAGGTTAACTGCCTGAATAGGGCCAGTCACTAGTGAGCATCAGATTAATTTGCAAGTATTGGTTTTGTAGGGATTTGGTTTGATTGCATGGAGGGTTTCATCATGAGCTGACATCAGTTAGAGAACCACTGGAAAACCAGCTGGGAGTACTGGACAGCTGTTTCGTCCTAGTTTGGGACTCTTCAGCAGTACGCGCCCAACGGGATTCGAACCCAGGACCTTCTGGTTACGAGGCGAGCTCGTAGACCATTGAGCCACTGGGACCCGATCCAATGGTCCTTGAATTCTAACTTCTGCCAATTCACGACATAGCGCGACCATTTCGCAATGTCTTCTTCGTGAGTAACTGTCCTCATCTTCGACCTGCTGTACCCTACTGGTCACGGCTTCCCACTAGAACCCCAGGTTAACTGCCTGAATAGGGCCAGTCACTAGTGAGCATCAGATTAATTTGCAAGTATTGGTTTTGTAGGGATTTGGTTTGATTGCATGGAGGGTTTCATCATGAGCTGACATCAGTTAGAGAACCACTGGAAAACCAGCTGGGAGTACTGGACAGCTGTTTCGTCCTAGTTTGGGACTCTTCAGCAGTACGCGCCCAACGGGATTCGAACCCAGGACCTTCTGGTTACGAGGCGAGCTCGTAGACCATTGAGCCACTGGGACCCGATCCAATGGTCCTTGAATTCTAACTTCTGCCAATTCACGACATAGCGCGACCATTTCGCAATGTCTTCTTCGTGAGTAACTGTCCTCATCTTCGACCTGCTGTACCCTACTGGTCACGGCTTCCCACTAGAACCCCAGGTTAACTGCCTGAATAGGGCCAGTCACTAGTGAGCATCAGATTAATTTGCAAGTATTGGTTTTGTAGGGATTTGGTTTGATTGCATGGAGGGTTTCATCATGAGCTGACATCAGTTAGAGAACCACTGGAAAACCAGCTGGGAGTACTGGACAGCTGTTTCGTCCTAGTTTGGGACTCTTCAGCAGTACGCGCCCAACGGGATTCGAACCCAGGACCTTCTGGTTACGAGGCGAGCTCGTAGACCATTGAGCCACTGGGACCCGATCCAATGGTCCTTGAATTCTAACTTCTGCCAATTCACGACATAGCGCGACCATTTCGCAATGTCTTCTTCGTGAGTAACTGTCCTCATGTGTGTATGTATTTCTGTGGTTGAATGTAATTCTGTGTAGACAGATTGGCCGGCTGGCTGGGTGGTTGGTTGTTTGGCAAGGAGTGATTCTTCCTGCAAGTAACCAAACTGCAAGGACGACAATTGTGTTATTTGTGTGAAAAAACATGGGGTTGACATGGGGAATCAGATGGCTCAGGCTAGTCCACATGGCCTCACCTGTCGTGCAAGAAGCACGCAACGCCTATCATCATACGTGTAATGAGTATCCTGTTAGAAGGACATCATCACAGATCTCAACATGCGTAACCCGAAACAAGCAAGACACATCATCACAACCCACCTTATTTTCAAACACCATACTCCAAATCAATCATTTGCTAACACACAAGAAACCTGTCAGCTTAACACACTCACATCAACACAACAGTCATGCACACGCTCACATCAACACGCCGACTCGAAATTCACACACACACACACACACACACACACACACAAGATACCGAAACACCACACAAATAACATCCACTGCCTTCCCATGCTACTCAAATGTCCACTATTCAGTAGTCTATGAATTCCATTAGAAAAAACAAACAAACAAACTCGCAGCATACATCAAACTTTCACACAATATGCTACCTTACACACTGCATATTTCAAAACTATGCCTTTGTCTTATTTGGTATTCGTACTGCCTATTCGATTTTCGATAAACCATAGTACAATTTACAGCATCCAGCCTCCAGCATCCAGCATACGGCCTCCACTCTCCCTCCATCTCCACTCACCCATATTCCGTCTAACATCTGAAATCCAACATCGGAAGCATTGACATATTTGATATTCCACCCAGAGGCACACGCACTCGCACACACACACACACACACACACAAACACAAATACACACACTCAAACACACTCTAACACACATACAGACAGGCAGTCTGCAAGACACGAACATCCACACACTTCGGAAGCTACACACAAAGACAAAGCCAGACACTGACAGCCACACTGACAATGACACCCACCCACCCACACACACACACACACACACACAGTGAGACAGTGAACCGTCTGTGTTGTATGCGTGCTTGTAGGATTCCCGTTGTCTAATCTGAGATGGGGCGTGCTACTTGTCAAGTGACGGCGCGGTCGGTGGAGTTGAGTGATAAAGATAGCTGGCAGGAGAGATGAAGGAATCGACTGATTCATTGACTGATTGTTTGATTGATTGATTGATTGATTGATCGATGTAAAGTGAGATAGTGAGTGGGTGAGTGATTACTTCGGTTTGTTTCGAGGGCGTGATTGTCAGTTGTGGTATGGGTTTTACTGGTGAGTTGTTTGAAAAGAGATGGCTGGCCGACCGGCTGGCGCGCGACCGACCGACCGAGATGTGCGGATAATGTTGTGAGAGGGAGGAGGGGTTTGTAGTCAACATATGTGTGTATGTATTTCTGTGGTTGAATGTAATTCTGTGTAGACAGATTGGCCGGCTGGCTGGGTGGTTGGTTGTTTGGCAAGGAGTGATTCTTCCTGCAAGTAACCAAACTGCAAGGACGACAATTGTGTTATTTGTGAGAAAAACATGGGGTTGACATGGGGAATCAGATGGCTCAGGCTAGTCCACATGGCCTCACCTGTCGTGCAAGAAGCACGCAACGCCTATCATCATACGTGTAATGAGTATCCTGTTAGAAGGACATCATCACAGATCTCAACATGCGTAACCCGAAACAAGCAAGACACATCATCACAACCCACCTTATTTTCAAACACCATACTCCAAATCAATCATTTGCTAACACACAAGAAACCTGTCAGCTTAACACACTCACATCAACACAACAGTCATGCACACGCTCACATCAACACGCCGACTCGAAATTCACACACACACACACACACACACACACACAAGATACCGAAACACCACACAAATAACATCCACTGCCTTCCCATGCTACTCAAATGTCCACTATTCAGTAGTCTATGAATTCCATTAGAAAAAACAAACAAACAAACTCGCAGCATACATCAAACTTTCACACAATATGCTACCTTACACACTGCATATTTCAAAACTATGCCTTTGTCTTATTTGGTATTCGTACTGCCTATTCGATTTTCGATAAACCATAGTACAATTTACAGCATCCAGCCTCCAGCATCCAGCATACGGCCTCCACTCTCCCTCCATCTCCACTCACCCATATTCCGTCTAACATCTGAAATCCAACATCGGAAGCATTGACATATTTGATATTCCACCCAGAGGCACACGCACTCGCACACACACACACACACACACAAACACAAATACACACACTCAAACACACTCTAACACACATACAGACAGGCAGTCTGCAAGACACGAACATCCACACACTTCGGAAGCTACACACAAAGACAAAGCCAGACACTGACAGCCACACTGACAATGACACCCACCCACCCACCCACACACACACACACACACACACACACAGTGAGACAGTGAACCGTCTGTGTTGTATGCGTGCTTGTAGGATTCCCGTTGTCTAATCTGAGATGGGGCGTGCTACTTGTCAAGTGACGGCGCGGTCGGTGGAGTTGAGTGATAAAGATAGCTGGCAGGAGAGATGAAGGAATCGACTGATTCATTGACTGATTGTTTGATTGATTGATTGATTGATTGATCGATGTAAAGTGAGATAGTGAGTGGGTGAGTGATTACTTCGGTTTGTTTCGAGGGCGTGATTGTCAGTTGTGGTATGGGTTTTACTGGTGAGTTGTTTGAAAAGAGATGGCTGGCCGACCGGCTGGCGCGCGACCGACCGACCGAGATGTGCGGATAATGTTGTGAGAGGGAGGAGGGGTTTGTAGTCAACATATGTGTGTATGTATTTCTGTGGTTGAATGTAATTCTGTGTAGACAGATTGGCCGGCTGGCTGGGTGGTTGGTTGTTTGGCAAGGAGTGATTCTTCCTGCAAGTAACCAAACTGCAAGGACGACAATTGTGTTATTTGTGAGAAAAACATGGGGTTGACATGGGGAATCAGATGGCTCAGGCTAGTCCACATGGCCTCACCTGTCGTGCAAGAAGCACGCAACGCCTATCATCATACGTGTAATGAGTATCCTGTTAGAAGGACATCATCACAGATCTCAACATGCGTAACCCGAAACAAGCAAGACACATCATCACAACCCACCTTATTTTCAAACACCATACTCCAAATCAATCATTTGCTAACACACAAGAAACCTGTCAGCTTAACACACTCACATCAACACAACAGTCATGCACACGCTCACATCAACACGCCGACTCGAAATTCACACACACACACACACACACACACAAGATACCGAAACACCACACAAATAACATCCACTGCCTTCCCATGCTACTCAAATGTCCACTATTCAGTAGTCTATGAATTCCATTAGAAAAAACAAACAAACAAACTCGCAGCATACATCAAACTTTCACACAATATGCTACCTTACACACTGCATATTTCAAAACTATGCCTTTGTCTTATTTGGTATTCGTACTGCCTATTCGATTTTCGATAAACCATAGTACAATTTACAGCATCCAGCCTCCAGCATCCAGCATACGGCCTCCACTCTCCCTCCATCTCCACTCACCCATATTCCGTCTAACATCTGAAATCCAACATCGGAAGCATTGACATATTTGATATTCCACCCAGAGGCACACGCACTCGCACACACACACACACAAACACAAACACACACACTCAAACACACTCTAACACACATACAGACAGGCAGTCTGCAAGACACGAACATCCACACACTTCGGAACCTACTCTCGAAGGCAATTCGGGACTTCGTCTTCGACGCTTTGCATACATCTCTGTGTGTCTTTTACCTTTTCCTGTTTCTGTTTTTTTCGCGTGTTTTTCTTCTTTTTTTATTCCTTTTTTGCTCATTTGTTTGTATTTCTCTTCCCTTTTTTCTGTATTTTTTTCCTGATTTTTCTTTCTTGTGTTTTCTTTTTTTGCATCTAGCATTCTGCCAATTATCGAATCGTGTTTTGTGGTAATATCTTGGGTCTTAAAAAGAAATAATATTTGTAAATTCTCAGCGAGTTTGAAATGAGTAATTCCAACGTTTCGTTCGGCAATTTTTCCGAACTTCTTCAGGGAAATTAATCGAAATTAACATAACAGAGTTTTATGTATAAAAGGAACATTACTTTTTTTAAAAATTCAATCATCAGTCATTCAACAGGTATCAACCAGTATAATCAACAAAATTTTATGAGCTGTGATCAAAATTTGTCCTCGGACTTACAAATATTGGTCTACCTTTGTTAAACACTTTAAACAGAGTGTGTATGTGTGTGTGGGTAAACAGTTGTAAAACATTTATTAACGTCTCCATAAGAAGATATGTGCAGTCGAGAATTTTGACCAAGTATTAATAATTAGTGATACATATCCATTTTTTATTTATTATTAAGGATTTCCTATGGATCAGCTAACATCACGCCTTCATATCTGTTCAAACTGTTAGTATCTAGAATTTTATGATTAGATGTATTTTCAAAATTATGGTGTTTAGGATTAGAGTTTAGTTTAAGCACCCTGTCGGACTTATTGCTTTGTCTTCTTTCTGAAGATTGAGCTACTTTATTCGACCTACCGGAGTTGTCAGGTGACTCGACAGCTACGAATTTAGGAACGAAACGTTGGAATTACTCATTTCAATCTCGCTGAGATTTTACAAATATAATTTTTTTACAAATGTCTACTTCTCACTCGGCGCCCAAATATTTTAGAACTATTCTATCAAATCTTGACGACAGTTCATTTGAATCTTCAGTCTTACTTGTTTTTTCGTTTTCTTCTCTCTCTTCAGTTTTGTTTTATTTTTATATCGATAAAGGCGTTTTGTTGTGATATTGTTTCGGATTTATTATACAATTTAATGAAGCTTACCGCAGCCATAATTATTCTATCGCTCTTATATATCTGCTCAAACAGTACTTATAAACGTGATCTGGGTCAAATTTGCTCCATATTTGGTGAATAGCGTTCATATTTGCGCTGTTGTAATGATAGGTGTCGTTAGCTAACAACTAGCATGCGTTCAAGGTCATTGGTGCGTTCGCATCCCTTGGATGTTATTGTTTAACTTCTCTTAGAAACCTTTATTTAACTCTAATTTACTATTATAATCTGTTCATCTACAAGTAGGAATATGGTTAACTTTAGTGGAGGCTTTATAATTCTGCCAATAAATTTACCGTGACCTGAACGGATATTTTCCGAGAAAACTCACCTACTATGATATTCGAGAATGTATTCCTACAATCGATAATGAGTTAATGTCTTTACAAATATAATATGAATAATACGAAAAAAGTATAACGGAAAGTAGTTTTACAGTGATGTTAAATGAGTTGTGCACATGGTGTAATTTGCTTGAGTGATTATCTGACCAACGTTTAGACACTCATGAGTGTGGTGAAATCTGATTCATTGGTAACATACGGATAATTAGTATTTGTCCAATTTAAATTCTGACTAATATGCCAGCGAGCTAATCTCTGGTTACACATAACTCCGGCCCCAATCTTTTCCGAACTTAATTCAACCTTTGTCTATTACTGATCTGTCCTTAACCTAACATTAATCCCAGTCCTCACTTTAAGCCTAGATATGGTGTCTTTTTTACAGGCTTACCATCCGGCTAGTAGACTTAGCGTAGGTTGAGAGTGAGTATCAGCTGGGAATCGAACCCAGCCTGCTTTGCCATGGTTGGACAGCATTTTACCATTGAACCATCAGTGCATTCAGTGGAGATTAAGTAATTTATAATCTCTATGTAGTTTTATTTTTTGTCATGTAAACAGTTCATTAATGCATTTCTTATCTCTGAAACAAATTACGGCGAAACAATAGACATCTACACATACTTTTATGTCTTCTCTTTTTTTGTGTTGGAATTTATCTCTAACAAGGCTAAATCATTCGCAATTTTCAAATTTATTCGGCTGTCTAAGCCAAGTTCAGCTGATTATACCACTGATGAACTGGGTGCCCAAATGACTGAAGTGACTGTCCAGTGGTGTTTAGATAACTTCTCCGTGACTAACAGGCTCTACTGATTCACACAGCTGCTATCCACCATTTCATTCCTGTCAATAAGTTGTACTTTCAGCAGTCAGTATCTCATTTTTATGTCGCATTTATTGTTGTTATTTATAAATCTAAGCAACACGTGGTTTTTCTGTCAGTCTTATTATTTGTTTTCAACCGATCTCCATTACTGAATGATTATTTTCCAGGAGGGGGGAGGGACAGCTGCACAATACCATCCTTTGTATTGTCTACCTAATCTTTGGATTAAAATTCTATTTAGAGAACGTTGAACGTCATCATCGTGTGTTTGTCTGTCTACCTATTTATGTTCATGTTGTGTGTGTGCATATGGATTCGTGTCTCACTGCACTAGTCATTCTCATTTAAAGGCGTTATCTGTTTTCTAACTCATCCACCCTTATTATATTACCGTAATAAAACAATAATGATCCCATTAATTTATCTAAACTGGGATTAACGACGCAGCGGGAGAGAGAGAGTGGGAGAGGAAAAGTACTACAAGTTAAAGCGAGAAAACAAGAGATATCTAGAAATGAGAAAAAAACTAAACAAGTGACAAAGTCAATCAACAAAAAGGATGAATAAAATTATGAAGTAATATTGATTTTTTTCTTTAGTTAGATACAATAGGAGTATATACTTTATTGATTTTGATTTGAAGGTACGCCCTACGAAATATTCCTGAGAAGATTATAACCAAAATGCGGAGATACTAAGGTGGCGATACAGTGGTCACACACCCTTTCTAAACATGCATAAATTTCTTTCAAAACGTTTGATTACAGACACTTGAGCAACCCTCAGTAAACTCAAAGTCCTCTGCACACAATACATTTTGAGGAATTTGAAGATCGTTGAAAACACCCGTCCAAACATTGGAGAGAAAAGAACAAGCAACCCAGTTAAGATATCTTTTTGGTGATTTTCTCCACCTGGGTTTATAGATTTACATGTATTTGAGGTAGCAAATACACTGGGCTCCCATTATCCACATCCCAATAAGTGTATGCCTAAAAGGGAATACCTGATGGATACCCGGTATTTCGGGGATATCTCCTAATTTTCATAAGCTGTACAATCTCATTTTTATACATAAGTATACACAGATACTATTATTATTATTATTTAATTCAACATTGTAACAAAGGGAGACTAAAGGTGATAATTATTTTCACCTTTATATGAAAATTTGAAGGTGTGAGTGCATTTAGATCACAAGAGACACAGAAACAAAATTCAATAGGACTTAAAATAGTTGCGTTATATGTAAAATAGTTGTGTTTTTTTAACGAAAACAGGTGTGTGCAGGATGAGCGTAGAAACAAACAGAAATAATAATTTCTAAAAGTGAAGATGAGAAAATTGCAGAGAATCAAAGAACGACAACTCAGAAGCCACAGTAAATTTAGAGGTTGGACTTTTGGATACACAACTTCAGCATCTCTATGCATATGACGACGGCTTCTGAAGCACAATGAAGTCAGCAACAAACTATCTTTAGCAGATTTCGTTTACTTTGTAACTGACTCTGAATGATGGGTCAGTTGAGTTGTTGTGACAGGAGCTGACGAGGTATTCATTAATAGCACCGTTATATGAATGATGCGTTCATCTCTTGCGAAAATGATTTAGGCTCGTAATAATAGCTCAGTTCAATAAAGTCCATCCAGCTATCAAGTTCGCATGTGAAGAGGAATCCCAAAGGGGAACTGCCTTCATAGATGTCCTTCTCACAAGAAAGCCAAATGGTAGTATAAAGGGAAATCTGCATAAGAAAATAAATCGACAGGACAATACTCATACTTTCATAGCTTTCTTCTTCCACAGTAGAAATGAAACTTGATAAGGACCCTCAGCCACAAAGACAGAATTATATGTGCAGTAGATATTAATTGAAGGTGAACTTAATACTTATCAGGAAAAGTTCATCATGAAACACATGACCACGAAAACTGAAAAGAGCTGTTCCGTATCTGTAAACAAGAAGACTCTATTTATGCAGGTGACATGCGAAATGAAATAAATCACCAACATGTTAAGAAAATCAATTCAAAGAACCTTTAATGATAGTAAAGTACAGTTCATTTTTCCACAAAACTGGTTGTGACTCCTCATTTGAAAGACGAAGTATCTAAGCTAGTTGTCTCATGTATCTGTCAATTCCACTACTCCTGTACAGTAAAGTAATAAGGGTAAAGTTCATTTCGGACGCACCAGTGACCTTTGAACGAGCAATCATGCTTAAAAGGAAATCTTGACCCCCAAGTCTAATCTATCCCTAACCAACCCTAATATTTCCCTTATTAGCTGAAAATAACTCCAATCTGTACCTAGCCTAAAACTAACTAGACATCTTGTTAAATATAATTACGTTTGATTCAACACTGGGTTTTTTTCTTCATAAATATGGTGTTATTTACCTGGTTTCACCGCCCTGCTCAGACTGAGAATCCCAATATCATTGTGGTGTATTCGCGCCTGTTAGGTGTCCAATGTTTAACTTCTCCGCAAAGCGAACATGCAAACACTCGTTAGCTTAAAATAACAAACAAATCATATTCAAAATTTAGGTCGTTTTTGAATTTCTGCTAATCATTTTGTGATTTTTGTTTGATTTAGGTGGGTTATCAGACATCTCTTCTGTTGTATTGAACCAGAAGTCGGTATAATATTAAGTGATAAATGGTTAGTAATTAAAATCGTGTACTAATTCGATAAATTCTAAAGGTCCGCATAGTCTTAGAGTTTATACAATAAAGTAACTTGTGTCTCTTTCATACTGTTATACAGACACACATAAAAACCCACATAACGTGCTGAAAACCTTTTCATTCATAACTAACTCAATTAACCACTTTTCGATTCCTTATAAAAATATTTTCTTCGTAAATAACTTTCACCAGTAACTGTTAGATCACGTCATGGCTTTAGGAGTAAATTGATTTCTCAGTCTTCGAATTGATTTGCAACTCATTCAGTTAAAGGAGTTGAAATTTCACCAGTTTGCTATAGAAACTGAATTATCCAAATCATAGTGTGCGATCGGTTTGACGCCATAAATAGTAATCAAGAGAGGAAGCATAAATGCGTCGGACCATATACTACTGATTGATTAATTGATATGAGTAGGTGTATATCACCCACACCAACCAGTAGTGTTTGCTAGCCAGATCCATTTAAGTAATCTGAACACTGAGCGGTCAATTCGCTCATTTTGGGTCGAACCCATCATCTCAGTCAATCAGTAGCCCATAGTTTTATGCATTTACTCTTGGTTTCTTGCTAACTGTTTATGGTATCTAGCAGATCGTACGCACTGTGATCTGGATAATCTTCGTTTTTAAATGAAACTGTAATGAAATCTCACCTCGAACCGTGTTAACTGGAAATTAATTTGCAAACTGCGAATCCAATTTATGGTCTGAGCAGTTAGTCCAAGTAGCTAGCTGGTCTGAACTAAATAGGCTGTCTGATCTGAGTCATACAGAATTCACCGGCAATGAGCGAAAGGATAAGTTCGATCAGGCTAACAAATGATACCGTTTTATGTGGATGGTATATGACTACCCACCTTAATCAGTTAGTAAGATACATTCTTATACATTAGAAGAGAATTATTATTATTGCTATTCTTCCCTTGGGTTCCGAGTGGGACATAGGGCTTCAGCAACATATCTCCACTTTTGATTGGACACTAGTAACTAGTGTGATGTGTCTAGTCCTTTCTTTAGTGCAAACTGAATTCTACCAGTGAGGTTTGCAATGTGGCCACCATTCTAGGTAGCTTGCCATCACATCTCCAATTTGTTCTATTTGGATCTGTCCTCTTCATCTGTGTACATGATTGCCCAAAATCTCTCAACTCTTCCTCACAGGATCTCCTCCATGCCACCATAGCACCGACGACCAACTCCCTTTTGTGATGCGCCAAGTTTCTGACCCGTACAGAAGGACCGACTTGACATCCGAATCTTGTTCCTTATGCTCAGTGCAGAAGATTTCCAAAGTGGTTTCAGGTTGATGAAGGCGTATCTTGCCTTCAGAAGAGAATTACTGTAACAAAATCTGTAAGGCCATTTTCCACATCAGTCAACACATCAATTGTCACGTGCATCGGACACACTGGTGGTCTTTAATAAACTCATTTGTTCATACACTACTGCTGAGGTAATTAGCCAGTACCTTATGTGTTTTTATTGGACATTCCCTGACTGATTTAAAAATATTTGTTCAGTATAGTTCCTCTTGATGAATAAGCATAAAATTTAGCAAGACATCCTCTAAAGAGCATAACTCCAAAAAGATTATGTAAGCTCCTATGATGTAACTTGGGGGGGGGCAATTTTCTTCTTTTTAAAATTAAAAACTCGGCAACACACCCTTAACTGTGTCTATTGCGCCTGAATAGTCAATAAATCATAAACACCCTGGATTTTAGGTCACGTGACCAATTTGTCTAATCCTACAATGAATTTTATTGACTGATATCACAGGGCCTATTTTGTAACGAATCAAAAATGTAGAAATTCTATGAGAACTAGAATTTGGACATATGCGAATATGCGAATAGCCACTAACCTAGCATAGAATATGTCTGTATATGATAGTTTACGTCTGTCCACCTTTTTAAGTGTATTGTAACGTAGTTAGTGTCTGACGTCAATTATGTATCAGTTCACAACTGTTGCACTTTCACTGATTCATTTGTTTCTTCTTTTTTTTCGAGAAAGTTTTAATCCACAACTTTACTCATCTCATTAGTAGACAAAACTGACAAACTTCAAAAGGAAGAGAAATCCAGCTAGGCTATATTACGTAAATGAATCGACTAGTCGGTCACGCAGTATCAACTGTTTCTTTCCCCTTTGTTGTCTTCTTTGTCGAAATGTGAGTTACTGCTGAAAATCTCAAGTTAAAAGTTGGTAAGTCGTTTTTTATATGATGTATTGATTTACTGGAGGAAATAAAAAAAAATGTCTTTAGTTCCAATGATCTTAGAAATTTAAATTTATTTTTCTAAAAGATTTACTCTTTCCCCTCCAATGACGATATTACTTTTCAATGGTTTGAATATAGGGTTCTTCTCTTAAGTATCGTAATGTGTGAAAAACGAATGAAGATGTATGAAATTCGATACTTGCTGCCTAATGCTCAATTTCTTTACCATCTAGCTACGTTTACAAGAGTGGAGGATGTACGCACTGTGATTACTTAACTGTAACAAACATAACTGTCCGGTCCAAAGCGCTGCGAAATGGAATAAAACTTAACTCAGTATCATCTTGCATTACCATGCAGTTGGCCATGGACCATACCAGTTGTGTGTAGGTTAATGATACTACCTGTCTGCTTAAGTCTCAGTTGACGCTTCATCCACAGTGCATAGAACAATGAAGTATTACCTCACGCTTAGTATTAGTCTTGTCTTTTCATATCCTCCTGACGTTTTTATTTCAGTTTCCACTTCTGACCAGCGAGGTTAATCAGGTCAGGTAAGAGATCAGCTGCTCACCCATGACACTGGGTGGTAGTTGCAATAAATCTCACGAAATGGCAGAAATGGGGATTAATGGGCCGTTGGATAGGGTCCCAGTGAGTAACTGCTCTATGAGCTCACCTTGTAGGCGGAAGGTCTTGGGTTCGATCCCCGGTGAGGGAGTACTGATGAATAGTCCCTAAGACGAAACAGCTGTCCAGTACTCCAAGGTTTTCCAGTAGTTCTCTAACTGATGTTGCCTCGTGACCAAACCCGTAATCAATCAGATCCCTGCAAACCAACACTTGAAAGCTTTTGATTTTGCTGCATTGTATACTAAGTGTCCTGTTGTTTCTAACCTGACTGACTCTCACCGTTGTAGTTTACATGTTGACCATCTGCATGCACCATAACATGATTCTAGTAACCTTGATAACCGTGTTTAGCGTGAATTTAATTCACACATTAGTTCTGATTTAGCATGAAAAAGAGACAAATCGGTCAGGTGTGTGTCAGTTCACTGTTAAGAAACCTTAAATCTGAATCTTTAAGATATCATACAGATTTGTTTACTACACACTGAACAGTGATATCCCACTGAGGTGTGTCTCCCCTCTTAGGTGTACTTATGTAGCAAATTTTTACATAGATGGCTGGAAGCAGTTGGCAGGAAGCCACCCGCCTACGTTTTGAGCTTGTTGACACTCATCAGCGAGACGCATCTACAATCTTCAGTGAAATAATGTTCCTACTGAGACCTGAATATGCATCACCCAATACCGTGATCACAGACGTTACCACTGAGCTATTGGACCTTAAGTCTGCTCTCCTATATGGTTGTAGTAGATATTTTGAATCTCAGCAGGAACAAGAGTTCCTTCAGGATTGTAGATACGCGTTGCTGACTGGTGAGTACCAAGAAACCCAGGTGGAGGGCTTCCAGCCGATAGCCTCCAACTATCTAATATCAATTCAGAATGCACTGTGTCGGTGAGCCAGTCACCTAGCCTTCCGATCACATTGTGATCGTGACTAAATGAATTCAGTCTGCATCGAAACAAGAAATAGATGCATGACATTGACTACTACCTAGTGATCAATCAAAGAAGTTTGATCATACAGTGATGTCAGTTAAACAACCATTGGAAAAAGGAGGGTACTATACAGTTGTTTCGGCTCATCAACATTCAGCACTACGCACCCACAACCCCACCGGAGGATCAAACCCAGGGCCTTCAGACTGCGAGGCCAGGCTCGTTGAATATTCAAAGACTTGCATCACAATTCGACGTATATGAATTCTAACTTATATCAGTTCGCAAATCTGAATGGTTCTCAGTGGTTCTCTAACTAACATCAATCCGTAATCAAACTTGAAACAGATCAAATTCCTATGAATTAACTCTAGAAAACAATTTTTACTTTCGTTTTTAGATCAGTTTAGTCGCCATCCACCAAATCACTTCTAGTTAATCCTCAAACATCGTCGAAACATACGTACTAGGTAGGAGCCGAAATGTCAGCAGTGATGGAGCATTTCGGTCCAGTCAGTCAACCAGAAAACCAAAATTGAATTAAAAACAAATATATTCTAAGGATATTGGAAACACACTTCGATGTAACAGAATCAGTGGTACGATTGAACAACAATAATACACATCAATAATATAAAAACTACCTTAACAAAGGCATCAGACATCTAGCTATACATTATAAATTATTTAAATTAATCCCAGCGTGTTAAGAAAATCAAAACAAGATTTTTCTGAACGTTTCCCTGTGTAAGCCACAGCTTCTTCAGCAGATTTATTCGGATTTTTATTAGTCATCAAAATATATAGTCAAAATTTTTTGCATAAATTGAAGTCAGTTTATTTGAAGGTCATTTGTCCATGGACATTTTTACCAATAGAAAATATGTAAGCAGTCATCACATATATTTGTAATGACTAATGTCAAGTTGTTGTGTTCACTCTTCTATAGTTAATTTGTACAGATTAGTTTTGTATGAGTGTGTGTGTGTGTGTATGTTATTTGTCATATGGAAAATACGTGAATTCATATGTGATAAACATGATCCTACATATTTTAAAAGGTCATGGAGGTTCATGGAGTGTTTATTGATTTTTTCATCTGTCTTGCTTCATAAGAGTTTGCCATAAAAGGTGATAAGTCCATCCCTTCTTTCCTATTCACTGCATTCGATGTGGTTAAGATGTGCAAGGCTTCAGAAGTCAATCTTTCTTTATGTGAATGAAATCCTCTTCCAAGAATTTCGACATTGTCGAAATCAATCTTATGTCCGCTGTCTATAGCATGCATTGCTATAGCCGATCTTTTTTCTAGACTTTTTAGTTCTACTTCATTTCTAGGTGGACGTTTCGTGCATAGTCTATGTTCATTCACTCTGACCTTCACCTGCCTACTGCTCTCCCCTATATAGCATGCATCACATTCTGAACACTTTATCTTGTAGACACAATTACTTTGTGACATTCTGGGAACTATATCTTTGACATGCACTAACGCTTTCTCCAGAGAATTAGAAGGTTTGACATAGACTTTAATATTATATGAGGCAAATAGTCTTTGAAGTTGTTCAGCAGGGTCCTTTCGGTATGGGATGGCTATCGTCGATAGCCAGGATTTTTCAACTTTTTTGTTTTCCCTTATGCTGCTTTCTATTGATAATATTATCTAGTAGCTTTTCAGGATAACCATTTCCAATTAAAATCTGTTTTATGTTGGATATCTCGTTCTCCATATCGTCATTATCTGCTATAATGTTTCTAGCTCTGTTAACGAGATTTAAAGCTACCGAAACTTTCATTCCTATTGGATGGTCTGATTGGAAATTCAAATACTTGTTGGAATGTGTCGGCTTTCTTTATTTGGTAAACTTTAGTTTTTCGTCAGTTCGTCTTTTTACAAGACAATCAAGAAAGTTTAGAGTTCCCTCAGCCGATTCTATTTCATTAGTAAACTCAATATATTCTGAGATTAAGTTAATTTCTGTTAGAAAGTTTTCTTTTTCAGCTTTCTTTATGATGATAAATGTGTCATCTACATATCTGTACCAAATTCTAGGATGACAACTAAAACTTGTCAATGCTTTCTTTTCTAGGGCTTTCATATATAGGTTAGCTACAATTGGAGATGCTGGTGAACCCATTGCAACTCCATTTGTTTGACAGTATAGTTTGTCTTTAAAGGTAAAATATGTAGATTCCAAACAAAGTTTTAAGCATTTTATAACCTCATCTATTGATAATAAAGATTTAGTTAATACTTCTTGATTGCTTTCAAGTTCATATTTCATAATATCGAGTGAATCACAAATAGGAATACTAGTAAATAAAGAAACTTGCCATAATTTCGTCTTCTACAATAATCATGTCCATTACTTTTCTTTTAAATTCCTCAATATTTTCGATGTTCGAAGGAATATTGTATTGAAGTGGTTTGAGAATTCGTGATATGTATTTTGATAAAGTATATGTTACTGAATTGGTAAAATCAATTATTGGTCTTAAAGGAACATCTACTTCATGTATTTTCGGCCTTCCATAAAATCTCGAGGCCGTGTTTGTCTTGGGAGCTATTGAAAACCAGACTGAATTCCCTAGTTTTGGTTTCAATTGTCTAAGTAGATTGCACACTTGTGCTTTTACTTTGTTCATAGTACTAGACATTTTGTTTATTGGTACTAATGCGTATGGACCTGCTTCGATATGTTCCAAAGCTTTTCTGTCATAGTCGTCTGTATTAAGAATTACAGTGATATTGCCTTTGTCAGCTTTAGTTATAACAATAGATTTATCTGATCTTAATGTTTGTAATGCATGACGTTCGGCCTTCGACAAATTTGAAAAGCCCTGCTTTTTGATTCGATAGGATACATCCAACCTTCTGACGTAATTCATTTGCTTCATCAACAGTTAAAAGATTGAATATAGGTTCCATGATGGGCGCTAATTCTATCGCTGCCAGTGGTTTTCGAGTTATGTTAAAGTTTAGTCCTTTTTCAAGTAATGCTGTTTCATGTACATTGAGTTCTCTATCTGATAAGTTGCATACTGTTCTTGTGTTTGTCTGTACATTTGACTTACTTGCTCTGGCGTATGTTGCTTTCGGATTTATAAGTTTTTCAAACTTTCGAATTTGTCTTTGCTTCGTAGCATTGAAGTGAGCGAACTTTCGATCTTCGAATAATTGGGTAATTGTAGTTAGATGATCTTTGGATATAAGAATATTCAGACAATCATCAATATTATTAATTCGATATTGATAATGTTGCATTACTAATGTACATTTGTGTATCCTTTCTCGAAGGAACACGCGAGATGCTACAATAGATGCTTTCATAGATCACTGAGATTTTTCCGGAACTCTTATCATAAGGGATTTCGGAAGCAAGACAGATGAAAAAATCAATAAACACTCCATGAACCTCCATGACCTTTTAAAATATGTAGGATCATGTTTATCACATATGAATTCACGTATTTTCCATATGACAAATAACATACACACACACACACACACACATACTCATACAAAACTAATCTGTACAAATTAACTATAGAAGAGTGAAAACAACAACTTGACATTAGTCATTACAAATATATGTGATGACTGCTTACATATTTTCTATTGGTAAAAATGTCCATGGACAAATGACCTTCAAATAAACTGACTTCAATTTATGCAAAAAATTTTGACTATATATTTTGATGACTAATAAAAATCCGAATAAATCTGCTGAAGAAGCTGTGGCTTACACAGCGAAACGTTCAGAAAAATCTTGTTTTGATTTTCTTAACACGCTGGGATTAATTTAAATAATTTATAATGAATCAATCTGACTCGGCGCTCAAATTATTCCAGGAATTTCTTAACACCTACGGCCTGGAAACCTATAATCTAGCTATACAGTTTAAAAGTCTCTCAGGTACAAAATACACACCGTAAACCAAAATTAACTCACCAAACATAATTGTTTAATTACTGGAGAATCAATATGAAAATTCCCAACAGGGTGGGATCACAACTCATTCTGCAAGAAGTGAACAGAACGAAAACACATTAGCAGCAAACTTTCTAAGGTCAGGCTGGTCATTCCACGGCGTATCCTTGATTTCATTTTAGCAAAATCACATAATCATAAAACAACAACATTAAAGAGAAGCATTAAAATCAGGAATCAATCAAAAACAAAGATAAATAATAAGGATAATATTACAAGGAAGCAGGCAAAGGCTAGAAAGTGATAATTACAAAAGCAGTTGAAATATATTCTAATAAGTATCGATATATGGAAAATAGAGTGTTGATGGAGGGATTTTTATAACCGATTATTCTACTACAAGGATTGATTTAGTTTGTATTCCCAGCTGACAAGTAGAGACGAAGTAGGGTGATGGTGTTGTATTAGCCTGCTCATTGATTTATTGTTCTTGTTTTGTTCAAATCTCATTTCCATTAGTATGGTTCATCAATGATAAAAAATCTTTGACAGTACTGCAATTGTAAGCATACCTGGTAACGCCTAACTGTTATTTGAATGAAGGATACATTACCATCCCTTGAAGGTGATTACACCACCTGTCCAAATAGATCTCCACCTGTTGATTAACGTAAGCGTAGAATTTTTGACAGTGTAGTGTAGAATATAATTTCATAACAGATAAGTTTATTTGGTGTATATAACATGCACAGAGCGATACACTGTATTAATAACTGAATGATATTTCTAGTACAGTTGATTACTGCTCATTATCATATCAGCGTATTCACATAACTTCTTCACTTCCTTTTCTATGGCCTTAACCTCAACTGTTTCTTTTTATTATGATGTTCCATATACCTGGGCCATTTCGACGGAGCGTGTTCGGTGTTGACTCGATGAGCAAAGATTCCGTGATTAACCTCTCTCTCTCCCCACTTGACTGTTACTTTTTAATACTTTTATTCTATCTGGTCCTATTTTGTGTGAATACATGCAAATAATCGTATTGCAATGGTGAATTTTTTTTCAAGATTATTTAACTTAGTAGAATCAGTCATTATGGATCTGTCTAAAATCCCAGGTTCTGATAACCTCTTGAACCTTGATCTACTAGTCTGACATATATATGTAATTAACCTGACAGATATTACACGATATTTGATCGGTGTCAGAGAGATCATTGCGAACCAGGGAGCACGGGAGGACAGCTGTTCCGTCGGTATGCACACACAACCCCACTACGGGGAACCGAACTTGGGGAACCTTCGGGTTACGAGACTAAGCTTCTCGATCTTTCAGCCTCCTGGTCTGGAATTCAATGACCTGTCAATTCTTTATATATATATATATATATATATATATATAATTTTATTGTTAGTTTAATTTTGCTTGACTTGCCTGAAGAAGTTCAGACCATTTCACCAGACGAAACGTTGGAATTATTTATTTCAATTTCGCTGGGATTTACAAATATAATTTTTACGTTCCTCTAATACTGGAAGATGTTCAGGAGTGCGGAAAGATAAACTCCTTTGAATACGTTCGGACTACATAAATAGTCCCATAGAATCAGTTAAATTTATATATACACTCACACACTGATTTTAGCGAACTAGTGCATTGTGTCAGCATAGGTTTGCCTGAATAACTGACTTGTTATTCTGTTTCATTGAAAGTTCGTTGAAGAATCGTTCAGTAATGGTACTTTTGCTTTTCCATTACACCATCGTTATAATTTTATCATTATTGTAGCTATTTGTCAACCTTGGACATAGCATTCAACTTATCCTGTTTATTTGTTTCTGTTTTTGTAGTATTCATATCATTGAATATGACTCACCCCACCCTACTCCCTTGAAACTTGTATCTTGTTGATGATAATGAATACACAAACAAGTCATTTAACTGTCTACTCACATTTTATCCTGGCATCTTAATGACTGTACAGTTGACAATCTAAACCAATCGGCTATTATTTCCATATACTTATACTTCTGCCCCAGATATAATTTTAATTCGCCTTTACTGTCACACTTGGGTCAGGAATCTGTGATCCGTTAATTCTAACTTTATCAATCCTTGACTCAAGTCAACTGGAACCTTCTTGCCTCTATGTGTTTTACCCCTATATTCAGATTGGTTATTTCGAACAATCTGATGACACATTTTCTTATCAAGTCAAGGTGTGTGAGAAATAAAAGCCAATTAAAATGAAGAAAGTGACAAGGGATTCAAGCATAAAAATAATAAGTGTAATTAACACTGCTTAAACATTGTTCACCTTTCTAACACTTTTTCACTAGCCATTATTATATAGCAGTCTTGTTTATTAATCTCTGCCCCACTGTTCTACCAGGATTTCACATAAGATATCATATCTATTATATCTAAACTCTCCTCTCTACCACCCTAAATCTTAACCACACCTTATCAGTATTATTTTGAACTAATCTCTATATATGTCCAAACGAAGTTCACTTTTAACAGTTTGAAAAAATTCGATATAAGTATAAGGCTTGGGCACTGTGGTAGAGTGTAACTCCATTTTGGATAAGATTTTATTTTTATAAAATCACACACTAAAATTAACTGATGACATTTCGAGCACAAATTATTGCTCATAATCATATCAAGTTACTCACACAACTTTTTCTTTCATTTATATATATGTATGGAATTGACTAGATATTTGAATAAAAATCAATATGAGATAATGTACATTCAGAGATAATAATATGAGTGTTATTGATCAATTACAATCAGATGGGAAATAAGACGAGTGTTTTTATAGTCATAATAAGTAACTTGTTAGGATGTTGTGATGTGCTTAATTGAAATAGAATTTTGAGATTATTTATTATCCTCTTCTGATTTGACTGGTGGTAATAATATCTTCCATATTTCTGGTATTTGCATTGAGTCAATTCTGTTGCATGTGTTGGGTGTAGATTCAATCAACCAGGATTCAGTAATCAATCTCTCTCTCCACCTACATAGATTACTTCTTAGAATTTTAACCCTCTCCCACCCTATTGTGTGGTTGTGTGTTATTGCATGTAGTGCAATTGCTGAGCTTTTTTCTAAATTACTTATCTTCTCGGGGTCAACCATTCTTACTTTAGCTAAATTCTTATGTTCCGACAATCTGACTACCGCTGGCCTACCAGTTTGACCTATGTAGTTCACCTAACTCATAGTCATTGCAAGGTATTTTGTAAATTATATTATTTTGTCTAATTGGGTCAACTGGGTCCTTCAAGCTACAGAGCTTGTCTCTGAGTGAGTTTGTAGGTTTGAATGCCACCCTAATTCCTGCTTTATTTAGAATCCTACGTAGGGTCTCAGATGTCCCCTCCTTATATGGTATAACAGTAGATGACTTATATTCTCTCTTATTTGTGTTATCATTACTAGTTTCATAACAGACGTACTATTACCTTTGTTATTTGGTTTAGTGATCTTCATTGCTATTTGACTTTCAGTATGTCCCTTTAACTTGACCTAAGTCTATTTTCTCATCCCCTAACTCTTTGTTATATATAAGCTGAGTGGATTTTGTAAATTCCGGTTTAATAATACTTTGATAAAGCTATTAGCAGCATTAAATAACGAAACGTCGGTAAAAGCAATATTGTTTTGTTTTTTCATTCATTGGGAAATACAAAAACCTTTATTATAATAATTTATCTCTAACTGATTAAATTGGCCTTCGCCCTAGGAACTTGCTTTTTGGTGCTTGGCAACACCAACCAGTGTGGCGAAATAAAGGTGTAATGAAAACTATCAACAACTGAGCATTAGACCACCTGGCCCAAACTGGCTACAAAGCCATGATTGAAGAATCTTTTTTATCATCTATCGGGCACCAAATAAGTTGCGAAAAGCATCTAGTTGTCGAATACTTCAAACAGCAGAGGCTGTTTTGATTCACCTAAAACAGTCGGCGCCCTGTGTACCGAAGAAACAGGTCCAACCACTATTGCTGCCCTGGCCTGCTGTGGAGTTTGTAAATTCACAAATACCTTATTAAGTTGGCCTTTTTTGACATAGCCCTCCATCCTGTACATATAAATTCCCCTACCCCTTGTCACTACACTTGCATTAACCAACCTTTTGTTTTCTGACTTAAACGTATTTGTTAACTTACATACTGACACAAATACAACGCTACCCGAAATTTTCTGTCTCACACCGCCATCCTTGACATGACCATTCATTCATCTGAAGTTTATAATCCGTATGAATAGAATTGAATATGAAAATGACTCATGAAAATTCATTTCTATGTATTCGTTGTCATTCATGATCATTTACTTTGTAGTATTAGTGTTCAATTTAGTACTACTATTATACATATTACCACATACATATATTTTGGACTATAATCTATTGACAATCTATTTGCAGATAACTTTTGGGATTATTATCTAAATGATTCGACATTATCGTTTTTTAAAAAACCGCTAATGTTGTCAATAACAATCATGAATAGATAACTGTAGAACCTGATAATAAAGTTATCGGAAATGACATTATTTGTTCAGTAGTCAATATTTAATCTTTGTTTAGATAGAATTTACAGTGCGATTGTCATCTAAATAACCAACTGTACTTTTATATGTGATGAATGAAGCACACAACAAGTCAACGTAACCTGTTGAATTGATGTGGAAATACTGACCTTGTATTGATTGTATCACTGAATTATGTATCAGATTATATGCATTTTACAATGACATCTTTAAGTTTGATTGCATGGAGGATTTTATCATGAGCTGACATCAGTTAGAGAACCACTGGAAAACCTGGGAGTACTGGACAGCTGTTTCATCCCAGTTTGGGACTCTTCAACAGTATGCAACCACCGGGGTTCGAACCCGAGACCTTCTGGTTACAAGGCAAGCTCGTAGACCATTGAGCCATTGGGACCCGATCCAATGGTCCTTGAATTCTAACTTCGGCCAATTCAGGACACAGCGCGACCATTTCGCAATGTCTTCTTCGATGAGTTACTGCCTCATCTTCAACCTGCTGTACCCTACTGGTCACGGCTTCCCACTAGAATCCCAGGTTAACTGCCTGAATAGGGCCAGTCGCTAGTGAGCATCAGATTAATTTTCAAGTATTGGTTTTGTATTAAATTGTACACAAATTTTTGCCATTAGTGTGCCTATATGTGGAGGACGAAATAAAACTGAGTTCAATACATTGCACAGTGGTGAATGTCACTTGCTATACAAACATGTTTAAAGGGAGCTAACTGTATGAAGTCTTATGGTTTTCGATTACTTTTAATTCAATTTCGATTTCCCCTTTGAGTGGTTAGACCAGAATGTTCCACCTCTGTTGACATGAGGAATAACATGAAACAATTCGGTAGGTGGTGACTAGTAGTGGAATCCAGGATGCCCACTTCATCCCATTTGGGACTTGTCAGCTGAATGTACCCGCATTCCCCAGTGTGAATGATGGTGTTCCCGTTGTACAAGAGGTAGCCGTCGCGGCCCAAGGTGTCTAGTGGATAGCTCTCTGGTCTTTAACTGATGGGTGCTGTGTTCGAGTCTCAGTGGGAAAACCATCACTCACTGAGAATGCAGGTATATCCAGTCGATGAGTCCCAAATGGAACGAAATGTGCACCCTGGAATCTTATGGCTTTTGTTTATGATTCATCTCAATTACTGACTTCCTATTAATGTCTGTGAAAAGCTTTTACATTGTGGGATGGACCAAATTAATTATAATTATAATTCATTAGTTGTTTTGATTGGAAACTAGTAACTAGTGTGATGTATCTAGTCCTTTCTCTGGTGCAGATTGAATTCTTTCACTAGCTGTTGACGCACGATGATAAGTTTTCTATTTTGGTGATATTTCGAGGAATATTAAAGCCCGTCGCTTAACTCCTACCCCTTTGATCTAAAACATTCACCCTGACTGACTATTTCTGCATGTGCTGAATGTATGTAAGTGTTCAATCATTTAATGTGCTCTTGTTGAGTTCCATATGGATATTTCATCTAATTAAGTAGTAACAATCAATCGACTTATTGCTTTTTAAAATGTTTACTCTCTTGGGCCAGAGTGATGTAAAATTTTATTATTAACTTGTCGTGTATGCATACACTGTGACTCTGTCGTACGTCAGGGTATTCTTCATCAAGCATTGCCTGGCTGGGGTAACGTTGGTATAAGGCACAGTCGAAATTCATGCATAACCTTGGTTATCGGCATACGGAGTTTATCTGAAAAATCTGATTCTGTATTTGTACGATACATTTCGGAAAATAAGACCAAGCACACATTTAAATGTTTAATCAATTCACAGATGAAGAACAGAAGGCCAACTATTTTAAACAAAGTGATAAGAGATTTAAGGATATGAGGGATAATAATTAACACTAACCTTGGTAACATAATCAGATAAGAATTACCAGTGATGGTACAGGGTAATGATAAATTGTTCCTGTACATACAGGAAGAGGGATTAATTCCATTGATAGATATCGCCTCGGTGTGTTTCAGTATGCACCCGCAGATATTAAAATCATTATTTTTATTCACAGCATCTAAGTGTTTTACCATAGACGAAGTTGGCTTTCTTCCGCTTGCATTTATCGAGGTTAATTAGTTCAATTGTTTATCAAGCCATTTCAGTATATGTTCTCGTAACCTCACATGAAAAGCATGACCACTCCTCCCTAAGTGTGTTTGGCTACACACGCACGTAGATTGGTATACCGGAAGGGGTTTGACATAATCATCTGTGCATTGTTGCGGCTTGTGTAAAGCATGTTCTGCCTTTCTCGATAATTATAAGATGGACTGCACAGTAAGTCTATTGACAGTTAACCTGACGATCTTAACGATTGGACTATGATTCACTCTTATACTTGTAACCTAATGCACATTCTTATACCATTTTCTATTCTAATACTATTTACTTATTTATTAAAACCATGACAGTTCACTGAAAATCTTTATGTTCTGAATATACTATGGGAATACTTAAATTCCTGGAAACCGTGATAATTTCTCACTTCGAATTGTGTGATTTACAAATGACAAGTTAGATTTAATACATTGCTAGTTCGGCTGTTTCAGCTGAGTCACACTGGCCACACCGTTGATGAAGTCTGTCTCAGATGAGCGAAATAGTCATCCGATGTTTAGATCACCATCTGATTTGGTTAATGAGTACTACTGTGTACCGTGAGTGGTATTCAACTGCTCATATCAGCCAATCAGTATTATATAGCGGAGAAATTCTCTTTTTCTATTTCTAATTGTCTTTGAAATTACATTCATAGGATTATGGCGATCACCTTGTATCCTATCCATAGTCACATCTGTCTTCCTTTGAAATATCTTGTATTTCATTTTGATTTGTGTAATGAGAATCGTGTCAACTGGTTTTACTGTGTATCTGTGAGGTGAGGAATTGATGTGGAATAAGAATAATGAGAAAACAGTCTACCGTTTGATTGATTTTTCTTAGTATATACGCTGTGACTACTGTGTCTCACTGACATCCCCTCACCCTCACCCCCACCCCCAGGTATGTATTCTCAAATGTAAGAGATGATTAGCATTAGGAAGAGCAGTTGATGTTTAACTTGTTTGATAGCTGGTATCAGTTTTTAATCACCACGTCAGAGAAGATTAAATTTCTCGACAAATTATGTCAGAAATGTCATCTCATCAGTTAGTGTGAAGAATTAAAACAAAATAGTGTGGGTAAACTATTATTATTATTTTATTATGTTTTCTAATGATGCCTTAATCCATTGGGGGTGAGGTAGGTGGCAATATACTATGCAGGGGAAATGAATTAACTAGGCGATAAAGCGAAATATGTGTATATTTCATCGTCGTACAATAGATTATTGAGCAAACGTATAATTTAGGTGTGAAGATGTGACTGGACGTTCAGCTGTTGACTCCCTCGTCATGAAAACTCTTCACCCAATACCACTATTACTATTACTACTAATACTAATACTACTACACAGTGCCATAAGTCAGACCCTACGCACACAAGAATGTGACTGGTTTCCTGGTTGCGTTAGAAATCTGTTCTGGGAATTTAAGTTCTGAGTATACTTCAAGTAAAGTGATGGACACTAATATAAGAGTATGCAGTGTTGTACAGGAGAATTCCATATAAGATGAAGATAATTTCATTATTGTTACTTCCAATTTCTAATCATTTTTGAGTAAGGATGAGAAGAATTAATGTAACAGTGAAGTCTGGGAACTATAATACAATACAGTTTACATACTAGTTTACTTTATATAATACACACTGAATGATAGAGTATTAATAACCTGAATGACGTCCTCACAACAATTTATTGCTCATTACCATAACAATTTATTCACACAGCTACATAATTTGCTGTATGATTTTTCTCTCTCTCCTTGTTGTTTATGGCAATTTTTTTAAAATCCTGGAGAGATGTTGCATCATTCCTGTTGTACGTGTTGACTTGTGCTGACTCGATGAAAAAAGATCGATTTTTAATAACTCCACCCTTTCCACACTCCAGTATGTGTAATTACAGGTAAGTGAATGCATTGCAGTGGTTAAGTGTTTTTTCTAGATTATTTGACTTAGCAGGGTCAGTCTTTCTGGATCCAACCTGATTTCTACCTTCTAATAATCCAAATGACCCCTATCTACTAGTTTCTCCTGTATATGTAATTCATTGATATTTGGGAAATCATTGTACTTTTCATAATTTGATCTATCGAGTATTTAAGCTGACAAAGTTGGTCTCTGAGTGAGTTGGTTAGTGTAAATACCATCCTAATTCTATAAGTATAAAACTTGGGCACTGTAGTAGAGTATAACTTCATCATGGATAAGATTTTATTTTGATAAATCACACAATGTTATGCAGTAATGTTAACTGATGACGTTTCGAGAACAAACTATTGCTCATAATCATATCAAGTTACTCACACAACTTTTTCCTTAATAATAATAATAATAATAATAATAATTAATAATAATAATAATAATAATAGAAAGCATTCTGATCACACATATGTACTTGTCATGCATATTTATATAAAAGTTAACATAATATGAAGGATCAAAATGTTATCGTGTCAAGATCAAACATACGAGTTACAAAGATAAGGAAGGAGGTGAAAATATTATTGCTTAAAACAGACCTCAGTTTTAAAAATGGATTTCCAAAGCAGGTTCAAAGCAATAACAACTAGTCATAATTTTTGAACAAATAAGCGAAGGTTTCACTGAATTTAGTAAATATATTACCCATAACTCTTTCATCAACGGAATCTGAATTGTGAACAGTCTGATGTTCACTTGTAACAGCAGAAGGCAAGACACGGAAGCCAAGGTATATTTTCAGCTAATCAAACATCTATTTATATCTATACTGTTAATATTCGTTAACCAATCACTGAGCGTGTGATTTTGGCTTACATTAAACGACATGAAATAGTATGTTCAAATATACATAGTATTCTGTTGTTAATGCAGTAGTGAACTGTGAGAATAATATTCTGACTCCAGCAACAAACAGTGTGTTCAAATAGATATATCGCATTCTGTTGCTAATGTCGTATTGAAATGTGGGAATATGTGAGAATCATATTCCGTTGGAACACATTGTCTGTATCACACCACCACACACTGATTCAGTTTTGCCCCTTCATACTGTAATCAGAACAAAATGTTTTTGAGCGAACAATTGTTTTTGATTAATTCTCTCTCAGACTCTACAATTATGAATCGATGAATATTATAATAAAAATAGCCATGACACAGTTCACTAAAAATAAATTACCACAGGTGGTCACATCAATGTGTATATACAAGTTCAACTGCTCTTGTGGAGCTAGTTATGTGGGTCGAACTTAGAGGAATTCATCTTTACGCGGTCGTGAACATGTTCCTGTTTGGCATGGAAAAAGTGCAACAGAATCAATGAATAGTGCTATTTTTATCTCATCTAGTGGATAGTGAACAACACATCAAAATAGATGAGTCATTTATGGTTGTATATCGAGTACCAAACAATCTGCCTAAAGACACACGATTAGGTCTCTTGGCTATAGCGGAAGCTATAAAGATTAATAAGAAAAAACCTGACCCATATGTGCAAAAGAATCACATTAATCCTCTTTGTTCACCCTGACCTACTATAAGGTTAGCAAGGGCATAATTATCCATTTTTTCATGTCATATAATGCCTTCTTATTTCTTTTCACCTAGTGTAGTGATAAACACTGCACTTGAACCTACATTCAGTGTTTCCCATTTTTTGTATTTATTTGTATGTGTTTTGTGGTATACATTTTCCTCGCACACTAGTAAATCTAACTCATCCCCAACCCCACCTCCCAATGAAACTTATATTCTGTTGACTATAAATACATCAGTATATCACCCATTTGTCTATTCACCCTTTATCTTATGTTCTTAATGACTGCACATTTTATGTACTTTCATTTGATAATATTGAATGACGAATTATCATTCCATATTCTAATTGTACCCCAATACAGTTTGCGATGTAATTTTCACATGCCTTTAATGGCTGTTTATATTCTAATCATCATGGCTTTATAACTGTAGAGTCTAAGGAAGAATCGCTCGCTCAAAATTATCTTGTTCTGATTACACTATGGGGATTTATAATTTACCTGCATACTGTGTTATGACAAGGATGTATGCGATCAGAATGTCGGAATTGTTTTGAGAAAATACATTACATGTAAGAGATAATTTACGTCTCCTTAGTCTTTTGCTGAAGTTCAGGAAGGCAAGTAATTACTTCTTCATTGAAAATGGTTGCTACCTCTACCAACCCGCCAACTTGACAACGTTAAAACTGCCCCATGCTGCAGAACGATGATTAAGTTGTTATATTTAGGCCGGTTGACCTCTGAAGCCTTGTACATTTTAACCATATCGCATGCGGTAAATAGGAAAGAAGGGATAGACTTATCACCTATATGGTAAGCCCTAATGAAGCAAGACAGATGAAAAAACAACAAAAATCTCTATGATCCTCCATGACCTTTAAAAAAAGTATTATCATGGTTGTCACATGTGAATTGACGTCTTTCCATATGACAAATAACATACACTCACACACACTCTTATAGAAAAAAATATACACAATAACAATTTGACATTAGTCATTACAAATGTATGATGACTGCTTACATATTTCTATTGGTACAAATGTTTACGGACAAGTGACCTTCAAATAAACAGTCATCAATTTCTGTAAAGATTTTTCGACTATATATTTTGGTGATTAGTCAAATCCAAATAAATCTGCTGAAGAAGCTGTGGCTTACACAGCGAAACGTTCAGAAAAATCTTGTTTTGATTTCTTAAACACGCTGGGATTAATTTAAATAATTTATAATGAATCAATCTGACTCGGCGCTCAAATTATTCCTGGAAGTTCGGTCTGGAAACTTATAATGGTTTAATAATACTTTGATAAAGCTATCAGCAGCATTAAATAGCGAAACCATATCGTTTTTTTCATTCATTGGGAAATACAAAACACCTTTATTATAATGAATACCATATCATATCGAATGCCAATTTTTTTTCACACTGTTAGAAGTGCACTTGGTTTGGAGATGTATGAACCCTTTATCAATTTCCATAAAGCAGTAACAACCACACTTACTGGATAAGACCATATCATCATTTTATATCAGTTGTATACCATTAAGTGAAAACATGATACTTTATTATGGGATATTATAAATCATGGCATCCAGAATGTTCATATCTTCATCATAGTGTTATACAACACGACATGGTCAGTCAGTCGATAGAAACTGGAAAAATACACTAGTGATATCACTTCAATGTGAGTTTATAAATCCACATGAATTTGCAGTACGAAGTACATTGGGAAGAGAGAAAGAACGGCTTGTAGGCATATTCCAAGAAATTTATGCCTAACGGGAATCAGAAATTTGCAAATTGCAAGTAATACACAACTCATGGATAAGCAGTATTTTGTCGTGATCAACAATTCTTTCCTAATATTTATTATGCAAAGGAGATGAAATTTACTAAGATTTTCAGAAGCAGTTGCAGTATATATATATATATATATATATATGGACATCCCTGAGAAATATGTCCTATTAGTATGTTTATTGGATACCACACCAACACATTGAAATAGTGGATGACATTTAGAACGCAGTTTTTTATTGTTCATATTCATATTATCAGTTATAACCATACTACTTCTCCCGTCTTTCCTGTTTGTTCTAATGGTTTTAGGATTTTCAAAATATCCGAGATAGGTGTTGAGTCATTCCAGATGCACGCATTGTCATTTGATTAGCTGTGAATCTGTCGCCCGCCTAATCTGTTATATTAGAGTTTAAGACTCACACAATCATCCAATAGGATGGGACTAGAGGACATCATTAATATTTAACATAACAGGGGGGGGGGGTGGAGGGAAAGACTAAAAAACATAATTTTTAAAATCACATCAAGTGAGAATACTTGCAACTGGAATGTTTACAAAACAAACAGTCCCTAGAACAAATGCGATGGAAGAAAGAGAACTTTGAAAACCAAGTTTCGAAGTTATGTAATGACAACTGATGAAATAAATGTGAGCAATGAGAAGTTGTGTTCGAAACGTCATCCCGCGAATAATTCTGTTTCACTGTGTGATATGTCTAATAAACAGATCGATATAGAATTTATTCTTTTTCAATGTTATCTTCCAATTGGAGATAAGGAGAAAGGCTTAAACACTGTTATGATTGTGTCAATATGAACCAAGTGATATTAACTGTGTATGTGCGTGTTTGATGTTGTTGTGTTGTCTGATCTGGATTGCTTATTTGTGAAGTTTCAATTTACCTCCTATAGCCTACATCTTCAATGCACACTTCATTGGGATGGATGAATTATGGACGAATTTTTCGTCTCTTCTAGTGCCTTTCATTGCGATCGGCTGTATCCAGTTGTAGTGATGATAGTGTATTTTGTTCCAAAATATTTTCTCTTTATATAGGATTTACAATGTAAAGTAATAATCTGACTTAGTGTTGTTGCATATGAACAGAGAACCAATTCTGCATAATTTTTCTTCATTTCTTTCAAAAATTGCACAGCGTTTAGTTAATTGAAAGCTATTTAAGATATACATGCAAGTTCATTCAGGGGTCATTTGATATAATTGCACGATCAAAAGCAATAAGAAATGCGAAAGAGTTTAAGCAGCATTTTGATGGATGGAAATTCTGGTAACCCAGTGACTTAAGTAAGCCACCGTACTTCCTTGTGGTTTTGTCATGTTTTGTGGCATTCACGAAAAAAGGAGATATTATATGAGTTTTGTTTCTTTTTCATTCCTTGAATTCCAAGTAGGCATTACAGTGTCTTGTTTCACTAGAGTTGGTTTTGATTTACACGATGACTTTGCTATCCTCACACTCAGCCTTCTCCCTTTTCTTAACTTACTTACTGTTGGCCAGTAAACTAGACGACGTTGAGGAGTGCGTCGACTGAGAATCGAATCCGGATCTCCAACCGCATTATAAACAAAAGAAATCCATTTACAGTGTTTATAAATTACAGAATATCTGTGTTTGTTTAAAATATTGTGTCACAATTTTTAATGAATTTAAGAAAAATGAGAATTTTTGAATAATTCATATCTTAATCATATAAAAGTATTCACTGCTGTCATATTGTTTTTTCTGCCCATGACTACCTGTTTATGTTTACCGATCCAGCAGGAGATCATAGTTAATATCTGAAGTTGGATGTACTTCAAAAACTGCTGCGAGACAATGAAGCTCGAAAAGGAACTTTTCTTACAAATGAAACTAATAGCGGTAATTAAGGGTGATGGAAGAAAACAATACAGTTAACAAGCAAACAAGCAAGAGAAAGCCCGGACAAAAATTACGCATCTAGTGTTAAGACAGTCCAGGTTCATTGTAGATCTAATGACTGAACAAACTTTTTGTATGCAGAGTTTGGGATTTAACACGTGAATCGCTATTGCTTCTGCAGTTTGAAGAGGTTTGCTTCGAACTCTTTCAGCAAGATTCCCACATATTCTGTTGATAGCTTCGAACTTCCTCTGTGGGTTGGCTTGGTATCCAGATTCGATCAGGTGTTCCAGAATAGAGCTGCTGTGGGGGATCTGTTTTTTTCCTTTAGATAATCATGAGTGTAAGTGTTCGATGATACGTTTGGATAGCAAACTCTCGGCACAGCCAACATATTTTGACCCACACGAGCAGGTCAATTGATAGATGCACAGTGATGAGGTCGGTCAGCCGTGGTTCTTCATCCCCCACGTTCATGCGAATCACTGGTTTTGTGGAGAAAGTTATTCGAAGTTCAGCCACGAAGAAGCTTTTCTTCTATGAGTGGGACAGGCGATTTCTCAGTATTTCTACAGACCAGTCTGCACTGAATTGTCGATTCAAATAGATAAGCCATTTGGGAGCAGGTGTGGTGAGAGCTGTCTGCTAGCCTAATTGGTAGATAGTAATTTACGTCAATGTTTATGTCCAAATATTGGTCATTTGAAAACAAGAACAAAGACTGACTCAACAACCAATCACAGCAGACTTTGCGTAGGTGGACACAATTTGCAGATAGATGATCTGACATTCAAGAAACAGCCGCAAAGAGATGAAAGATTAGCTTTCAGTGAGAAACAACCAGTCAGAAGACTGTTTCTATTCTAACAATAATCTATAATAATGTACATGAAAATCTATAAATACGTGTCCATTTCCCTAATAAACGATTTGTTGCCTGGCTCTTGTCTTCTGTTGTTACACAGGAAGTGTGGACTGTTTGGGAGGGGGGGGGGGGTAGGTTCCATGGCTTTTGTGATGAAACTTTCTGGATACCAATTTTCGAGGAGGATTCTTTTCAGAGTGTTCTGCTCATTGAACACATCAGATTTCGTTTTGTTATATAGACGCACCCAACTATGAGAGTTAGTGAGCTGTCCTTTCCATGTTGACTTTCTGTAGATGGATCTTTCTTAGTGTTCCATCATGTTCACAGCTTGTCAATTGAACGTCGATTATATAATTGACCAAATAACATATAACTACTCTGGGTTCAGTTTCATTATGGGTAAAATTTATTTTGATAAAGTCTCACAGTGTTATACAGTAATATTTACTAATGACGTTTTGAGCACAGTTTATTGCTCATAATCATATCAAGTCACTCACACAACTTTCTAGCTTCGTTTATATAATTCCATTGTTTTTCATCACTTGACTTGATTGGTAGTAGTATTTTCCATATTTCCGGTATGAGTGAGGAGTCATTCCTAATGCACGTGCTGGATGTAGACTCGGTGAAGAAGTATTCAGTAATCAATCTCTCTCTCGCTCTCCACCTTCTTATATTACTTCTTAGAATTTTAACCCTCTCCCACTCTATTGTAAAGTTGTGTGTTAATGCATGCAGTGCAATCGCTGGGCTTTTTCCTAAGTTACTTTTCAGGATACGATCCTTGTATTTAAAGAAACTCCTAATAAGCTATACACATAATGGACGATTCACCTTGAATAATGATAACTACGCAAAAAAGATGGAACTGAAGTGACTCCTTCTGATCGCTGGGGTTTAGCAGATCAAAAAGTGGCGTGTTGAAGACAATAATCGATAAACTGCTGATATATAAAAGGTCTGTGGATGACCGCTTTTTATAATTCGTCATAATGACTGTGATTTTAACGAGAATGGACTAATTAAGTCACTAGGTCAAATAAAAATGCAACTGGACAGTCTAGAAGCCTGATATCATGCGGCCAATATAATTGGTTATTTTCTGGTTTAACTTCCTGACTTTCTCACCGTTTGTATATAATGTATCTTTGTATAATAAAATCGAACTGTTCACACCGGCAGGGACCAGGCTGTCATCACTCTTTATTTCCTTGGGCTAAAGGGGTTGAAGTGGATAATGGTCGATATGTAGTCTTCGGTCCAGTTGCCTATTATTTCGTAGTATCGAGGCCAGCATTATTATTATTATAACATCAGTATCAGTGACATAACAGGTTATATTCACACCAGATGTAGGAAATGAATCAAAGATCTCATTTCTGAATACAGAATTGACAAGAAGTGGTGGTATAATTCTGCAAGGATCTATCTACAAAAAATCTCTATGGAATGGTGAACTAGCGAATTTCTATAACTGGGTACCTATCAACTAAAAAATAGCTCGTACCACCTCACTTTCCGAGCGCGTCTGAAGCATCAGAACCACTGAGTGCTGAGAAGAGGACCTCTCACTTCTTGTAAAGGTCATGGCTGAAAATCAGTACCCAGGACGGTTTGTAGGTAGGAACATTAGATTGGAGCTATAAGGAGAAGAATGCTGTCCAGTCCCAAAGAAAACACTATACATCAACCTAGACTTAGTGGAAGATATCCTGAAGACATGAGAACCTCTAGCTTCCTAAATAATACCATGTACGGGGAAAGTTCAAAAGGGTGGTATTCTTTAGCCTTCCACTACTTTCAAACAACACAAAGGTCAAACAAACTCATGTGACCACCTCATTGGGTGTACATCAGATCACCAATTTCTGTATACCTAGGTATATACATCTCTGTACGAGGCTCTTTTCAAAACTATTTAGGAGACACACAAATCATCATTAATTCTAGTAAGATCTTGTGTTCCTTTGGGTTCCAAGTGGAACATAGAGTGTTTCAAGCTCTAATTTTGAAGTCCAGTAGCAGCTGTCGTGTTGAGGTTTCTTTACGTGATGGGGTAACCGGCCCCAAGCGCAACCTCCCTCCTTTATTGGGCTTACTATTAGCTGGTCGGGAATCGTACCAGGAACCACTTTTGGTGTAGATGGTTAGCGTCCATACTGCTGAACCACCGAAGTATGATATATACTACTTGCATCTGTTTACAAGTGGTCGAATTCAAAAGTTTCATTCCGCTATGACATATACTGGTGGGAAGCCGTGACCAGTAGGGTACAGCAGGTTGAAGATGAGGACAGTTACTCATCGAAGAAGACATTGCGAAATGGTCGCGCTATGTCGTGAATTGGCAGAAGTTAGAATTCAAGGACCATTGGATCGGGTCCCAGTGGCTCAATGGTCTACGAGCTCGCCTCGTAACCAGAAGGTCCTGGGTTCGAATCCCGGTGGGCGCGTACTGCTGAAGAGTCCCAAACTAGGACGAAACAGCTGTCCAGTACTCCCAGCTGGTTTTCCAGTGGTCCTCTAACTGATGTCAGCTCATGATGAAATCCTCCATGCAATATACTTAAGAAGCTGCTTACAAAAATAGAAAAAATGAAAAAAAACTGTGTGTGTGTGTCGGTGAAAACTGTCTGAGAGCAACTAGAAACAAAAATAAGAAAATCTCAGACACTAATATTTTGTAACACGTTTTGTCTATTTTAAATGAAAAGAATGAAAGCAAGTGATCTTGAGAAGTGAATTGATTATTGCCGAAAAATTACATAAAATAGTTTTAGTGAATGATTAAATGATTAAAACCTTGAGTGTTTCGAAGATTAAAAAAACTATGTATCGTTTTCTACTGTCTATTTTTCGTAATGTTCTTTTGTTTATGTTTTTTTTCTGTCTATTCAGTTGGCGTCAATTTAATCAATATGATGTATGGCGTCTTGGAGAATAGATCTACCTGTCTGTCTGTCTGTCTGTGAGTCATTCTCATTCTCTGCCTTCTCTTTATGCCTATTTATTTGAGGCTTTTAAAATGGTGTCCCATAGAATGGGATAATTATTGTGGAAATTGGAAAATCCAAAGCAGACTTCATCTGTTCTATATATATATATATTCATAAACATATCAAATATATGGATCACACAAAGTATTGGCACACACACACACACACACACGAGTATGCAACATGCTGACACTTACAGCATTATGGTAAATAACAGGAAGCTGTCATTACCATAGAATAAATTTAGTGCGTTCACATACATTCCACGAGTAGAAGTCAGCATACACGGAGATATTGTCAGATTAATTGGTCCAATTAATTCTGTCACGATTAGTAGACGAAAGGTGTATTTGAGACAATGATGAATTTGAAATGTCTAGAGAAACACATGCAAATATAGTGTTTTTTTCACATAAGCTCTGCCGATAGGATTTATACTGGATGTTTTATTCATTTCAGTTTGAAAATCCTCAAGTTTCGTCGACGACTGTCTGTTCATACCGGGCGAAACAACCAACATCAGATTACACCATCAAAAGCGTATGTCACTTGTCCAGTTCGGTAAAGATCCTGAGTTTAGCACTTCTGCCAGAAAACTAATCAGTGCTTCAGAATATTATATGCCGTAACCGAGTGGAAAATATCAGAAACCAAACTGGTGATTCGAGGATTGTTTATTTCTTAACCGACAGCGAACCAGGACTACACGGTTAGTATGGCAAAAAGTCTGTGCATAAACATCAGCATAAATCTCTATAATACTTCCGATCGTTTTTCTCCAGTCTTCTGCCGAATAGAGTGTGATTAGGCCATGGCAACTACTGTTGCTTCCCATGAAAATAGAGATATATTCGAATAAGCGATCTGTACGTCGCTCATTCAATGTTCATCAACACTGACAGATTATCTCCTAAATTACTGACAACACCAAGAAATTTATCAAGTTAGTTTAGGTACCGGTTACCGGTAACTGTCATAAATTGGAAGATATGTCAGGTAACGTTGCCTTAATATTAGTTAAAAAGTCTACTTCACATCACCTTCGATTCCCTCTATAGATATAAATTGTAAAACATTCAATCTAATGTCGATTAGTTTTTCCAACAATCAGTGAAACTGTAAGTATGCAAGAAAAGTTGAATGACATGTTTATTATTGTGTGTTGTTCATGAGTGACAGAAGGAGCCCAGCTCATGTTAAAGCTCACAACAACAAAGCACGTAGTTCAGTGAAGAGGCTGTTTCCGGTGAATTCATTTTCTTCAGCTGAACAATCGCATTTATTTATTTATTTATAAGTTCTGCACAAAATTGGGCAGTAATAAAAGTTATGAGTTGTCAAATTCGTATTTATTATTACGAGTCAGTGTATAAGAGCAGCTGAGTAATTTTATCGGAGCTACATTATGAGGGGAAAAATTTAATGAATGAGTCGCAATGACGATCCACATAGAAACAAAAGAAAATATAGAATTATGTAAGAGCCCAATAGAAGCACAAGAGTTATTAGAATTTAGAAAAACAGACAAATACAACTCAAGTCAGTAGAATTTCTTTAGAGCACTTATATAATTCCATATTTTCTTTCTCATTCCTATGTACATCCTGACTACGACTCACTCGTTGAGCTGTTCATCTTATTACTAAACACTCTAATACACTTACTTATTCACATTCTTTTATGCATTGAATAATAATATTAACAACAACTTTTATTACTATCCTATTTTGTGCAGAACGTTATAAATAAATAAATGCGATTGTACAGCTAAAGAGGAAAATGAATTCACCGAAAAGAGCCTGTTCACTGAACTACGTGTTCTGTTTTCATCAATGTCTGGTCGGGGATTATTCATAAACAACAACAACAACAACTATTCACTGTTTCGTCAAAACATTCATTCATTCGACTTTTTTTATTATTGATTATATACTGTCTGACACGTGTATCAATTAGATGCAAAAAGTATAGAAATTTTCCACTGAAAAATATTTCATCTGTGAGTGATCAACTATATACACCCATAAGGGTATAATATTCCAGTTAACACAAGGACACCGTTTCCTATCAATTCATCAAATTAGCATCACTATGTTATTTGGAGGTTGGTAACTAGCGATGAAATCCAGGATGGTGATTTCGTTCTATCTGGGACTCTTAACTTGAACGTGCCTGTAATCCTCAATGAGTGTTGGTGTTCTCATTGGGACTCGAATAAAGCGCTCACAGTTTACAAAACCAAAGTGTCGTCCATGAGAGAACCACCTCTTGTGGGACAGATATCAGTTATTGTTTGTTTAAGTTGATTTTATAAATCTCTAGGACATGTTGGCTCCTAGTATACGTGTATCGACGATGTCTGTGGATTAACAGTGATGTTATTTGGTAAGTGGTGACTAACAGTCAAATTCCAGACATGCAGGTTTCGTCCTGTTAATTCATACCATAACAAGTGAATAATATCCAGATCACAATCAGCATGCTCTTTGTCTTTATTTCATTAACTTATTATTATTTTATTCAGTGGAAACTGTTGTTCATTCTCCGCATTTGCGTCTTATGATAATATTAAACTGACACTGATATACCGGTAATAATAATAGTAACAGCAATAATAAGGGAATGCTACTGAAGAGAATTGGAGTAGGAGAGCAACATAAGAGAAGAAAATAAATGAAATGCGCATTCGGCTACTCACAAGGCAAGCCGACATCAAAGGAATGGGCAAGTAAAGCTTTTTTATCAGTGAATTCACCTATTCCGAAATCCATATATATATATATATATATATATATATATATATATATATAAAAACACAAAATGTCTCTTTTATTTTCTCACGCAACCGTTATTGCATTTAGAAATTTTCTATTTTTAATGCCAGGCATTTTTCGTTGCATGCTGATACTATCAAGATTTCTTTCTGTATAGGTCTTATGTAACATGAGTTACTGATTAAAACTCAGTGCATAGGTGAAATACATTTGACGCTAACATGTATTATTCACAGTTAACGACAACAGTAGTGGTGAAGAAAGTCTACGTAAGAAGGGTATACATCCTTGTCTTCGCATTTTCTTCACAGCCGGTATTACTAGAAAGGAAACCAAGGAAGACCATAGAAATCATTCAAACTAATTGCATGATTCTATATGCTACTGAAGAATGATTGAGATGGATAGTTGTATACCACTTACACCAACCAGTAGTGCTTGCTAGCCACACCGAAGTTATTTAATCACCAGGCGGCTGCTTCCCTCGTTAAAAACCCAACTTATTAATGGGGTAGTTGTTTTGACTCAGCTCGGGTAACCAAATCAGTTCAAACCACTCGAATTCAGCCTGGCCAGCTACTTAGGTGGTGTGTACTACTGATAAGATTTATAAGTAGTATGTACATATATATAAATATGTATATGATCTATAAGAATATCGAAAAGCGGAGAGATAGATTTGTACAGAAGAGAAGAAGCGAACAATACTTCTCAAATCACAGGGAAGACGTGAAAGGAAGTCAAAGAAGCATGATACCGAAGATGTGTGCAAATGGTAATTCGAAAATACAGTCGACTTATTTTGCCTGTATTTGTATAATCTGATTGCAATACGCGTGATATTTTCTTGGTGCTCCTAATAGCAATCAAGTATTAATCTGCAAACTGATAATATGAGTCATGCATTCTTTATATTTAATGGTCAGTGAACATTTAATCAACTATTCAATCAATAGGCAAGTTTTCAGAGCAAGTGAGAAACGAGAATATGTAACCCACTCCCATCATTATCCATTCAGTCGAATCCCATTACCTCTAATAATACTGAGATACGTGACGAAATTAACGAAAAATTCAGTGAAAACAGCAGGGATGAAACTGAAAGAAGAGTGAATTACTCTTCTTCCTTAACAAGCATCATTTCAATATTATTCGTCTTTAGTTAGAAAATGTCCTAATTCAGTCGGGGAAGAAGATTGTGATTTCATGCACTTAGTTCCCTTGATAAAGAAAGTTTTCAATAGTTTTTTTGTAAGGGTTATTTGCTAGCAATCAGTGATCAACTCGTAAAAACAAAGAAAGGCCAAATTTACTGTATAAAGTGATATCACTCCATTTCACAGGTTCTTATCATCTGCAAACTGCCTGAAATTACAATGGTTATACTTTGACTGGACACTAGTCAATAACTAATGTAATGTGTCTAGTCCTATCTTTGGTGACGAGTGAATTTTATCAATCACGTTTGCATTTTGGACACCATGCAAGACGCCGAGTATCAACTAGCACAAAACCTAGGTCCATGGCTTCCTGCCTACTGCCTCCAACCATCAGTGGTTATATAAATAACAACAATATACTTTAATGTTGAATGGTAGTAGATAGAACACCATAAGATTAACGCATCCGAAATATAAGCATTACAATTTTTAGTTTAAGCGACTATCAGTTTGTATGCTTTCAGAGAAGAAAAGGAGGGGGTAGGAGAAGACAGAAAGTAGACACATCTAATCAACAAAAAGTGTCAGCTCGTAAGTTCAAATATCAACTCAAGAAGTTTATAGTTCATATGATTGAAAACTTGCTCAGTAAGCTGAAATCACTAATATGGATAACTGATCAGTGTAATCATCGAAATGCAGATAGTCACCAGGGGAATGAGAGACTGATTACACTCTCTTTCTGTATGGATAAGTTTGGTTTGAAAAGTTTGATTGCAATTGCTTCTGCGAATCGTAGTGAATTTGCCATTCTTCGCATATTTAATATTTTGAAGGATTTGGAAATCTCGACGAAAAGACTTGTATCCATAAAGTGTCTTGTAATTGCACTTTGCGAACATCTGATTCCCTTTAGGCATATGTTTCTTGGGATATGATCAGAAATCGGACAGACAACGCTCCTTTCTGTCTTTCCAAGGTACTTGCTCCTGCAAGTGGAGATAAATTTATAAATGCAGTTGGAAGTAACATTAGCAGGGTACTTATCCAGTTTAAACTAGTTTATGGAGCAAGTGGTGCTGGATGCCGTTACCAGCTTAGCTATAGGGAAGAATTTCCTGATTTCTCTTTTTATTCTCTTATCAATCTTTTGTGATACTGCTCCTCAATTGCATGTGAGACAAATAAACACTTTCTTCTTTTCAAAAGCTGGATGTTTCGTCTTCTCGTCTTTCTCTTTGCTATACTTTTGGACATATCCCTTTGGAACAGCGCTGAGGGTCAGAAGTAGTCGGTAATCAGTGCTTGGTATTCAGTATTCAGACGAATTACATATTACTTCCCCTGTGTCTTCTCCTAGTAGTGGCGCTATATTATTGTTATTATTATTATTAGTGCGGGTCATATCAATCTGTATACAGTTTTGCGACATTATAGAACCAAAATAGTAGTATACTTATCATTCATATCAGTCTACCAACACTTCTTATATCAACAACCCTTAATGAATATTTGCTATGACTGGTGTTATAGCCTAGTAGACAGAGAGCAACATGAGCATAAGCAGCTAATCTAAAACACTCTAATGCATAGTCACAACGACAACAACCAATGGCAATAACAACGGCACTTGAAAACAATAAGGGAGACATACTTGTTTCTAGGATAATTTTGCAATTCCCATTGATTTATTATGTTGGATGGGAACGCTTGGTTTCTGTGTTGACATGTGGCCTCCTAGTATGGATGCCTCAAAGTCTTGGCTCTCGGCCTGGTGGGTAATGCCTTGGCATTAAAACCGATGGATGCTGGGTCTCAGACTTATCTGGTACACCACCACTCACTAGGAATTCCAGGTTCATCCGCAGATAAGTCGAAAATAGGGGGGAATTCACATCCTAGTCACCACCAACTAAAAGAAGACGTAGTTGTTGACAAGAGAGCTCTCGCTGTTTCAAACCGCTGTCAAATCACTCAGTAGTAATGTCGTTCACATAGGTTAAGAATGTCTTCGACATATATGCTAAACTATAAAGGTGCTCATTGAATATGTTAAACTCACTGGGAGCATAACAACTTATGATAGTCTAGCATTTGTAGATAACAGGAAATACACAGTGCGCGATAACTACAAAATATAGTTACTTTTTAAAGTTATATGCAAACACAATTAGGGGTAATATAACAAAAGAAATTCTACTGTCTGACAATAAACGTCAAAAGCAACTTAATGGTGAAGAATACAAATTCCTGGAGTATATAGTATTTAGACATTATCATGCTTAATCATAACACGAAGAAATATTCCACTTCTAAAAAGAATGAAATCAATTAAAGTATGATAAGATCAATCATAAAGGATTGATTAATTAGGAAAGGAAGACCAAAAACTGCTATAAAAAGTAGTTATTGATTCAGCTAACTCCAGAAATATTTATCAGTGCTCATTACTATGCTTGATTACTGTACCTGACAAAAGTCTCTTCTTTCATTTATCTAGGTAGCATCGCTTCAACTACAGACGGCAAATAAATGTCAAAGCTTACTAAGTTCAGAAAATCAAGACAGACCCTCATTATTTTAAAATCAGTGCGGTAATCTACTGCAAGCAGAATATGAGACAAGATTCGGAACTTCGAAATTATTCTGAAATGAGTTAGTGCTTCCATATGGTTTAGAGAGTTGACACGTCACCAGCAACATTTCAGACTCTCATCAGCAGCTACCTTCCTTTTATACTGAAGATCAGATGGCCGACCAGAAGGGATAGGCAACAACCAACTCTGACAACGAACCAGCCAACTATCTCCCAACAATTCAGGGAAATGAATAATGATTGGACACATGCTGAGGAGACCGCTGAGTGATACCACACGCTAGACAGACCACTGATTGGGAAAAGAAGAGCTGGGCATGTGTGCGAGAGTGACATGGAGGAGATCGTGTGAAGAAGAGATGGAGGCTTATGGGTTATTGTGGAGCCACCTAAAAGCTACCGCAGAGAACAGGGTGAAATGAAGATGTGTTGACGAAGCCCTATGTTCTACCTCAAACTTAAGGGAGTAAAACAATAATAATACTATGTGTATTTGTGTATGCTTAAAACAGCTTCAGGTTTTCCCCCTAGTGACCAGTCAGTGAATTACTCATGAAGTAAAAGGGAAGTGAAATCATGAAGCCTTTGAGGATTTTAATTTCATTGGCAGATTTCGTCACGGAACAGATGTTAGTTTGGGAGAGCTGACTTTTCTAGGATTCGAGAAGCAAGTCATGATCAGTAGAGCTCACTGCGAAGTTGAATGTAAAGTCAGATATTCGTCAGTGCCAGTGGGAATAGTTGGCAGATAGAATTCATGAATATATGGATCTCGACTCACTGGTTAAGTGATAATCTGTTTTCCTCATAATTTTAACAGCCTATGTTTGATGCCTGATGGTGTTTTGGCGGAATATTACTGAAGAGTTCCAAATTAGGAAGAGACAGCTGCTTCAAACATTTTCGGTGGTGATATCTATCTTGAACCTACACACCAAAACAATAGAGTATGTGTTGATAGTTTAATGATACGGGTTTAATTCTGGGCTGATTCAGTCCGACATCTCTTTCAGACTGTGATAAGCTTGTAAGAGTGGGAGAGGTGGTGGTGAAGCTACCTGAAAAATCAACCACACGGCTACAGGAATTATAAACAGCTGGAAGCTTTAACGCTTACACTTCTGAGATTAATTTTTCAAATTTCTATCAAACAAAGTTTCAAAATCTGCACCGTGATGGTGAGCTACCTAGAATGGTGGCCACATTGCAAATACCTGACTGATAGAATTCAGTCTGCACCAAAGAAGGACTAGATACGTCACACTAGTTACTAGTGTCCAGTCAGAATAGTTATCTCTTCTCCACTTGACAGCTCTCATCAGAGTAAACCAGTAGACGCCTAAATGATGGTGATCTCATAGAGAAGCAGAATAAATTATCATCCAGCCAGCAAGTGAGAACCAGTTACTAGTAGATTTTCACTTCTAAGAATTCACAATTTATGCTCCTTTTTCTCCTTTTCATCCTCCTCTCCATCAATAGCATATTTTATTACCCATATAAATGACTTGATTGTTTCGAATAAGGAATGTGTGATTAATGCGATCTGTCAAGTTTAATTTTCAGACAGTTCGGAAAATTCACTATTCTCATCATCATAATTTTGTATGTGTATCTGTGACTGTGTACATGTTGGATGACACAGATAGGAACTAGACATTTTTGTTGTTGTTCTATTTAACAGTTCGCTTGTTTAAATGTTTAGCTATCTCAAATCGATTCAATCGGTCAATCAATCAATCAATCAATCGAAATCATCTGTCTTCAGTTGGCTTCATACATTTTTATAAGGGCAGACAAGATAAATATTTACTAACGCGAAACAATAATTTATCTTCTGTCAACTTCATCTCACTACTTTCATTTGATTATTTTCACACTTCTATTTAGTTGACTTTGTCACGTATTTTCGGTGTGGTGAGAGAGAGAGAGAGGGAGAGTTAAGTGAATTTGACTAAAAGAATATAAATGAGAATGTGTTACATATTCTCGCTTGTTACTTGTCCCGAGAACTTGCCTAGTGATTGGATAATTGACTGAACATGCAATAACTATAAAAAATAGGATGAATGATTCATATTGATAATTTGTGAGTGAAATTTTGATTCTCGTACATCGTATCAATTAGAACACATGCACTGTGAACTGAATAATTTCAGTTTCCTCTGGAAACTGGAATGAAATTTCATCTCATGAATTAATTTACAAATTTCAAAATTAGATTCAACGTATTATGAATTCCCTGAGGTCACTGGCACGTCGGTATTTGAAGAGTTTCAATTCATTCGGTTCCATGAGCTGAATAAGGTACACAGCTTGATAAGGTCGTCACCTAACGAGTTAAACAGCCGTCCGGTGATCACATCACTTTGACCTGGTTAGCAAATACTCCTGTTTGCTTGGAGTAGTGGCTAGCTGTTCATGTCAGTCTCTCAGCAAACAGAATAAATGATATGTATTTAGTCTGCTTGTTTCCGATCTTGTGATACTGGATGTGAGTAGAGAAGACCAGGAAATATACAATTCTTACATAGACTTTCTTGATGTCATTGTTTTAAAGTGTAATGACGGATCGATATCGTTGAGAGAATCATTGAGAACTAAGGAGTACTGGACATCTGTTTCGTCCTAGTTCGGGACTAATCGGCAGTATGCACCCACCGAATTTCGAGCCCAGGAACTTCCGGTTACAAGTCAAGCTCGTATACCATTCAGTCACTGGAGCCCGACTTCTCAATAGCCAGCCATGAATACTACACTCCACCGATTCGGGATTTTAGCGCAACTGGCACTAACCAATGTCATGTCTGTGGCGAGTATTCGTCCTCACTCCCGATTGCATAGGCCCTACTGGTGACGACTTCTCGCTAAAGCCCTAGGCAACTTCGTCCTGTAGCCAGTCACCCGCGAGCATCAGATTTAATTTCAATAGTTAGTTATTTGGTAATTGATCTGTTTCAAATTTCATAACGGACTGATATCATCATTGAAAACTAGAGAGTTCTGAATAGTTTTTTTCGTTCTAGTTCTAAGACTTTTCAGTAATTGTGAGTAATAAACCGTAGCATAAGCTCTGTTTTCATATTTATTCTGAATTTGAGTCGGTAGCTTAGATTACGCGAGACTAATGGTAGACTCAATGTATTTTTAAAACAAACCTTTTCTCCATTTTCTCCTATACAAGAGAATTTCCAGTTAATGCAAGTTGCATGTGACGAAAACGGCCTGATATTCAAAATACAAAATTGATAAATGCGTTGGCACTTGAGTAAGAGGCGAAAAAAGCGTAATTTTGTGCATTCAACCACCCAGTCGTATATATAATAATTTCGAGAAGCATAAATGCTTTAAAAAACAATATTCTTGGTCCATTTCTTCTTTGATGTCGTCCCGTTTGTGAGTAGCTGAATGCATGTTTCTCTTTTCTCTTCTAAGGTTTTTCCCTACTCACTTTTGTCCACGGACATTCCCTTATTACTATTATTTTCATATCAATGCCAATTTAATGTTATCATGTGAATCAAAAGTGGTGGGCAATGAACATACAATAATAAGAATAAGTTAACATAACGAAGAGAAAAGCCACTCCAGTGGTGTTATATACGCTAATTTTTATTTTTGATTGCACACTAGTCGGTAACTAGTGTAATGTGTCTAGTCCTAGCAAGAAACCTAGGTTCAAGGCTTCCTGCCGATTGCCTCCAACCATCTAATACGCTAATTTTTCCAAAGTTTCACATTTATCTTTATGGTACAGTAATGTTTATATTTTCCCCCACTTATGACTTCTGGACCATATTGGTTGTAAACTATTTTAACTTATCAAATAAAAGCCATTCAAATCAGGGTTATGTAAGTGTATATCTATGGAACTGCTGTCAAGTTTTTTTTTCATTGTTGATCCAAGACATTAAAGCTCCTCGTAACCGACTTTCTGTCTACTTCCTTTTGTTCTTTGTGTCACATATCAGTAGCATCGTATTATGGTGGTTGGCGCAGGGGGCTAGCAAATATACTAGTCAGGAAGTTCGCTAATGTAAGAGTGCCATAGACTACCAGTTTGTATTTGACGATAATATCAGGTGGTGACTGGAATATTACTCATTTGAAATTGTGATGAATCAACAGGATGACACGTGCACCCTGGAAGCCACCATTAAATAACATCATTGTTAATTCTCAGACTCTGTCTAAGCGTCCATTGCAGAAGTCGACATTTTAACAGAGGTCGACCACTTCTGTTCAAAATAAGTGATCCACAGGATATACAAAATCAACTTCAAGAAATAATAACTGATCCCATTGGTCAACAGATGGGTGTCATGGCTGTTGTGATTTAGTGAATATGGCTGTTGCCTTGGAAAAAATTGGTGCTGTGTTCGAGTCACAGCAGGAATACAATCACACTCACTGGAGATTACAAACACATCAATAGGAAGAAATGAACGCTGTGGATTCTATTGCTAGTCAACACCTACGCAATAACATAATAATATTTATTCGATGAAATGGAGACAAAGACTTACTACCTAGTTTTCAATCAAAGAATATGATGCAGTCCTACAGGAAGTCAGTCGCGAGCCGGAGTAGCTCGGCAGTAACGCCTCTGACTGCAGCACTTGGTGACGAGGGTCCGAATCTAAGAAGGCACATGAGTTCCTTCAAGGTTGCAGATAAGTCTTGCTGACTTGTGCCAAGAAGCACCAGACTTAGGTGCGAGACTTTGTACCGATTGCCTACAAACATCTAATAACAAAGCATCATTGTGTTGATTAGAAAATTATTCACCTGTATTTGTATGTAGGTGACCACCACTCACAAACGATGTACTGTTAAGTGCTGGTTTTAGTTTCTCATGTAATTTACAGACTTGTCAGTCAGTATATAATCAACAATCAGAGAGTGGAATGAATGAATATTTTGACGACACAATGCATAGTTATTGTAATCTGTAATATGATGTGTATTCATCTGTCATCTGTGAATAACACATAAGAACAAGCATGTCATACAACTTTCTTTGCATATTTATCAGTTGTCAGAATAACTATTCGAGTTAAGAGTAGACGTTTTTTTCTCATGTGTTGTCGTGATTGTAGTTTGTTCAGATAGGTGGAATTAATGGGATATTTTGGTTTTCATCGAAAGTTAAGTAACTGTGTTATCTGAAAAATCCTGTCTGTCATAATACCTGCCTGTAAATGGCGGCTAATCTGACCTGATAAAGTCATTGATGATGTCAATAATTTTGGAGATTAGCTGTTAATGTTATGTGTGGACTACTCTGGAATGTGTGTTTCCCACTGAACTGAATCAATTTTCATTTGTTGTTGAGATTGTTTTATCAAAGTAATCTGACGCGGACTGTTTCGCCCAGTGCGAAGAGTTAGTCACCGATGGAACTTAGGGATTTGCATCATGAACTGAATGAAACATCGTGGATAAATCCGATTGGTAGTGCTTATGTGAGGGTGACACTGGATTCGTATGTGTTACTCAAAATAATTTGGATTTACCCTTGTCTTAGTTTGCTTGCCATCTACTGAAAGTCGGTAAGTCAACAAGAATATGTTACTGAAGTTAGCTGACAATTACCTCACACATATAATTGCTTCTACTGATTCAGTACATGTTAGCCCACCAACTAGGCTTTATCGTGCAGGTAGTTTCCGGTTTTCTGCGATAATCATGTAAGTTTCAGCATGTTCCTATATATGTGTGGGTGTTTAGTATTCTGCTACTCGATGTCTATGTTATGTTTATGAATGGGATTTTGTTGAAAAGTGGACTGACGGTGCTATGGGAAGCAGACTTGTACAAAGCACACTCTCCCGCCCTTTCACTTCAATGAAATTTAAAGGGACAGCTGTTTTTCTCAATAGACTCATGCGTTACTGGTTACACGAAATAATTTGGGAGGGGGGGAATTCTGTTCAGATTTTGGAAATAGTTATCCTTGAGTAAAACTTTCTACAAGTTGGTGAACCTCGATGCTCTTCAGTATTTAAGTTACAGGTGTTTTGGATACAAAATTCCAGGCACAACAAGCTGGGTTCAGGAAAAGTAAATTATGTGAGGATTAAATCGGAACCGATAGGGATATCAGTGTGGAAATCTACTGAAATGAGAATAAAAACAACATTCAGACTTTCAGCACTAATTTCAAGAGTCAATCAGCGGTTCAGAGACTAAGCGAACACGTTACCAAGAGCAACTCCAATAGTCCGCAGACTTTTATCCACAGCCACCTTCACTGGCTCCGTACTGAATGTCAGATGGCCAAAAAGAATAAACAACAAAGAACTCTAGGGACTAACCAACCCATAACCTATTGCTCAAAAGTACGCCGGAGAAAGTGGATATGGATCAGGTAAATTTAGGAAACCACTGAGTAACAACACACGGTAGACCAACTATCGAGTGGAACCTGAAGGGTAAACCATGAGCTGTGCTTGAGTTCATGGATGACATGGAGGAGATCGTGTGAAGTGGAGTAAGTGAAAGCTTATGGGAGATCGCAGAGCTAGCCAAAGATGTCTTCAGCGAACAGAATGAAATGGGGATGTGATGATGAAGCCCTGTATTCCACTCGAATCCTATGGAAATAATAATGATAAAATAGGTTTTCCTGAATAAATTTAAGTGTTACTAATTACACGCAATGATTTAGAGGATAATTCCATTCAGATTTTGGGGTTAATAATCTGCGTGTAACAACCAATATAGGCTAACAAACTTAATCTCTTTTAGTTAAATTACAGCACATCATTGACAGGTTTTCCTGTCTCCGTATTCAATGTTTTAAATTGCATGTATATCAGATACTCTTGAACATCTGTTTCACATTCTTGAACACTAAACTCTACAGTTTACTTATTGAATGTACCTGATACCATTCAAAAGGCTGAAGTCATAACGGTTGACTGACAGACAAAGTACCTAGTCTAGCCACCTCATATTGTATCTGTCAATTCAACCTCTTCTGTAAAACTAGTTATATTGTCTGGTGTGACTTATTAAAGGCGTAGTGAAAAACACTAACAGTTCAGTAGTAGACCATCTGACACGAAGAAGCTGTAACAGTAAATAATTCCCAAAAATTATTAGTCTACACCATTTTTCATTCAATACTGGATACTGACCTTCACTGTTTAAGTCGACTCATTAAGCTGAAGGCATGCAGTCAAACATCCACGTCATAAGGCAGACTGTAGTGGTATGTTTGGTCATACGTACACTAGCCCTAGATAATTATGCAATCATCATCGCTGTATGTTTCTGATCCCAAAATAGACTACATAATCCAGGCAACCAATTTGCTGCTTTGATTTCTCTTCAGTCTCAGTAAAGCAAGTAGTTTGAGTGTTAAAGAATACAAATTTACGTTTATGTGCAACATATTTTGCGTAAACGTTGACATTCTGCACCTCTTAGAAAAATATGTGATCGAAACAGGCCATAAAATCAACATTGAAGGGTCTTTGTCTATCATCTGTTGAGTACCAAATAAATTAATAAAGGCCTTTATATACCTGACACTCCAAACGGAAGAGGTCACTTTGATTTACTTAAAACAACCAAAATTCTGCAATGGAATCGATAAATTCATAAAAGGGCCAATTATTTAGCTAACAACATGGTAATTCATAAGTTTCAAGCTCTACATTTTCTTTTTTGTATAGAACACGGGCCAAATATTTATCTGATATTCAGTTTAGTGTTAGATTAATGGATATTATCTCTGTCTTCTAAAATGTAATTTATCGAAACTATTGACTTAGTGTAATTTAAAACAGCATTAATGTTGTTAATAATAATATTTCATTACTTATAATGGACGCACGTAACGGTAGAACCTGATGAAGAAGTTATCGAAAAGATTATTCTTTGTTCACAGTTTCATGAATAATTTATGCTCGAAACGTCATCCGACTGTTAATGCTACATCACTGTGTGATTATTAAAATGAACTTATTTAATATGCCCAAGTTTAACACTTACATCAGTTTTTGAAATTTTTAACGAGCACTTTCAGTCAATAAAAAATAAAACTGAAAACTGGAATTGAATAGGAGTATAATATATAAGTGTAATATTTTGACGTAGTTGTGTTCTTTGAGCTGGATGGTTTACTTGTGATGCTTTCATTGTCTTACTGGGCAACATCTTCAGCGCATACTTCAATTTGAAGTGAGCTTTTAAATTTCTCCACGAGTTTATTAATCCTCTCTCCTGGCGACTTTGAACGTGATTGGTTGTTGTGGTCTGCTCTCACACCCTCTAGTCTACTTGTATCGCTATTGGTAGTGATTGTTCCCTTGAACTGAAGTTTGACTTTTTGTGCATGAGATTTTCCTCTCATGGAGTGGTAAATTTTATCTATGTCAATGTGCCTGTTAACTGCCGATTTACTGGAATACCAAGCTTCCAAAAATTCTCTGGTGTTCTTGGTGTTTCCTATTCCTAATATTTGAATGTTGTCCCAGTAGAATTGATTTCCGTGGTTGTTTGTATGAAGCCATATGAGGGAGTTCATATCATGTTTTTTGATAGCTACTTTATGTTCACGGACGAAACGTGCGTTCATTTTTGCCAATGTACTATTTTTCTTAACCGTTGCAATTTATTTTGTAGATGATGTTGGTTTTATCTCCTTTCACTGTTGAGTCTTATGGTTGACACATAGCTAAGTGAAGTGAAGTTTTGGGTTGTGTGTGACATCAATTTCTAAAGGTTTGAAGAGTCTTGCAGTGATTTCTGAGATGTCCTTTATATTTGGTAGGGTGATTTTCTTTGTGGCTTCATTGCCAGCCTTTAATTTTGTAGGTTGGCTTGGGGGTGGATGTCTTTTGATGAAGTTCCATGGATATCCATTCTTTTGGAGGACGTACATGACATATCTTTCTTCAATTTTCCTTAAGGCAGGAGTGCTGCAATGAGTCGTGGCTTTCTTAAATAATGTTTGTATGCAACTCTATTTGTTTGTTATTGGGTTGTTGCTGTTGTAACTGAGTATTTGATCTGCGTAGACTGATTTTCTGTAAACTTAAGATTCTAATTTTCTTGTGGTTGTTCGCTGGACTAAGACGTCCAATATATATATATATATATAACAACCAATCAATTTAACTGAAGTCACTCTTTCTCAACTTTATAAATCGCCTATAGGATTATATGTATTGCCCTTAATCATACTTACAGACATCATTAAACAATAAAAACAGTAGTAATAATAATATTTGTCTTCATCTTCTTTCCTTCTAGGCAAAGAATAAAAAGAATCAGATTTCCAGATCAGATTTCTCCTACACCTACCTATAAGATATAATTAGATGAGGAAGCACATGAAACCCAGAATAAAGATTTATTGCTGAATTTTGATTGGTTGAAATGTTTTGAACCAATCAAAACAGTCGGGCAGTATCTACCTGATTGTATAAATACAAAAATACAAATAAAAAGCTCTTCTTATCTTATCTAACAAACACAATGGAACTATAAACCTGACTGTTTTAAGAGGACAAAAAACAAACACACTGAGAAAGAAAAACTTACTATTATATTTAATCATGGTAACAGCGAAATAAAAAAGTATTCTGCTGGTCTCTGTGTTTTGTGTCCTGGTTTTTGAAATGACCAGACGATCTTCTTTTTTCCTTTTTGTACACTAAAACTTTAAACTGACTACTACTACTACTTCTATCCGTTCAAGCAGGCAGTAATGGTGGATCATCCTCATAAAAAGGGGAGAAGGATAGAAGAGAGTGGAATGGATTTATGCACTAAAACTATCTGGATAGTTTAACGTCTGATGCTGCTGTTTGAATAAACAGTAAGTTTGTTTGTTTACAGTTGGGATTTTCCAGTTTTTGGTAAATTATTAAAAGAATGTGAAAGGGATATTCTTTTATCTGCTTGAAATCTGTAGCAAAGTTGGAATGATTAGTTCAGGGACTTGATTTTTGATCGCTATCTTATCTACTGAAATTTAAAAGATGGAATGTCGTTCAGAAGGCAGGTGGGGAATCATTTAGTTCCTTTGACGTTGCATATATGCCTATGTGCAACCGGGGCTTCCTGACGGCTGTCTTTGACTATCTAAAACCAGTTTAAGCTATAACTGTTAGTTTTTTCATCAGTGACTTGGACCACATCTTAAAAACATTGACATGGGGGACAGCAATGTAGTATTACATCAACCTAGTATGAATTTACTGACATTCCAATTGCCCTTCAAAATTATCTACCCTTATTGGATGATTTGATGTCTTTTAATTATTATGTGCTAAAATTAATTAAGTTGTACCACTTTACAGAAATAACAATTTTGTTAAATTTCAAGTGTTGTTTTCTAGAGGGATTCGATTGACTTCAGGTTTGATCACGAACTGATCAACTTCATTTAGAGAAACATTAAAAGCCACCAGAGGAGTCCTGGTCACAACTCCTTCGTGCATCTACTTTGCGGTTGTAGTTAGAAGCCGTAACCTTGATATGATTATGAGCAATAAATTGTGCTCGAAACGTCATCAGTAAACATTACTGTATAACACTGTGAGACTTTATCAAAACAAAATTTACCCATAATGGAAGCCGTAACCAGCTTAGTCCACCAAGTTGGGTGTGAGGGAAAACAGACTACTCACTATTGATATTGGCTGATAGTGGAAATATATGTCACGAGTTGATAGAAGTTATAAATGATGGATTTGCCACTAGATTCCAACCCAGTGGCTGAACAGTTGCTGATCTCAGCATGTAAAGTGAAAGTTATATGTTCGATTCCCAGTAAGGTAGGGTCATGAGAGAGTAATGATGGAGAGCCTCGGACTGGAACGAATTAGCTCTTTGATTAGGCCTTGGTTATATTCAGTGGTTTTGTAACTGAAGTCAGTTTTTGATCAAACTTCGTAACTGTAAAAAAACGGGTTATCAAGTACTGAGATGAACCGGTCAGTTAGTTTCTGTCCATTTTATTCTTATTGATGGAATAGTTACTCTGTGTACACAGTAGTATAAACAGTCGCATAAATTACATTATCAGATATTGAAAATATTTGTCATGTTCAAAGGATTCAATTTTCCGGTGCATCTATTTATAGATTCAGTAGGACTGAGTTGTATCAAACTAAAATAAAAAAGTGTAAAATATTCAAACAGTACATTGGATTTATTATAAGGCATAATAGAATATCAGAGTACTTAGTTACTTGAGAGTAAATTTTGGTACAGTGGTCACAAATTTAGCCATAAAATCCACAGGTTGAAAATTCGATGATTCTTCTCCTGGCCCATTTTCGGAGCCAGAATGTGACTTGCCTGAAAGTTTCCCGGAAATTGCAACCAATAATTGTAATGCCGTTCAGGTAGCCACCATATAGCAAGAGGACTCGATTTGTCACGAAATACGTGTATCTTTATACAACCCGCGTACAAAATTGTACGTATTCAGAAAATTGTACCGACGAAATAGATAAATGCTTTCAAGTATTTTTTGCAAGGACTTGATGGGTTACAGGTTGGATCGCAAGTTGAAACCATTTAGAGAAGCACTGAAAAACCAGACAGTGAAAGTGTCTCATCTCAGTTTTTGACTTCTCATCAGTACGCACCCGTTGAGGTCCAAGCAACAAGGCAAGCTGATAGACCATTCAGCTACTGGGACCCAATTCAATGGCCAACGAATTCCACTTTGTCCCAAGAGGTCAGTTATTCTCCTATGACAGTGACTGGCTGTCGAGCTATATATATATATATATATATATATATACCGTGAGTTGGCCAAAATGGGAATCCTTGGGCTGTTGGGTCGGGTTCTAGAGACTAAATAGTCTGCAAGTTGGCCTTGTAAGTTGAAGGTCTTAGGTTCAAGCCACGGTGGATGCGTACTTCCGAAGAGTCTTGAACTAGAACGAAACAGCTGTTGAGTACTCTATGGTTTTTCAGTGGTTCTGTAGGTGATGTCAGCTCGTGGTCATACCTGTTAAGAGTGGTTTGTTTCAAATAATGTTCTGATAAGAAGGAATATCACTTTCAATCTTTAACAAAATCTATAGATAATCATATTTTCTCTCTTAACAGTTTTTTCGATGTAGATTCCGTCAGGAACTGACAACATTTAGAGAACCATTGAACACAAAAGATGACCAGACGGGTATTTCATTCTATTGAGGGACTCTTCAAAGATGCCCACTAATTGCTAAATTCAAATCACTATTTCCCCTACAGCCCACTTTGAGAAAAACTACATCTTCTCTCTGTAAACTGACTTTTTTTGCGACAAAATCATTCATCTGTGTATCCTTATCAGAGTGGAGTTATTGAATAACTTCAAAATGGTTTCTGTTGTGACAGGAGAAGATTTACATGAAGTGTATTTCCTCTCTCTCTCTCTCATTCCCAAAATGACTTGTTGTTGAATTATCCTTTCCAAAGTATTAAAAAAATTCCCTTATGATGTCATTTAAGAACACATAAGTCCTAAATGTATAACACAATATGCTGCTTATTGATTAAGTGATATGAGCAGTTGGACACCACCACTTACAGCAACCAAAAGTATTTGATGATGACGACGAGCTCAGCCGCAGACGAGCGGAATCGATGTCTTCTGACGTTTCGACCAGTGCGATCAGGCTGGCTAGCAAGCACCACGGAGTGACGTGAGAGGTACGCAACTACTTATGTCAATCAGTCGGCAGTATGCTGTGTTATGCATTTAGGCTCGCTTTCCGGATTGACGTCTGTGCTATCAAGCAGATCCCATGCCATATGATCTGAGTAATTTCGGTTTCCAAAACAAAGTGCAATGATGTGTCACCTCGAACTGTTTGAAATGCAAAGTGGGAATTTGATTTAAAACATAAGTCAGGAAATAGATCTCTTTTTTCTCAACTTCCTTTCAGAGACTCAAGCCTTATGTAAAATTGACAAACCAGGTCAGACGTATATTATCAGTTAGTAGTGAAATAAATCAAAATATATGAGTAATATCAGTGTGTGAAAACTAGCGAACAGTCTTACATAATAGAGAAAGCCGACAACTAATTAGCTAAGAGATGAAAAGTCATTTTGACGACGGATTTGTATCCCAGTGAGTGATGCAGTTTTGGCTGAGATTAGAACTTAACTCCCATTGTATCAAACTATATAAAGCGTTAATCGTTAGATTACTGAATCCCGAAAGCCACCTGCTGTGTAATGGGCATCAGTTGTTATTTGATGAAGCTGTTGCTTCTTTCTGAGTTTAACGTTGATTGATTTCACTTGACTGGAAGGTTAAGTCTCTGTTGAAATTTCATCTCCGCTCTGACGTAGTAATGTATCCCTTGACGATATCTTAAGATTAATTGGGGGTTATATAAGTGTCAACATACAACTTTAAAGAACTATATTCCCGAGTTATTTGTCACTGATGAACGTTAATGATTTCTCGGGATTACCTTTAAGAACAGACGGATGATCTGGCTTATGGTACTGATGTCTACAAAATACGTATTTAATTACATTTGACAATTATTCTTGACTCCAATTACATGTTGGGCGGTTTGAAGCAAATGACGGAAATCCTTGACCTCCGGTTCATTTTTCTGACACTTGTCAGCAAGGCGTATGTACAAACAAGAATCCAAAAAATACCACTGTGTCCCTTTATCTTAGATATTCAGACACGAGTCATTCATTTCTGCAGTCAGAGACATCATCAATGAGTTTTACAGGCTCATGTCTGATCCACTGTAGGAAGTTAGTTAACAAATCTAATAAGGATTAGGCGTGTGACAACAGTCACTCCCCACACAGCCACAAATCTATTTCTTTTTCGGTTAGTCACGATTAGTTGTGAGATCCAGAATGCACATCTCGTCCTTTTCGAGACGCATCAACTAAATGTACCCACCTATCCAGTGAGACTCCAACCCAGATAAAACGCATCATTTCAAATAGCAAAGAACTGTCTACCAGACCACAAGGATCAGGACAGTCACCTCTTGTACAGCGGGTATCACTTATTAGTTCTTTTCAGGTTGACTATCATTTCCAGTTTACTGGCTATTTTGAACGGAAATACCCAGCCTCTGTGTTAACACTTTGGCTCCTAGTATGGGCGCCTCATCCTGTTGATATAATAGGACTAAATGACCATACTGTACTATAGTACTAGTAAGTACCTGATATCGTCGAAGCATCCGTACCAGCAGCAGATACGTCGACACACGCTGGTTGGGCATTTCAGTCCAACATAATCAGTAGTCAGTGAGAAATGTAAAATTAACCCGGGATCAATTGGTTAACTTCTCAAATCAGTGAGTAAAAAATAAGATTTTATTTGTTTTGGCTTGAAAATAAGAGGAATTTAAATAAACACTTCTAAAAGGAAATTAACAATCCACTTCACTTAAATGATATAACCTGTAGCATATATACTTCCTTTAGTGAAAGAAATCAGTAGTGCATTCATGACTGTGTGTAAGTGTGCAAATGTCAGTATGTGTACGTGTGTGTCAGATTTCTGATTTTGATCAGATTTCGTTTTGTGTATAGAGGCACTCAACTGTGAGAGTTAGTGAGTTGTCTGTTCCATGTCGGATCTCCTTAGTTGTATTATTTTCTTCCCCCACCCCTATTAAATCTCCACCCGTCATTATCACTGAGGTTAACTTGACTGTCATTCAAATTTTATTTGCATTCTACTCAATCCCGTCAATTATATTACGTCACTCAACTTATTTATTTAATTTATTCTATTTCCCATCCGATTAACACTTTCTACATTACTTAATTTGCTGTCTAGAAATAATTTACAATTCTAATGACACATCTTTGGAAATATTCCTTTAGTTTGTACAGCTTGAGAATGATATCGCCGAAAAAAGTAACTCTTCACTGAACGCCTTATCTTTCATATGACTCAATGTGGATTTTCTATTTTATTTTGATACTACAGTGTTTGCAGATTCTGTGCATAAAACAACACCAGTTTGTTAGGTAAGTGATTATTGTCGAGAAGTCTCAAAACAAGAAGGGGGTTGGGTAGGTTGTGAGGGATGGGCGTTAACAGCCGTCTTCTTTTAATGACTAATTTTTCTGAAAATTCTTCAGTAAACAGAAACTTCCCTTGCTGAGTCTTTGAAAGTTGCTGTAAAATCCTACTTACAGATAAATTCGTAAACCAATGGAAAACAAAGATTTATAGACTTTTGAATTCCCTTCAGTTTCTATAAAGAAGGAAGACAGATCAAACCTCTGCATTGCATAAAACGATGTCATCAGATTCATTTTACCGGTTGTCGTGAAGCTAAAGACTACTTTAAATTTTAGAGTGATCATCAGAGAAATTGGTTTAAATTAAGACTTCCAAAGTGTGAACACTACAGTGTCTGGTTCAGGTCATCATTAGTTTTTGTGCAGATTGCTCAGTGTGGAGAGAACTTTACGTTTTCTCTACTTTTACAACCTTAATTTACGTACACATGCAAAAATAGTTTACTCAAGCTCTCACTTCCCTGATAACAAATTATGATTTCGAATACGATAATCGCATAGTTCAGCGTATTAACGGAGGGAGATTAGAGAAGATATTAATTTTCAACTTGAAATGAAAGTTTGAAGGTGTGAGTGAATATAAATCACAAGGGACATAAAAAACGAAACTACATGGGATTAAAAAGCTGTTGCGTCATTTGTAAGACAGTTTTTTAACGAAGACAGTTGAGAACGACGGGGGGTCAAAGAAACAGATTAAAATAGGCGCTTTTATAACTCAGAAGCTCAAGAGACCTAAATCCACAGTAAATGTAGAGATTTGACTAGTTTCTTTTGGACACAGCCCCGTCTACTTGATGCATATGACTAGAGCTTCTGCAGTACAGAGAAGTCAGAAACAAACTGCCTTTGTTAGATTTTTGTTTACTTTGTAAATGACCCTGAATGATGAGTCAGTTGAGATGTTGGGAAAGGTGTTGACAAAGTGTTCAATTATAGCTCCTCTGATTGAACCTATGTCGCCTCTTTGCTGTCATGCTGGGTAATTATCCCTAATACGTTTTGAAAGGATGCCCATAGAACGACGCATGTACTCAGCTCTACCGGGACAGGTGAACTGGTGTATGCATTTTGGAGTGGACATGTGCGGGAGTTTTTCCTTTGAATTGATGAGAAGTAGCGGACGGCTTTTGCACACATTTTGAAGGGGAAGTCACCGAAAAGATATCTTTGCTGAGCTTCTTATTCTTTTATTAACGATTGCATAATCATCCATATTAGTGACTGCAGTTCACTGAAATGACTTCAGTCTTATGGAATGTAATTTTTCAAGTTGTTGCGTAACTTTATAGGCTAGTAATGATTATGATTGTTGTTTGGCCTGCATTTTTTCTGTAACTTCTCTCGCCACCCCCTATGCTTATGCTCTCAGTTTCGCAATGCGTACAAAGTGATAATGAACTAATCCATGAATATTGATCTTTACATTCTAGGTTCCCTAATTTACAATATTTACCCTTCTATTACACGATAATTAAAGTGTGATATTTACAGTCTTTTATAACCATTGTGGTTTCAGGTAGTAGTCTATTGATGACGAGTACCTGTCAGATAAATACCTACTTCATTTAATGCTGTAGAATTTATCCTATTTACTTTATGGGAATTTATCACAGAAATCAGGTGTAGGAAATTATCAGATTTTTCTATCTGTATCTTAAATTATTTTCGCAAGAGGGTTAACTGTTGTTTCCTTATGACAGAAATTATGAAATCATTAATCAATAACTGCTTTTTTCTTGATTTTTTCTGCATAGAGTAATCGAATTTTTCATAGGAAGTTGCTTAATACTGATTCGATGTTAAGGGATTGTTGTCAGTCGATAGGAAGCGCTCCTTCACCTAGGTTTCATAGTTATCACAGAAGTCACTTCGGCGATTCACGCTCATGTAACAGACTCATAGACGTTACCACTAAGCTGTTCAGGCTCATGACTGAGCTACTGTGGGAGTGTAAACCACACACTGATTTGTCACTAGCAAGTAATCTAGTGTGTCTAGTCCTAAGTGCTAGTTGAATTCTGTCACTCAAACTTAAAATGTGATCGCCGAGATAAATTACCGGCTATTGAGGTGCACTGTAAATGGATGATGGATTTGTTTTGAGGAGATTTGAAGAAAGGTGTATACCACAATTTCGAGCTTATTGTCAATCGTCAATCAATTTGTTCAATACATTTCCACAGGAGCTCATTTGCTGCCTGAATAGCTCGGTGTTACTGTCAATGTTTCAAATCAAAGACAACCGATACGCCTTGCTCACCAGGACTAAATCAATACGGAACACAGGTTCAAGGTGTCCTATTTGTTACTTCCAACCACCTAACATAAACATACACAATTTAAAAAATTCAGAGTACGAGGTGAAATCTGACTACAGTTTCCTTCGGAAACCGGCTCGAAATGAGCGAAACAACCCTCCAGTGTTTAGATCTAACAGACACTACTCATTGGTGCGAGTGCTATCTGACTATTCACATCAGTCAATCAGTAGTATATACCAATATGAATATTGTCATTTTCAGGTATTTTCAACTTTATGCTTTATTGAATTCGCAGATTTCAGAGAAAAGTACATTATATTCTGGGAAAATAATACAATTATAAAATTATTATCGGTTGTATTAAGAAAAAACGGACTTATTCTACTTGGGTCCCATGTAAAAGTCAAAATATGAATTTGGCATAAAAGCATAATTCAATTAATAGAATACATAAATTTGTTTGTAATCAGATAAATATTTACTCAATGTCTATAAATATTTTCATAATTTAGATTTTGTCGTGAACCAACGTCATTTAAAGTATAATCGAAAACCAGGGTGCACTGGACAACTGTTTCGTCCTAGTTTGCTACTATTTAGCAGTACGCTTACAGGAACCAACCAGGGATAGAATCCAGGATCTTTAAGTTATAAAATCCGCTCATTGGTTGGTTATTTATCCACTGGGTGGGAGTTCAATAATAACTGGTTGGAAATTGTTGCATTGATGATATTATTTCCTTTAGGATTATAGACTCACCTTGCTGACAAGTGTCAATAAGCACGAACATTGGGTACATTGGGCTTACTGCCAACTGACTCCAACCATCTAATATCATTTCGGTGTGCAACGTGATCGCGAGCCACCTAACATGGTGGCTACACAGTAAACTTCTGCATCAAGCATCGGACTAGATGCATGACACTAGTTACTACCTAGGTCTGCTAACTCGATCGAAGTGATCTAAACTGCGGACGGCAGTCTCACTTGTGTATAACAACGTTCATTAGTGAAACAGCCATGTAGATTCACCAAATCAATTCATACGACCTCAAATCTCTCTAGCTACTCATATGGAACTGAATTCATCATCTGCAAAGTACAAAGACTTCGAGTTCAATTATACACTAAATTCATTTGATAAAGTCTCACAGTGTTATACAATAGTATTTAGTGATGACGTTTTGAGCTCAGTTTATTGCTCATAGTCATCATATCAAGACCTTAAGCTTAATCTGCTGACATGTTTGACACAGTTCAAGTTATATTCTTATATCATTTAAACTTTCTTCTTACTAGGCAGCTTGTCAACAAATTCGCACAATCTTAAAAAACTGAAGTAAGATTGACAAATCATCGTATTTTCAACAATCGATGCTTAAAAGTCATATAATTCCTAAATACCTACACCTATGTACTCCGATTACGCTAGACAAAAGAACATCAGCTGTTCACCATGTCAGGTGATTATGTCTTAGGTCTTGATATGATGACTATGAGCAATAATTTGTACTCAAAACTTCATAAATGAAATAGTATCATAGAATTATAGTTTGCCACAGTGCCCAAATTATATTCTTATATCAACTGAGACATCGAGTTAATTTTAAAGAATCCAATCATCAGCTGAAAACATTCAAATTCTAAACATTTATATTGTCAGAAAAATCATATTGTATGGTCTAAATATTTTGAGTTTCTAAACAGGAACTATGGTATAAACATTTATTTATTGATTTAGAGCTGTGTGATCCAGTTAGATAACTAGAATTCCGAGAGTTTTAAATGAATCAACTCTGTGTCTGTGCTGATGAACTCTGCCACAAACTATTGAAATGGCACTCTGCTGTCTAGTTCAACACTGTATTGGCTAGCGAACACTTCTATTTGATGTCAGCACTTTCCAACTATTCAATTCATACCAGTCAGTCAGTAGTGCACGCAATCAGTCTTTCTACATTGACTTGGTGATATATTGTGATTTGCAAAGGAAATAATGGTGAACATTCCTCTGTTATCTTTAATGGTGTAATTTACGAAAGACAAATTTTAATTTTCTGCTATTTTCTAAAATTACTCCCAAACGGGCATGGTTATCTGGTGATGATAGGAAATGTATATTTTCGGAATGACCTTTACAGCTGGTTTAATTTATCCATAATTATTGCAGGAAATTAACGGCCTACTTAAATGGCTGGGCGACCTGCAGTTTTCCATCCACCCAACTACGTCTTTATCATTCAATTTCGCCATTGTTTAATCACCTAATCACCTCATTCAATCACAGCCTATGCTGACGCACATTTTCAAATAGGTTTTAACCTCTAATGATATAAATTTTTTTGAAAGGAATGAATGAAGAAACTTATAAGAGTATTTGCGAATGTTTAAGATGGAACAGTAATGCATGCGATGGTATATTATCCATACTTATTTTACTTGGAGATTCAACGCAAGAAGTAACACCCTGAAAATTCTGTACTGTGTTTGGACGCATTTTTTCAGAACAACTGGGAAACGCAATTTGCGAAGAAAATTCGTCTACCGCCACAGAATTAAGTCGACTTAATTCCACACAAACAACTTAACATGTTCACTAATTACTCAAAGTTGACCTCTCCATTGGATAGATAACTATATGGTTTGAGGTTCATTTCATCACAGTAGTGTGAATTCACTTCAGTGAAAGTCTAACCTTTCACTGTTATATTGATTCAACTAAGCTAATTATTTCGAAATATTTTTTTTTATGCAAGACAGGCTGTTTGAATTTTTATAATGTAGTTTGCACAAAGGTTTCACAACCTAGTCCGATTATTGAATATTACTGTAGCCTCTTTGATGTAACTGAAAAATCCCCATTGACGTTTAGGGAAGAGTTACTCTTTTCGACGATATCATTCTCAAGCTGTACAAACGTATATATATATATATATATATACATATATAGTAAATTGTCTTAGCAACTAAAGGAATATTTCCAAAGATGTGTCATTAGAATTGTAAATTATTTCTAGACAGCAAATTAAGTAATGTAGAAAGTGTTAATCGGATGGGAAATAGAATAAATTAAATAAATAAGTTGAGTGACGTAATATAATTGACGGGATTGAGTAGAATGCAAATAAAATTTGAATGACAGTCAAGTTAACCTCAGTGATAATGACCGGTGGGGATTTAATAGGGGTGGAGGAATAGTTTGTGCTCGAAACGTCATCAGTAAATATTACTGTACAACACTGTGTGATTTATCAAAATAAAATCCTATCTATAATGGAGTTATACTCTACCACAGTGCCCAAATTTTATACTTACATCAATCCACGAAATGATATTAGAACAGAACTTGGGCAATGAGTTAGAGTATAATTCCCTCATGGAATAAGTTTGTTTGATGAAAGAAAACACACAGTGACATCGCCTTATTCACTGATGACGACGTTTCGAGCACAACTTATCTCTGTTCATATTCATATGAAAGCATTCACACAACTTTCAAACTTCGTTTATATAATTCCATTATTTCTTATCCTTTGATATAGTTGGCAGTAATATTTTCCATTGCACTGGTATTGATGTTGCATCATTCCTACTACACGTGTTTGCTGTAGATTCGATGAACAAAGATCCAATGATCGAACTCTCCCTCTACCTACCTATATTACATTTTTTGAATTGTAGCTATGTCCTTTAACCCGTTGTGTGATTCTCTGCATTGCGATGTCTGAGTTTTTCTCTCAACTATCCATCTTTTTGCGGTCAGTCATTCTACATTTAACTAAATTCATATGTCCAGATAATCTGACTGCCCTCGAACCAGTGATCTGGCCTATGTAGTCGACTTCGTGGTCATTGCGAGGTATTTTATAAATTACATTATTTTTTCTGATTGGGTCAGTAGGATCCTCTGACCTACAGAACTTGTCCCTGAGTGAGTTTTCGGGTTTAACTACCATTGTAATTCGTGCTTGATTCAGAATCCTGAGTGGTGTTTCAGATGTCCTTCCAATGCTGTATCAGTGAGTGCTTTTTTCAAATAAATGTATTCTGTGATGGAACTACCCAGTAATTGTTTGTGTAAATTAATGATTGACTAGAGTAACACGACTGCATTAGCAACGTGGAAGGAGTACTTGGAGTTTGACTAAATAAGTGAATAGGATAATTTGGTTAGTATAACAAAATGCGACAGGCTTATGAGATAAAAACCTGAGTATCGTCTAATACGCTTGAAGGCACCTGAGTTTCGTCAGAATGGAAGAAGTGGTTGCCTTATTGGTAAATATAGATGCGCATCAAATTACAGTCAAGCACGATATTCTGATAGACAATGTTTTGAGTATTATTTTGTACAGATTCGATTAGCATCATATTTGATCACAGGTGGATATCAGTATGAGACCCAGTAAAAGCAGTATGGAGCAATGGAAGGAAGTTTCGTCCTTGTTTGAGAACCCTTTAGCAGTATGCACTTACGACTCCACCTTTAAGGCCCAGAACCTTTAGATTAATAGGTGAGATCAGTGACGTGGCTGACCTCATCAGGAAGTTGCCTGAAGTCCTAGAAAGAGATCTTGCCCAGTGAGGTCCAACAAGTTGGGTGTGAGAGGAAATACTTATCGATTACATTGGCTGGCGGTGGTGCTAAATTTCACGAATTTACAGAAGTTAGAATTCATCGACTGGTTACCGGAATGGTCAACTTACTAAACTAGTGAGTTGAAGACCCTGGATTCCATCCTCGATTGGTGGCCTCATGGCTGTGTACTACTGAACAGCCTGTAACTAGGATGAAACGGCCGCCTGGTTCTTACCGGTTTTCAATGGTTTTCAGACCAATACCGATTCGTAAATTAACCTGAAATAATTTCTAATGTGTTCAGATGATTATCACTGTTTAAGTATTTATGAGGAATGACCTATCACTGCTGTTTAACAGATGGTGTGACTCACTGGTGACTGCATTGAAAGTAGTACACAAACATACATACACACACTAGTCATCAACCTCACTGACCAAATTTCATTTTACAAGGTTTTTGTGATCAACCGACACAAGTGAAACAAAAATTAAACAGGTTTGATTGTTTTTCTTTGAATTTATTCAATAAGTGTTGCTCACTTCACCAAGACGGTGAATAGTTGGAATTTCGATCAGTCTGATCTCAACAGTCAATGGGTATTTCAGGCATTTTCTTCTGGGCTCAACACTCAATGCTCGAAGTTAGACTAAAACAGGCGAATGAATTTAACGTGTATATCACTTCGATCTAGCCAGCAAGCACTACTAGTTAACATGACTAGTATATAGCTATTCATGTCAACCAATCAGTAGTGTGTAGCATCATTTTAATTTCGGTTCATTTTCTTGACTTCCATTTCTGGTGTCAAGCAGAAGGAGGTGTTTTCCAGGTTTCCAAACCACGTATTCATTTATGCAAATGACGAATTGATTTCTATGTATACATTCTGTCTAAAACACCTAAGAAAGAATTTTGTGTCACTTACATCAATGCCGGATACTGTTTTATAATAATAACAACTATTATTTCCTTTCTGTCCCAGCAATAGTAAACACAAAGTTGGATTGAAAAATCACAATTTATTTCAAAGAAAAAAGAATTTAGAAAAACTGGTTGTTTTTTAATATTTTCCCTAATTTTCCTCTTTTGACAGTTTAAGCCAGAAATAACAAAGTAGTAATCTTTGCGCTACGTTTCCCTACTGTTTCTTTATTTTCCTCAAAGAAATTTTTACAAAACAAAATAGAATTTTATGAGTGTTTGTCCTTTTTACACACATACACACATACAAGACAGTCCTCTTTCACTTTAGAGGAAACAAAACGGAATACCATTTGCAGTCATCAGATGGCGATACACTGAAGCAGAAATCCTTTGTATCATAGAAAAGATTGAAAGGCACTAAAAAAGCATAAAAGTAAGCAGGAAGAGAGGGGGAGGAAGGTTTTCGTCTCTTGTTTCCATATTTTTTACAATTTGTCTTTCTAATTCCCACCGTCTTTTCGTGTTTTTCTTCAAAGCAGTTAAGAAATTGTCAGTGATGTGATTGAGCTCTATCTCTCTCTCTCTCTCACACGCCTACACACCACATCTGTACGCTGACTTTTCATCACAATCCAACCCAAATACTTTGTATTCATTTGTATTTTGCATCTCTTTCATTCACCTAGGTGTTTGTCTCTATTACTTTTATCGATAAGTACTGATTGATGATTATGTGACTTGGAATTAACACGCCTACACGCTTTTAAATTTTTATCGATCACTAACTACACAAATGAGTTATCATATCATTATTATTATTCCATTGAGTTCCAGCTGGAATAAACGGCTTCAGCAGTACACCTCTTTTCCCCTCGGTTCTCTTCAGTGATTTTCAGTTGGCTCTGCCATCACTCATATGCCTTCATTTCTTGCTCATGTGATCTCCTCCATGTGACCTTGAGGTGACGCACAACTTGTTCTTCCTGGTTTGGGTTCCACTTGAGAGCCTGCCTGGAGTGTGATGTCAATGTCAGTGTGATGTTTCCTTAGCAAATATGTCTTATCCATCCGTCTGCATTTCTTTCTGCATATTTGTTGGGTAATGCGCTATTGTTTAGTTCTCTGACTGTCAAAGTCCCTTGTTGTTTATCCTTTCTGGTCGTTCGGCCATCCGATTTTCAGCATCTACCAAAAAGGATACGTCTGTTGGTGAAGCTGTGCAGCTGGCTGCTGGAAATGGTCTCTGAGAATAGTCAGCTGAATTGAAAATCATTTCTCTCTAAATGGGATCATCACTACAAGATTAGAGTTTTGCTCACAGTCGAAGTTCTGAGAATTTTGTTAGTGAGAGTGACAATACAGAAATCTGTAGCTGTAAATGTCACACATCGTGAGAAGTTACATTTCACGGGTCATTGGATCCCATCCCATTGATTGGACGGTCAAAGAAATGGCTTCGTGATCTGAAAGTCATGGGTTCTATCCCCGATTGGGTCATCGATGCATAATGCCGAAGAGTCTCAAACTAGGATGAAACGGCTGTTCAGTGCTCTTTTATTTTCAATAGTTTTCCAAGTGAAGTCGATCGATGATGGAATCCACCTTAAAATACTCAGATGACTGAGTTCTAATAAACAGACCTGTCAGCTAACTGCAGACAATAGTTGTATGAAATTCTACTTGACAGGTGAATGAAACGAGACAGTCCTGTGAATGTCTAAGTCAACATTACTATGTCAGCACCTTAGAATAGTAGACATCAGGATGACTGATATTAAGAGAATGTTCTTTTTAGTATCCCTGCTTTTTAATTGCATTATTGCATACTTTCGATAGAAGAAGTGCTCAACGCAACTTTCATGGTCAGATAGAGGATATCTTTTGGATTTTCACACGATTGGTTCGTCAGGATTCAATTGGTTTCAAAGTGACTTTGTCACGAACCGGCAGAAGCTGGAATTTGTACACCTTGGAATACCAAGTCACCGACTGAATGGTCTGTGTGCTCTTGTCTTAAGCTGAAGCTTCTAGTTTCCATGCCAAGTGGAGTCTTGAGTGCATAATGCTGAATATCCTCCGCTCTCACCACTTTCACAATAAACGAAGACAGAGCAGATGTCTGATATACACTTACCCCCAATGGTTGTCTTACTAATGTCAGCTGTAAGATATTTGTCACGAACCAACTACAGTTAGAGTGAACATTGAAAACCAGGAAGCACCGAACAGCTCTATCGTCTTAGTTTGGAACTTTAACTCCCTCAGCGACCAAACAAGGCACTTTCAGCTCACAAGACCAAGGTTTTTGACCATCCAGCTACTTGGGCTGCAGGGTTCGTGGGTATGCATTGCTGTAGAGTCCTGAAACAGGACAAATAGCTGTCCAGTGCTCCCTGGTTGTTTTCAATGATCTCTTTGCCTGAGGTTGATTGGTTCATGACGAAAATATCTAGCAACAGATAACAAAATATTCGATTGAATAAAGCAAGAATAATGCGTTGAGCAGGATTACATCATATTATCATTTAATTCCGTTGAATCTTATCAGCTAGATACAATTTAAAACATTTACAATACCAGTGTACAAAATTTAATCATATACTTAGGAGTAGCTTAAAAATTCCCATTAAAAGAAACGAAGAATAACTCTTTTCATCGATACCATTCTCAAGCTGTACAGTCACTATATGTGGTAAGTTGTCGTGGTAACGGAAAGAATACTTCCAAATATCTGACATTAGAATTGTAAATTTTAGACAAAAAATTACGTAATATGAAAAGCGTCAGTCAGGTACAAACTAGAAAAAAATTAAATAAGTAAATCGAATGGTGCAAAGTTGGTTTAAGTCAGAGAGTCTATGATTTTGGTATCATTTTGGTTAACTTTACTTGACTGTGATATTATTATTGTTGTTGTCGCTTGTTACCCATCTTGTTATGAATTATTTTCCTGTGCCGGTGTTGTTCTGATTGTTTTATTCCTTGTTTTCCTGCCTTTAAGGGGAGCAACCAACAAGGTCGCTTCTCTCTAAACTAAATTTTAATGTAACAATCCCCTTCTCAGGCGTGAGGCTAGCAACCCCACCCTGTAAACAAAGTTGCTGCAGAAACTTCATCACGATGAATCTCCTTGCGGCAAAAGAAAAGGTTTGTGTGGGGACATGGAATGTCCGCACCATGTACGAGATTGGCAAAGCTGCCCAGATCGCAAACGAAATGAAAAGATACGGAATTCAAGTACTGAGGATATGTGAAAGCAGATGGAACGGGAATGGACTCACCAAATTGTCAACGGGTGAGTCAGTGATCTACTCCGGTCACCCAGAAGATAACAACATGCACACCGAGGGCGTGACTATCATGATGTCACCAACGGCAACGAAGGCCCTGATGCAATGGGAGGCGATCTTGCCCAGGATAATGACCGCCAGATTCAACTCCAAAGGAAGGAAAGTGTCAGTTATACAATGCTATGCACCCCAAACAACGCAGTCCTCGAAAAGAAAGAAGTATTCTACAGACAACTACAGGCAACAATGGACAATACTCCAGCTGGTGACATCAAAATACTAATGGGAGACATGAACGCCAAACTGGGACCAGACAACAAAGGAAGGGAACTCATCATGGGTAAAGAAGCTCTCGGAGAAATGAATGAAAATGGAGAACTCTTCGCCGACTTCTGCGCCTTCAGTGAACTAGTGATTGGTGGCAGCGTATACAAACACAAGGATATCCACAAGGCTACATGGGTGTCACCAGATGGGCGAACCAAAAACCAAACTGACTTCATCTCAATGCTCAAGGAAGTGGAGGCGCAGTCTACTGGACACAAAGGTAAGAAGAGGAGCAGACGTTGGCTCAGACCACTATCTCGTACAAGGGACAATCCAAATCAAATTAAAAGCTTTCAGAGAAACAGGAGCTACAGATAGACCACAAGCCAAGTTCAACACTCAAAAACTGAAGGACCAGGACACTAAGGACATCTTCACTGCAAGCATAAAGGACAAAGCCGAGACACAAATCAACACTAGCGAAGAGGTCAACATCGAAAAACACCGAGAGAGCTTGAAAACAGTGTTAAACCTGCATGGAAGTTCTAGGCAGAAAGAAGAGACAGGACAAACAGTGGCTCACTACGGATACTTGGAGACTGATAGAAGAGAGAGGGATGGTGAAACAAAAGATTATCCAGTGCACCGACGAGCAACAAAAACAGGATTAGAATGCAAGCTACAAGACACTGAACAAAAGAGTAAAGAGGAGTGCCAGAGAAGACAAAAGAAAGTATTATGAAGCCATGGCAAGTGAAGCAGAACCAGCTGCAGGCAAAGGAGACCTCGCAACACTCTACCTATCGGGGAAGAGCTTGACATAAATTAAGCCAGTGAAGGATGACAATGGAAAGTCACTCACCAAAGAAGTGCAGAAAAGGAAACACTGGGCTGAACACTTCACCACCTACAACGAGCCCAACAATACCAACAACGGAGACAGAGCTACCAGTGAATACCAACCCCCCGACGAAATCAGAAGTCCTGAAGGCAATCAAGATGCTAAAAGCTGGAAAAGCGGCAGGACCAGATGGAATCCCAGCAGAAGCATTGAAAATGGACCCAGAGACAACAACGGACTTGATGACGCCACTACTGGAGAAGGTGTGGAAAGAAGGCAAAGTACCCGAGGATTGGAAGAAAGGATACTTATTCAAACTACCAAAGAAAGGAGACCTAAGTCAATGCAAGAAATGGCGCGGAATTATGCTCCTGTCCATCCTAAGCAAAATACTAAGCCGCATCATCCTGGAGAGAATCAAACAAGCCCTGGATGAAAAACTTCGACTGGAACAGGCTGGATTCAGGAGAAACAAGTCATGCATTGATCAGATCACCACATTACGGATCATCATTGAACAAAGCTTGGAATGGCAGTCACCTCTCTATCTCAACTTCATCGACTTTGGAAAGGCATTCGACAGCGTCGATCGAGAGGTGATTTGGAAACTACTTCGCTACTACGGGGTGCCACCGACAATTATACATCTCATCCAACAGCTGTACGACAATGCTGCATGCCAAGTAATCCACAACGGGAAACTTACAGAATCCTTCGAAGTGAGGACAGGAGTAAGACAAGGCTGCCTACTATCGCCAATGATTTTCCTGATTGCAGTAGATTGGATAATGCGACAAACAGCGGGCAATGAGGAAACAGGCATAAAATGGACTCACACAAAAACTTGGAGGATCTGGACTTCGCCGATGATATATGTCTGATTTCCCACAAACTGGAAGATATGCAAGCGAAAAGCAACAAGTTGGCAGAAGAAGCATCAAAGATAGGACTTCAGGTGAACATAGAGAAAACAGAGGTGATGAAGATTCCTGGGCAACACCACCAACGGCAACAACAACAGACAACAATCAGCATAAATGGAAGGAACCTGAAAGAAACAACCTCTTTTACCTACCTGGGAAGCATCGTTTCAACTACAGGCGGAACTGACGAGGATATCAAAGCAAGAATCGGAAAAGCAAGACAAGCTTTCACTACTCTCAAGTCTGTGTGGAGGTCAACAGCACTCAGCATCAAAAATAAGATCCGGATTTTCAACTCCAATGTGAAGTCAGTCAGTGCTACTATACGGATCAGAGACTTGGCCAGCGCGTCATAAAGAGCATCTCAAACAAACTACAGACCTTCATTAACAGTTGTCTTCGCTCAATACTCAAGATCAGATGGCCAGAAAAGATCAGCAACAGGGATCTTTGGGAACGAACCAACCAGGAACCGATTGTGAAACAAATAGGCAGGAAGAAATGGAGATGGATTGGCCATACTCTGAGGAAACCATCAAGTGACATCACTAGACAAGCCCTTGAGTGGAATCCGAAAGGGAAGCGGCGAGTTGGTCGTCAGTGCAAGGGTGACTTGGAGGAGGTCATGTGAAGAGGAGATGAAAGCGTGTGGGCAGACATGGAGCCAGGTGAAAACTCTAGCAGAGAATCGAACGCAATGGAGACGCACGGCTGAAGCCCTATGTTCCTCTTGGAATTAAAGGAAACAATAATATAATAATAATGATGGTGCAATATAATCGACAGGACTGGGTGAAATTCAACTGGCATCGAAAGAGGTTCGCATTTAAATCAGTGTCTTGAGGAGCAGAATAATAATAGTGGGAAGGGAGTGAGATAATCCAATTAAGAAAAAAATGGGATTAACAAAAATTACACATCACGTGTTAAGGCGAATTGGGTCCATTGTAGGTCCAATGGCTGAACAAACTTCTGCATGCGAAATTGAGGAGTTATCACATATAGACTACCATAGCTCCAACTTTTTGAAGAGGTTTGATTTGTAAACGTTTAGAAAGATTTCCACGTACTGTATAGGTGACTGTAAAACAGGCTTGCGAATTTGCTCAGTGTTCAGAATCGACCGGATGTTTCAAAGACAGCAACCATTCACATTACATGATTGAAAGTACAAGAAGTTGAAAGGAAATTATTACAGGTGCTAGTAAGCTTGCTGTTATGAAACATTTACAAGAACATTCTAGAGTCAAAAATGGAAGTTGGACATAAATTAGGTGTGCGAAAACACTAAATAAAAGAAGTAACACATGTTGCATATGCATTTCATTTCCTGATAATTCATTTTTTTCCTTCACGTTCCCCAGTGGAACATAGGGCTCATAGCTAGTGGCTTGAAGTTTCTGTAGCAGTGCTTATTTTTACAGGATGGGGTTGCTAGCCTCATGCCCAACCTTTCCTCTTTACCAGCATTATTTCTGGCTCAACGAGGTAAAGGAGTGCGTCGGCCGGGATTCGAACCCAGGACCATGTGCATGGTCGGCGAGCGCCCTAAGCGCTATACCATAGTGATTAATAATCTTACTAACAACAATAAGTTGAGTAATCGTCAAATATTCAGGTCAAAAGAATGGATAGAGAGAAGAGAAATAAATTAATGGCTATAAAATGACATTGTCAGAATTAACTGAATAGGAAAACTGAAGATGGTTTCTCTCGGTGTGAACAAGTCAGTTTTTAACCCTTTCATCGTTCAACGATCAACACTGTATCTGGTAGGCATTTTATACGATAAGAAAGTGTTAGGCATGAATCTACTAACTTACAGTGAAACAGTAAATAAACGGTACTTTATATTCTTTCTTTCATCAGTGTACTGTTGTCACAATTTAATTTTAATTTAACATTTATGTATTATTGACATTATTAATTTTAGATTGTCGGATACTTTGAGTGAACACTGGGGGTAGTAACTAATGCCATGCATCTAGTCCTTTGTTTGGTGCAGACTGAATTCTACCAGTCAAGTTTGCAGTGTAGTCGCCATGCGAGGTGACTCGCCATCATGGTTCACTCTGAATCAATGTAAGTTGGTTGAAGGAAGTAGGCAAGAAGCCTTAAGACCAGGTTTCATGCTTGTTGACATTGGTCAGCTAGGCATATCTGCAATCATGTAGGAATTCATATCCCTTCTGAGATTTGAACGTGGGTTACCCCATGCTACATTTTGGAGACGCTAGAAGTGATTGATTTGGAGTTGCAGTCGATCTCCTGTAGGACTGTCATGAATGCTAGATGCAATATTGTACTAAATGCTCAATACTCTACGCTGTATCAGATATACAGTCTTTCAATGAAGTCATTATCATTACCAATTATTTTTTTAAAACAACGGTTTCGTGGTCACGTAACATTTAAAATTGTTCATAGCATTTACATATTATAGAAACTGGTATGAAATTAATAAGATCAATAGGTAAATAATAAAAAGACGATTACATAATGAGATAAGATAAGCTGGTCGAAATAGTGTTTCTACTGACAAAAAAAATAAATCAGTGTAAAAAATAAAAGAGATTGACTGAATAATACCGCAAAAACTGTTCACTAGTGAGAATGACAATAATATTAACAAGAATAGTAATTTCAAAAGAATGATTAGTAGTTAAGATGGAATACTATTTTCAGCAACTTCTTCTGTATCAGGTTTTACAATTATATACTCATAATAGTTTGAATAATGGTCACTGACGATACTGAATCATTCGGATCAATATAGATTACAGTTCAAGGCATGTGTGTATGCGATAACATGCCAGAATGTTAACATTAAATTGAAAATCAGGTAAATTAAAGAAAAAATACTCCAGAATTATGAATTTATAGATTCGAAAGCAGGTCAGGGTATCACTAGTGACTAGATCTGTTTCTATGTACGCAGAATTCTGATTGTTTTTACACGAATCGCTGTGGTTTCCATTTTTTGCAGTATTCAGCATCTAGAACTCTTTGGTGATTTATTCGATGCCCAACAGATAATAGAAAAAGATTCTTCAAAGCTGACTTCTCCGTCCATTTGGATAATGTTGTCTAGTATCAAACTACTGATAATTTTTGCTACAATTGTTTTTGGCCACACTGGTAGGTGTGGCACAAAACAGCCACTGTAACTGGCTCTACAGCAGCAGTCGAATTGACAGATACGACAACTAACTAACTTAGATACTTCGTTATCTCAGTTTCGAAATCACAAATAGTGGTGTGTATGATGTAAGCTACAGTTTACTGGCATTACAAATTCATAAAATCGATTTCTTCAACTTGTTCGTTATTATTTCGCTTGATACATCACCTCTGAATACAGAAGGACTGTTTTCTATTCTCTTTGCCGCGTGTTTCATGATGAAATTTTCAAGGTAGCTGTTTTCAAATTAATGTACGTTAGATGTTAACTGATTCAGAGTCAAACATTGGTACTGTCATGCCACAATAATTCTTCGATTATTATGTATATATGACTGTAGAACCAGATGGACAAGAAGTTTACAAAAAGAGTATTTTTGTTCACTACTAATTTTAGTTAGAATCGTTAGATTTTCGTCACGAACTAGCCAGAGATCACTGAGAACCACCAGAGTTACGGAGTGGCTGTTTCATCCAACTCTAGATTTTCCAAGCAGTGGGCACACACTACTATGCCAGGGATCGCACCCTGGACCTGATTCAAGGGGTCCATCATGTGAAGATGAAGTGGGTGCTCATCGAAGACATTGGCTAGGATCATGGATGCGCACTGTGGAGGAGTCACAGAATAGGACGAAACGGGTGTCTAGTACTCCCCCCGGTCTTGAATGATCTCTCTAACTGATGTTGGCTCGCGCAGGAAATCTGAAAATTGTAATCAATCCAAAGTCTTCATAAATCCTATAATCTGACTGAATACTAATCTCAGTCTTTTGAAATTTCTAATGAGCACTAGTAATCAAGCAACAATTAATGTGTACATCACTCCAAATTTCCACAGGTTATCCTTAAGTACACTCTTAATTACAAGTAAAAGAGAGCTGTTCACTGCTTCTTCATTTTCAGTAGTTTAAAGATAAACTGATATCACTTGTTTATATCATACGTATATCAGATTGAACATTGAAATCAACTGAATTCCCTCCTGAAACTAGTATTCGAACTGAATGTGATATATATATATATATATATATATATATATAATGGTATGAGGGCTAAATCTGACCCTAAAACTTATAATCCCACTGATAATGAAATCGAATATCCTAAATTGGTTTCAATAGGTTCGATAGTATGAACGGAATGCACTTAAGAACATATGAACCTACAATGAGATGCACACAGACAAACATATCTAAAATGAGAATTATTTTATAATGAATAAAGCCTGAAAGGAGTTAGTGAGAGCTTAAAGATGGAGGGGCGTGGGGAAGAGAAAAACTAATAAAGAATAATCATAATAATGATATGAAATAATTGATTCCCCTAAATTTTTTAATATTATGGTATGGTTTTTTATCGACTCTTCCCCTGAGGATAATTTCAGTACACTGTGTGTGTGTGTGTTTGTGTTTATGTATGTACTGTTATATATTGTTTTACCTCACCTCAATATGATTCATTATCGTCATAGACTGTAACTACTTCTCGTTTTCTCTTTTAAATTGATGCCAAAATGGCAGACTAAATTGTTTATGTAGTTGTACTACATACTGAACTAGTTATACACCATATTTTCATTTGGCTATTGGATGATCACGCAGGTATGTGCGTGTTCTAGCGTGAATTATATCAAGTGATACAACTACTAACAAGTAGTCAGATACGAAGTAGGGTAATTTTTCGACTGTTGGAATTTAAGAATGACTACTATTGAATTACTATTAATGTTGTTTGGTAATGTATACCTTTAAGACATGCATGCAGGGCATTTAAGTCTGTCTGTAATCAGGCTGTTACATTACTATCAGTAAAAAGTTTGAGCATTGTGGATTAGATCAATTAAAGTATAATTATATTTCAATAGTTTACACACAATGATAAGTTTTGTTATCGGTAATATTTCGAGCAAAATTACCAATAACAAAACTTATCATTGTGTGTAAACTATTGAAATATAATTATACTTTATTTGTTACATTACTGTTATTTGTAATTTTTTTGATACACATTTTTTTCTGGATTACATATTGATTAATTCTTGTTGTTGGATAGAAATGCTCATTCCCTCCGTTGCCATATTGGCTGCTAGTATTTAGGCTTCGGTGATTACTTAAGGTTAACACGACAGTATTTGATTGGTGGTGACTGAATACTGGTACGTGCAGCTGAGGAATCAGCGATAAGATGAAATGCGGCGCATGGATTCTATTACTGGCCACCATCAACTTGTAGTGCTAAGACGATACTGCCAGATTCAAACTCGTTATTCTGTTGTCACTTTTAATGGGATTCTCTTTTTGCATTTATTAGTTAACGGTTAAAATTAAGTTATTTTTGATGTTCTTCGTGTTATAATATGGCCAGATGAATTTCTTTTATTGATGAGGTGTTGTGCATCTACACACACTGCTCCTAATAAGTCTGCCTATCTGCCTATAGCAGTCCGACAGTAAGAATCAGTTAGTAGGAATCGAGCTAATCGATCTGGCCTTAGGACAATCAAAGTCTGTTTGCAGTCATTTTCGCCTTCATTAAAGATTGAGTAGAAGAAGATGCGAACAAGTGAATTAGGTGGGCTTGGTGGAATATGCTTAGGAATGATAAGTAATGTCCAAATTATATCATATACTAGGAGTAATGTTATCTGTCTGTAACAGTTGATGACAATGAACTCAGTATCATACAGGTTAATGAATGAATTCTGTTGCAGAGTTTCACAATGCAATGTAATAGTTGTCAAGTACATCTTAGTTTTTAGTAATTTTTAAATAAAGTTTTTCGATCATACTGAAACTGACTGCTGACTGCCTGAGTTTCAACAAAGAACTGCTGACACTTGTACAGCAGTTCAAGTTACCACACTTCACATAGCGCACATAGGCAGCGTAAAAAAAATATTGAAAAGAACTCTAATAAGCCGAAATGTGCAAGAGAAAGAATAGTAACATGAAAAAATTAGGGTTTTGTGGTCCTGAGAGATCAAAAATAGTGGATTCATCTGCCCCACTGAAAGTGATTTTAAGCCATATCACCGATAGTCTTCAACCACTGACTGTTAACATCATGAGAATTCCAAAGAGGCAGTTTACACCTCTCTAGGTAGGTAGCTTAAAGGAACAGTCAATAACTTGATGAAATGATGTCAGGTTGTGGTTTGACCACTCCTGATTCTTTTTCAATACAGTCCTGTTGTTTAATATTGCCCGTCGAGGGAGGTGGTAGCTCGGCATGTACAACACATATCCTAGCTATCTCAATCAATGTAGGTTGATTTACTCTACTCCTAACCACAACATTACCATAATGTATCAATTGACATAACAGAGAGAGAGGACGTTAACACCTATGATTAAAGACAGTAAGCCTTCCCATATCTTCCACTCTCATAGGGCCATATCTCACAGTCATAAGGAAGGATAAAGTGAACTGCTACGCAGTGAACATTTTGGTCTAGTTACTTCAAATAATAAAACAGGAGTAAGCGTTTTCGTTGGAGAAAGGGAAACATAGTCATTACCACTTTTCAATTTCACTTACGGATAGCCCTTGACCACTTCATCAATGTTATTCAACTAATAAACCGTATTACAAATTCAGTGAAAACCAAAAAGAAATAATTAATATTCCAGTGAACGTCTCAACTGCAGACTCTTCACCCCACCACCACTATCATCACTAATGTTCCTCTCATCACTCTTACCAGTGAAAAATCCATCCCTTTCAATTAACCTCTTATTTCCTTGAGGTCAACTGCCTAGAATATAAATACATGTAAACAAGAATTAACGTGTCACATCATTTCCAGTCAATGATAATGATTCGAAGGACGACCTTCTTTCATTTTTCCTCAGTTGATAAAATACCTTTATGAATTATTGATGTGTTAATTACGTATATATATATATATATATATATATATAGTCGACTTTTGCCGAATTATGAATTAATTAGCCATTAATAATGATTGAATTATAAGGACTTTGGAAATGAGATGGAAACAGTTGTTCATTTTCGCTTGCTTGCTCCTTTTATTACCATTATTACAATCATTATTATTACTACTATTATCATTAACATTCTTATTATTATTCAGGAATCGCCTTTTATTCCCCTTTGGTTCTTATTATATAGGTCAGTCATTCTGCTTCGCGTGACTTAAACTGGTGTATAGTGATATTTCGTGTGTGCGTGTGTGCATATGTAACAGGTTGAAACAGAGTACAGTTGTTACCTTGACTAATAAATAAAATATTCCACATTGAGGAGTCAGTTAATCAATCAGTCAGCCATTTGTCCCTTCCAGATGTTTCTGTTTTCAGTGGTATGAATAACAGCGACCATTTTGTTTTGTTCTTATATATATATATAAATTTAGAAGAAAATCGACCTCATATATTGTGTGTGACCTGAAAAAGAACTTATTTCAGTTCGTTACTTCTTCTGTATTCCCATGAATACGCTCAGTATTTAATTATTTTTCCCCCTCAAATTTGTACTTTCATCTCTTATCAACACTTAGAATTTATACCTTAGCTAATTTCATTTGAAAATACCGCGAGAATGAACATCAGGGTCATTAGCCAATCAAAGGCATGCATGTATATGATTGGCTAAATCTATAGTCTTACTGTTGCAAATAAAACCATTCATGTGTAATTTGCTTCGATACTTGTACTCAAAACGTCAGTGAAAATTTATTAACTGAAATATTTTGGTGGTACTGAGGAAATCATCCCATATGGAGATAAATATTCTCTGACTTCTTATTATTTATCACCGGAAAGTGTTGTGAATCAAGGGAAAAATTCATTCCATTGATTTACACAAATACATGTGTGTTCAGATGCATCCGATATGTACATAGAGTCTCAGAGTTTATAATCTATTAAAATTTTCGACGATGATAACCTGTGACTAACTGTAGCCTTTTAAGCTCCCTGTTAACGTCTATAACTTCAGCAATGAGTGCTTACTTGTCGAATCTCTGAGGGGCATACCAGTTACTTGTAGGTTGCAGATGTGTTCTACTGATGAGTGTCAGTAAGCGCAGAACCCCGGTGCACGGCTTACTGTCAAATTCTCTTACTCGTCTAAAGTCAATCCAAAGTGCACCACAGTGGCAAATCAACTAGCTTAGTGATCATACATTGCAAACTTGACTGATAGGAACCAGCCGGCAAAATAAAATTTTAGACACCCAGCAGACGCTAACACACTAATGTCCTTCGAATTATCGGTTAGCAAAAGATTTTGAAACTAGAAAAATAACACTATATTCATGAAGAAAAGTACTGAATCATATTAAACAGAATATCTGGTTAGTTCTAAGTTTGGTTTAGGCTAAGGACGGGTGTCTTCAGTTAGTCCAGAAGTTTAGAAGGGTAACAGTAGCCTGCCTTCAGTGACCAACAAATTAGATATGACCATTAGTTGAACAAATAATCGTACACAGTTTAATATGGCTTATAGAAACCTGTAGCATCTCAGTTGTCTTATTGAGCCAACACCAAAATTTATCACGGATTGACTGGTAACTGAAATTCTAATTTTGTAGTGAATTGCATCATTCTAGGTTGGCATATTTCAAGATTGTTGATTGAAGCCAAAGAACTAGATTTCAAACGATGTGAATCATTCGGTTCTAATGCGATTTAAGGTTTAACTACGTATACATATCTAGCAAACGATACTAGCGCACTTTAGAATGTGTTGTTTTGTTCTATGAAAACCTACAAACTAACAGACAAATATACTTAAATGATGTAAGTAGTATACGCGTAGATATTATATTGTACAGTTAGATAAGACTGGGATGCTACTTAAAAAACGAAGGTAATTATCATAGCCACTTGTTCAGTATACATTAATAATGCACACTGTAGAAATTATCTGATGATGAAACGTCCACGATCGAAAATCAATACTTGAAAATCACCCTCTGCCTTCTTAATCTACAAATGTTTTCTGTTGTTTAAATTATTATGTGGATGAACATGACTCTGGAAGTTACTAAAGAGTTTTCTGTCATAAATGGCAAAAACTATATTGAATACTACCTTGGTTTGCTTTTCGGATGATTTAACTACCTAATTCACTTATAACATTCAATATTGTGATAGTGAGCTTAAGTAAAATTTCGGCGCCAAATATCAGTATGATGATAATACATTAAAATTAAATGTTTAAATTTACTGTGATAGTCTCTGTTGCATTGAGTTTTATCGAGTACAAAATGTTGTTTATTTGAAAATAAGGCTGTCAGAGTACTCGGTTTTAGCAAGTTGATTCCATATGGCGGTATAGTCAATGGGGTCACTCTTCTATGACTCTCTTAGTTTAATAGTTGATGGTAACCCTGTCGAAGGGAGAAGGCTGGGTGTGAAACCAGCAACCTCACCCAGTAAAAACAATACCACAGCTATAGAAACGTCAAAGCATGAAACCCTATGTTCCGCTTGTAGCACAAAGGAATGAGCAAAGAAATGTGTAGTGTTTTACCCATTTTACTAGTGGAATTTAACATACTGAACGTCTGTCAGCCCTGAAAGGCTCTATCGACGTATATTAATTAACACTATATCTGCCTTTCCCTTCTCTTTTCCTTTCCAAATCAGTAGACTGGTACTTCATGAACATGTTTTTGTCTTCCACACTTCTGATTGGTAGGTCTTCTAGAATATTAAAGTATGCTTTATGCACTGCTAATGATACATGAAGAAAAAAAGCAGGAGTTTAGAAGAAAAGAGCTTTTAGATAGACTTTCCTCGGGTCACAATATCTTGTTGTCTTTCGCCTAAATAATGAGTTCCTTTTAGAAAAACATCCTAAGTGAACATTTAGTTTCCCTTAACGTTATCCTACTAAACTTTAAAGATGAGAGAAAGTAACAGCTGGATGATAGGAAAAATCAGTGGAAACCAAGGTGTATTGGTCAGAAGCGCACTAAGCCAAAAAGGTTAGAATTTACGAGTCACTAAATTACAGACTAATGACAGAATGGCTTGTAACGTGAAGGCTTTCGATTTGACCTTTGGTTAGGTCAATGCACAAGCATCTTCGGAGGCTTCTAAATAAGAAGAAAACATTTATTCAGTGATCCTGGATTGTCTCAATGAGACTGGTTCTTGATAAAACCCACATAGGAAGTAATAATTGTCCAAGGATATTTTTTGAATACGATTTTCGATTTAATAAGAAATAAAAACTAAAAAATCATATTGTAAAGAATCATTACTTTTTTGGAAAGTGAAGAAAGTCTTTAAGTGCTAAGACGTAATACTTTTGAAATGTTGACCTGTTTTGATTCGATTGGTTTCAGTGGAGATTTTGTCACGAACCGATATGACTTAGACAATTATTTGAAAAAGGAAAGAGCAGTAGGTAAATGTTTCGTCCTAGCTCAGAAGTCTTTAGCAGTGGACACCCACGACCCCACCAGGTATTGAACAGAGGATTTTCATGTTAAGTGAACAGCCTGTTGATCAGTTTGGCCACAAGTTTAGAGTCCATAGACTTCTGTTTTTAACTGACTGATCATATATACAGTGGGAGTCAGCAGGTTCAGCATACTTTAAAAAAATCCATTTAACCAGTGTTATTATATGATGACAATAAATAGAGATAATACATCTTAGATAGTTTCACTGTCATTTAACAATGTAATTAATAATGGTGGCTTTATTCTAGACAGTACCTTTAACACAATGTGGAGTTTTCAGTTTACATTACATAGTCAGGGGAAAAATAATTAGACTGATAATAATGTCAACAAGTACAAATTTAAAATTAACAAAACTAATCACAAAAATATATTTATGAAACGGAGAATAAAAAAGACCATTTATCTGCATTTTCGCATTAAGTTAACATTGTCATATCTAACACTTTTACCGTATAAAATGCGTGTTGAATAAGGTGTATCGTTGACTTTCTATACTTAGTCGTCAGAGCATAAAGTCCTTTTTAATTATTTCTGATCCTATCTGATAAGATGCAAGGGGAGACCTGTGTATAAAGAAAATGCTGAGAGTCTGACAAGAGGATATTCGACAGTTTTTGCATGGGATTAAATATCTGTCCACAAGGGTAACTTCGACAACTCACTCGTCCTACTGACAGCTTTTAGTGCCCATCTCACGGTAACAAAGTCTTTCTTAAGTAGCCCAGTAAAGACTAAGGGAGGAAGAATAGAGAAGAATGGATAAAATAAAAAAATTAACAAGCTTTTTGGGTTGAAACTGAGTGATACTAGGTTGTCTTAAATTCCTTACGTAGAAAGCGAGAGGAAATATCTTTCTAGAAATCAACATGATGTTGGAAGATGAGGAAAGATTAGAGAAATGAGAAATCCATGGTAGTTAACATTCGACTTAGCTTCAACCTCAGTGTCCTCTGTGACACAGGAACCATGGAAGTGAACTAGTTCTTGGAAATTACACTTGTGTCTGAACATGTCTCCGCTTCTAATTCAGTATGTTTATGTTCGACAGTGGAAGACCAGCAGTTTGATCAGCAGTTCTGACGACTATCAGCATACAGTGTCGTATCATTCATTCACATGGTCACTGAAGTGAAATGATAACTTGGTTAGCAGTTGAATTCGCTATAGGTCAGCATGGAAAGTGGGGCACTAGTAATTCTGAGGTTTATTGCTTGGAATTCTGACTCGTTTCAAACTTTCTCCTTGCTTATTTCAGTCATCCACTCATTTAAGAGGGAGAAAACAAAAGACAACAAGATGAAAAGCAGCTTCAAATCCTAGTAACAATTTTATACAATTATTCCCTCCCATAACCCCCCCCCCCCAGTCACAATCATATCATCATCATCCTGTTGTTATTGTTGTTCATGATGGTGATGTTTTGCTTTAATTATTCAAATTAGTTAATTAACTGTAGTAATCAATTAGTTAGCTAAACCATCATTTTAAAACAAAGGGATTCAATTTCTCCGTTATTTTGTTTTAATCGAAAGTGAACACTGAATGAATACACTTGAAGAATAATTTCTACCACATAACTGATTAATAGTTTAATTAATTACACCATTTATGAAGCATTAATAAAGCTAAGACATATAGTTGAATTTTCTTTCAGTCAATTTATGTTTATTGGTTTATTGACTGAAGTGAATTAATTATTTTATACTTTTGCTATAAAGTGTATGCAGATTACTGTTGAAATTGTTCACTTTGTCTCTTAATAAGGCAAGGCAGATTAAATCAGCAGTAATAAAAGAAATCATCGTTTCACCTTATTGTTCTCATCAAATGCAATCTGTCTGTAATTATTATTCCCTTGGGTTCCAAGTGGAACACTGATATCTGTAGTCATTTTTAGCTGATTCCACCACTGCTCATAAGTTTTCATCTTTTCTCCACCCTGTCTACTCCGTACCACTCTCAAAGGGACGCTCGACTCGTTGTTTCCCATTCGCATTCCACTTGAGGGCTTGATTAAAGTGTAATGTTACTCGATGGTCTCCTCAGTGTATGTTTAATCTATTCTTCTTCATTTTCTTCGGCTTACTTGTTGGATGACAGGTTCTCAGTTGGTTTATGGAGAGAATTCTTTATTGTACTTATCCATTCCGGTCTTGAGTATTCAATGCAGGTAACTGTTGATAAAAGTCAGCGGTTGGTTGCTTGAAACGCTTTCGACGACACTCACGCAAAGTTTGTGAAGCGTATGGAAGTATCTGTCTGACATTACTAGTGAAGATTTACACCCTGTCCCTCATGCTGAGAACAGTAGATCTGACTTTTATTAGTATTATGCTCATGTATATAAATGAAGCAAGAAAGTTGTGTGACTGACTTGATATGATTATGAGCAATAGTTTGTGCTCGAAACGTCATCAGTTAATACTACTGTATAACGCTGTGTGATTTATCAAAATAAAATCCTCTCTCTAATGGAGTTATACTCTATCACAGTGCCCAAGTTTTATACTTATACCTTGAATCTATGACTTCATAATCCTGTGAAACAAATCTACTTCTGCTACAGAACTTGAGTCCATTGCCAGTCATGCATGCATTCTACTGATGAGTACTCAAGATTAAGAAATCTGGGTTAGAGAAGGCTCAATTTCGAGTCTTGAACAGGTATTCGGTTCGAGGTGAGAAATTACTATAATTCCCCTTAGAAACCAAAACTATTCAAACCACAATATGTGACATGCTTGATGACATAAATGATGATCAATAAATTAAGCATCAGCGAGTTAAAATTGAGGAATGCCCTAAACGAGCGGAACGGCTGTTCGGTGCTCAGATCACTTCGATCTAGCTGGTTTAGCATTAATGGTTTTCATCTACTCACATCAACCAATCAGCAGTATGTAACATCTCATCAAAGAAGGTTTTCTCCCGAATCTGTCCTAACCATCTAAAACGATATTTCACTAAACCAGTGTCTGTGTATGCTACTGGAAACAAACTGATAAGTGGTGGAATATATATATATTCATATATCAAGCATTTTGAATATTTGATGCAAAACCATCTTGGATACTAGGATCGTATTAGTAGGTCTTGCATAGTAGGTTCATAATACAGAGCGAGATCAAAGATACGAAACACTACTGGTGTCTTCTAGTTTAGTCAATAGAATGCCAAGCATCTGCTCTAGCAAGTGTGCAATAATCACAAAACCTTTTGTTATTTCAACTCTTCGAATTTCTCCAAAGTTGAATTTATATTAAGTCAGATAGCCTTCTCACATTGATCAGGAGAGAAAAACTATTTTTGTTCACAGTAGTAGACAGTAAAACTATGAAATGATAGAAGATATTTGTAGCTCAAAATTTTTTAATACTCCTCGATTCTGCTGTCCAGCATAAGTGACAGAGTTTAGAACTCAGGGATGATTGAACTTCAAGCCCGTGGCTAAACAGTCAACGATCTCTCCCTGTAACCTTATGATCCTGGATCCCATCCTTGAGATAACTGTGCACGCGCAATATTGAAGGTTCTAAAACATCCGGATTAAAAAGGCAACTTTTTAGTGCATCTTTACTGACGTCACTTCGTAAATAAACCTAAATTTGAAAAAAAGTCCAATTCCCAGAAGGACATTTTTGAAATCTAATATTTGAAATAATTCAATCAACCCTAATCATCTTTTCTGCTTTCTCAGTGTAAATTCGACTTAAATCAAGTAGACGAGCAATTTCGACTGGGGAAAATATGTTCCTCTTGTTCTATAAGTGCAGTTCTGTTTTTATAATAATAATAATTTGGCTATTGAATAGAATAAGGAACACATAAAAAATTGGTTTGGCCATATTCGTTGTTATGAGTGGTTGAATACCACTCACATTAAGCAGTAGAACTTGCTAAGCAGTTAGATAGAAGTGGCCTATACACTGGATGGTCGTTTATCGCAAGGTTCGTTAGTGATATACGCGTTCTGACCAGAGTCAGAGAGCCAAATGATTTCACACCACTCAAATTTTGGTTAGCTTACTTTTTGAGAGGACTGATAATACACTGAACTAAACACGAAATTCACAAAGTCTGCAGCTGGCTGTTGGAAACATTTTTCATGACACGCACGCCAGATTTCTGACAAATATAGAACTGGCATGACACTGGTCTTGGAAAGTCGAATCTTGTTCTCTATACCGAGTGCAGAACATTTCTAAACTTATTTCAGATGGATGGAGGTCTGTCTTGCTTTTTCGATTCTGGTTTAGACATCCTCATTGTGCCACCTGTAACTGAAACGGTGCTTCCTAGGCAATTTAGGGAAGTGACCTCTTTCAAATTTTTTCGTTGATATTGATTGGTGTTTACTTTTTTGTTGTTTAGTTATTTTCAACACCTCCGTCTTCTCTATGTTCACTTGAAGTTCTCTATTTGCTGCTTCTTCTGCCAATTTGTCAGTTTTCGTCTGTAATTCCTCTAGTTTTTGTGACATTAGACATAAATCATCCACGAAGTCCAAATCTTCTAGAGTCTTCTTGCTCCCTCCACAGTAAGGAATCTCATCGATGATAGTTCAATGTGCCCCCGATTCTTTTTTCGGTTATTGTGAATACTTCTTCCCCTCCGCACGACAGATAAGTAAAAAACGGTTTCTTTTCAACTTTTTCAGGTTTCACTCTAGGTATCTGCTCACTCCCATATTTTTATTTGTTCTTTCACGGTTATTTATCCTCCATGAAGTGTTTTTCAATAATTCTGATTTCCTCTTCACTCTTACTTCCTGAATATAACACCCTGGCTCTGCTGAAGAAAAATCTGAGCCAAAGCTGTGATAATTAAGTATTGATCAGCTCATATTTCTTTCCCATAGACGGGCAGTTGATTATATATGTGATTTTATATTAAGTATTTAGTGGAATGCTGCATTCAAATCACACGTCACGCTTGGCTTTTTTAGAGATGCCTTATCGATATCTATATATACAACTGGTGATATCTTTTTTTATTTTTGATTACAGATTGATTCCACACCGTATTTTAGTACAGGTATGGAATTTTCAGCATGTGATTATTGGTAGCCCAAATTTTGCAGGCCAACCATAGATATCAGGTGTGTGTCGGTAGGGGGTCGAACCCCGGACCATGTGCATGGTCGGCGAGAGTCACAACCGCTGTGCCACCGACGCTATGATGTATTCGTTATACTACGCGCGAAAACGCAGTCATCTATGTATTAAAACAATCAATTAAACTAGCGGGCAGTTTAATTTTTCCCTTTCGAGGAGTTACTTCATTTTTTATCCCATTTCTTAAGGATAATTCATTAATTTTGTTAGTTTATATGTAAATATATTTCAAAATTATCATTACTAACAAACAAACAAACAAAATGTATGAATAAGTGAATAGATAGGCGGATTTATTGATTTATTCCCTTTTCAAATTACAGCTTTGCCTAACCTGTTGACTGTTTATGCATACATATATCATTTAATTAGAAGTGTGATGCATTCTATTAGGTTGTATGAGCAATCTAATTTAAAATTCAAAAAAACCATTCATTTCAACAAATTTGTCTCTCAAGGTCATCGGAAGTTGTTTTCTTTTTGTTCTTTTTTTTGTAGTAAATTTTGAAAAACTGAGTTACACCTAAACGCAAACTGGACTAAAATGGATTGGGAGTATTTTATTTTCGTTTGCTCTAGTTTTTTGATTGTGATAATCAGCAGAGAAGGGTGTGTGCGGTGAATGCCTGTGTACGAAGTGAATCAAATTTGTGATTTACAAACATTTTGAGATGAAATTTCAACAAGGTTTTCATTTGGAAACCGAAATTATCCAAATCACAAGACGTGTAATCCACTTGATGCCATAAATAAGGATCAAGAAAGTGAGCATTAATTGCATGATATTATAAACTGACTGACTGACTGATGAAGTCAGTGCAGACAAACGAAACGACTGTCCAGTATTCAGATCACTTTACCGTAGCCAGAGAGCATTACGGATGATGTGATAGGTATACAACTAGTCACCCAAATCAGTCAGTTGTATTTTTTCATTTTATAGCCTTCCGAGTAGAACATAATACCCTAAGTTTGAGCCCTGAAGTTTCATTAGCGATGGTGTTTTTGTCACTGGGTGGGGTGGCTAGCCTCACACGCAACCTTCTCTTTTTACTGGGCTTACTACCAACTAAGCTGGGTTGAGCGGTACATCGATCGGGACTACTTGCATTGTAACTGGTGCGCACTCTTCTATTGAACCACCGATACATCAGCAGTATATAGTATCATACAAACTCAAGTACTAACGTCTTTGGTTGCAGCACTGATGAATGTGCGTTTTAATTTCCCAGGGAGGATAGTTTCCTTTTGAAGTTGGCAATATGTTTTGCTACGAAGCTGCGGCAAGTACGAAACCTAGGTGGATGGTTCTCTACCAACTGTTTCCAACCGTGCACATCAATGATGACTCACCTAGCTCTCAAATGACCGTACATTGCAAACTTGACTGACAGAATTCAGTCAATACCAAGACTGAGGTCTAGACACATGACAGTGATAACTCCCTGGTGATCGATCATTGTAGGTTTAAATTAAAAAAAACAACTTCTAAGTAGTCATAAAGTCGTCACTTAATTCAGAGACTCGTTGAAATGATCAATAGTCAATCATTTGTAGAAACTGTAGTAAATTAAACTATTTTTGCTTACACAACCGTTCTGACCTATGTGGGTGGACTGATCTGACGGATTTACCGAATTTATTGATGTATGATGGGACGCGGCTAATGATTTCGGAAGATTTCAGAAGTACGCCTACATATGAATTATAAAAATGCTTAGCTCTAATATTATGTCCCATTAGAAATCGTTCAAACTCTAGACTAACTAATTCATATGAGATGAAAAATAAACTAAATGACATTCAACTAGAGAATAATGAAAAAGTTGTTAGTTTTGATATAAATAGTCTCTCTTTATTCATATACCAATCAATATGGCCTTAAAAGCAATTAAAAAAGAACTAACTGCAGATCCTGAACTTGCTCATAGGACAAAGCTGCCCATTGAGGAGATTATTTTACTAATTCAGTTATGCCTCACATCTACTATCTTTAAATTCCAAGGCAAAATCTATAGACAAACAGAAGGCGTAGCAATGAGATCACCAATATCCCCTATAGTAGCAGACATATTTCAAGGACAGTTGGGAAAATATTGCTCTTAATACATTTACTTAATTATACTCCAAAGATATGGTGGAGATATGTGGATGACACTTTCACAGTTAAAAACAGGATATATCTCCAGCTTCTTCACACATATAAACTCATCAGCGAAGGGAATAAAACTCACATTTGAGTCGGAAATTGAACAAGGAGAATTAGCTACCACTTTAGATTGTAAAATAAAACGAATAGAAGAAGGTAAACTGCACACTAGCGTTTATGAAAAACCAACGCATTCTAATATATATTTAAACTTTAGTTCATCTCATCCGTTGTCTGTAAAGGCTGGCTTAGTTAAGTGTCTAACAAACCGAGCAATAGCATTAGGAAGTACAACAAAAAGCCTAAAGGATGAAATGAAGCAGATAGAAGAGGCGTTGGTGTTAAATAACTATCCTATAAAATTCATTAGGAAGATCAGAAAAGGCCAAAAGCAAAATAAAAATAATTGTGAAACTAATAATGATAACATAAATGAGAAAGAATATAAGGCATCTACGGTTATACCATATGAGGAGGGGACATTCGAGACCCTACTTAGGATTCTTACTAAAGCAGGAATTAGAGTGGCATTTAAACTCACAAACTCATTCAGGAACAAGCTCTGTAGGTTGACGGACCCGGTGGACCCAATTAAACAAATTAATGTAATTTACTAAATACCTTGCAATGACTTTGAGTTAGGCCAACTACGTAGTTCAAACTAGTAGATCAGGAGTAGTCAGATTGTCAGAACATAAGAATTTAGCTAAGGTTAGAATGACTGATCACACGAAAATAAGTAATTTAGAAAAAAGGTCAACAATCGCACTGCATGCATTAACATACAACCACACAATAGGGTGAGAGAGGGTTAAAATTCTAAAAAGTAATGTAGGTAGGTGGAGAGAGAGATGAATGCAAGTGTAGAACTTGGGCACTGTGGTAGAATGTAATACCATATTAGATAAATTTATTTTAAATATCACACAATGATGCAGTTTCGAGCACAAATTACTGCTCATAATCACATCAATTCTAGTCACATGGTTTCACAATTTGTCTAATATATATTTTCTCCCTTTCTGTTTCTCCAACTTTACTTTGTTGTTTGTTGCCACTTTCCATATCCCCGGTATAGGCGATGCGTTGAGTCATTCCGATTGCACATGTGCGGTGTTGAATCGATAAACAAAACTTCAGTGATTAACCTCTCTGTCTCTTTTCCCGTAAGTATATTACTTTTTAGTGCAATCACCTTGTCCCACCCATCCTATTGTGTGATTGCATGCGAGTGAATGCAGTGCAATGGCTGAGGTTTTTTCTAGGTTATTTAACTTAGCATGGTCAATTAGTTTAGGTGTAGCTAAATCTTATGTTCCAATAATCTAGCTGATTCTAAGACCTGCAAATTTTATCTCTGCGAGAGTTGGTTGGTTTAAGTGCCACCCTAATTCCAGAGTCATTGAGACTTCTACGTGAAACCTCTGACATCCCTTTCGTACACAGCTTAAGCACCCGATAGATCCAATTAAGAAAAATAATATAATTTGCCAAATACCATTCAGTGACTATTATGGACATCAGTTACAAGGGTCATACTAACTGATCAGGGTCAACTAGATTACTAGAACATAAGATTTAGCTACACCTAAACTAATTGACCATGCTAAGTTAAATAACCTAGAAAAAACCTCAGCCATTGCACTGCATTCACTCGCATGCAATCACACAATAGGATGGGTGGGACAAGGTGATTGCACTAAAAAGTAATATACTTACGGGAAAAGAGACAGAGAGGTTAATCACTGAAGTTTTGTTTATCGATTCAACACTGCACATGTGCAATCGGAATGACTCAACGCATCGCCTATACCGGGGATATGGAAAGTGGCAACAAACAACAAAGTAAAGTTGGAGAAACAGAAAGGGAGAAAATATATATTAGACAAATTGTGAAACCATGTGACTAGAATTGATGTGATTATGAGTAATAAATTTTGCTCGAAACGTCATGGGTAAATATCACTGTATCACACTGTATGACTTAATCAAAATAAATTTTATCCACAAACGAGGTGGATAAAGGCTTTAATCAGCTGACTAGACTCGATGTTAACAAAATGAAAGTTAACCAGTCAGAGGGATCGCAGCTGGGAAGGACTAGATTGTCGACCTGACACCACTTCACCTGTGTGCACATTACTTGTTCTCTTATAGGTAGATCTCGGTTTGCCGACATCAGAGCCAATCAGCTAGTTGTATCTGTGATCTTCTGGTTCAGTATAATGCAAAAGATTTGTAGCTCAAATGGATAGGCTGGGTATTGCTTTGTTGTGTTCTTTTGTTTGCATATTTCAATATATAGTCTTCCACCGTCTTTCTAGAACACATCTTCAACGTTAATTTTAAAACGGTATGGGATTTGTGAACTATCCAAGTATGTAATAACTGTCTCTCTTGATGATTTCCGACGTAAATGGTTGTCTCTAGAGTTCCTCTTACCATTTTGGTTACTTGTATTAATATATTCTTTTTAATGATTTGATATCTCACTTTCCGATCATATGAATTCTTTATCAACTGAGAAATCTAATCTTTCATGTTATTTCTGTCAACTGCAACATTATCTGAGCATAAATCATGTAGCAGTTTTATGGAATTTTTTAAAATTTCTTTTGATGTGTTGGCGTCCTTTGACCTAGGCGGTTTAATTGCTTAGCTTTCGTTGTCCTCTTTCGAGGCAGCATCGCTCTAGCGAAGACCTCATTTTGAAGTGAAATTATCTGAATTCTCTATGAATGGTGACATTATTGTATCTCCAGACAATCTTTTTTATGATAGTTGGTTGTTAAATTGCATTATTATTGAAAGTTTTTAATAACTCGGAGTTTTGACATTCTTGTCATATGACTGAATCTTCATAAGGTGGTAAATTTGACCACTAATTCATCTGAGTACCAAACTTCTAGAAATTCCCGTGGATTCATTTTAATGTTTCCACTGCATAAAGTTTTCTAGATTTTTCCAACCAAATCGGTGTTCATGATTTCGTACACACGTTGACGTGAAAGACTGCTAGTTTCCGTTATAGGATGTGTTTACTACACTTCATACAATTTACTCATAGGTAGTGTTGAACCTGTTTTCCTTTGCAGCTGGTTTTTCGGTCTACACAGTATTAAATGAACTGATTGTATTAGTTTGTGTAAGATATCTATCCCAAATGGTTTTAGTATTTTAGCTGTTATTACAGTAACATTCTTTATATTTATGGTACGATGAATTTTCTTGTGGTTTCTTAGGATGTTTTGCAACATCCGAAACCGATATGTTATGGCCTGAACACAGTAAACCGATCCATGCATTCTCCTGTATAGCCGACCCAAACTTCCATGAGTCACAGAATGCTCCAAGCAACAGCAAAAAGACAGTTATTTGCAAAAAAAAGATTTTAGGTGCTATTGAACAATCACAATATATTTATAAAAAAGCAGATTACGTCAACAGTGCTGTTAGGCAGCTATACTTGTCAAATTCCTTCTCTTTTAAAACAAAATTAGTATCTGAGAATCAAGAAGAATATTCTCAGTAAGGTGAGATCAAACCTCTGTCAGCAAGAACAATGCACCAAACAATTCTCTCAGACAGTTCAAGGGAAGAATGACTTTGACTTATTCAAAGAAAATCTCGGTGGTAAAACAACACATCAATATCATCACACAACCACAAAAGGAGGCATTGAAATTAGGGACTGGACAAGAACAAACAAAAATAACAGGGATTAAGGCAGCACACGATGTGCGAACATTAAAACAATGGTTTACTGTCTAGAAGAAGAGAGGATAATAATCACGAGCTTAGCTGTAACATCTGAATACTGTATTAAATCATTCAGTAGGGATTTTCCAAACAAATATTCCGTTACATTTTTTTGTTGTTAGTTTGATCTGAGTATGGACACCTTTTATTGAAATTTTCGGGGTATCCACTTCTATTGAAGACATCTAATAAGTATTTCTCTTCTGTTCTCCTCGGAGCTGGATGGTGTTTCCTCTGTCTAGACGTTTTGTATTACTCCACCGTAGTTCTCCACATGAAGTGACATCTAGTTTTTGTTTTTTGATCCTTAGTCATTATGGACGTGTCCACTTTGGTAAGTGTAGTATTTTCGCACAGTTAATGTAATTTACCTGAAAGGTGATTTTGGCTACGCCTTATTCTTGTCTTTGATTTCATGACCTGCATCGTACTGTATGAAGTTACTGGGTTAGTTTTCACCTGATATTTATTCCAAAAAGTTTTGGTATTCTGACAATGACTTCAGAAGTGTAATTTATATGTGGTGGGATGATTTCACTTGTAGTATCAGTGAATGATTTTGGGCTGAGTATTCGGGTTCTGCGTAGATATATTTTACTGAAATTTTGCGGCTATTCCCTTCCTCCTGGAAGACGATCAGACGGTACTTGTTTTGTAGTAATATTTTGAATAATATTTTGAGTACCTTCAGATTACTGTTGTTGTAACTGAGCACTTGTATTTTATGATGCTATGTACTACTTATCAGTTGACATGAGTAGTTATATACCACTCACATTAACTGATAGCGCTTGGTAGCTGCAACCAACTGATGATGACAGTGTTAATTATTAGCGAAATGGCCGTTCGGTGTTTAGATAACTTCAATCTGGCAAGTGAACGATTTTCCTCAAAATAAGTGGTGATCAAATATTGTGATAATAATAATTTCGGTGGTGGACTTTCACCTCAGAATGTATGAACTGCATATTGTGAGGTAATTTGCAAATGGTGAATTTGACTTAATATCTGTCTTAAATTTTTTGAATGCACACTTCTCCAATTTCCTTGTTCTTTATCTTTTGACCAAGGCTCTCGGAAGCTAAATCTTGGTGTCTGGGTCTTATTCTGTACTTCTTAGAACTCATTTGGATTTCTCATGAATCAGACTATAAGCCATGTATATTTTGTAAGGGCTGATGATACTATCCAGTCACTCAGGCAAGTTTAAGTAGGTGGAAGGAGATTCGAAAGCAGAATCCATTTGTTGAAAGTCAACCGCTTAAACCAGTGAGTAATATTTCCATTCTTCTCAAGAATTACATGTTGAATGCTTTTCTGACTACCTCAGATGCATTGTCTATACACTATCCGTAGATTTTTTATATGATTAATGAGAGGACTATGGTTTGCGCGGTTGCGTAACAACTTTTCCAATTAGTCGTGACACAGGTTTTCCTGATGGTGATCTCTCCCATCTGTTCTTATATTTGACTACTGAACTGAAAATATCTTACAAGACATAAATTGATGCACTCGTCGCACTGCCTTGAAAACCGTATTTCTTAGTGTTGAGAATGTGATCATCAACGATGAATAGTTTTCTCCTAGTTTGGAGTGAATAACACTGTAATATTTCCTTCAGTAACTGAATTCATTTACTCGACGAAATGATAGCAGGTTTCTGTTAGATATTTAAGTTTTCCATTCAATCCCTCAGGATTGATTGTTGAGTGTGTGTGTGTGTTGGGGTATGATTGTCCATAGGAGGACACTTTCACTTGTACAACTTCATTTCCACTGAAGTTCATTTTCGATTCTACTGTGTACTACCTGACCTACTAATCTCTAATGGTTATAAGTTTGTCAAGAATATGCGACATATAGTACGGTCGCAAGCCAGTATCATCAGCGAGTATTTGTTCCACGGCCAGTGACTTGGTGGATCCTGCTGTTCATGACTCCTGCCACTAAAATAACCTCAGGCAACTTCATCAACTACTGGTCAGTCACTAGTGACCAGTAGATAATTATTTCAGATGTTGGTTTGCAGGGGAGATTTCAGGAGTTCAATTCATCACCCAAAAATTGAAATTAGTCAAGAATAACTTATCTTAAATAATCTGTCAAATGAGTAGTAATCAAGCTAGAAACTCAGAGTAGTAATGTGTTTTGTTTTTGGATGCAAATAGGTGGGAATAATTGCGTAACAATAACATACGGTAGTAACCAGTCGATCATTCTAATGAATTTAGGCAGCATTATAAAAAAGAGATAAGATCCATCTAGAAAACCTAGTGATGCAATTTGAGTTATACACTTTGAAAAATAGAAGGTTAATTGAGACAGACAATTTAAAGTAATTAGTGTTCCTTTTATGAATTTTGACAGGAAACTAAGAAGATCCCCCACTCACGTACTTGTCATATATATTTATATGAAAGGCGACACAGAGCAACATATCAAGATCGTACTGTTTACGAATCACAATCACATGCCTGACTTGAGAAAATGGGGTTAGATAAAAAGGGGTAGAATGGAAGTTTTACTAAGTAAAATGAACCTTGGTTTTAAAACTGGGTTAGCAAGGTAGTAATAACAAGTAATTTTTCAACATATAACAATAAGTTAAATTTTTTATGGTTAAGGCTTCAACGAATTCAAGCATATGACCCGAATCTGTTTTATATTTGGGTTTAAATACACTACTGAAATCGATTTTATGAATCATCTCTATGATGTGCTTAACCATGGATAGCGTTCGGACATTGATTTACAAGACTAACTGAATTTGGTGATTTTATTTGTTCTGGTAGCCACTTAGAAATATGTTTTGTAGCTGTGATCTGCAGAGATAAATGGATCCTTCTTATATGTGTGTCTATGGTGGACTTCATACAGTTCTTTAGCTTTGACGAACTTGAACAAAGCAGACTGAAAAATCTTCACCTAAATACATGGAATTTTGAGTTTACTCTGCGTAATGTAGGCGTTATTGGAAAATGGAGTCTGAGTACATTTTAGGCAGAGCATGCATATACAATAGACAGTGAGACCTTCGTGGATTTAGGTAATTATTATAGCTTCACAAAGTTCTGCATTCTTTGTACTGTGTATTCTCGATGACTTCAGTCATATTTCTGTTCGTATTCTCCACCAAAAATCATGACTAATCACCCAGAATTGACTTGGATTTATGTATATATTTGTTTGTGGCATTTCACTGCATTCACACTGGAAGCCATGTCTTATGGATCGTTATTCGTGGTTTCTCTGAAAAATTGAGGGATTTATGGGTAAAGACGATAATAACTGCCACCGATTTTGGCAAATTCATAAGATAAGGATTGATTGTAAAGGTAGGTGAATGCATTATTCTATTCGTAACTACACTTCAAAGATGTACAGTTGCATAGTGTCCTGAAAGGTGACGTCAAATTATTTACATCAGTGGGTAATAAAACATATAATGAAATTAGTTGGAGGACTCTTCAGCAGTGTGCATCCACCGTGTTTCGAACCTAGGACCTTCTGGTTGCAGAAGTTAGAATTCATGGGCTACTGGATCGAGTCTCAGTGGCTTAATGGTATTCGAGCTCGCCTTGTAACCAGAAGGTCCTCAGTTCGGATCCCGGTGGATGCGTAATGATGAAGAGTCTCAAACTAGGAGGGAACCGCCGTCCAAAACTCCCAGATTTTCGAATGGTTGTCTAACCAATGTCAGCTCCAACCAATCAAACAAAATCCCTAAAACCAATATTCGATATTATGAAATTACATATCAGTAAAAATAATGAATAAATTACGAAACTTTTTTAAGTAATCTTACGTTATATAAAGCCATTAAGTGATGAATATCGCTCAGGAATGTTTGTCATTGAGATAGCAAGAGTACTGAAACAACAATATTGTTCATAAGAGTAAAAGACTCACCATATAGGTATATGTATATTTCTAAAAAGAGAGAGTTTCAAAGGGTAAAAAAGCGAAAATCGAGTGAAAATAGATGGCAGACCAGACTTATTGTTGCACAAGTCTGAGTAGAAAGCTTGACAGCACGATAGTAAAAGGGATTGGATAAACTGTTTCTGTAATACACAATTCAGAGTATTATTTGTGTACAAAAAGAGCTTCTACTGCCAATGTTCATTCACTTTCTCTTCTTCTTTCTCTTCAGACTGCTTACTTTAGAAATATGCTTTATATACATTTCGAATCTTTTACTCTTGTGAACAATATTCTTGTTTCATTGCTCTTGCCATCTCAATGACAAACATTCCTGAGCGATATTCATCACTTAATGGCTTTAGATTACGGAAGATTACGTAAAAAAGTTTCGTAATTTATTCATTACTTTTCCTGATATGTTATTTCTTCACACGTCTTGTTAACAAGTGATATCAGCAGATTGACTCCTATAGACATTCCCAACAGTCTCTGAGGATAATATATATAACAGCTGTGCAGCTTTGAAGTGTAATTACGAAAAGAAGGTTCCCCTTACTGATCTAGGTGTCTTTTTAATTTAGATTACATAACGTTATAAATCATTATTGCATACACATACAGATGGGTTCTTGATTTTTAGAATGGCTATCAACTGAACATATCGTTTGCATTTTCTGAATGAGTGTAGAGCAAAGTTTCACTGTATTTATAAAAATATGTATTTCAAGTATGATCACGAGCTGACTTCACTTACAGAACTATTGGAAGTCGGAGTGTACTGCAGAGCTGTTTAGTCCTAGTTTTGGACTCTGTAGCAGTACGCACTCATGAGGCCACTTATTGAGGATCAAATCTGGAACCTTCAGGTTACGAGGCTAACCTGTTACCCATTCAGTCATTGGGACGGAATCCAATGGTCCATGAATTTTAACTGCTACCAGTTCGCGACACATAGCGTGACCGCTTGTAAACGTTATCAGCGAGTGATTTTGCTTACACCACCGGTCAAGACTTTTTACTGGAACTTCAGGGAAATTCATCCTGCAGTCAGTGAGGTCAATGAACTTCAAATTGTAACCTGAAGGTCGTGGATTTGATTCCTAGAGGAAGGTAGTGGTTGCGTACTGTTACTGCAGATTCACAAAGCAGGAAGAAGCAACTGTTCAGTACTCGTTGCTGGTTTTCAACGGTTTACCAACTGATGCCAGTCAGCTAGTAATTAGACTTGAAAGTAATCAAATCTTTGCTAACTAACACTTTTATATTTATATCTGAGGAAGAAGGTAACAATCTTTTACCACTTTCGGGACATATTTTTGTGTTAAATGCAAGATGTCCTAGTAAAACTATTGATTTATAGGTAGTCTACTTGCAAATGGCTTTTTTCTAGACTTTTCCAGTAAAAAATGCATATCCTTTGAAGTTTTTTGTTTTGAATCTCAGTACAAGTCAATCAAGCTACGAAGTCCCACATTTTATTTAATATTCTCCAAAATAAAGAGTGTTCAGAGGAGAATAAGTCAAGTAAAGGGAAAGAAGTAGTGTGATTTGCAGGCAGAGACTAAAATCTTTCTTCTACTAAAATGAAACACATACTGCTTTACAAACATCACGAGGTTACGTCAAATTTCATATTTGTATACTAGCTGAAATGTGCATGCGTATGTGTGCGTTTGAGAACATACCCAGGCAGGAGTAATCAAGCTGTGTACGTGAGGATAGGAAAACATGCATACAGACGGCTTGAAAAGTACTCATATTTTCAAATGTTGTTTAGTATAAGAGGAGTAAACTATCATTTAAAAGCAGATCTCATCAGTTAGGGACTCACTGTTAAGCCAAAACAACACCGGACAGCTATTTCATTCTAGTTTGCAACGATGATGCCTTTTAGGTGGGCGAATGATAACATGCTGTCGTTGTATTCTGAAGACTCTGACTTTAATCCCTAGTGAATTCGTGGGCACCCACTACTGATGAGTCTTATGCAAGGCCAAAATGGCTATCTAGTACTCTGCATTTCCTAATAATTCACCAAGAGACATGGGTTCCTGACAAAAAATTCAGCGAAGTGACTTCATTAGTGCCTTAAACACCCACAATCTGAAAGATGCCCTTGAAAGACTCCCACATAAGATGGTCAAGCATTTATATTGAAGTGGGCAAAGGTGATAACTATTAGTTAGATCAGATTCAACTGCTAATCAGATCGGAACTGCATAACACAATAATCTAGTGTACTACACTGCCTGGAACTAATGTTTCAACAGGTTATGTTATGACAGAAAGGTCATTCGGATAACTGCTAGACTAAAAGCATTTAACCTCATAGTGTAAGTCGCTCACACCATGTTGGAGGCTCTACGGGAGATGTTATATTGATGTCAACTAAGAATGTAACAACAGTGAGACGTTTCGTTTTCTAATCTCTCCCCTTCTCTGAAAGGAGACAGGGGTTAAGAAAAATTCAACCCCAAAAACGATAACATCGTCCATCGCAGGAATTAAGATCTCATTATGGACACAGCTCCAAAAACTAATTCAAGCACGTTCTGTGTTACCGACCTCAAGTAGGCACACCCTTGACTGTGCAGTCACACAACACTAATATTCCTTCTATTTCCGATGACCGGAGACGAAATCAACCTGTTTGGAGTGTGATTGGTGATAAGAGCTCACATATTTTAATTTCTACCCTTCTACCGTCTAAATTGTAATCACTATGTGCTATGCCCAGTTACTTTATTTAAATGTATAACTAGATTATGTCAGTTTTATTTTCCTCGCTGACTGGTTGAACGGAAGTGTTCGGCTTCCGTTGATACATTGGCTTCTAGTTTGAACGCCTCGAGGAAATCTGAGGGTTAACACTGATGTTTTTTGGCAGATGGTGACTAGCAGTGGGATTCAGCATGTGCATTTCATCCTATTTTGTACCCATCAGCTGGATGTGCCTGCATTTCCATTGTGAATGATAGTGTTTTCACTGAGACTTAAACCCTTAATATATTAATTTAAATGACAAGGTGTTATTCAGTAAGCCAATCGGCTATGGTAGCCCCTTCTTATGCAACAGGGATAAGTTATTATTCCAATTAAGTCTACTCCTCGGACGTCTTCAAATGGTCCATACTAGTAGCCGACAAGCCAACAGAAGCTGAACATTTTGGTTCAATCAGTCTACAGGAAAAATATTGACCTTATAAAAATGATAACTTATCTGTGTTGGACAAGAAGTGGCTGTTATGGCCCAGTGTCCCAGTGGATGATGCCTTGGCATCTGAAGTATTACATGCAGGAGATGCAGGTAAATCCAGCTGATAAGTCCACTCTCACCACCCACTGCAGGGTGGGGGCAGTTAAATACGTTCAACTGACGAGTCCCAAATAAGACGAAACAAGAGCCTCGAATCCTACTGCTAGCCACTTCACCAAACAAGCACTGTGAACTTATTAATCAACTTATTTACGGGAAAATACTTTGAAATAAAATTTCTCAAAGAAAGATATAAAAATATTCAAAAAACAAGTTATCTTCCGTAGTATAGGAAAAAATGTCGAGACAAAATTTAAAAAACAATTCGAAAATTATTAAGAGAGTAGCAGATGCAGAGAGATTGGAAGAGGAAAGGAAGAGAGTCAAAGATGAGAGAATTATTCGGGGAAAAATACTCTACAGAAACTGTTGCTAACTACCAGGTGTGCATCTGATGAAATTCACTCAGAATTAACCAATATTGCATTATTTATGTTGTAATCAGTTAGACTGGGGGAATTTTTAAAGGAAATTCTTGTCAATTGAGCAAGTTTTTAGTGAACTGGGTATTGGACATTTGCGGAGGATTCGTGTGAAACGTGTCCAATGTTACACTTTTGTATTAAACCGACTGTACGATCACCCACAAGCTTTCATTTCCCCTTCATACGGTCTCCTTCATGTTGCTATCGGACATATGTCCAACTCATCGCTTCCCATTCTATTTCCATTAGATATCCTGAGGTTCGACGTTACTTTGAGGTTGAGTTTCCCAAGTACATATCTAGTACATCCAATCATCCTCATTTTCTGCTGATTATTTCCTGGGCAATTCGTTCTTGGTTGTCTGGTTGCCTGTCAGATATTCTTGATGCTTATCCTTTCTGGATGGCAACCTGATCTTGAGTATATAATGAGAAGGTGGATAAGTTGTTAATGAAAGTCTAAAGTAGCTTGTTGGAAATGCGCCTAGTGTGTGTGGCGAAATGAAGCGCAGAAAGACTTGGCATAAGGCTGAGAATTTGTGTTGATTGCTGTAAATTCGCACAGTCATTTCATATTAATGGACTTCTGTCTTGCTTTCTGCCTCTTGGCTTTGACATTGTTATCAATGTTGTCTGCAGTTGAAAGAGTGATACTTATGTCATTTGGTTACCTAACTAATTTTTGTTTACAGCAAATATGATGTCCGTCAAATTTACTCAGTGTCACTATTTTCTAACCATCTGATTACGTCCTTGAAAAAATCTGTACTTACGTGCTATTCTGAATGCCTTCCAAGATATACCAACAGGTGCATTTTGTGAAGAAGTGAGATCGTTGGAGATTGAAGCACCATGTTTCAGATGGAATACTAAACTATCTATTGATATAATGCAGATTGCTATTTTCCCTGAAAATTATTTGCAAGGGGAATAGTCACATAGATTCTGGACAAAATATTTTACACAATTTACAAAATTCTCAGTGTAGTTTATTGCATGATATTTTCTCTTCACCCAGGATCTTCAAGTAAAATAGAAGTCTGTAGTACATCAGGTGATGCAGTACTGTTCGATTTTTCTTTTATCTCTGAAAAATGACCATCAGTACTTTGAAAACCAATTAAATGTGTAATTGAGTACACTTTGCAACTCAAGGACATAATTGAATGGTTAAAAAAAGAATTAGAGAAATTTCGATGCGTTTCATTGGATGAAAATTCAGGTAGACCGTCATGACCATTTTTTTAATGACATACACGTGTTGTTCAGTAGAAAGCTGAATAATCTCCATTACGCCCTAATCCTACATCGGTTTTGTTTATTTCAATTTTGTGGCTCCAAGATAAAGAAGTCGTAGCCGGTGGGTTCCCTCCGGTTAAGAGTGAGGACGGATTCCTGCCAGGGACACTGGCTGGTGTCAGTCGCACTAAAATCACGCATTGGTAGAAGTTAGAATTCATTGGTTAGCCATTTAGTTGGCTCCTGGTAAGCGAATGGTCTTCGAAACTTTCTTATGACAAAAGGATCCTGGGTTCAAACCCCAGTGAGTACTACTGCCGATGAGTCCCTAACTAGAATAAAACGGCTGTCCAATACTGCCTAGTTATCCAGTGGTTTTCTAACTGATGTCAATCCATGGTCATTTTCGAAACTGACCTACTTTTCGCATAAAATCTGTTGTACAGATTGTTCCCTCAAATACATCACATTTTTGAATAATAATAACAAGTACCTGCCACCACTTTCAATCATTTCAACATGGTGACAAATTAGGTGATAGATAGAAAACTACAGATTTCAAATTTATAGCAATTCTACTAATTTCAATATAGGTAACATCACGAACAAACACCAATTAGAAAACTATTAAAAACCAAGGAGCACTGAATTGGGACTGTATATTGAGGGAATCGTCAGAAGTTAAAATCTATAAACTCCTGGATTCTGATTGAATGCGTGAACCCTCAGCGTACTCGTCTCACACTCTAGAGGTTCCCAGTTCTACCTTTAGGCGGATCATGGAATTTTAAGAATGTGGAGGCCTAAACGAAAAGAAAATAGGTGCCCAGTGCTCACTGATTTCCAGCATCTCCATGTGATGTCGTAACTTCTTTGAGCTGGACTTACCATTATTATCGCTCGCTAAACTGTTAGGTAATGCATTAAACTTTTTAAAAATTTCGTACAATTCCTCGTATTATTAACTTTGAGTAAGGCAATAACACCAAAAATACCAGGATGATGTGAGCTCATCGTTTATTGTTTCGAAGATTTTTCTTCACTGGCTACAACCTGAACAATACAGAAAATATAAATTTCATCAAAGATTCTAACATACACTTTTCGCTATGACAAGGAGTAATTGACAAGTTAGTTGTTAAGTTATTCAGAATTAAAAGGATTGAGGGCCTATAGGATAATTAGACGAAGATGCCTGGAAATGAAAAGAATTTAGAGAATTTTTTGGTTAGAAACGAAGTTTAACTAGAAAGAACGTAACAATAGAATTGGTGAAGTAATTACAGAAAATGTGTTTTTGTAGAATAACAAAAAACGGGATAGGGTGAGTTATGTTTGGATGAAAGAGTAGATTTTCTAAACAAGACAGATGACCTAATAAAACTGTATACTCTGTTATCACCAAGGTGGTGCAAGATTCACCACTGTCTTCTTCTGTGTACGTAGACTTGGTTTTAATCTTTTTGTGGCAATTGCCTCAGTAAAACAATAGCAAGCTAGGTTTCTTTTGCCTGTTGAACTCCTTCGGATTGTCCACAGCACGACAAGTATTGTGTAGGTGGCACGCATTTGCACTGTTTGAGGCCTGTGGTCCCTTTATTCTCAGGTTCTTTGGTATGTATTCAGAAATACGAGAAATAACCTTTCTTCTTCTAGTGTGTGCTTTGGCGCGCACATGTAAACTGATAGACACAGTTCATCTGATTCCCCAATGATTGCTCATTCCTTTAAACTCCTAATTATTTGAAAATTTACACCATTTAGGACTTATTTCACTCTTATTTCCTACTGATCAATCCCTGTCACAGCGGAAAAAGTTTTTCAGATCGTTAATTTGTATTTTGTATTGTCCAGGTTGTAGCTATTCGAGAAGAATCCTCAAAATAGCAAAAGATGAGCTCGTTCATACTATCCTGATACAATTATCATTCTCGTTTTGTTCAGGTTCATTAAACCCTGTGTTAGATCCCTGTGAAATCCTTTTGTACGTTACTGTTTCGATTGGAGTGAAGAATCATCTTCACATTCTTCATCCTTAGATAAAGGATGAAATTCACTGTCAACTTGATCCTGTGCTAGAGGTTTATGATGTCTACTTCTGATGTATTAAACTTGCTTACTGACTGACTGACTGAATTAAGCCTAATCGTCACATCCTTCTCTCATAACAAGTTGAACTCTACATTTTTATCGTTATCGTTAATTCATTACTGATAATAGTATTTTCTGAGGTTAGAAATACATAGTTTGTCGATTAACTGTAAGGCAATTACTTTTGTGTTTATAGCCTTTTATGATCTGACTATCTGGGACAACCACTGAACTAAAGGCCTACCGTCACTGTAAGGGGTGGGGATCGCAGATGAACTGAAATCTGATTGCCGACGAGATTTAAGACAACCGCATAGAGATTACGAGCCCGGCTGCTTTCCCACCTGAAATGCTCTTCACTGTGTAGTATATATACTACAACTTCATTAAAAGTAGTATTATTACTCCAGCGTTATATCAGTCAGTGCTTCTCTATAGTTCACAGCCTTGAAGCATGCCTCCCCAAAAGCACTTTAAGAAGGCTACTCTCAAACTTTTATCAACAGATCTCCTCATTTACTCGATGCTGAATACCAGATGAAACGACTGGGAACATAAGCAACATGGGACACTGGTACTGAAGTGAAGCAGATAGTGACGGAAACAGAGATCTTTATGAAACATGACACAGGAAGCACGCCTCGAGTGGAAGTCAGATGGGGAGCGACAAGCTGGGATTTGTGTCCATGGCTGGTATGAAGCACGCCATGTGAAGATCAAACAAAAGCTTGTGGGAATTCATTGATCCAGTTGAAAGTAATAACTTAGTGCAGAATACAGTAGAGACGTGCTGCTAAGACCCTAAATTCCATTTAGAAAAGAAGCAGCAAATAATAATCATAACAATAATAAGTATTATTGCAGCAACACTAACAGTTTGAATGGAACCCGAAAGGGAAGCGGCGAGTTGGTCGTCCAAAGGTGACTTGGAGGAGGTCATGTGAAGAGGAGATGAAAACGTGTGGGTAGACATGGAGCCAGGTGAAGACTCTAGCAGAGAACCGAACGCAATGGAGACGCACGGCTGAAGCCCTATATTCCTCTAGGAATTAAAGGATACAATAATGATGATAATAATAACACTTTGAATAATTCATCACACTGTAAATTATGCTTGTTGGAAAACAGTGAGCAAATTAAAGCTATATATATTTAAAGTTTGTTTGTCTTAATTTTGCTCTAAATTCAATGTCCACATGACATAATATCTGTATACCTATGGAATAAATACTAGGCATTGGAAGAAGGCAATACACTCCACCGCTAGGATGAAGTTATTACATTTTCTTATAGAAACTTTATTCTTAAGCATAATGAAAGTTAATTTCTAAGGGAAACATAAAGACAAACAAGGAAGTGAGATTTTTCTCTGGGTATAAAAAGATGAAGACGTTGGAGGGATTTGTTGTTTGTTTTTGGGAGTAAAGGGGAATCTACATTTAACTAATTTACGTAATCAATTATTAATAAATGCATTGGTGTAATTATTACTTTCCATTTTTTTCAAATAAATAAATAATTAGTTAATTGATTAATGTAATTTGTAATCAATTAGCCAAATATTTTTTAAAAGTCAAGCTAGCGTAACAACTAAGGCAGAAGGATATAAATAGTTAGAAGTAAAAAGTTTGCATTCATTTTAGACCACAAATGGACATCGACTAGAGAAACACTAACAACTAGGAAGTACTGGGTATTTCCTTCGTACTAGTGCAGGGCAACACTGGGCATATCGAATCCATCATCATCTATTTACAAGGCCAGTTCGTCGGGACGATTCAGCCACTGGGACGGTATCCAGCAGATGGACAGTGAATTCTAACCTCTGCCAGTTCACATTCCCAGTGGAGCATAGGGCTTCAAGCTAGAGGCTTGAAGTTTCGGTAGCAGTGGTACATTTTTACGGGACGGGGTTGCTAGCCTCATACCCAACCTTCCCTCTTTACTGGTCTTATTACCGGCTTAGTGACGTACAGGAGTGAGTCGGCTTGAGATCGAACCACGGACCACATGCGTGGTTGGCGAGCATTCTACTTCTAAGCCACCGACGCTAATTTCATAGGCGAGTGTTTCTCCTCACAATAAGCTTAGTGAATCCCACTTGTCTCAGCTTCTCCCAGAAACTCCAGGCAACTTCGTCATGTAGTCAATCACCAGAGAATTCCCTATCAAGCAACACCTGTAAAAACTTACTCTCTTGACATGCATTCTGAATGTTGGTAATGAATTTTTGTTAGTTGAAATTCGGTAATATAGTTATTTTAGTTTTTACCTCTCAGTTATGAAACTCCGGACAAATAAATGAATAAGTAGAGAAGAATAATAAAAAAGCACCCCAAGGCCATCGGAGATAGTTTAACCATCAGTTAATAGTTTGCTTCTCTTCTTACAATACAGTATTATTAAGATTGGCAAGATAAGACTAAGGTGACTAAGACTAAGGTCTCACGATATCAGACGCACAGTCAAGTATCATTCATTTGATGGTATTAGTTTTTACAGGGTGGGGTTGTTAGTCTTAATCTCAAACCATCCTCTTTATCAGGCTTGCTACCAGTCAAGTGGGGTTCAGAAGTACTGGAGATTGAACCTGTAACACAAGCTTAGTTGGCAAGCATTTTACTATGTTTACTATTCTAACTCTAAAATTATTCACCAAGTTTGATAAACCTACTAACCTCTGCCTAGTCAGCTTGCTTCTCAATTAAGTGTGCTTTTGGTCTAGTAGCTCAGCTGTCGATGACTAGTTGGTTCAAATCCTTATGCGACCTAGCGTTTCACTTCACTACCCATCGCATTTGTAGTAGAATGTTGTCTCCGATAGTTTTACTACCACAAAAATATTTTATAATTTTTTGAAAGATTTGATTCTTATTTGATTCTTTACGATATGTGTTACGGATGCCAAGTAACTGCCATCCACTTTGAGTCGTTTTAACTGATACAGGATTAGTTTGGAAGAGAGTTAAGGGAAGTCGAATCAAATTATAACATCAAGTCATTAGGTCTTTGATTGTTTCTTTGAACCAGCCACGTTGGATAGTGTAAACTGACTTGGTGGGGTGCTTGAGATGCTAAGGTGTCACTTAGAGAGTTATTGAAAATGATAAAGAACAGCAATAGACAGCCTTTTTGTCCTAGTTTTGGGACTTTTCAGTAATCCTCAACCATAATCCCATCACTTATTTAAATCATACTGATCAACACTCATATCAAATGAAAACTTATGATACTAGTATCAAAATAACCATCAGTGTATTCATATGTTCTGATAACTAACTATATATAGCCATACTTGCTGCTGTTTTTAATTTTAATGCTTCATATATCCGTGTAGGTGTTGCATCATTTCAATTGCACGTGCTTGATGTTGATTCACTGAACAAAGACACCATGATTAACTGTCCACTCGCTCCATCTAACTTCACATCATTTTAGTACTTTTACTCTCTGCCTCCATATTGAGTGAATGCATTGCAACGGCCGAGTGTTTTTTGAAATTATTTACCTTAGCACACAGAGTTCACCATTCAAGACATAGCTAAATTCTTATGTCCTCATAATTTAATCAATCTACGCTCCGCCTTTACATGTCACTTTGAAATTCATATCATTATTTTCCAAGTTGAGTCTATCAGGCTCTTAAGGCGATAAAGTTTATCTCTGAGTGAATTGGTTGATTTAAATGTCACTCTAATTACAACCTAATTAAGAATTCCACATAGATTTTCTGACTTTTCTTCGTTATATTTTAGTACTAGCGAGGCTTTCAACTCCTCATTATGTATTGCATTATGTTCATTATTTGAACCACTGTCCTTATTTTTCGCATAGATTTTAATACATTGATTGTAAGTCGGTGGTTTAGTGGAAAAATGTTATTCTAACAACCGCAAACTCTTGAACCTTGGCAGTAAGTTTGATAAAGAGGGAAGGTTGGATAGGCGTAAGGCTAGAAACTCCGTCCCGGAAAAACAAACAGCACTACCGCTACTTCAAACTTCAAGGTTGAACCCCACTGTGTTTCATAAAGAAAGAAGAATGAAAACAAAACACTTCAATTTCGATCATAGGCTGACATCAGTTAAAGAGTTATGAAAAACCAGGGAGAACACGACAAATGTTTCGTCCAGTTTCAGGACTCCTCATCAACGTGCACATACGGCTACACCTCTTGGGATTGAACCCAGGGCCTACAGGTTGAGAGGACCGTTTGTTGGCCATTCAACCAGCATGAAGAGACCCACTAACATGCCCATGAATTTTTAACTCCTATCAATTCACGTACTACTGAAGAGTCGCAAACTAGGAAGAAACAGCTGTCCATTAACTTCTTGTTTTAATTGGTTCTGTAAGTAAGATCGGTTCGTGGTCTCACTTGAAACCACTGAAATCTCTACAAAGTAATAAGTGAAAACGACGCTGATTAACACTCAACATATAAAAATCTGAGATAGAACTATTTTTTTCAAAAACGAAAGTTATACGTCATTCGAGTTTTGTTTTTATTTCTCTCTCTAACCAAACCATCAACCCCCTCCGCAAACCGCCGTAGTAGCTTCTGATTGATTCACTCTTCTCCTTAAATTATTTCTCTTCCGCTTACTTTCTCTTTCAAGCAAATTTGTGTCCCTACTCATCGGATACTTTTTTATATTATTTTTTGATGGTGAATCAAGAAAGTTTTCAATTTTTGGTCGAAAAATATTTTTTTCGCTCTTCTTTTATGTTGTTGTTTCAATAAATAGTCGCAATAACAACCGCTTATCCTTGTTTGTTGTACGATAAATTATCAACCTCAGATTGTTGACAAGTGCGTGACTACATGTGCTCACGTATATGCATTAAACAAGAGCAGTTAGTAAAGAGAAATACTCAAGCTGAAGGCGGAACTCTGACTATAACATTATAAAATAAAATAACCAGAAAATGGAAAATGGTTTACTTTCAATGAAATATCGTGATTTTATATCATCGAAAAGTAATAATAATCGTAGAGTATAAATATAATACTGAGAAACACAATAAGAATGACTTTATCGTTCATTTCACTTCCAGAAGAAGTGGCATGCATGCAAAACATACACACAGAAGAATTTATCCAACCATACATTTGATCAAAGGGAATTGTAGAAGGAGAAGTCAAATGAATACCCCACGTGTATGTTTGTGTGTGTGTGCGTGTCGAAGGATAGTAGAGGACAATAAAATTTACTGACGTAGAAATGAGTTAAATCGAATTTTTCAGTTGCATTTCAGTGTATTATATTTTGTTTAATTTTTTTGTGACTACTGAAAAAGTGTTTTTTTTTTAAGGAGAAGACATTATTAAGCCTGTCAATTCATTTTAAAAATCTGCTCACGAATCAGTACTCACTAAAGGAGATGTTTTTTCTGTCAGTTGTCTCATGTGTGGTAATATCTGATTCCATTGATAGATCTGCTGATAACCAAATCACGTGTGCATGAATTAACTTTCAGTTAAATCATTCATCAAATCAACTTTACTTCTCAAGGTATATTTCATTAGAAGTTATGAATATTAGTTAGAGGATCAGTGGAATGTTTAATCGCGGAGTGATATCACTTAGAGAACTGTGGATAACAAGGAATCCAGTGACTAGGTTATCATTTTTAAATCCCGTCAATTTACGATTTATTGCGCCGCCGGCCGAAATTGCCGGTGAATATTTCTTCTCAAACCCTACTTGGTGGACCACACTAGGCACAACTTTTCACTGGAACTCCATGCAAATTCTTCCTGTAGCCAGTCAGTCACTAGTGACCATCATTAAAAATCTACGAAGTAGTGGACAGCCGTTTCATCCTTCTGCAGAACTGTACAGCACTGCGGGCCTATAATCATCCGAACAAGGGTTAAACTTGGGGCATTCAAGTAATAAGTCAAGTCTGTTTACCATTCCAATTGAAGGAAGAAGTTATTCAAAGTTATTCTATTTGAAAAGACATTATTCTTTTTAAAAATTTCTCCTTCATACACTCGTCTGATTACAAAATAAAATTAATTCACTCCAGTCTTATTGAACTCTAATTATGAGTTTTGTAGGGATTTTCACTGTCTACGTCCCGATCCCTGGTTTGATCGTGAGTGCGTGTTGATGAAGGGTCCTAGAACAAGGATGAAATAGTTGTTTAGTTCTTCTTGGTTCTGAATCACCATCTAACTCATGACGGTTTATGACGAAATCTGCACACGAAAATTAGTCAAAATTCAATCGTGTTAAACTATATCAACAGAAAAATGACTTTGAGCGACTAATCCAAATGAACGATTACAAAATCCTGAATTTTGTTAATAAATTTTAAATTTAAACATTTAAGCTACTTAGTGTAATAATTCTGCGTTCACAGTAATTCCTTAGCCTGACTCACAACCCTAACCTCAGAAGATGAACAACGTTCATAACCTCCGCTAAATGTTAGCGTTGATGTCTCTGTTATACTCCATAACTCATCTTCTTCCAAAATCCTTAGAAACTCAAAAAGTTTAATGTCAACCTACTGATGTAGAGTACATTCAGGATGGATGTTTTACAATTCTTTTGCGAATTTGTGAATTTTCGGTGTGAGAGCAGATACTCACAGATAACATTCATTGAAGATATCAACATATGGGCCACTGAATACCCATTAGGTGGCTGGATGATAAACTAGCTCACCTTGTAACAAGAAAGTCATTCATATTATTCCCGGCATCCTGTTTAAACGTCTTGAAATAGGATGAAGCAGTTGGTTGTTCAGTACTCCGTGGATTCCAATGGTTCTTTAATTGATTTTGGCTCGTTATAATAACCTAAGTTATATCTAACAGTTCTGTTTCTATATATATATATACCATTCAGATGTCATATGGATGGTAATCCTTAAATTGCAGAGACACAGATAACAGAAAGAATAATTTAGTTCCTTGGCAAAACTCCACATAACTCACTTCAACTGACGAGTAGTTATCTAAAGAACGAAATCAGGGTAGAAAATGAAAAGTTATCAATCATTATTTTTTTTATTTATTAAAATAATCTAATTTATCCAACATACACGCTTATGCACACCCACGAAAACACATACGGAGAAGAAATAAAAATGATTTATTAATTTAAATGAAATGAAATGTCTTGTTTATTTTGATTTGATTATAAGATGATAGAAACTTTAGCTAAGTCATCTACCAGATCTAAACATGATAGATAAACATAGGTATTGTTTCGATGAATAAATGTAAATAACAAGAGTGAATTTCAGCTACTTATAAATGATTTCAGTAGGTAAAATGTTCAGAAGTTAGTTATTAGGTATTTGATTAGTTTTAAATTTGATCACAGACTGATATCGGTTAAAGAAGGAATGAAAACCAGTACTGGACGGCTGCTGCGCTACGACATGGAAGTTCCCAACAGTACACATTGTCTACCCTCCCACTGAGGATGGAAACTACTTGAAAATTAATCTGATGCCCACTAGTGACTAGTGAGGAGTCGTGATTGGCGGGGTTCACCAGGCTGGGTGTGGGGACATATGCCCGCCAATGACACTGACTGGGGATTGCGTTGCAAATCTCTAAATGATGGGCTGGCTATTGAAGTCCATCCCAGTGGCTGAATGCCCAAAAGTCTCGCCTAGTAACCTGAAGCCTTTGGGTTCAATCCCCATTGGGATGGGTGATGAGTGTGTACTGTGAATGGTCCCAAACAATGATGAAACAGTTATCTATTACTCCCTGGTGGTTTTCACTGGTTCTCTGACTGATGTCATTCCGTGATCAAAACTGAGATAAAAACGTATTATAAAAAACACGTTACTTAATGCACACAACAATGAACACGTAAGATAGTTAATCTACTGTCAAAAAAGTTATCTATGTGAAGGTTAAGCTTCTAAAGTATGTGTCACTTTCTGACAGCAGGAAATAGACCTGAGTATAGATATAATATATGAATCAGTGATGCGTGTGGTAGGTGTATTATGAACTCATATTAATCAGTTAGACAAACTTCATATCCGTTTTATTTTTATAAAAGTCTGCTGACAGATTTTCAGTTTGATTAAAAAAGCTACTAGAGATATAAACGAGTAGACTGGAAGGGCTTACATGACGGAAAATTTGTTATGTAACAAAGAATAACACTCAACTGAATACTTGAATGGTAATGAAGGAATATTTATATTATTATATAATTATAATTCCTTTGAGTTCCCAGTGGAACTTAGAGCTTCAGCCTAAACAAATCTCTATTTCATAATGTCCACTACAGTCACTTTTAGCTGACTTCACGATTGCCTTTTGATACGATTTCCCCAATGCCAACTTCGTATCCACGCTCTGCGTCATCGTTTCCCATTCAAAGTCCCCTTGACGGCCTGCCTGACGCATAGTGTCACTCAACACCTTCGACATTTGTCCAATCCATTTACATCCACTTCCTCATGACTACAGCCTCTCGGTTATTTCATGGTGAGAGTTCCTTGTTTCTGATCCTCTCTGTCCGGCCATCTAATCTTCAGTGTAAAGTGAAGGCAACTGTTGATTAAAAGTCTGCAGCTAGCTGTTGGAAATGCTTTTCATGACGCATCAAGTCTCTGAAGTACTGTTGAAAGTTCTGATCTGGTTTCTTATGCTGAGTGCGGTGTATCCTGCTTTTCCAACCCTTCTAAGTCTAATATTCTCATCTATGCCGCCTGTTTATATCTGAAAATTTTCCACCTAGATAAGTGAAAGAGGTGAATTAATTCAAATTCCTTCCGTTGATGGTGATTGGTGTTTGATGGTGTTGTTGTTGTCGGTTAGGCATCTTTACCACCTCCGTCTTCTCTGTCTTCATTGACTCTTCTCTCAGTTTGTTGGTTTCCATCTGTACATCTTCGAGTTAGTTTAAGATAAAACATAAGTCATCTGTACGATCCAAGTCTTCTACTGTTCTCTTGTCTGTCCAACTGTCTAGAGTCACAGGCAGCATATAATAGTGAGTATATCAGTTTGTCAATCATAACTAAATATAATCTAGATGAGTTCATAGGAGTAAGTTTAACTGAACTGCTTACTCTTATTAACATTCATTACACTGTCAAAACATTAATTCTCAGATTTTCACATCATCATTTTGACTGAAATCGACTAGTCTATGTTTAGCAAGTTATTTCGTTTAAGGAAAGCAAACAGATCTACTGAAAAAGAAATCTAAAGTTTTAGCACTTCATTCTGTAAATAACTTGGAGGGCATGCAATGCTCCTAATAAACTAATACCTAATATTCCCAAGACTATCATTAAAAAATCTATTTGAAATCAAAATTAACTAAAATCATGAGACTTCTCAAGGATAACAAGTGCTGTTTTTGACGGGTTTGACTGATTTTAGGCTTCATCTAGCATTAACATCAGTTAGAGAACCACAATGAAAACCAGAGAGTACTGGACAGTTGTTTACTCTAGGTTGCAGACTCTTCAACAGCATGCATGTATGATCCCATGGGGAATTCTGTCCAAGATCACTATCTATTTAGTTCCTGGGATGAAATTCAATGACCAACCCATGAATTCTAACTTCAATCTATTCGCGATAAATGGCATGATCTCCAGGGAATGTTGCCGACAAGTGCTTGTCTTCACATTCAACTTGATAGACCCCACTGGTAATGATTTCTTACCAGGCAACTGCATTTTGTAGTCGGTGAAAGAAGAATTATCACAGCTTAGAGGATAGAAAGCGGTTTTGCTTGAATGGAAAGTCTTCTCGATTAAACGACACTGATCATTTGGAAATTGGCTGAATTCAGAATAATTTTTGTTAAATAGAAAGGGCATCAAATTACACAAAGAATCACCTGATGTTAGAGAGTTAGTCACTTTGCAGGTAATTTCGGATTCCTTAGCAGTGTACATTGGTAACTTTTAACCAGACAATGTGTAGGATAGTCAGACTTCGAAGAGTGAAGGTTACTTAGTAATTAATGCGTTGGGATATAGTGATACGGATTTTTCTAACTTCCAAAGTCATACTTGGAATAGTGCATTTATCACTTCAGAATATTAGTCAGAAAAAACTTTCAAAAGTTTTATGTTAAAGTCACCAAAAATTAACAGTTTCTAATTTCATTTTCCTTTCCTCCTTATTTTGCCATAGAGTATTGAAATATTGCTTCAGACATAACAACACACAGTGTACTACTGAATGGCATTTTACTTGAAGATCCCATATAAAGGGTCGATATTTTGCAAATGCAATGCTCTGTAAATCCTGTACTATCAGTTAACACATTGTCCAGAATAAAGCTATTATTATTGATCTTGAATGTTATCTATTACTTTTCTTTTTGCCCAGTGCCTATATTCAATCACTGCCCAATCCAAGCTAAAGAATATTGTAAGAATGGTGGGGAATGCTTTTACGTGGCCGGCGATCCAAGTGTTTATATGTGCAGGTTAGTGGGTAGACAGGCTTTCGTTTTATAATGATTATTTTGCAAACAGTTAAAACCCATTGCCTATAAACTCTAATTTCTGTCGATTCACCGTATACATTGCACTACTACCAATCACTGCCATCCACGAAAATGTGTTCTCAATTGAAAATTAACCCAATACCCAATAGTTACTATTCACAGGATGAGGATGCTTCGAGTTCTAGAGAGAAAATTGTGACTAGTTAGATGTGCCAGGTTGTAAGGATGATGAATACTCATCGATAACACTGGCTGGCGATTACATTATATCGTGAAATGACAGAAGTTAGAATAGATGGGCTGTCCACTGGATTCCGTCTTGGCGACTGAAAGGTCATTGGGTTGGCTTTGTAACCTAAAGATGCCGGTTTTGATCCCTTATGAGTCCTAGTGAAGGCAGCAAACACTGACGAAACAACTCTCTTACACCTAGTTTTCACTGCTTCTCTAACTGGTATCGGTCACTTTGTGACCTAGCTAAAAATCAACCACATCCTTGCAGACAAACGCTTGAAAAGTAACTAAAGGCTCACTAGTAGGTGTCTACAGGATGAAGCTGACTGGAATTGTAACCAATGGGGTCCGCCAAGGCGAAGGCATGAGGACAAATAGTCGCTGATGACACTGGCTTGCGATAGCTGTATATATCCCAAATCGGCGTAAGTCATTGGCAGCCTACTCGATTCTGTCCCAGTAGCTGAACAGTCGACAGTTTACCTTGTAACGTGGATCCCCTCGATTCGATTCCCAAATGGGTGGGTGATGGATGCATACCACTGAAGAGACCAAAAAGGGACCAAACACCTGTTCAGTGATTCCTTATTTACAGTTAGCAACCTAATTGGAGGCCAGTCAAATCCCTGAGAAAAGTAACACCTAAAAATAAAGAAAAAGTCAAGTGTGATTACACACACTAAGAGTGGAGTAACACATTGATTTGATAAACCCGTTTGGTTGTATTTTTCTGGTCTGCTTTTTTTCTTGTCAAGATATAGAATCCAAAATAATAATAAAAGTGATAATAAAAAGTCATTAAGGAAAGGTCAAGTGACTTTGTCGATCCTTTCTGTCTTGCTTATCAAGAGTAGAAAATCACACAAACACATACACCTACATATACACGCTTGTCGATCAAAAGAAGTATTTATTTTAATTTCTGTATTTTGGATTAAAGTTTAAATTAAATCTTATTAGATAAACACAAGTGAGATTAAAGGGGAAATAGACAGTTTAAGTGTTTATTAGAAACAAACACTTTCATTGGAGAAATGATCAATTTCAGTGATTGATGAGAATAAGCCTCATTCAACATCATCATCGGCATCTTCATTATCGATTATTCATACTCACTTAAAGATTTAAGACATCAAAAAGATGGTATGATTGGTTTATAAGCGAAAAGGTTGCTTTATTTATCTATTTTTGGCGAAAGCATAATAGATAACTTTGCATCATATAATACACAATGGATCATACAGTATTAATAACTGGATAATAACGTTTTGAACACAGTTTACTGTTGCTCATAGCAGTATCAATGTGTATGTATTCACACAGCTTCATAATTTGTTTTATACATTTATCTATGTTTTTTCCTCTCTCTCTCTCTCTGATGTCGTTTATTGCAGTTTTCCATGTCTACACTCACTAAAGTTGTTGCATCATTTCTGTAGCACGTGTTGACTGGTGTCAATTCGATTAACAAAGATTCCGTGATTAACCTCTCTCTCTCTCTCCACCCAACCATATTACTTTGTAATACTTTTACTCTTTCTCCCACCCTATTGTGTAATTATATGCAACTGAATATTATGCAATGGCCGAGCTTTCTCCTAGATTATATAACTTAGCAGGGTCAATAATTCTAGATCTAGCTAAATTCTTATGTTCTGAAAATCGAATTCACCCTAATCTACTAGTATGACCTATGTAGTTCACTTGATATTCCCTACAGGGTATTTCGTAAATTATGCCATCTTTTCCTAATTGGATCTTCTAGATTCTTATGTTGACAAAGTTTGTCTGTGAGTGAGTTGACTGGTTTAATGCCACTCTAATTCCAGACTTATTGAGAATGTTACTTGGAGGCCCTGGTGTGTTGCTTCCCTAAATCGCAGTAATGTTGAGGCTTTAAATTCCTTATTATTTATGCTATTTTCATCAGTTAGTTTACTACTACTCTTATTTTTCCTGTGAGTCTTCATACATTTTTGAATAAAATATATTGGGTAGATATTCCATTGTAATGTTTTCCTTATTTATTTTCTATTTACTAGTTTAAATCATCTCAGTTACTAGTGGTTAGGCTTCTGGTTTGATTGTATAGATACTTTCCTGAACCTGCCTATGCAGAATCATTGTTCATCGAGTCAACAAGTACAATTGAAATGATGCAGCATCTATACCGGATATATAGAAAATCGCAATAAACAACAAGGGAGGATGGAAAAGTAGTAATAATTGTTTGGTTTACTCCAAAACAGTACTTATGATACAGTTTAGAATTCTTAGGACTTGATATAGTATGGAATCTAATTTAGTCGATAACATCAAAAAATTACGTCAGCTAGTATAGATAACCAAAATTGACAACAGCAGTTTTTTGATATTATCAGTGACAATAAAGTCAAAAATGTACAAAAAGTATAAAATGATAATGATGATAATAATAATAATAATATTAATAACTAAAATTATAAGATAACTGGAAATAGTGTCACCATAAATTACAAATCAGAGAATACAAAAGAGGCAATTATTTTGCTAATTACATAGCAAGTTATAAATCTCACGCTTAACACCATATCTATCACACAGAAGGCGGTACAAATTGGGTATCGTTGAATTTTTGTTTTGCAGTAAATTATAAAATTGTGTAAATAAATTCTTATGGTAATGACCAGTAAATTGTGCTTGAAACGTCCTTATCCAGTAATTAATACTGTATCACTAATTGTATACTAAATCTATCAAAAAAACTCATCTAATTTCGGAATACACCTATATGCTTGACCATAACTGAGGAGTGGATGGATGACTTAGAGAAATTAACAACAAAAAGACAATTTCGTTGTGCAATGAAAACAATTGTCTTCTTCCTTCTACTAAGTCATCAGTTCAGCTGTACATTTGTGCATGTATCTTTAAAAAGGGATGAGAAAATATGGGAACTATTTCCGCTCGTGAAAATACATAATGTTGTGTCAAATCAATGATAATCAATGCTAATAATTCATCTGAGTTCAGATGTCTCGGACACAGTTGCTTTGACAGGCTTGATAAAACTATGGATGAAATTTCGAAGGATTTCTCAACCGTATCACACAGAGTATACTACTACCGCCATCCTTTTACTAACCAGACAGGACAGTTTCCACGAGTACTTCTCCCAAGTGAATACATGAGACTATCAATATATTTGACTCCACCGATACAAACAAAACTGATATATTGATGTTGATGTTATCCCTTGAGTCAGCTTGTCCTCCAAATACAGACTACTTTAACTGTCTGTCAGTAACAGCCTCGATCAGTTTCATTTGACATTCCTCGTTCTGTTTCTGTTGTAGCTGTTATAGTAGTAACTGGAACTGTTCAAAACTAAATGAAAAAATTGAATATTCAGTTATGTAATAGTGGTGGACGATACCTAAGTACAGTACTTGGATTCAGGATTCCTTCTTACTGTTAATTCACTACATCAAAATAACCGCCCTATTACTAGAATACTATGACCCCAATGACAGAAATTCAAAAGGCTGGCCAGGAAAGCAGAGATTTGATACTCCGTGTGAAGAGCAAAACAGGTGGAAATGACAAGAAGAAACCATCAACAAAGATGAAACCAATGTAAGATAGTGGAGGGATCTGACTGCCAAAGAGAAGAATCAAAAGTAACATTGGGTCGATAACGGCAAATGACTTCTGAACCAACCACCACCTACAACTCGTTTAAGAATACCACTAACAGCCACAGGACTATTGTTAGACAACAATCCTCTGACAAAAGCAGAAGCATTGGATGCCATAAAGTCACTGAAAGTCGGGAAGGCAGAGAGGCTAGAAAGAATTCCCCCTGAAGCACAAAAACCGATCGAGAGACCAAAGAGGATATGCTCACACCAAAAGGTTTGGAAGGAAGAAAACGTACCTAGTAACTGGAAGAAGAACTACCGTGTCAAACTCATAAAGAATGGCTTTTTAAGTCTTTTCAAGAAATAACGCATAATCATGCTGTTATTTAAAAATTTAGGAGATCTGGGCATTCAGATTCTTAATCTACATTTAACTAGCTGCAGAAACAATCATGAGACAAATAACGTTTTGTATAGATGATATTACACCTTGATTTTGACTTCTGGCCGTTAATAAAAACAGAATGGTACAATCAAAGCCATATCTTCAGACTTTGAGTATAGGTCGAAAAATAATCCTGAATGCAATAATTTACTAATCATAGTATGAATATGATTATAAACCTTCAGATGATAGGTGTTGCGAATTTCATGGGATAATTTGAATTCCAAGGCATATCCGTTTAATATATAAAATTACTTAGAATAATCAGTTCCACAGTGTACTTGGAAAATTAAAACAAGATTTTTTAAACGTTTCGCCGTGTGTGGCAAAACTTCAGCAGAATTACTTGGATTTTGTTAAATATCACAAACACAATCAAAAAGTATATAAATTAAAGTGAACTTTCCAAGAGTTAGTTTGTAGCGATTTGACTTGTCCCAAGTTTGATCCTGGATTGATGTCAGTTAGGAGGAATACTGAAAAGGTGTTTTGTCCCGATTCGGGACTCTTCATCAGTTCGTACCCACCACGCCAGTGGTTATTAGAATTGATCGACCACTGGATTCTGTCCCAGTGTATAAATGGTCAACAAGCCAGGTTTCGTAACCTGAAGGTCCCGAGTTTGATCGCAGGTTTCCATTAATGACGAGTCCTCAAATAGGATAAAACAGCTATCCAGTGCTCCCTGGTTTTCATTGGCCTTTTTAATTGGTGTTAGTTTGTGACGTAAATATAACAGTTGTAAAAGGCATTAAGTGGCTTAAAAAAACTGCTCAGCCAATATAGATGAATAAAGATGATTGACATGATTTTCAAGGGGACAAAGTTGAATTGCATGAATCACAAAACTTTTAAAGATTATTAAATAAGGAAATTGGTATTTAGACGTTTAAAGTAGGTCCGGTGTTGCTAAAAAGCTAAAAGTGCGATGATGACGACAGTCAAAATGGCGAAGATGAATTCAAACGATAAAATACACTAAAATAAAAAAAGAACATTACAATGACCAAGGTAAAGAAAGGCATTTAACAAATCCATTATAGATACACAGTCCAGGCTTTTTATCTACGAATAGTTAAAGCTTCTGCCATGTATAAGTGGAAAAAACGTAAACTTTTAGAATGACTGAATTTGGCCCTGTAGATAACTTTAAAGGGGCTGAATAATCTGACTCCTGAAAAGTGTTCACAAAAGGAAGACTTCGTTATCCTATGCTCACCTTTCATCAACCAAACGGGTTAGTGTTCAGCTATGCATTTCCACATAACACATTAACAACGTCCATTGTAGTCTTTTTTCTCTAGACTCTTAAATTCTACTTCTTTTTTTAATGAATATTTGTTACAACTAACTAATTTCCAGCCACCTCTCCCTCCCACCTCCTCAAAATTTGCAGGATAAACCTATTCTCTAATCTTCTTATAATGTAGCAATGAAAACACGTCGAAGAAGATAAATTCCTCACATAAATAATGACCATTAATATAATTATTTCATTGAATATAATTAACAGCACTAATATATATATATATGTATATATATATATATATAACTACTGCTTATATTCACTCTAGATATAAACATCCATCCTCGTTACCTTCCTTTCCATTATTGTCTTATCATTAGGAAAATACAATGATTCTCAGTCATTTTGTCATCTATCAAGTTAGTTACTTGTAAATGTATTACAATTAATCATTATTATCATCAAAAATGCAGACTGACATAAAATCGATATTAATAACTCCATCTTCATTATGTAATTATATTGGCTTATTTTTCATTGGTTGTTTCATTTCTGTGATAATTAGCATCCATACCTACTCACAAGTCTGCATGGATCATAATTGAAGAGATTATTATTATTCACTATTCTTCCCTGGTGGAACATAGGGATTCAGTGGTACATCTCCCCCCATTCCATTCTCTTCTCTCCAGTTTTTTATGGCTGGCACCACGATTTCTCATTAGCTTCTTTTTTCTCCTTCTAGTCGTCTTCCGCTTACCTCCCATTCGTGAGCTTGGTGCGCTCTGTCACTCAACATCCATCTACATTTCATTCTGTATATTTGTTTGGTTCTTGGTTCTTGATTGGTTCACTGCTTGTAGCACTTTCCTGTTGCTTTTGGCTTTTGTAGTGCCACTGAAATATTCGGTACTGTCGAAAGAAGGCAGCTTGTGATAAGAGTTTTTAGCTTATTGGAAATGCTTTTGTAGCCTGTAGTTGAAATGGTGCTTCTTGGGTAGGTGAAATAAGTCGCTTCTTTCAAAGCTGTAGTGAAGTAAAGCATATTATAGAATAGTGAAGCAGTACAGCACTACTGTCTACGTGTATAGCCATTGGTTAGTTGATGACACTTGGAGTAAATATATACTTAACATTAAAATTAGGAATGTATCGTGTTAATAACACTCAATCGCCACACTGTGAATAAGGTTGACTATACTCTTCATTGCATTACTGGACACTTTTAAACGCTTAGATGTTCCATTGAATAAGCGTAAAAGCCAGAAACGAAGAGAAACTCTATGGAACATATGTGGTACCACTAAGTGGTTTCCAGAGTGTGGTTGAACACACAGTGTTAGCAAACGGGAATTCAGTAGACAGTATATTATGACCAGTATTTAAGTATGCAAATAATGCTGCAGCTTTCAGTTTGAGTTATTTAATTTAACTTTAAAATGCCTCAGATCGCCAAAGTTTGATGTGGCATGGTGTGACATACTTAAAGAAAAAATCATTAAAGTATTCTGTCTTATTTTAAAATTGAATATTAGCCTAATAATCATGTGGTGATACTTCTTCAAAGCTTGGTAATTGAAATCTAACTCGATTTTCTTTGAAAATCCAAGATGTTCAAATCACACACAATATGTGGTCTGGCTAATACTATAAGTAGTCAGAATAAAAGTAGTTTGGGCAAAGTTAAACTTTAAGCACTACAAACTACCAATCAGCAAATGACCTTGAACGTGTCAATCCCATGATAGAGGCATTTTTTGGTTACGGAATACATATATTTATGAAAAAATGCACAAAACTGTAGAAATGTGTGACAGAGGATACCTTTCTCTCACATGTGATAAAAATATCTCCCAGTTTAACACAGGAGTATCTATAGTAAGGTTTAACGATATCCCATTCATACATTCATCTAAATTACTATAAATAACATCCTCTTGCGATCTATTAATGGCTCTAATTTCGTTTTTTAACCTTCCCCAAAAGTCTTCGATAGAATTGGTGTGGGTCGCTGTACTGGGATCCACAAAATCATTTGAATGGTTGGCTCTGTGTTGAATATATCCAAAGAATAACAAGGAGTTATAACCTTTCCACTCATCTGTGTGTATTACAGATCTCTGTTTCACCGGTCGAGTAATAACAAGTATTAAATTGCTTGACTTTCTATCTGCGGTTCTATCGATGAATCTTTTCCGTAGAGAAGTATCGTATAAACCAATTAACTAAATATAATTCGCTCTTCCTCAACGACGGTTGTATTTTCTCTTTAATAAGATAGTTTTATTTACATGTACGATGACACCTTCTGCTCCCAATATGGAAGTAAGTCTCTCCATTTTCCAGGATGTGATATCCCTGCAGTGCTGATACCACTTGAAGTGTTGGTACGAGATTATTTCCAGTTTCAGCAGCTGCACCTCTCACGGGTTGTTTCAAAACATAGTAATTACAAATATACAAAGTCTAGGTTAAGGATAGATGGTACCTGGCAGAAAATGTCCTTACAAAATATTAGAATCATCGGCTTACCTTCCCAGAGACTAACTCGCCTCAAACAAAATGTGCAATGATTCACATTTGCATCAACCGATCAGCTGAAGCTTTTTATATTCACCACACAACATGAACAAATCCTTTCTTTCCTAATCAACTCTCATCTAAGAAATAATGGAAGACTTGATCCTCACCGAATCGCAAACGTAACTGTGTCACAGCAGGTATTTGACTCGAATTAAGCGGAAAGAAGCTTTAGCTCATGTGGGTCATTTGCCCGGATGCACTCCATTGGCAGTTAGTAGTGCTTAAAGTTTAACTTGGCCGTGGTTTGAATCGATTGATTCAGCTGTCTGAGCTAGGTGCTTCTGACGACTGGAGAGGGGAATACTTTTTTGATAAGTGTGTCAATAAGCAGAAAACTCAAGCAGAACACTCAAAACTAACGGACATCTATTGAAAATATAAACCAAATTCGCAATGGATACAGGTTATGTCAATAAAACAGTGCAACTAGGTGACTCACTCATGAGAGATATTCAACCATTGATACTTATATTTTTGAATCACTTGCGTTCTCTGAGCTTGGTCGTTCAGTTGGGAAGCATTCATTGCCTCTTTCTAGACGACATCAGGATAAAAATGCAGTATGAAGTGAACTTATTTGAATATCTCCTCTATGAATGATGATATAATTGTATCGCCCGACAAACGTTTTCGTGAACGGTTGTTGGTGTGAATTAGTTTGGTTGATATTATCGACTTGAAGTTAGACTGTCCTTTTGTCATTCGACCTATTCTTTACTAGATTATGAGATCTGTGTGGATTTGGATTAATTCCAGTTGTCAGATTTCTTCACAAAACAACGTCATTTAAAGAGATTATTTAAAATTGAGGAGCAATAGACAGCCGTTTAATCCTATTTTGGTACTCTTCTACGGCGCGCATCCACGACTACACTAGGGCTCTTTATTATTGGATAAACTCTATAATAATGTGTCTGTTAATCTCTGATTCGTCTGAGTGACAGGCTTCTTGGAATTCTGTGTCATTTTTTGTCTCATTTATCGATTACTGAACAATAAGGTGACGTAGTTTATCTACGTGGTATTACTACGCAACACACTTCCAACAGTGTGACCACACATACAAACATTCACATGTCATACGTTATATATATATATATACAGCAGTCAACAGTCAACAGAGTGTAAAAGGGTAAAATTCAATTAGTATCGGTCAAAATGGCAATCTAGGGGTCAAACCACATATGAATGTAACCATGAATGTGCGTCGGTGGCACAGTGGTTAGGACTCTCGCCAATCATGCACATGGCCAGGGGTTCGATCCCCTGCCGACGCACACCCGATATCTATGGTCAGCCTGCAAAATTTGGGCTACCGATATCCATGCTGAAAATTTCATACTTGTACTGAAAATACGGTGTGGCATCAAGCTGTAATCAAAGATAAAATAAAATAAAACAAATGCCCTTCGCTTTTAAAAGTACATCACCAGGGGAGGCTCAATTTAATAACAAATGAATACTGAATATATAAAGTAAGTTAAAGCCTTCTTATGTCTAGGGATTATCATGCTTCGTATAAATGAGTGTAAGAGAAGTGTTGATGTCAAATTTATCACCTCTGTCCATGTTGCGCCTTGTTGTAGGTGACGTTGGACATCTACTCCCAGGATCATTTGGGTCAGATGATTTCATTTGCTTTTGCTGCTACTCTGAAATGAATCTCTATGGCACTTATCTGCAGATACAGACAGGGCTTACCCATGTGTGCATGACAACAAATATTTGTAAACTTATACACGCATTTGAATGCGTCACTGTAATTTGAATTGTGTGACGGCTCTGCGGGTGTGTTTAAACCAATGGGCTACCTATATTTACATCAAGTCAAGTAGTGATTTTTTTGCCCTAACACTCGGTTCTATCCCTACACCTTTAAGTCCTCGCAAACTATCTGAGGAGTCTCCTGATACTATTAAGGTGAATTTTGCAGATTCGCCTTGTTGGCCAAGTGGGGTTAAGTGAATAAACAAACTTGGGCCTTGTATGTGAGTCTCCGAAACACAACATAAGCCCATGGCTCGAGATGCCAGAGTTCTGGCTAGTGATGCCTGTTGTACGATTTGGCAGAGGGTCCTGACGTTAAATGCTCCAATATGAAGTTGTATTTTAGAGGCTATCAGTGGTGTTTTACCGGGTGTCACCGTTATTTGTAGTCACAGAGTGAAGTGAAGATGACTGACTAGCCTGCAGAATGGCAGTGACTGTAGTAGGGATAAAGGAGAATGCTGATCATGAGGTCTTCGTGTGCTTTTGGAAGTGTGTGGGCGTTTGTTACTTGCCGGCTGCCCGCACTGTGGAAGTTGATTGATTCTTGGGGTACCTGAAACATGAAGAGGGTTAGTGTTGCGTGACCGCAGAGCCTGAAGGACAACTGCTTGAGGCCGGTTACACACGGCCTGTTTGAACTGGCTTTCTGGTTTGGTTCCCTATTAGTAACATACCGCCGGCTACCGACCACCGTGGGATGAATCGGGATTCACAACTTTTGGGGTCGAACCTTTCTAACCCTTTTCCTCCTCAGTTAATAGACAACATAACTGGCATGCTGGTCATCTGAAAAAAGCATAATGCACATGCTTTTCTCCTTCTCTTGTTACCTTGATCTTCCAGTTACGTCCTTAGGTCGCAAAGTGAACTAACGCAAATTTCTAAATAACTTCCAGTCTATCTGTGTATACTTTATGAAGAAAAGAAAAGGTGACAACTGTTGTAGGGGGCTGAATCTTGTTTCAAATAGAATGGCTTTGCGTCATATGAGATATGCTTTCAGTTATTATTGTTCCCTTGGGTTCCTAGTGGAACATAGGGCTTCAACTGCACGTCTCCACTTGCTTTTGTCTTCTGCTGTACTTTTCACCTGCATCCATGTTAGTCCATACTGTTTCAACTCCTCTTCACACGATCTCCTCCATGTCACCCTTGCACCGATGAACCACTCGCCGCTTCCCTTTCGGGTTCCACTCGAGGGCCTGACGCGCGATGTCACCCAGCGGCCTCCTCAGCGAGTGTCCAATCCATCTCCACTTTCTCCTGCATATTTGTCGAGCGATTAGTTCTTGTTTTGTTTGTTCCCATAGTTTCTTGTTGATGATTCTTTCCGGCCATCTGATCTTGAGTATGGAGCGAAGACAGTTGTTGATAAAGGTCTGCAACAGGCTGTTGGAAATATTCTTTGTGACCCGCCAAGTTTCTGATCCGTATAGAAGAACTGACTTGACGTTTGTATTGAAAATCCGAATTTTGTTGTTGATGCTGAGTGACGAAGATTTCCAGATTGGTTTCAGGTTGATGAATGTGTTTCTCGCCTTCCCGATTCTCGATTTGACATCCTCGTCTGTTCCTCCTGTAGTTGAGACAATGCTCCCTAGATAAGTGAATGAAGTAACCTCTTTCAAATCCCTCCCGTTGATGGTGATTGGCGCTGGATGTTGCTGCTGTTGTTGTTGTTGTTGGTTGGTTATTTTCATAACCTCCGTCTTGTCTATGTTCACCTGGAGTCCTGTCTTTGCTGCCTCTTCGACCAGTTTGTCGGTTTTCGCTTGTAAGTCTTCGATTTTGTGTGACATCAAACATAAATCATCCGCGAAATCCAGGTCTTCTAGGTTCTTCACGTCGGTCCAGGATATCCCTGTCTTCTCGTTTCCCACTGTCTGACGCACAATCCAGTCCACCACAATTAGGAATATCATTGGTGATAATAAGCACTCTTGTCTGACTCCTGTGTTTACTCCAAACGACTCGCTGAGTTTTCCGTTGTGGATCACTTGACATGTGCCGTTGTCGTACAGCTGTTGAATAAGGTTGATGAATATTTGGGGTACGCCGTAGTACTCGAGTAGTTTCCAAATTACTTCGTGGTCAACGCTGTAGAAGGCCTTCTCAAAGTCTATAAAGTTGAGGTAGAGGTCTGATTGCCATTCCATGCTTTGTTCGATGATGATGCGTAGAGTTGCAATTTGGTCAGAACATGATTTGCCTTTCCTGAATCCAGCATGTTCTGGTTGGAGTTCTGTATCCAGTGCGTCCTTTATTCTCTCCAGGATGATGCGACTCAGGATTTTACTTGGCGTCGACAGGAGCATGATTCCTTGCCAGCTCTTGCAGAGTCCTAAGTCGCCCTTCTTTGGTAGTTTCACGAGGTAACCTTTCCTCCAGTCAGTAGGCACCTTTCCCTCCTTCCAGACCTTTTGCAATAATGGAGTCAGCATATCTGCTGTCGTCTCCGGGTCCACTTTCAGTGCTTCAGGGGGTATTCCATCTGGTCCAGCTGCTTTTCCAGCTTTCAGAAGCTTGATTGCATTCAAGACTTCAGCTTTCGTTGGAGGATTGGTGTCAACTTGCAGTTGTGTACGTGCTGTTGTTGGTATTTCTGGACGGGTTGCAGGTGGTGGTCGGTTCAAGAGTCCTTTGAAGTGGTCCGCCCATTGTTTAATCTGTCTTTCTTTCTTGATAATTGGGTTCCCTTGGCTGTCTTTTATAGGTTTCACTTGTGTTGATCTCTTCCTGGATAGAGACTTAGTTATCTGATATAATGTCCTCAGGTCCCTTTTGCCTGCTGCCTTCTCAGCTTCAGTAGCCAGGTTGTCGTAAAATTGTCTTTCGTCCTTCCTAGCAATCTTCTTCAATTCTTTGTCCAGTGCTGTGTAAGTTGAACTCAGCGTCTCCTTCTCTTGTCTGTCTTTGCATTGAATCATTTTCTCTTTCACCATTCTCGTCTACTCCATTAGCTTCCAAGTGTCCGTTGAGAGCCATTCCTTGTCTTGTCTCTTCCTTCTTCCTAAGACCGTTGAACACGTTTCGTTGAAAATCACCTTCAGAGAGTTCCAGTAGTCTTCCACGGATGATTCCTCAGTGATGCCACGTGGTGTTTCCTGCTTTGCTCTGACAGTTGCAGTGTAAGTGTCCTTTGTGGTTGTGTCCTTCAGTTTTTGCGTGTTGAACTTGCATTGTGGCCTATCCCCAGCTATCCTCGAGGCTTCTAGCTTCAGCTTGAAAGTCCCTTGCATTAGATACTGGTCTAAACCCACATCTGCGCCTCTCCTCGACCTTGTGTCCAGTAGGCTCCGTCTCCACTTCCTTGAGATTGAAATGAAGTCTATCTGGATTTTGGTGTGTCCATCTGGTGAAATCCATGTCGTCACCGATCACCGAATCATTGAAGGCGCAGATATCTGAGAAGAGTTCACCATTGTCGTTCATTTCACCGAGGGCTTCACGACTCATAGTGAGTTCTCTTCCTGTATTGTCTCCTCCCAGTTTCGCATTCATATCACCCATCAGGATTCTGATATCGCCATTTGGGACGTTGTCCATTACTGCTTGTATTTGTCTGTAGAAGGCCTCCTTCTCCTCTTGTTCTGAGACGTTTGTAGGCGCATAGCATTGAATGATTGTAACTTTCCTTCCTTTTGAGTTGAGCCTAGCTGTCACTATCCTGGAGGAGATTGGTTCCCACTGCATGAGAGCTTTGGCTGCTGTTGGTGACATCATGATGGCCAGTCTCTCGGTGTGCTCGTGGTTATCCTCTGGGTGACCGGAATAGATTACTGTCTCTCCAGTTGATAGTTGGCACCTTTCATATCCGTTCCATCTGCTCTCGCAGATTCCCAACACTTCTATTCCATATCTTCTCATTTCTGCGGCTACCTGGGCTGCCTTTCCAACTTCGTACATTGTACGAACATTCCACGTCCCCATCCTTATATTTGCTTTCATCGAAAGAAGGCGCATCGCTGACTGGCTTACCGAAGGCTTTCACCAGCCTGCGTCATTTCACTTCCCCCATTCCAGCGAAAGATAAGGTTATTGTTTATATTTTTAGAATTTTTAATATATTTATGCGTTGAAGTTTCTGTAGCAATTTGGCTAAGTTTTGGGGGTGGAGTTGCTAGCACCACGCCCCAACCCTCCCTCTTTATGCGGGCTTGGGACCGGCTAGAAAACTAGGGAGCTAGTAATCTAGGCGACGTTATACTTTCAGTTAATATTTACTTAAAGATTCTATGTGGAGAAGAAATCTTTCACATGAAGTCACTCTGAGGATTCCGTGTTGTGTTTAAATATAATTTGCAAAATAAATCTAATATTGTTAATGTCAATTAGGCTTCTCTATAAAAATGAACCTAATTGGATAGTAAGCTCTACAAACTCTCTGTTTGTTTAGTCATCAGGCTTTGAGGATCACACATAACTTTATTGCCCCTGGCTGCAATGACCTTGGAAATAGATGTTCAACATCATCGTCTCAAAGTACATCATAGAAACAGGTAACAAAGATGACTTAAACTTATTGCTTTAAAGGCATATGTAAGACGTCTCCTTTGTTGAAAACATTTCAAAAAAGTGGCTTAAACCTGTTTCATATGTCCAGAAAGTATTTTTTTCATTACACTGAACCTCTTTTGATGATCCCATATTAAAATTAATAGGTTAGTTTACATAAAAATATTTTTCCGCTTAAATTTCTCTTCACACTTGTCTGCGATTTGACCCCTTGATTGAAATTTTGACTCTTCTGTACTCTTTTAAACCTTATATGAATATGTATGACAAATAGTTGTGTCAGGCCATATTGCTCGAAACCTGTGTCAAGTGATTTATGTCTTCTTATTGTTCTGAAGGAATTTCAGAAAAGAGATTAAATACTTTGAATGGGTTCCTCATACGGCGCTAATATGCTTCAATATCATTTAGACAGACATTGAAAATCAGAGATCGTTGGATGGCTGTTTTGTCCTAGTCTGGGACTCCTCAGCAATACACACCCTAGACTACATTGAAGATCATCTTACGAAACAGAGTTTTCAGTTATTCAGTCACTTGGATTAGATTTCAGTCATCCGTGAAGTCTAACTTCTGTCCTTTCGCGAAACATATAAAGCGCTACCACCAACCACCGCCACTGATAAGCATCCACTTCACAGACGACTAATTCTCACTAGGTCATCAGGATATATCCATCCAGTAACTATCAATCAGCTTAAGATTGGTATTAAGTTTTATGAGTTTTGTTAGGATTTGAATTAATTTAGCAGAAAACGTTGATTTTTCCGACAGGATATTCACTTCAGAGTAGAAATGAGGTTAATTGCCTTTTTGGGGCGGATTCCATACATTATAAATCACTTACTGATTCTTCAATTTCAAATTTCAAATCCATTTCAAATTAAACTGTTCACTTCTATTCAATTCAATGAATTGAACTTATTCATTTGAGTTTCACAATGAACACCACATTGAACAAGTGAATTCACAGCAATTGATCTTAGTATTCAAGGTCTGTTTTATTAGATAATTGGTGTTTAAATGAGAGGGAACCTGAAATGCATAGATAATGTTTAATGAAAAGTGAAAAATTAAAAAAATTCTCAATAATAAACACTTTTGTTCCTGAAATTTGTTTTTCAGTTAATAACAATCAATAGTGAATGTATTATGTTTTGTTTATTTTATTTTTAGCTGTTTTATGCCTTTCTATGGGCCACAGTGTGAATATAAAGCTCCAAGTAGAGATAAACAACTGGATTTAGAAGAAATAAGAAGTAAGTTGTAAATTTTGGGGAGAACAATTACACATACACACCCGCAACCAAAAACATATGTATATATGTACATACTAATAGCACTCATCACATCTCCAAATACTATTATTCATTTCTTGCCTTCTGAGGGGAAAATAGGGCGTCAGCAGAACACTTTAATTCTGCTGGGTCCTCAGCTTTCGTTTTCAAATGGATCTACGGCTGCGAACAAGCCTTAAATTCCATCTCATGTGGTCTCTTCGATCTCACTTTTGGACATACAGCTCTCCATTCCCCATTCGAGTTTCACTCAAAGGCTTGTCTAGCACGCGAAGCCACTTGAAGATCTCCATAGAATGTGTCCAATGCATCCAGTTCCATTTCTTTCTGCATAATTTTTGGACGATATTTTGTTGGCCAGTTTGCTGACACAGTTTTTTTGATCGTTGATCCCTTCAGGTCCGTCATCGAGTTTTCAACATTGAGTGGAGACAGCTGATGAAGAAAGTCTGTAGTAGTATCTTAGGAATGATTTGGTGATGTGTGAAGAGCGTCTCAGCCACACATAATGACATGACAACAGTGTTAAGAAGTCAGATCTTTTTCATTGAGGTGGATGCTGTAGATCTCACCAATGATTTCACATTATTGGACACCTATCTGTGCTTTCTCATTTGTACCACCGGTAGTTGAAATGACAATCCACAGGTAATTAAAACAGACAATTATTTTAAGATTGATTCTTATTGTTGCTAGCTGGGGAGGCTCTTTATTTCTGTTATCCCTATGTTTACATGAAGTTTTTCCTTCGCTGACTCATTTCTCTGACTTGTTGATTTTCTTCCGTATATCTTTGCAGGACTAACGAGATTAATGTTAACTCTGTCTTAGCTTTACCTTCATAGAAACATCTCATTATTCCTTGTTCTTTATCTTTTCTCACTGGCTATCTAAACTTTAGTTTCCTCAGAGGAGAAGGCAACTGTTGATGAAAGCTTGCAGTAGCCCTTTGGAAATGCTTTCCTTGATACACGCGCCAAATCTCTAGACCATAACGAAGCACTGACGGACTTGTTCTTATTGCTAACTGTTGTGGATATCCCCACTGATTTGAAAGTAGTAAACGCCTGTCTTGCTTTTCAGACGGTGGCTGACTTTGACATCCTGATCTTTACCACCTTTAACTGGAAGTGTACAACAGAGCATGAGTTTTCACAAAGTGGTGGGATGACTGAATTCCATAGCTTAAAATGTGGCGTTCCTGAAACTGTGAAATTAACTCACCAATGCTTCACCATCATCCTAGATAACTTTGTCAATATTTGCTCTATAAAGAAATACATTTCACGAGATTATACATGAACAAAGAATGAAGTAGATAATTTTAAACTACTGGACTGAAATCAAACTATCACTGAATTCAGTTGAACATTAGATGTTAAATAGCACATACTGAAGTACATCCTTCAAATGTTATGTTATCAAGAAACATGGATCATTTCTACACTCAGTTCACATGTATTGTGAGGATAAAACTCAGTGGTTTTGAAATCCAGCTTCCAACACATTTGGAGAGACTCTCACCCCCTCCCCCGGACCTCAATTTACTGAAGCCTGAGTAGTCAGCCATTATTACCAGACTTCACGTAATCGACTTAAATAAGTGCACTGTGTACATTAATACTGAGTATTACATTAGCTTAGATATAAACGAGGGGTAAATCACTGTGATGTAAACGCATACCCATCCAACTGGTGTACGTCATTACAGACTTGAAAAGGTAAGATAATATAAACAGGCGGTACAAAGTTCTGATCGTCTAATAGTCTGAACAATACTGATTTGAATAACGACCTCAGTTTTCTCCTCAGCCCAAATTCTTATTCATTGCAGAGTTTAAAAAAGTGTTTCGATTTTATTCTTCTTAATTTCTGGAAGAAAAATGAAGTTGGTCAAACTTCCCTCAGTATGTAAAATAGTTAGTCAAACTGATTTCAAGTGGTCTGTGAAATGTATGATCAAGAAGACATGGAAGGACTAGGCTCTAGTAACGTGTCATAGGTCTCATCTTATATATTCTTTGGACTAATGACTGTTTTTCTAACCTCACATAATTCAGCAATAACCATTCGGAACATTTTGTGACACAGGACTCACGGAGATCGATACAGCCCTTAAAATTAATGAGATGCCTACAAACCGTAGACTTCAAAATATCGGCTGAATACCAAAACCACTCAGCTTGGAAGAAATTCTACAATCCATGCCTAAAATTCACGCTGAGCCAGTAAAAACATACGGCAAAAAATTAGTATAAGGGTATCCAGTGCTGTTTGATTACCAATAGCTTCTTTGGCTTTTCTCGTTTTGTTATGTAATCTAAGCTTGAGTTCAGAATTTTATACTTTGAATGTGTAAAGGACAGAATGTGCCTTCATAGTTGACACTGTCACAAGAGCTTAATCATATTAAATTTGTACTGAACAGTCTACACGACTAGAATTAGTATCATGCCATTGTTTACCATTGATCAGCAGATCACCTGATAAGTTCCACACTAGTCTTATGTATTCGACACTGCTCTCGCTTCAATGAAATATGAATGATTGTCTGAAAGGAATACAACCTCACTAGGTGAATGAATGAATGATAATAACTATAGAAACTTCACTGTTAATTAAAATTTTAGGATTAGATAGAATTTCGTTTTGTAGATTCCGTCACGAACCACCATTACTTATATATAATCATTAGGAATAATGGAGCGTTCACTGAGCAGGTGTTTAACCCTAGTTTGGAGCTCTTCAGCACAACCGCTCCAAACATCAAAACCAGGACTTTACAGTTACAAATTGAGAACATCAGCTGTTCAGTCCTCGGATTGGAATTCAGTGGCATGTAAATTTAACTTCTGTTAATTCGCTATATTGCGGTGTCGCTATCTAATTCTGTGGACGAGTATTCTCTTCACGTCTGAATTGGTGAAGTGCAGAGGCAACAACTTCTCACTAGAAATTCATGATATCCAATCTGTGAGCACTGATAAGCTTGAGAGTGACCTTCAGATTTTAGATCTGTAACGATTTTGACTACTTTCAGTGTAAATTTCAACAGTGTTCCTTAGTTACTAATAATTCTCTGTGTGATTTAGTTTCCTAATCAAACTGCTGCATTTATCAGGGTTTTGTTGGTCTGAAGGTAGGTGCAGACAGGAATTAAAATCAAGCGATTGAATAATGAAAGCCAACGACAGTTGGATGAATATCTCCTTCTAATTTGAAACTCTTTCATAGCCTGAGTGTGAGTGTGTGACCTTAGGGAGGTCTTAGAAAAAGTGTTTTCAATGACTGTCGAAATGTCTGTAAAATATTTTAGTATGTTGAATCAGAATTCAGTGTCTCTTTAATGATCCCTTCAATCATTTGAATTGTACATATACAGAATAGAGGGAATTTATGCATACAGAACGGAAGACCATATTTAAACGGTATGATGTAATCCAATATTTGTAAGTTTATTGATTCCACAGCAAACTAGGATAGCAGCAGTGGCTGAACTTATTTCCCTTTTCACACATAGTTTCAACTGTTTTAAGCGAACTGATATGGTTTCTATTGTTTGGATTATTCCGTGCTTAGTGGCTTTCGGTAGCTTACTCTGTACACAATAGATAACAGAACATGATTTACCAGTAACTGGCTTTATGGGCTGTTTGAACCTGATGTGTTCCCGGGCACAAAAAGCTAAGTTCTAAGAGCAATGGCCGATTTCACTAGCTCCATAGCAGCAGCTGAATTGAAGAGTACAAGGAAAGGTGACCAGAGGAGGCACTTCACCTTTCGCTTTCCGAATGATAGTCAGGCGTGTAGAAAATATAAACCCCAATTTACTAATGATGCATTCTCCCTGAACTGACTTTCATAGTTTGTTGGTTGTTACTTCACTTGACATGTTACCTTCAAACACAAAAACTCGCTTAAGAAATCCGGAATTTCGTGTAAAAAAGGAAAAAGCCTAGTAACTGTTGCTACCATAGCCTGCAGTGGGATCTATAAATCCATAGGTACTGTATTACGTCATAACATTTTGGGCGTGATCTTCCATCCCGTATGTATAAATTCCTTCTACCCCTCATATATATGTATATCTCAAATTGTTCATGGGATCAGTAAAGAATTTGAAATTATGAGATATTAGATCTCGATTCAACAGACTAAAATGTAATACAGATATTTAGAAAACAGAGAGATTGAGCGAAGCAATATTTACTTTTCAATTAGATCCTCATCTCTGGCTCTAATCTTATATATATATATATCATTTTTATTACAATACACAACAGTTTACCAATCAAGTGGCGATAAGTTTGTTAACAATAATTAGACAGTGTCAAAATGTACCTTAATTGGTAAACTGCTGTGTATTGCAATAAAAATTAGAGACAGAGATGGGGATCTAATTGAAAAGTAAATATTTCTTCGCTGAATCTTTCTGTTTTCTAAACGTCTAAATGGGGATTTTTTCTATATTAATACAGATATGTTGAATGGTTTTGAGAACACTTTGTCTAAGTCTTCCTCAAGGTCTCACACATACAGACTGTTGAAAAGTCTCAAATTAGAAAGGGATATTTATCCAACTGTATGTCCTCTAGAACTAAACCATCTACATTGTTCATTGTGTGTTATACATTTGTTTTACAAGCTAATGTAAACTGTAATGTATCTGGAAATGGCACAGCAATATAATTCAGGATAATAATAATAATAACAGCTTTATTCTGGACAGTGTTTATGCAGTGTACAGAATTTTCAGCGGACTTTATTGCATGAAATTTTCTATACATCCAGAATCTTCTAACAAAATATTAATTGACAGTAGATCACCGTACGACATAATGCCATCTGGCCAGAAGCAAAAACCAATACATTATGGTATTTCTTTTTACCTCCTACAAGAAATACACGACACTGGGTTAAAAGCAGGCTATAAAAAGTTCAGGAGTACATTTTGAGATCCAGAGACACATAATTCAGGAATAGTATTTGGATAAATCGGCACCTACGATTATGCTTTTTCTCAAGTTTGGCAGGAACTAGCAAATCAGCAGGTTGTAAGCATTTCAAATACTCGCGAGACTAAATAATACCATTAGTAGACATATTTTAATAGATTAAAACAAAGTGAACAGTAGAAATTATTTGCAATATAGTGATGGAGATTTTCAGTAGCCCAAGTTTTAGTCAGACAATTTTTGTCCCATCTCAGATTCATCAGTTGTAAGTAACTATATTCTCAACCTGGACTTTAGTAAACACTATATCCTAATTAAAGTGAACATGCTAACACACACCTAGGTATTTTGTAGCTGATGCGTCTTGAATGTAACAAGGTGCCTGTCCTAGATCCCTCTACTTAACACTATTAGGGTATATATATATATATATGAGAAGATTGTATTATAACAGGAACTGGTTAATTTTCTGCTGTGATTCACATTACGTCAAGTGAATAAAGTCTGAGGGGCAATCGACACTTTATATGAGATGATCTTGGCCTGGCAGACTCTTATTCATGCTGTAGTTGATGGTCAAACAACTCGCTTTGGAGTTACTAGTCTGATGCTCTGCTCGATGACCAAGGAGACTCCCCTGCTAATCAGGCCATCCTTTCAGTGAAGTGATTGCTGGTAGTGACCAGCTATTATGTAAATGGATGTTGTGTAACTATCCGTTTGTCACCAAACTGGATAATGAGTTCCTTGACATACTGCATTAGAAGAAGATGAGGAGCAGGTTGTTAATTGATTAACGGACACTAGTGTATCATTCATCTACATGACACAACTGGTCATTTCGTGTGATGACCTGATTAACAGTTGGGTTTTTTGTAGTTCATTCAGATGGTAAGTCACTGGACTAGTAATCCAGTAGCCACTGTTTCAAATTCTACGGTGATTTTCATTTCACTATCACGTGTAATCACTCATGTAAGTAATTTCTCTATTTGATTTTGAGAATTTTAATCATGTTTATTTTTATGTTTCGTTTGTTTGTTTGTTTTTCTCTTAAAACTTTTAATCTAATCTAGAAAATGTAAATGATGACGACACCAGGGATGGCGTCTTAATAAAGCGATCAGTAGACCGTGCAATGACACTGACAGCACTTATCTTTATAGCTGTCACTTTTCTTGGGATGTTGATATTAGCTTGGTACCTTTCAAGGTGAGTTTCTTTCATAAATGGCTTGTTGATGACATGCTCGTTTATTTACCTGCTTATTTGTTTTTTATTCCTTTGCTCTTTGAGTAGAACCTAGGGAACTTCAAGTTTAGACTTTGAAGTTCCGGTAGCTATGATGTTGTGTTTATGGGCTGAGGTTGCTTGCCCCACATTCATCCCTTCTTCTTTTCCAGGATTCACGACTGGCTAGTAAACTAGGCAAAGTGATGGACTGGATAAACTCTGAGGTGATCTTCAAGTGACATAACGCTCCATGGCCTACAATGGAACCCGAATTGGAATTGATGAGCGGGATGTCCGTCCGAGGGTGATATGGAAAAATTAAATGAAGAGGATATGGAAGATTACAGGCAATAGTGAAGCCAGCTAAAAAGGACTGCAGAGAACAGGACAAAATATTCAGATAGGCTGCTGAAGTCCTACATTCCATTGGAAACCCAAAAGAATAATAATAAAATATGTTCGCCTTTTGAATTCTGCTTAGTTCCTTAAGTTAACTGTCTCCCTTTTACTCTTTTTCCTTGCAGACGTCGACGTAAAGATTTTGCACGATGGAAAAGAATGACAGAATTAGCAATGAAGGTATGTTCTGTTTTACTCTATTTTATTTATTTATTTATTGTTTTATTATTGATCTAATGGATGGTGATTGAAGGTCGATGCAAATGTGGTTGGTTTCCTGCAACAGTGGAAACAGCAGCCACTGAAAAACTAGTCTGGAGCTCTACTAGCAAAGTTACGAGACTGAACCGATAACCACGTCATGATTTCACAGTGGGTACCACAGTTAACGTACAGCTGTCATATAAAAAAGACACATTACTACTTCTTTATTAGTATTTTAAGTCGATTTGTAGTGGAGTCGAGACTATAGGCTCTGTTTCAATTAACGATCCATTGAATGCATGTATCTTTATCATAACTCTGAAGCTACTGGATGAGATTTGAGATTTGAATACGTCTTTAATGATGTCATTTTCATCGATTGTGGCTGACAGTGGAATCGCAAACTCGCTTTTTGTTTTGTTTTGGGGCTCCTCATTTGGATATACCTGGATCCTAGAGAGTGATGTTATTCTCACGGAGGCTCATAACCCAGCAGCCATAGTTTCAAATGCCAATGTGTTATCCACGAGATCTATCCCTTGTGCAAATGGTATTGATTGACTCCTATTTAAATTTTCTGAATTTCATTTGGAACTATCTAAGCAGATAGAAATACTCAGTTTTCTGTGCATTCATGACGGCATACAGAATAGCGTTCAAAGAGATCAGATCTCACAATGTTCGCCATACTATTGATTTACTGGTTAGCAATTAGAATTTGAACAGTTCGTAACATACCTCTGCCATTGTCAGCAGCGGAATATGCCAGCAGGTGACTTTATAGGAATACACTAAACAAATGGAAGGTAGGCCAAATATTATTGGCTGTAAGGCAAGTAAGATAGTGATAGTGCATGCGCATATAACAGAAATGAAAGAAAAAGACAGAACAGAACTAGAAACCATAAGAGTAATAATGCATATTATAACAAAATTTTGAAGTACGTGGAAACAGTTTGAGGTAATTAGGATATTTGTAGTACCAGTACAGTCGCCTAGAACTAGTTCATTTCCCCTATAGATACACACAATCCTATTGCTTTTGCACGATGACCTTGCCTTTTCTTCAGCCTTTCAAATAACCGAGAGACTGCCACGTAGGATGTCAGTGAACTCCATAGATGGCAAACCCTCAGAGAAAAGGAGATGGTCTTTACCTTTGTTGTTGTCCTCTAATGAGCAGTTCTCTTAGGATTATCCGGTGAGATACAACACTGCCCTTCTGGTAATATTTTTCGTATAGGATGCATTGGGCTATGCACTATTTCGTATGCTGCGGTGAGTTTGCCTTTCGTTCTACTGTTGTTAAGGTATACAGATGCAAATGTCCTGACTGATCATCATAGGTTCAACACTTTAGTCCAATGACAGTTTTAGTAGCCCTTCTTTGTACTCCTTCTAAGATATTCGCATCTTTTTTCAGAAGTAATAGTGAACTTCTAATATTTGGCCACACCTAAGTCTTGTATAGTGGTATAAAGAGTCTTGGTGTATGTATTTCCAGTCGCCTAAAGCATAAAATACATTGCTTTAATGCCTTTGAATGCACCACCTGATTAGTTAAGATTTGTCTCTAATGTATCAGACAGGAGTAGACAATCTGTCTCAGTCAACTCCAAAATTGACATAAGAAGGTGCATACTTCAACTATATTTCGTACTTCATTAATCGAAATTGAATTTTCTGAATTGAAGGCAATTTAAATTAGCTTCATGGGAAAATCGGCAAGAATTATTATTAATTATGCCAAAACGGACTTTTTTCCAGCTTATTTAAATATGTAGACAATTTTATTTTGACTGTTACCTATAGCAACGAGAATTTAAATCACTTCAATATAAGAATATATATATATAAGTTAAAAGTTATTCAACTGAGAGAGTAACAGGAAAAGAAAATCAGTTTTGTATTTAGTCAACTAATCACTTTTAAAATGGGAAACAGTGTTTTTAGAAAAAATCACCTTCATTGTTATTTCTGGCTGAACTTTTTATTTTTGATTGTCATTTTCATTGTCTACCTACCTTAATTTCATTCCAGTCGAAGTGTATTGAAAAGCTCGATAAACAAACTCAAATAACGTTGGAATATTCTGAAACTGCAAAAGAAACTGCTTCATTGAATCAATCAACTCATTCATTATTAACGAAGAGTAATTATCATTGTGACGGCAATGTCCAAAAGGCAGAAGATGAAACGAATCAACAGATAGAAACACAATTTGAATTGGTTAAATCAACAACGGAAGAGTTTCTGTATCAAAAGGAAGAGAATGATGGCAATTCTAGTGATAAAATTTATCAAGATATGGATTTATTGGATGATGGAAGTAAGGTTTTTAGAAATGTTATTGTATTTTAGTATGAATGCGTGATGGCATATATTACTCACTAATATGATATCATATGTTATGGTTAAATAATACTCACATCAACAAATACTGCTTGCTAGTCAGATTGAAGCAGCCTAAACACCAGAGGAACGTTTCAATCATCCCAGACTGAGTTTATAGATTGTAATCACTTTTGCGACTCATATCTGACAGCCAAATTAGTTCAAACCACCCGAATTGGGGAGAGCTTGCCAGCTACTTCGTCGAAATGGTAATATTTCGAACCCGATTCTACCTGAAATTTCACCACAGTTTCTTTTCGGAACCAGAACTATTCAGATCATAGTTTGTGATCTACCTGAATTAATATATGACGATCAAGAAAGCAAGTATAAATGTATCACTGTGTAAACTGATAACTGACTGATATGAATTGAGGGATTCAATGTAAGTTCTCCCAAGTATCTGGCAAGCTAGAATTTACCTTACTGATCTGAGACATACCAGGTATAAAACTGGTGAGCTCTGCCTCAAATTAACTGAAAATCCCTCTGTTATCTAATTCACTTCTCTCTGGTTATCAAGCATTACTAGCTGCTGATGTGATTAGTATACGGCTACTATGGTGAATTTCACATCGAACTGCTTGTAATTAGCAAATTATGGATTTGATTAGGAAACAATTGCATGGAAAATTTAACTACTTTTACGTTTTTAAGTAGACGCATTAGAACTTCAAAAAATTAATTGGTGTTTAATAATCTAGAAGGTCAGAGTTGAAAGTACTCTTGTGTTTAATTACTTTCTGGACATATTTCTAATTCAGGAAGGTGTTTCATATAAGTTGGATTGAATTTTTATTCTTTTTAGTGAAATTCTCGCCATAATCTAGAGATATGATATTGTGAATTATTTTAAATTATTCAAACACAGAATTGCTGTATTTTTCTGAGGAAATGGTGTATTTTCAAGTGTTATTTTAAATTTGATATGATGATTTCATGTAAAATACTTGAAGACTTAATGAGAACTACAGAAATTTTCCAGTGGTTAGCTCAAATCACTTAGCAGTCTAAATTCTAATCTAACATAGTACATTAGATTTTCTCCGCTTATTATTGTTTTAATCATTCATTCGTGTACTTGTTTGTTCCTTCACTTTGAAGAAGTTTGATTCGTACTGTTTTATCAAGATTCCCACGTATTCTGCAGATATCTTTGAAGTTGTTTTGTGGACTTGCTTGACCGAATATGTTCTGATCCAGTCAGAATACCAAGCAAAGTAATCATACTTCTTCAAAGTGAAGAAACAATGGCATTTCACATGTTAAATCCTGAACTCTGCATACAAAAGAAATTTATTCAGTCATTAAATACACAGCGGACCTGATCTATCTTAACACTAAATACGTAATTTTTGTGTTTGTTCCTTAATTGTATTATTTTCTTCCCCCACCCGCTTTTAAATCTCTACCCCTTAATATCACTGTCATTAACTTGACTTTCGTTCAGTTTTAATTTTAGATGAGCTCTACTCAACATGCTTATTTAGCTTCATTCTACTTCCTACCCAATTGACTCTTTCCACATTACGTAATCTGTTATCTAAAATTTACAATTCTAATGACACACGTTTAGGAATATTCCTTTAGTTGCTAAGAAAATTTACCATATATATGCAATTGTACAGCTTGAGAATGATATCGCCGAAAAGAGTAACTCTTTTATGTATGTCCAAACCAAGTTCACTTTAAATAGTTTGAAAAAATTTGGGCATTGGGTATATGATATTAATTGTAATAAAGATTTTTTGTATTTCCCAATGAATGAAAAATGACACACTCTCTGATAACGTGTGAGAAAGAAAAGAAGAAATATCAAACATTTCTGAGACTCTCAAGCAAAACAACTACCCAAAGAACTTCATCAACAAAATCAACGCTGACATTAAGTATGGTCGAAAACGTATTCCGAAAACATGAACCTCAAATGTTGTCATTCCATACATAGCGGAGACGTCAGACGATATCAAAAGAGTACTCAATAAGCTCGACACCAGAGTTTTCTTTAAAACATCAGACACACTCCGAAACAACCTTGTCCATATAAAAGACCAAATCCCTAAAGATTTTCTATCTAATTGTGTCTATAAAATAAAATAAGTGGAATATGATGCGATATACATCAGACAAAACTCACCAGAGAGAAATCAAAATCAGAAGAAATGAACACCGTAGAGCATCTGTTCGACCACCAAGAAATCCAGTTGAACTAGAAAAGCTTGAAAAATCATCAGCTATAGATCTACACGCTATAGAATCAGGCCACAGAATTGACTTTGACAATATTGAAATAATTCAGAAAAATTTCAGAAATCACAAAAAACGTCTAATATCAATCAGAAGGACTTCATATCAAATGGAATCTAAATTGTCTGAATAGGAATAGTGGACTAAAACAGAATTTGACCTGGTTACAACACACAAGACCCGTCTCCCCTCGAAGTGACAAATCAACACGAATGTGATAAGCAATCTCACACGCTGTTCTTATAATTGTACACACTTATCAAATACAACAATCTACACCTGGTTTTGTTATCTTTACTAATTTGCCAATCTGACAACGAAAAATGACCTCATGCTGAGGGACGATGATTAATTTGTTACATATAAGCTGAGATTTTGTAAATCCTGGTTAAATACTACTTTGATAAAGCTATCAGCAGCATTAAGTAGCGAAACGTCAGTAAAAACAACTGTATCGTTTTGTTTTTCATTCATTGCGAAATACAAAAAACCCTTATTGTAAGAGTAACTCTTTGCTGTACACCTTTTCTCTTATATAATACATAATTTCATCTCGAAACTTGGATGTTTATTGTTTTCAACCGACTCTTCTCTACACCTCATGAGGAAATCTCAAAGGCAAATATGATTACTCTTCGAAAATGTTTACATAACTTTTCTTTCTTTTGCAAAGTGTTTTGAACACAAGCTGTATCAGTGGTTCAGTAATAGAATGCTCACAAACCAGACACACGGAAGGTGAAGGTTCACTTGTCCGCCAGCACACTCTTAAACCCTGAAAAGAGGGAAGATTAGCCCTGAAACTAGTAACTACAGCTGTGTGAGCAGAACAACAACACCAACGCTATTGAGACTTATGTCTCAATAAAAACTCAAGGAATGGAAAAAAAGCGCTGTTGTAAAATCTTGTAACAGTATTTCAGTGTAACACATGTCTAATCACTGTGTTCTCAGGTGGTTTCAAGACGAGGTAAGGTTGGAGGACAAAATGCGTTCACTATATTCAACATTCCAACAACTAGGCTTAATAAATCATTCTAAACATGTATTCATTCTATCTAAAAGTATAATTCCCTACCTATTTACAGAATCGCCAGGAGTTATTGAAAATAAAAATACTATTGAGCCTACAACTTATGAAAGGGAGGAGAGTGAACCCAGGAATAATGACAATTCTGCTTCTGCTACTGCTGCTGCAGAGATAAAATCTGATCTACGAACAAAACCAAGTGAAAAAAGAAGGACAAAAAGTAAAAGAAAAGCACCATTGCCTAATTCACCACATTTTGCTCATCATCAGCTGTCTAATAATCGTCAAGTAATTGAAGAAACCGAGCAGAAATTCCCGCGTGGTACGGCATCTATCAGTGCAAATGAGGAATGTAAAGATTTACTTGATGAACGGGAAGGGAAAGGTACTATTTTTATACAATTCTTAAATTATAATTTCTCAGTGAGATATAAAATAAGGATTTCAGTGAATAAAATTCTCATTATTGTAGCTGTATACTGATTACTACAAACAGTAACAAGTAGTATATGTATTGAAAACAGTGTTGACGAAGAACCCGAACAATTGAAAGAATTTTGTGTAGAAAATGGGTATCCAATATGCTTTTTTGAATTGTTATTACTATCCGCTTGGGTTCCAAGGAGAAAATCGGACCTCAATATCACATCTCCATTACATCTCGTTCTCTGCAGTCCACTTTAACTGGTTCCATGATTACCCCTAGGCTGTCATCTCTTCTTCACACAATCTCCTCCATGTCATCCTCGGACTGTCGCCAAAATCGTCATTTTTCCTTCGGGTCCCATTCGAGCGAAAGCCTGGCACGCGATGTCACTCAATGTTCTCCTCGGCATGTCTGATCTATTTTCATCCGTATATTTCTTAGGCAGTAAGCTGTTGGTTGACAGAATTCCCTGTTGGTTATTCTTCTTGGCTATATGATCCTCAGTATGTGGCGTTGGCAGCTGTTGATGAAAACCTGAAGCTCGTTTGAAATTCCCTTCATAAGACGTATGCCAAGTCTCTGAACTATATCAAAGCACTGACTGACTTGACATTAATGTTGAAAATCGGTCTATTTTCCTTTATGATGGGTACAGCATATTTCAACACTGATTTCAGGGTAATGAAGGTCTGCCTCGCCTTTCCGATCCTAGTTAGCTTTGATGTTCACATTCGTGACGCCTGTAGTTGAAACGACGCTGTTAAGATAAGTGAAAGAAGTGATCTCCTAGAAACTTTCTCCGCTGATAGTGGTTAGTACTTGTAGTTGTTAGTCGTCTGGCATCTTCCCTATGTTCACTTAAAGTTCTGTCTTCGCTGCTTCTTCTGACGACTTTTTGGTTTTCGCCTATTGGATTTCGACTTTGTGTGACATTAGACATAAATCGCTGGCAAAGTCCAAATCTTCTAGTCTTCTTATTGGTACAACACATTCATGTCTTCTCACTCCCCCATGACATACCGCGTGATCCATTTCACTACAACTGAGAATATCCTAAGTGATAGTAGGTAGTCTTTTCTTACTGTTGTCTTCACTTCAAAGGCCTCGCTGAGTTTCCTGTTGTGGATCACTTGAAATGTGACATTGTCATATGGCTGTTGAATGGGGTTGGTAAGGGTTCGACGCACTCCTTAGCGTTGAAGTAGTTTCCGAACTACTTTGCGATCAACGCTGTCAAGGGCCTTTTCAAAGTCGGTGAAGTGGAGGTAGAGATTTGACTGCCATTATATTCTTTGAATTATCTCCCTTCCTATATGTCTTTTTTCCCTTTCATTAACTCTCTGTGCTTCCCCTATTTGTATGTGTTTCACATCGAATTGTGTGGTAACTTGAACTGATACGTTTCTGTGTGTAATTCCATTTCATAGGAATAGGAAAAAATAGGAAGGACATCGTCATTCTACCAGCTGACAAAGGAAGTAATTCCGCTTCATTTTATCACTCATTCAGTAACCAGGATAGATAAGAACTGTTTGCTTGTACCACTTAGTATTCTTTAGAATTATATACTTATGACTTTGATACAATTAGATGTCTCTTTATGATCTGCACACTTCTGTTGCTGATTGTTAACCAGAACAGTTGAAACAGTATCTACATGAGAATTTACTAAGTCTAAGTAGAAGGTGTTTCAGTCTCTGTTATTTTGTATTTCTCAGAAAAATCAAACACATACTCAACATAAATCATTCACTTATGATATCCTAGTCCTTAAATTTTGGTGAGTAAATAGAACAAAATGTTTCAATTATTTTTCTAATCAGATAGTCAGAACTATCCTTGTAACTGGGGTAAAATAATTCCGACCTTCAGAAGGGCATATTTAATTTGGCTACACTTGTAACAACAGAAGGCAAGATATGGAAGCCAAGGTATATTTTTCATTAATCAAACAACTGTTCATATATACCGTGTATATTCTTTAACCCATCACTGAGCGTGTGATTTTGGCTTACATTAAACGACATGAAACAGAATGTTCAAACATACATAGTATTCTGTTGCTAATACAGTAGTGAACTGTGGGAGTATGTGAGAATCATATTCCGTTGGCACACACTGTCTCTATCACACCACCTCACATTTTGATTCTATAAGCTTTAACAACCCAATGTTTATAACGGGCTACTTCGCTGATAAATTAATTTATTCACTCGATAATATTGAAGGTAGAAAGTGGGTTGCCTGTGTGAGAAGATGACTACAGGAAGATTTCAGTTGTCTTCATGTCAAGTTGGTTAACTCGACTCCTGTTAGTTTATATTTATTGTCAGCCTGCGACAAGGTGTGTGTGTGTAGATGTATAACGCCTTCCCAATAAAAAAGCTATCTACTCAGATTCAAAACCTCAAACAAAAACACCTCATTAGAAGTGTAAAGTAATGACTATGCTAAGAAGAAACTGTCAATGCAATAGTACAACTGCAATCCTGAATCTTGCAGTGTTTCCTCTATACAAGAATTACGAATTTTGCTTAAAATCGCAACTTTTCATTAACATTGGATTTCTTTAAATTATTCTTTTTCCTTCAGGTGTCATTATTTCAAATAGTCCACAAAGAATCGAATCAATCAATAAATATAATAAACCAGTACAACAATTACTCAGTTATAATACTGATCATCCAAAAAAACATTCACCAATAGGAAGTCAGTTTAATGTCAACCAATCACATGATCAGGTGACCAGCCATACTATTGGTCGAGATATAGAATTAACCAATCCAATTCACCATCCTACAGCAAATATATTAAGCAGTGCAATATTAGACAGACCATATATTAATGCAGATGAAATTCACACTTTATTTAATCGTAATATCCCCAATGCTGTTACACCAGTCAGATGCCATCAAGATTTTGGATATGTTAATCCACTCCATACGAAGATCAGTTCAACATTACCACGTGACTATCGGTCCAATAGCAATACTAGTAGTGGTAGAAGTAATACAAGATATGCTGACCAGCCATCACATTGGTTAAATGCAGAATATCTTAAAGATATTAAAAGTGATAAGATATTACGTGGACCAAATGAACCATTTGTTGTTGCGTCACAACATGATGCTCTTTTGTCAGAATTATTAAATCGTGGTAAAGAGTCAAGGGTTGTAGAACCACGTCCAAAGAGTACATTTTAATATACACTTACAGAAATCGAAACATAATCCAAATAATTATGTACATATCTACTACTATAATGTTAATTATTACTTAATCATCAAATAGATTCATGAGAGATGAAAATATTCGATGGAATGAACATTTCATGTACTATAAAAAATACATTCAGAATAGACAAATACAAACATAGTTCCAGAAACAAGGCTGAATAAAGTTTGAGTCCAGAGAACCAGAAAATAATCCAAAAAATTTCTAGACACAGAGTAGAATATATTATACATTAATTTATTACCATTCTCTTCATTCGTATTAAGCCTAATATTAACAACATAATAAATATGTACAATGAAGAATATATCAAATTTAAAATGTAAAACTTTATACGATTATATATATATATATATATATTAGAAGTAAGAATAAATTGGTGAAATAAAAAACAAGTCCTTCACATAGCCACAATACCGTTTGAGAACTCCTGAGTATATCAGATAGATAAACAACAGTGACAAAAAAAGAAAGAATGGATACGGAACAAAGAATACTCTTTTCGATAATCTGTTCTTCATCAGGTTCTACAGTTACATATACATTATAGTGAATGAATGAATTAATGTTATTAACAACATTAATGTTTTTTAAATAACATCGAATCAATAATATTGATAGATTACAGTTCAATAGCATCAACATAAGAGTAAACTGAATGTTAGAAAAAATTAGGAAAGATAGTAATACAAATTCATGAATTTATAGTCCCTACTGAAGGTCAGAGCAGTAGTAGTGGCTGGACTTGCCTCTTTTGCACACAAAGCACTGGTTGTTTCACTCGAATTGCGATATCCTCTGTGGTTTGTAGCATGTGGTACCTCGATTTTTTGGCAATTTACTTCGTGCCCAGTAGATGATAGAGAAGGATTCTTCAATCCTGGCTTTGTGGCCGGTTTGGACCAGGTGGTCTAATGTCGAAATGCTGATGGTTTTTACTACACCTTTACTTAGACATACTGGGAGATGTTCTCGAGCACGAAAAATCAAGTTCCTAGAGCAACGACCGATGTAACTCTCTCCACAAGCTCAGATGAATTGGTAGATACAGTTGGAAGTGGCTAGCACAGTGGTTAGGACTCTCGCCGACCATGTACATGGTCCAGAGTTCGATCCCCTGCCGGCGCACACCCGATATTATGGTCGACCTGAATTTGGGCTACCGATATCCATGCTGAAAGTTCCATACTTGTACTGAAAATACGGTGTGAATCAAGCTGTAAATCAAAATAAAATAGCATAGGTGCTTCATTTTTCAATCGAAAAATCACCATCTGTCGTGTAGAGAAAAAGACATGTAGTCTGTCAGCACTAAGAGTTCTTTGAACTGATTTTCCTAATTTCTTCATAATTATTTGGCTTGGTATATCGCCCTTGAATTGCAGTCGCATGCATAAACGCTTCTTGTTTACGGATAGTGAGTAGTCGTTTTCCGCTTTCTTTGTCACGTGTTTCTCGATAAATTTGTCGGGATAGCTATTTTCAGTCAAGGTATCACATACAATGCTTAATTCATCTTCAGTTACTTCTTCTGAGCATATAGCTCTAACCGTGTGGTTAAGGGTCTTAACTAAATTTCTTTTGTACTGGAGAGGAAAGAAGATGTGAAAATGTGTATATTGTATTGTCCATGTACTTTCCTAAACAAATTTCTCTTTATGTTACCATATGGTTTTCTTGTAAGAGGACATCCAGGAAGGCAATCCTGTTTTGGGATTCCTCTTCGCACGTGAATTTCATAGCAGAATGTACTTCATTGAATTCAGTTATTATTGTGTTCCTATCCGAATCATTATAACAAAGAATAAAGGTGTCATCCATATACCGGCGATAAAATGGTATTTTTCTGAAAATGTTTCAATCAGTTAACAAAGGAAAGGAAAAACAGTAAAGTAAAGATATAAAAGCATTTTATGTGAGCAAGGGGGGAACGAGCGGGAGTGAAGACTGGAGGCTGGAAGGTATACGACGGTTTAGCGAGTATCCAATAGCGAGTACGAATCCCGAATAAGGCGTAATAATTTCGAAATATGCAGTGTGTAAGGTAGCATATTGTGTGAAAGTTTGATGTATGATGCGAGTTTGTTTGTTTGTTTTTTCTAATGGAATTCATAGACTACTGAATAGTGGACATTTGAGTAGCATGGGAAGGCAGTGGATGTTATTCGTGGGGATGTTTCGGTATCTGTGTGTGTGTGAATTTCGAGTCGGCGTGTTGATGTGAGCGTGTGCATGACTGTTGTGTTGATGTGAGTGTGTTAAGCTGACAGGTTTCTTGTGTGTTAGCAAATGATTGATTTGGAGTATGGTGTTTGAAAATAAGGTGGGTTGTGATGATGTGTCTTGCTTGTTTCGGGTTACGCATGTTGAGATCTGTGATGATGTCCTTCTAACAGGATACTCATTACACGTATGATGATAGGCGTTGCGTGCTTCTTGCACGACAGGTGAGGCCATGTGGACTAGCCTGAGCCATCTGATTCCCCATGTCAACCCCATGTTTTTCTCACAAATAACACAATTGTCGTCCTTGCAGGAAGAATCACTCCTTGCCAAACAACCAACCACCCAGCCAGCCGGCCAATCTGTCTACACAGAATTACATTCAACCACAGAAATACATACACACATATGTTGACTACAAACCCCTCCTCCCTCTCACAACATTATCCGCACATCTCGGTCGGTCGGTCGCGCGCCAGCCGGTCGGCCAGCCATCTCTTTTCAAACAACTCACCAGTAAAACCCATACCACAACTGACAATCACGCCCTCGAAACAAACCGAAGTAATCACTCACCCACTCACTATCTCACTTTACATCGATCAATCAATCAATCAAACAATCAGTCAATGAATCAGTCGATTCCTTCATCTCTCCTGCCAGCTATCTTTATCACTCAACTCCACCGACCGCGCCGTCACTTGACAAGTAGCACGCCCCATCTCAGATTAGACAACGGGAATCCTACAAGCACGCATACAACACAGACGGTTCACTGTCTCACTGTGTGTGTGTGTGTGTGGTGTCATTGTCAGTGTGGCTGTCAGTGTCTGGCTTTGTCTTTGTGTGTAGCTTCCGAAGTGTGTGGATGTTCGTGTCTTGCAGACTGCCTGTCTGTATGTGTGTTAGAGTGTGTTTGAGTGTGTGTGTTTGTGTTTGTGTGTGTGTGTGTGCGAGTGCGTGTGCCTCTGGGTGGAATATCAAATATGTCAATGCTTCCGATGTTGGATTTCAGATGTTAGACGAAATATGGGTGAGTGGAGATGGAGGGAGAGTGGAGGCCGTATGCTGGATGCTGGATGCTGTAAATTGTACTATGGTTTATCGAAAATCGAATAGGCAATACGAATACCAAATAAGACAAAGGCATAGTTTTGAAATATGCAGTGTGTAAAGTAGCATATTGTGTGAAAGTTTGATGTATGCTGCGAGTTTGTTTGTTTTTTCTAATGGAATTCATAGACTACTGAATAGTGGACATTTGAGTAGCATGGGAAGGCAGTGGATGTTATTTGTGGGGAAGTTTCGGTAGCTCGTATGTGTCTTTTGTTTAGTCTTGGTGACAGTTCTTTTATTTTCAGTGATATTTTTTTGTGTGTATTTTTAGTTGCTCTTGTTTGGTGTTCGCTTTATATAGTATGTGAATGAGTAGTATTTTTCGGAGACGACTAGATGAATAAGTGTGCCGGTAATATGTTGATTTCGGTGAGGCTGTACGCTTATCAAGTTTGAGTTATGATGCCGGGAATATTCTTTGGCCTTTTTTGTGCTTGAATAGATTTTGGCCTGATTGTTGGCTGGATTTAGAGTTAGCGTCTAATATGACAAGTGAATATGTTATTGAATGTGTATCTACGTTTTGGATTTGGTGATGAACGTGTCTGGAAATATTGTATATGTGTGTGCATGTGTACGTTACACGTTCATCTATATTTCTATTGTGTGCTTGTGTGCAAAAGTGTGATTCTGATTTTCGGGTAACCGCTTTCTCTGTGATCATGTTTGTGAGCCTAATTTGGAATGTGTTCACGTTTCAGATGTTAGATGTGGGATACGGAGAGAGAGAGTTGAGCCTAGAATCTGTATTACGTTTAACTGAATATGGAATAAGTCATTTTATATTGATGTCTTGTGTAACTTTTTATGTTGCGTGAAAATTTGATGTATTCTGAGCTGCTGTCAATGGGATTTTTTGATTATTCACCTTTATCTAACGAAATTGTCTGCATATTCTGTCACCTTTTAGGTGGATGGTAGTATACGTATTGCTTAACTGCTATGAGCTCAGTTTTGGAGCATTTTGAATATTATTACTGTGATTGAATTCATTTCTGCTCATTTATTCGTCATAAATATAATTTTGTGATTAATAATGTTTTCTTATTTTGTTGCTTTCTCTCAAGCCAAATCGTTGAGTTTGGTAGCTATTTTTTTAAAGTTAACAATTCGACTTCTAGTGGGCATCTTAAATGCTGAGCAACTATGCCAGCATATAATCCGTTAAGATCACTATATTCACCTGATGTATTACGCATTCTTTCAATCGCTGAGTCATCATAAGTACATAATAGTATGTTTAATTAGAAGGTAGACAGAACAAACTGGAATCATATATGCACCAAATAACTACCGATTTTGAGAAATGAATACAGGAAATGTAGGTATAGTGTGAGATATGAAGGCAATTTCGAACAGATGATATGCGGGTAAAACATGGGAAGTAATAAAACGTCATATCTCGTTTATTCCTTAGTTTCAATGAATGAGTTTACAACGTTTTTCATACTTCCACCTTTATATTATTCCCACATATTCCACGTTGACAACAACTCATTTTATCTACGTTTTTCACCCTTATCGGAATGAAAAATTAAGTGAGACGAACCTGAAGTGCTTCCAAAATATATTATTTTATTCCAAACAAAAATGTACAAGAAAATATTGTAAAAAATACTCAAAACAAAGAAAAACCTTTTTTGTGAATGTAAAACGCCAGCTACAACAGTGAATTGCTACATCCAGGTTGACAAACGATATTCATCTTCTGAGTATGAAAAAAAGATAGAAGAATAGAACTTGAGCAATGTTGAAAGAGAATGATCCCATCACAGAATAAATACTTCTGATAAAAGAGGAGATACACTGACATAGTTCTGTCTACTGATGATGACGTTTTGAGCACACATTATTGCTCAAAGTCATCATATCAAGATACTCACATTTGTTTCCAAATTTGCTTATGTAGGAGTTCCATTATTTCTTATCCTTTGATTTCATTGGTAGTAATATTTTCCATATTTCTGGTATTGGTGCGCTGCCTAATTCCTACGGCAATTGTTAGGTGTAGACTCAATGAATAAAGATTCAGCAATCAATCTCTCCCTTCACCTACCTATATTACTTTTTTTGAGTTGTAGCCCCACGCTTCACCCTGTTTTGTAACTATCTATTAGTGCACGCATTGCGATGGCTAAGTCTTTCTCTGAATTCCCAGTCTTCGTGGGGTAAGTCATTCTACACTTAATTAAATGTTCCAGTAATCTAACTAACCTCCTATCTACTGGTTTAGCTTATCTGTTTGACCTCGAAGTCATCGCAAGGTATCTTGCAAATTATATTAATCTGTCTAATTAGGTCAACAGGGTCCTTCAGCCTGCAGAGCTTGTCTCTGAGTGAGTTTTTAGGTTTGAATACCACCCTAATTCTTGCTTTATCAAGAATCCTACGTAAGTTTTCAGATACCACTTCCTTATATGGTAAACTTTGGATGTTTTACATTCCTTACTATATATGTTATGGTTAGTAGTTCCATTATTACTTTCCTTCTTTTTTCTTTTGAGGTTTCTTAGTGGATTTTATGAGATAGTTATTTGGCACCAACGCTTCTTCTGTTTATTTCATTTCGGATTACCTAAACTCACAAAATTAACTAAGAGTAGAATATTGAAACCTTGATGGCCAAGGTAAGGAAAGCGTCTGAACCAACTTCTTTTGGATCCTTAATTTGTTATAGAAATTTCTTTAAGTGTAGAATAATTGACCACACGAAGATTAATAATTTAGAAAAAGAACTCAGCCATCGCAATGCATGCATTAACACACAACCTCACAAAATGTTGAAAGAAAGAGCTACAATTCAAAAAAGTAATATAGGTAGGTAAAGGGAGAGATTGATTGCTGAATCTTTATTCATTGAGTCTACACCTAACAATTGCCGTAGGAATTAGGCAGCGCACCAATACCAGAAATATGGAAAATATTACTACCAATGAAATCAAAGGATAAGAAATAATGGAACTCCTACATAAGCAAATTTGGAAACAAATGTGAGTATCTTGATATGATGACTACGATCAAGAGTAAATTTTGCTCAAATAGACGTCAGAGAAAAACACCATATTCTAAACACAACTAACGGAGTATTAGAGTATAAAAATACAGCAAACACATTCAGAAAACTTACTTCATCTGACAAATGATCAGTTTTTTTTCTTCTTACTCTTTGATCATGAAACCAGTCTTTCGTTGCTTTTACAATACCTTTCGAAATCTCTTCTTTAGTCCCTCCGGTGTCTAACTGCCTACTCATAATTACATCTGAACATAGTATGATAGCTTCACTATAATATGCATTGTCTTACCAACTATTAATGTATAGAAGGTATAACGCCGTATGCCTATTTTGCCTACCGTTCCTTTATATGTCATTAAACGTGCAAGATTTGTATCCAGTATGCTGCTTAACAGTCGACGAGTTGATTTACTGATGTTATTTTGAACTTTTAAAGACATTTGACTCATCTAAAATAAAGGAATAATTAGTTATTAAATAATGTAGGAATATCTAATTACTATCTGTTCATAATAGGATTTACATTGACAAAGTCTTCTATCAAATTCTTGTAACATATCCATTGTTTTGATAGGTAGCTTTATGTCATCTAACTTTTCATCAGAAGTGTACCGAGGCTGAATCGATTCTTCCGCTTCTTCTCCTCCTAAGTGCAGATGTTTCAGGATTTTCATCTGCTCATCACAGACTTTCTGCAGAAGACCTATAAACAAAAGATGAATAACTCTGAGCTTTCATTGTACCTTGCACTTCTCTTAAAGATGTTACTAATTCCTTCAGATACTTTGTTGTACTTTTTGATGATCTGAAATGGATGATAATGGCTGATTAAAAGAGCTTTTTTACTTACGATATGGGGATACGGTTGATTGTGGGTACCGCTATAGCATTTTGTGATGAGATAAAAGTACTAATTTTTATTATGGTTAGTTGCTGAAAAATAATCTCACCTAGCAATCTTTCTATTATCTTCCAGACTACTGTCACAGTCTGCGAAAATGTTGTCTTCAAATACGCGACTCTGATTTTCCATAGCCTTTGAAGGAAAATCTTCTTTGACAAAAGATTCATCCTTGTTAACACTATATATTATATAAGGTATTTATTTGTATACAAACGAGTATTCTAGCATACATTCTTCGTCTTTTATTAGGGCTGAAAAAAGCTGACTCTGATGACTGAATATTCTTCATTCGATTGAATATTTCTTTAAGTAGGTGTATGCTAGAAAGAGCTTCTTTTAAACTGCCTACAAATACATTTTAAAAAAATTTTAAATAAAGATAAAACCTGTTTCACAAAGGATTTCACAAGTTTCAGTCTTCCAACTCATATCAGAGCATTCTAGATCATAGTTTTCATCTTTCCCTTCTTTTTCTTCTTCTGTACAGGTCTTGTTATTCGTTTCATGTAACCATTTATCTCGACAAAGTAGAATTTTATTTTTTCCATTCACCACAGTAATCCGATATTTTCTCATGATGACTGCAAAAGTAGAAGGCATAATTGAAATGTGCAGTTTTATCATTCCTAAAGGTATATATTTATGCTGGTTAATTAAGCTGCAGGATAATTGTTAGGATAGAGACGGGATTATTTCTCGCATGAGTTGCAAATTAGACATTCCCGAAAAATACCCACTCAAATGTGGAGATAAGAGCAAACACTTTAGCAAAGTGACACATTTTTGTGGCGAATTCATTTTGCGACTTCTCGTATTTTCGGAGTTATTATTTGTTAGAGGGTTGGATGCAGTTGGCGGGAAGTCCTGGACAAAGATTCCGTGTAAAGCGACACTTGTTAGCATGGTTGGTTGATCAGCAAAACTGAAGGAGATTGTAACCCACGTGTTCCAGTGCTCCAGCCACTGAGCTATTCGGTCCTACAACCGACCTCCCGACTTTTCTTAAGGGGAAGGGGAGGGAAATAATGCCGTGTGTCTAGGCCCTGGTATTGGTATGGAAGTTTTCATGTGTTAGTTGGTAAAACAAACAATCATGTCATTTGTCAAAAATATACCCATCCCGACATGGGAATAGAAAGAAACAGTTCTGTGAAGAGACATTTTGGTGATGAATTCATTTACTTAGCCGTGCAATCGCAAATGTATACAATTGTCTTTCTGGTATGCGTGTCTGCATTCATCCTGTCAAAACATAGCATAGCAGTAAATTAGTGTAGAATAGTCTTTACACCATCAAGATATTTGAAAACAGTGATGAATGGCCAGACTGTAACCGGGGAAGTGAACAGTGGTAAGTTTAGACTAATGTTGAGTCATATGCAAAGTGTTCAAAACGAATCAGATATTCGTGAAAGAGCATGCAGATAAGCATCAAACTAAATTATGTACCAGATAACAGAGTGAGAGAAAGGCTGGTCAAGAAGATGATGTTATTAAATGTCATACCGAAAATGCAAAAAATGGTTCAGAGTTATACTCAGGATAGAAAAAGGTGATGGAGAAGTTCCTTTTGTGTACATAAATCAGGGATTTCCACATTAATAGGTAAGGCCTCAACAATTCAAAGTATATGGAAACATATCGTTTTCGGGAGGCTTCTTTTGACATACATACAGAAGTGATCAAATGGGATTATTTATCTCTAGAGTTATTGTAGAACATTCGGCAGCAGGAGAATACTAATACTAATGTAGATGCAAAGAATATTCTTTTCAGGACGTTTGATATTCTTTTCTCTGAAGTGTCGGCCAGAAAGCCGCCTTCCAATACCACATTCATGTATAACCTCTCCTTTTTTACAGAGATGATGTCTTCTTTTTTGGTTTTAGATTTTATTTATTTACTTACGAAGCGTATGTTAGTCATTTTCAGTAAGTGTCCCCCTCTAGACAGTGGTCTTTTCATTTACCGACACAGGACTGCAAATTCTTAGGATCCTAATCACAGGAGATATCATGAGGTTTGGCTGGAGGTTTATGGTTACCAAACTGTAAAAGATTTTCAGCTGGTTGTTCTACATAGGCATTCGAACTTGACTTGGACCAGCGATCGAATCATTGAATTTCTATTGGTTTGTCGTCAGCCAGTCAGAATGGAGTGACGTCAATGCATACTCCTGAATTCACCAGTTTCACTGAACAAGTCTTACCAGTATCTGTGGCAGTAAATGTTGTGTGATAGTCATATCTAGACAACAGTTTTCACGGTTAAACACATGAAATTGCATATTCATTGTTGCATGCAAGTATATGACTGTCCTGTTATATCAAAAATGCTTCTTTTACTGGTGTACTTTATGGGTAAGCGTTAACATCTATCACTCGTCAAAGTATGATTTTGATATTTTAAATTTGTAATCTTACGGTAATGTAAAATAACTATATATTTACCTGCATCGCCTCGTCATTAATGCCTTTTTCCTGAGAAAACAAATATTCGCCTTCTCAGTCGGGGAATATTATTCGAGTGATTAGTTATATATTGTCGTGTGCTGGAGTATCGGTTGGGATAAACCCACGACTAGTATTATCTCGTCTACTTCAGTAATCCAAAGCTAAACAGGTAGGCGAAGCAAACTGAGATTGTAAATCACCATTCCGATTTAATCTGACGAATGTATCGGTCACTGTTAATAATTGACAAACTAACTGTGAGTTGTCCATGTTACACTAGACGTGCATGTGTTATGGCGTCAACCGCGACCCATGCACTTTCATTGGAAAACTGGATACATATTCATATTTAAATATTATCTGATTACAGTCAAACAGCTTTAGGAAATGTGGTGTTGCATCTTTACATGATCTGAACTTAGTAATCTTGTCACATTCACCAGTCTCACTTGTAGTTCTGGGTTGATGATAGGCAAAAATATATAATTGAGAAGTAATTCCACATTAGTTTGTTTATTAGATGTATCACAGAGTGAAACAGTATTATTTACTGGATGACGTTTCGAACAAAATTTACTGTTCATAATCATATCAATTGTAATCACACGACTTTGAAACTTGAGTTTTATGTGAAATTAATAAAGAGGTAAGAGGTGAGAAAATAGACTTAGGTCAAGTTTAAAGGACATATTCAAGGTCAAAGTAACAATGAAGACCACTAAACGAAATAACAGAGGTAATAGTACATCTGCTATGGTTTCAAAGCAAAATTTACCAAGGAAGGTTTAATGTGATGACGAATTGTTTTTGAACGCATAAAGGTGGCTTAAACATTCTAATTGCTAGGGCTTCCACAAACTTTAGGATACGCCCCAAACACGTTTTATAGATAGGTTTGAAAGATCTGTTAACGTCAATTTTATGTCCTGTCTCTATTATATGTGTCGCAATAGAAGAGCTAGGTCTCCTGTTCTCACCGTTAATAGGTTCTGAAGATTCCATTTGTTTCTGGAGCCATTTAGGAATATGCTCTGAAGCCCTTACTTGCAGAGATCGATGAGTCCTCCCTATGTATGTGTGTCCACACGTACATTCAAATTGGTAAATACAGTGGGATGTGACGTCATTTTTCGCATGTTCGAAGGGCTTAGATAGATATATTGGCTTTACATTCTCTATTATTATGGTATTGGGGCATCAAAGCAGCTTGATAACTAGACAAAGACTGAACGCTGCTGTCACAGCTGCAACCCCAGCATTATGTCCTCAAGTGGCACTTTCGTCCTAAGTTCGGGTTCTTGGTCAGAAATGAGTTCATTTCTGACTGTCTCTTTAGCCATCCGAAAGTGCCACTTGAGGACATAATGCTCGGGTTGCAGCTGTGCCTGACTTCCACAGTATTTAAATTCTAAGGGAAAATATACAAACAAACTGAGGGAGTTGCCATGGAATCACCAATATCCCCGGTTGTAGCAGATATATTCATGGATAGGTGGGAAAACTTAGCAATTGAAACGTTCACCTCCACCCCAAAAGTATGGTGGAGGTATGTAGATGATACATTTACTGTACTTAGAACACAGGATATAGATGGATTTTTCGAACACATTAACTCAAAGGTGGAGGCAATTCAATTCACTTATGAAATGGAAAGTCAGGAAGGGGAACTGCCAATGTTAGATTGCAGCGTAAAAAGGAAAGAAGATGGGAAGTTAAACACTAGTGTTTACAGGAAACCCACACACTCAAACAGATATTTGGACTTCCTATGTCAGTAAAAATAGGATTGGTGAAATGTTTAAATGACAGAGCACAAAAATTAAGTAGTACCAAAGAAAATCTAAAACAAGAACTGATACACATAAAAGAAGCCTTGAAACTTAATAATTACCCGGATAAATTAATCAAGATATATGTAAGGAAATGTAAAAATAAAATAAATAATGATAGTAGCGATAGTGATAATAATAATAATAATGATAATGATAATAGTGATAATAATAATATTAATGACGACACCAACAATAAAGAATCTAAATCATCAGTAGTAATTCCATACAAGGAAGGAACCTCGGAAGCCTTACGCAGGCAGGAATAAAAACGGCATTCAAACCCACAAACTCAATTAGAAACAAGCTTTGTCGGTTAAAGGATCCTGTAGAGCCTTTAAAACAAAACAATTTAGTTTATCTCATACCCTGCAATGATTGTCAGGTCAAATACATAGGTCAGACTAGTAGAACAGGGGTAGTCAGACTAGCTGAACATAAAAACCTAGCAAAATCTAGATTGGTTGACCCGAATAAGATAAAAAATCTAGAGAATAGTTCAGCTACAGCACTACATGCAGTCACACACAACCATACAATAGGATGGGATAGGATGACAGTTTTAAAATCTAATGTCACAGGGTATAGGGAGAGATTGATAACAGAAGCTTTGTTTATCGAATCAACTGCAAATACATGTAATAGGAATGATTCATCACCTGTCCCCGATATCTGGAAAATTCTACTACCCCTACAACAAATAGGAGAGGACAAGGAAAACTATATAACTCAACTTTCAAAGTCTTGTGATTACAATTGATATGATTATGAACAGTAAATTTTGTTCGAAACGTCATCCAGTAAATAATACTGTTTCACTCTGTGATACATCTAATAAACAAACTAACTTGAAATTGTTTACTACCACAGTGCCCAAATTTTATAGATATATTAATATTTGTGAAGTTATCATATTGAGTGAGATTCTCTTCCAAAGTCAAAAGTCTGTTTATTTAGGCGCATTAATATGACTGTTTGGCATACAGTCGTTGAAGACACAAACGGATATCTTTGAAAACTTTAAAGCCACTCTTAGCAGTTAACGTCTTTTTGCATATCCGAGAATGCTATGAATAAATCCTTATGGGAAATGGAAATCCTCAGGAAGCTGCTGCACAACATTCCCGGTAAGATGGCATGTAGGACAGACGGTTTTAGATACAACGAAAATATCTTGCATTTAATAGCCTTTCAGAAAGGAAGGAGTTCTAAAGTTCTAGATTTTCTTTAGACGTCTTTCTATGCTATCACTGTTCATGCCTATGAGTCTGCAACCAACTAACCTTAGCTAGACATCTAGGAGTCTCCTCACAACACATAGATAATCAAGACTAATCTAGTCCAGGTGAAAAGTGTTCACTATATTAACAGCCAAACTTTTAAAGTTAGGTGCTTTCCTATGATAGTCTCCATCCGATTCACTTTTCATCAGCATTTTTTGGAGTATCAGTGTTCTATAAACTGCATGTTGGGGCTAAGCTATTGTACCATCAAACATCACCGATCACAATTTTTCTCACTGTTACTGTAGTTTATGCACTTGTTATGTTACCTATCAGGATTGTCATACGCAGTACTCTTTGGATAGAAAGATATGTTTCTTCCACATTCATTTACAAATAAGTTTTTCATCTCCCCAAATATGAAACTTAAAAACAGAATAAAGTCCTCCTGTAATGAAAACTTCTTCATACACCGATTATATATATATATATATATATATATGTATATATATATATATATCACTGATTAATGGTTTTACCAACCTACCCCGTATCGGTCAAACTTGCTGTATACTTTAGGTAATCAGTGTTATGATGTCAAAAGATGAAAACTTACACTCAAAAACTCAGCATGGACGTAAAAATATTATGCAAAACAATAAGGTGATGTATATTCCAATCTCTGGGCGAACGGGAGGTATATTCCATATTCAGTGGTGTCCCAGGAAGATGGGTTTTCAGGATACACATGATTTTCCCTCCATCAGTGTTAGGTCAGTAGAAGATTTATTAAAAGTCAGTTTTCCCCACGTGTTCTGTTAACTAGAAACTCGACACTGACCTAGATTCAAGGTCACGTCATAGGAGTTTTATCGGTACATACTATCCAGTCAGAACAGAGTTTTATATATCTTACACACTAGTAATTTATATCACGGAATATACACATTAGACCACAGGAAATATTATAAATACGGTTGCGGAGAAGATTTTCTTTACAACGAAGTCATCTACTAGGTTTTATTTACATTAAGTGAGTGAGAAAGTTCCAGAACTGTTTCCAGTCAAAGGTCAAACTAACGAAACTGCGAATAGGGATTAAAATGTGATAATAAACAGGAAGATCGGATAAAAAACGTAGTATGACCATCACTGAGAAAATTAACTCCTTCTGTGCAATTAGGGATTTAAAAACATAAATAACAGAAACAAACAGGAAGTTTGGATAATAAAGGTAATAGGAATAATCAATATTGAGAGAACTGATTGCCGCGGTAGAGACAAAGATTGGACATTATTCTCCCGGAAACATAGCGTGAACTTGAATTTTTGCTAATGCCTCATCTATGCCCAGATGCCTTGATCTTACCTCTCTGAGAAGTTTGATCGGATCTTGCATATGACTTTGTAATTTATTGGCTATTTAAAATAACTCTATAAATCATTGTAATTTCTAGTGAGTTCTCCATTTTGCATGAAGAACGCGAACTTTTACAGCACTGTCCAACGTGGCCAATTCCACCTTGAATAAATCTTCAGACCTTTCTAAAAGTAATCCCAGCATCTACCTCATAAATAAATAAATTCCATAAGTGATTTCAATACAGAATCAATTTTATTAGTGTAGCAATGACTAAATTCCTGAACAGAACAATATGACATTGAAGTACTTTCATTTGAGATGCTTCAAACTGTATCTGTGTCTAATTTAACAGTAACTGCAATTGTTCAAAACTGAAGGATACGTTTTTATAAACCGTCGCCAAAACTTATAATGGGACTTCAACACTCGACGAGAATACATTACTCATCAATTAACTATTATTCCCATACTGAGGAGGACACAGAAGATTGTATGAGAAGGGAAATATTTCTATTTCTTCAAGCTAAAGATCATCTCACTGGAAATTACAATTAATTATATATTGGTGTATAGAATTATGAGTCACAATTGATTAGATATATGAATGAATAACTAAATAAATAGAGGTCAACCTAAAGTTCAATAAATATGTGTGCAATAGATAATGGGAAAATAAAGCACATTCGGAAATGTGAATATGTGAATTTAATTTGATGGAGATATAGGATGAGCGAAATGTTATCACAATAGTAGAATAGAAAAAATGTTAGAATATGATAACATAAAGTGAAATAAAATAAAGCAAAAATAGAACGTGGTATAAAGAAGGATAACAAAGTTTTGTGACTCATAATCCTGTACATCGATATTATAGCACTTTAGTATTTCCTCTCACTATCAAACTTTGGCGCGCACACACACACAGAGGAAAACTAACTGTTATTGTCTATTGTAATTCATGCGATTGGTACAGCCAGGAAAATGAAATCGTTGTAAAGAGAACTACTTATATAGTTGCCTTACATAACTAATAAATTACTAGTATAAGATGCAAAAATCAATTCTTGAACTGGTAAGCACGTACTACTATAGATCCATTCACTTGACCCTTCATCTTCAATAGGACTGGATATCTGGTTTACAGGTGAAGCAGAAAAAACTGACTCAAAAATACATTGAATATTGCCATAATTTGTTCTCAAACATATATCTTTAAAATTATTACTTCAAGATGTCGAACACTGTTGTTGGAACTTGTCGAAGCTGCTGCGTCCATATGATGTACACGGTTCTTATCGCGAAAAAACCAACAGCAGAAGTATCCAGTCTTGTGAAAATAGTGAATAATTCAAATATCTGTCTTTCCTCCCTGCTTCAGTACAATGTCGATCCATGTTATTTCAATAAGAATGAATAGTAAATATGACAAACCCAATTATTGGGAGTACCAAGAGCGCTTAATATCACCACCTTGTAATGAGTTTGCCTGAGCACTACTAAGATACAAGTGAGGTCGAAGCATTTCTGATGCGTAATAGGCCACACATACTGATCAATATAATCAACAGATATATATATATAACTACCAAACAACGTTAATTGTTCAATTAGATCCTCATCTCTGGCTCTACTATAATATGTATAACATTTTTAACACAATACCTAAGAATTTACCAATCAAGTGGAGATATGTTTGTTGACAAATAATTGGTCAATATCAATATATCAATGATGGAATGATAATTAACGAGGAATATTAATGCAAGCAGTTAAAGGGTAGAAATGGTTACAACAAGTGGATTGTGTAATGTATAAATGAATTATCAACTTACCTGATAAGCACCTTGAAATTAGGGCAGCGGAAATAATTTAAAACTAATACTGACGTTTATTCCAGGCTTTTGTTAAGATCTCGAGTTAGAAAAATAAATATGCAACTACTGTTTGGTTGCACCTCAACATCAATGTCTCTCAGACATTCTAAATTGAAGAGATGTATTTATGTTATTTGTTTTCAACTTTTTATAAAGACGAAATAAGGTAGGGTAACACTGTTAGCCTATTAAATTTTAACCCACTTTTCTCCCACTCCATGGGCGAATAGCCATCCCGCGTTTGTCCACATTCCACTCATTTTTCTCCTAACTTGTCTCCCATGTCTGCCCACATTTCCCATTGTTATTCACCAAGTCAGTCCACCTAATCCCACGTTTTCTCAAAACACCAAAATAAGCCAAATGTAGTTATTTTCAAGGGGGTTAAATTATGTATGTGCTAGACATGGGGAAAAATTAGACAGTCTTACCCCATTTTTCATCCCATTTATCCCACATTTCCAACGGACAACTGCCTACTCTTGCCTATGTATCTAAAATAAACTAACGGAAAAAATTCTACTTTCTTTCCAATTCAATCCAATTTTTGGACGGAATCCATCCCATGTTTTGTCTTTATTTTCTCGACGTTCAAAAAATACTCACTGACTGAGAGACTGTATGGGTAGTAGGGTATGGATAGGTGAAATAATTTGTCCTCATATCCTTGACCTCATTCTCTTTAATTTTGTTTTTAGATTTACATGAATATTGTGCTTCTAGATAACCTTTGACCTATCTCTCATTACATTAATCTAACATTCTGAATGGCTAAAGATGCTAATTGAATTTCTTGGATAACTTGATTCGTGAACAAAGAATAATCTTTTCGATAACTTCTTCATCAGGTTCTACAGTTACATGTGTTCATAATAACTAGAGAATTATTGCTTTTAACAACATCACTGCTACTGTAAATTACATTGAATTAGTAATACTGACCAATTACAGTCTGAAAGTGTCTGTGAGTGATAATATGGATAAAAAATGTAATAGTAAACTAAATATCATATAAATTAAGAAAAAATAATAGAAAATTTATCAGATTATGGTTTCCACAGTAGGCTAGGTTGGCAGCAGTGGATGATTGGACCCGTTTCTTTTGCACACAAAGCTCCCATTGTTTTAAGAGAATTGAAATGACCTCTGTTGTCTGCAGTATTAGGCATTTAAAGGCCTTCTTTAAATTATTCGATACCCAGTAGACGGTTGAAACAGACTCTTCAATGTTAGCTTTGTGGCTGTTCCTAGAATGTTATATTCAGTCTGTGTGCTGTTTGCTACAAAAGATGACCTATCATAAAGTTTAGTTGATCAATGCCGTTTTGCAATAAAGGGAATAAATCAGCGCGAAAGTGATACTCTTGTCAGCTGTCCAGTAATTTCAGTAGGCTTAGAATCAGTTCTGAATACAGCATATGGGTTCACTTAACATGACATGGCATATTTGTGTTGGTTTTTTCCAAATAACTCTGTAAGTAATGACAAACTTAACATGAATAATTATGTATTATGCCCACGGACTGATATCAGTTAGAGAACTATTGAAAACCGCCGAGTACTGGATAGCTGTTTCATTCTAGTTTGGTGTTTTCACTAAAATCACTGGTTGGCAGAAGTTAGAATTCAAGGGCTCCTGAATTGGGTACCTGAAACCGGAAGGTCCTGGGTTCGAATTCCAGCAGGTGCGTACTTCCGAAGAGTGCCGAAAGAAACAGCGACCCATGGTTTTCAATGGTTCTGTAACTGATATCAATCCGTGGCCAATTTGACAAGAATAAAATCCCTACAAATTAACCCCTGGAAATTATGTAGCAGTTCGGAAACCGAGTGAAATTACTCTAGTTACCAATGTCGTATGTTAGCACGATAACACCAGTGAAAATCCGCGGCTCAGTTTGTTGATTATCTGTAACCGTAGTTTTGCTTAGAAATTTATTCTGCCATCAGTAGGTTTTTCATCTTTCAAGTAACATTCAAATAAAGTTACTAGAATCTTCATAAATTTTATATAACATTTGTTAATTGTTAGTGGAATGAAAACGTGGGCTACGGCATGATTCGAACCAACCAGCTCCATTATTCTACCAGATGAGCTACCAGACGCAGCTGTGCTAACTAGGTCATCACTTCATCACAAGTTATGCCCATCTATTGTGTAAATGAATGATATTTTCAATTGTTGGTTTGGGGGAATATGACTGACCTCAGTATTGATCACGAATTGGGTTCATTTTAATAATTATTGACAGCCGAAGAGTACTGGGACGCTGTTTGATCCAGATTTGGGAATCTTAAGCAGCACGTGACTATGACCCCCCAGCTAAGGATGGAACCTAGGATCTTCAGGTTCCAAGGCAAGGTCGTTGACCATTCAGCCTCTTGAACGGAATCCAGTGGCCCATGAGCTTTAACTCCTGCCAGTTCATGATGCATATCCCTACCGCTAGGCCGGATGTGAGAGGTCACACATTACATAGCGAATTAATGAAATTCGGAATACACGAACCGCTCAATAAATGTCGCCTTTATTCTCTCCTATTTGTGATCTATGGTGATAATATTTCAATTAACTTATAATTTTAGCTATTAACAATATTATCATTATTTTACACTTTTTGTATATTTTTGACTTTATTGTAACTGCGACTATCAAAAAAGCTGCTATTATCAGTCCTGTAATATTATTTTTTACTTTTATTTTTGCTTTTGGTAAGCGAATTAGATGCAATACTGAACCAAATGCTGAAAATTTCTCAGGCTATCATACGTGCTGTTTTGGAAGAGTGCAAATTATTATTCTTAAATTCCATCTCAGTGGATGAATAGTCTGCCAGCTCGTCTTTTAAACTGAAGGTCCTGGGTCAAAATTGATATGAATGGTAATTTAATGTCCTTTTTCCACAACAGTAGCTGCGCAGTTAGATCTTTTCCTGTCAATCCTAATCATGCTGAATTATAAGCAGAGGTGTGGATTGTTAGCTGATGAAGAGACTACAGAACCTTCAGCTTTATTAGCAGCAGTGCAGTGTAATGAGTGATTTAGTATTCTGACAATTTAGTGTCACTTTGTGTTCATGTATTTCTCTCTCAGTGTCAGTGTCAATGTTTGCAGTGAACGAAGTAGATTTCAGGATTTCATCATTAGCTGACATTGGTTAGAGAACCATTGGAAAACCTGGGAGAACTGGACAGCTGATTCGTCCTAGTTTGGGACTCTTAATCAGTACGCAACCACCGCGGTCCAAACCTAGGACCTTCTGGATCCAAAGTAAGCTCGTGAACCATTAAGCCACCGGGACCAGATCCAATGACCCATGAATCCCTACAAACCAATACTTGAATAATTGTTCTACGAGCTCGCTTTGTATCCAGAAGGTCCTAGGTTTGGACCGCGGTGGTTGCGTACTGATTAAGAGTCCCAAACTAGGACGAATCAGCTGTCCAGTTCTCCCAGGTTTTCCAATGGTTCTCTAACTAATGTCAGCTAATGATGAAATCTTGTGACTAATTTATTTTTATATTATGTTTGACAGACTGAGAGTACACGTACATGTACAAAAATAGTTATATATATATATATATATATATATATATATATATATAAGACAATGCTGCCTACTATCTCCAATGATTTTCCTGATTGTGGTAGACTTAATAATGCGACAGACAGCGGGCAATGAGGAAACAGGCATAAAATGGACTCACACAAAAAACTTGGAGGATATGGATTTCGCCGATGATATATGTCTGATTTCCCACAAACTGGAAGGTATGCAAATGAAAAGCAACAAGTTGGCAGAAGAAGCATCAAAAATAGGACTTCAAGTAAACATAGAGAAAACAGAGGTGATGAAGATTCCTGGCCAGCAGCAGCAACAACAGAAAACAGTAAGCATAAATGGAAGATATGTGAAAAAAGCAACTTCCTTTACCCACCCTACATAAGATGCATCGTTTCAACTACAGGGAAAACTGACGAGGATATCAAGGCGAGGATCGAGAAAGCAAGGCAATCTTTCATTACTCTCAAGTCTGTGTGGAGATCAACAGCACTCAGTATGAAAAATAACATCTGGATTTTCAACTCCAATGTGAAGTCAGTGCTACTATATGGATCAGACACTTGGAGCGTCACGAAGTGCACTTCGAACAAACTACAGACTTTCATCAACAGCTGTCTTCGTTCACTACTTAAGATCAGATGGCCAGAAAAGATGAGCAACAGGGGTCTCTGGGAGCGAACCAACCAGGAACCGATTGTGCAACAAATGGGCAGGAAGAAATGGAGGTGGACTGGCCATACTCTGAGGAAACCATCAAGTGACATCACACGCCAGACTCTCTCCCGATTAGAACCCGAATGGGAAGGGGCGAGTTGGTCGTCGGTATGAGGGTGGCATGGAGGAGGTCATGCGAAGAGGAGATAAAAGCATGTGGGCAGACGTGGAGACTGGTGAAAACGTTGGCAGAGAACCAAACGCAATGGAGACGCACGGCTGAAACCCTATGTTCCCCTAGGAATTAAAGGAAACAATAATAATATATAGGCAGATAAGAATGTCTACTATCACCTGTGGTATTCCTAAATGTGGTGGGCTGGATTATACGTCAGACTATGGGTAACGAGAAGACAGAAGTTCATTAAACCGGTAAGAATACACTAGAAGATCTGATTTCCGCCGATGATTTATGTCTGATGTCACATAAATTAGAAAACTTACAGGTGAAAACCAACAGGTTGCCAGAAGAGACGAGCAGCAGAGACAGGGATTCAAGCGAACATACAGAAGATGGAGGTAATGAAAGTAACCAAACAACAACAAGCATTAACCACCATCAGCGGGAGAAATTTGGAAGGGGTCATTCGCTTCACTTATCTCTCTAGGCAACACCATCTCAACTACAGGCTATAGCACATATGAGGATATCAAGGCACGACTGACACTCATCACTCTAGAATCGGTTTGGAAATCTTCTGCCCACCGCAGCACAAAAAACAAGGTTCGAATTTCCAGCACCAATATTAATTCAGTCAGTTCTTCTGTGTGGGTCAAAAATCTTGATGCATCACGAAAAGTACTTCCGAAAGCCAGCTGCAGACTTTTTTCAAGACCTGCTTTCTCTAGCTCCAAAGTGAAGATCAAGTTGCTGACCAGAAAGAATTAGCAGCAAGAAACTATAGGGATAAAACCACTGAGAAACTATTGCTCGACAAGTACGCAGAAGAAAATGGAGATGGATATACGCTAAGAAGACTGTCGAGTGACACCGTGCTTCAGGCCCTCAAATGAAATCCGAATGGGAAGCGACGAGCTGTGTGTGGGTTCATGGGTGACATCAAGGAAATGAAAGCTTATAGACAATCGTTTGGGGGAGCTAAGGAGGACTGCAGAGAACAGGACAAAATAAAGTATGCTGCTGAAGCTTTATGTTTCACTCAGAATCCAAAGGAACTATATATATATATATATATATATATATATATATAGTCATCGCTTCTTAGCTTCTGCCGAAATGCATTCGTGCATGTAACACTAAGTATTACTACTAATTATAGTAAGAAAAACTTCCAGAATCTGTTGTGCATGCATTTGGTACATCTATATTTTTTTCAAACCAGTTCGTAATCTACTTATATGCGTGGTAATAAGTAATATAATGCAATGAGGTAAGGAAAATTAGAAGAAATTTTTCCTGAATGTGCAATTTTTTGAAAGACATTGAATTACGTCCATAAATGTTCCTTATATTCACATTGTGTATCCACATAGTTGTTATATCGATGCTAACACTGATGGATAATTTATTACTCCACCATATTTTTCACGTATTTCTCCACTTAAACAATATTCTTCACGTGTTAATTGTTTTCTGAGCTCCTCTCGTCTGACGTCAATTAATATTCGTCTAACTTTGTCATTTGAGCTTAACTGTTCTTGTGAATGATTATAACTGATGAAATTATAAGCTGAGGAATTTCTTCTTGGATTTGTAACCAGTTTATCAATTGTCAATATATTCTCATATTCTTTGGCATTGAAAAACTTAATTCCGTCTGGTACACTTCCGTCTGATGAATAACCTTGAGTTACATCATAAAATGGTGGTGATACAGTATTCCTGTTCTGTTTACGTGGTACATACCGAATTAATTGAAATGTATCCATGTGGTCAACAAAACGTTTGCAGTGTCTGTGTGCGTGTAGACTGAAAGTCTTTTATATTTCCTCCCTTTTTCTCGTTCGTTTTTCTTTTCTTTTATCCTGCCTGTATAACTGTAGAGATTGATGCGTACAAGTTGATCGACTTTTCTGTTTTAAATTATGCTGAATTGAAGGTCAATTTGAAATGACCTTGTTTATTGGGTAATCTATCGTGTGCTTAGATAATAAATATTTAGACAAGTCATGTATTTTAAGCTTTGAGTCTTATCAGTAGATATTTCAACTTTAACTTAAGCATTGCTTTCTGTATGCATAACATCACTATAGATATGCGAGTAACCTTTATGCAAGGCAATTAAATAAAGAACTTTAAACAATCCTTTTCTATTGGTGAAGAAGAGAAATAAAACTGGGGATAAACTTCCCCTATTATAGCGAAGAAATATTGTTGTTATTTTCATTTATTTGAATAGTTTTATTGAAAGATAATCTCCGTTTTCTAATAATACTGTTCAAATTTAGTAAAGGGATTAACTGTTTTATACTTTCAGTCATATTTACTTTTGAAAATCGAATATCATACCGTTTATTCTTTCATCTTCATCTATCAACTTCCCAACATTCTTACGTAATATAATGTCACTTTTAAACCTGTAACTAATATCAGTCTTCTTTCAGCTGGACTCCACAAAATTCTTTTACATTTTCCTATCCGTTTTACTCTTCATGTATTCACTTTGCGTCAATTTATCTTTAAAGTTAATTAATTAGAGAATTATTATTACCATTATTCCTTTGAATTCCAAGTGAAATATAGGGCTTCTACACCACATTTCCATTTCACTAGGTCTTCTAAAGTCTCTTTTGGCTAGCTATACGATCGTCCAGAAGCTCTTATGTCCTCCTGACACGATCTTCATTTAACTGTCAGAAACAAGGTCACCTCACCATCCCCATTCACGTCCTACTAGAAGGCCAGGCACGTGATTTTACTCATTGGTCTCCACGGAGCTTGTTCGATTCACTCACCCCCATTTCTTGCTGCTTATTTGTCGGGCGACAGGTTTATGGTTGTTTTGCTGTCAATGTTCCTTGCTGTAATTCCATAATGGATAAGATTTTATTTTGATAAATCACACAGTGTTTGTGCTCGAAACGTCATCAGTTAATATAACTGTACTACACTGTGTGATTTATCAAAATAAAATCTTATCCATTATGGAATTATACTCTACCACAGTGCCCAAGTTCCTTGCTGTAAATTGTCCATCTCATGTTCAGTATCGAGCAAGAGAAGAAAGCTTTTGGTAAAAGTTTGCAGTAACTTGTTGGAAATGCTTTTCACACCAGGCGTGTTAAGTCTGTGAATCATGTAGTAGCACCCACTTGAAATTACTGCTGTAAATCTGGATCTTCTTTCTTATGCTAAATGCAGTACATTTTCACTTTCATTTGAAAGTTATGAAGGTCTGTCTTGCTATCCTGATCCAAGCTTTGACATGATCGAGATAAATTGCATTTATCGACTTTCAGCTTTTCAAAACTTAATCTTTTTTAGAGCTTTAGTCGAAATTATAAGTGCCAGTTATATATTGTTTCTTTCTGTTAGCGCTGACAATTTCATATGATCTGACGCATGTCTGATAAGCTGGACATTAATATTTTTTTTCCCTTGTAATTTTCAAACAGCCAGATTCTATTTTCTAACTAATACGGTTGAGTAAGTCCAAAAATCTTATCCTTAATTTGCTTACAAATTTGCTAAAAATAGGAAGAGTTAACCAAGAACAGATTAATCGTTCATAACACAGTAATTAATATTAACTCGCCAAAGTGTAGTGTTTAGTCTGCACTGAAGATGTTGTCTACCAAGACAATGAACGCTTTGCAACTTAAACCATTCAGCTCAGAGTACACAACTAAAGGTCACATTATGACGGTTTTATAATCGACGGCCTAGAACAAAATATTATGTGGTATTCAGTCTCAACTAGTGTTACATAAAATTGAATTAAATTTTGTGAATACATAAGTTTATAAATTGAAGTTCACTCTCATGGTTTCAAAAGAATCTGATACCCAGTGAATTCTGATGTAGTTTTAAGTATGTTGATCTGAATGTGTATGGATCAGACGCTCAAAGTCATTATTATTGTAGTTCCGTTCGCAGTTAGTGGGAACCTTTTGTTAATGAGTATCATTGGTGTATATGTGACGTATGCTTAAATTCCTCTAAAACGTTCAATCCTGTTTATGTGTGAGTCTGACTACAATATAATCACGGGGACAGCCCACTAAATTAATCACTTTTTGATTTTCACTAACAGGATATGTGTTTTCAAAGCTCTGTTATGCACCTGACCATAAGACACAATACCTTATTTATTCAGAGGATGAATGGCGTAGAACAAGCTTCCATACGACAGGGCAACTCTTTTATTTAAACAGAGTAACAATCACAAATGTACCAAGAAATTTGAACTCATTTTCTATTACTTCTAGGATTCTTCTCAACTGGAGAATATAAAAATATAAATTATAAAAATGGTTTGAACAAACATGAAAAGTATATTGCATAAAAGGTGAATTGTAAGACAGTAGAAAAAAGTCAGTCTTTTTACAACCAGTCTTCAAAGCTGATGACAGTCCTAGTAGAATAAGGTGAAGAGTGTACGCTAGAAAGAACATATCGACCTGCTAAACTTGTGTGTGTGTCGAACAAGTAGTTGTCTAAGATAAGCGAAAGCGGATAAAACCTCGCCTCTAACTGCATTTAGGGATTTACATATGCACGCCAAAGGGTATACCTCTGAAGGACAGAGAAAAGAGTCACTGTCTGCATTTCTGCACGCATGGTAAAGAACCTGAGATTATAGTGTTCACCAGCATTAAACAACAGTGAGATTGCGTTTCACCTATTGGACATTGGTTATATTGTGGACAATCTGCAGGTGTTCAAAATAATCAACCGGCAAAATAAATCTAACTTGGTAGGTTTTGTTGAGACAATCGCCACCAACTATGAACACAGAAAGAGAAAGTAGTGGACCTTTCACTACCTTGATGACTTAACTTAAAAACGAAGTTATACAACTTTCGTTACGTCATGTATTCTGCTGTCTTGTGTTTTGTTTACAAAACTTTATTTTGTTCATCTGAACACCATGTGTCGTATTCCTTTCTACTGTTTTAGAAAACATATTTTCTATAGTTAAGTAAAATATTGCATTATCTTTCTAGTTAAACTTGGTTTCTTCCCAAAATTTTGTACCCTGTATTTGTACAAGAATACTTTTCTAATTATCTTACAAATAATCGATTCCCTTCAAATGTCAATAATTTAACAACTTATATCATTCTTGGCCTATGTTATTCTCGAACTTCCTGTCAATTACTCCTTGTCCTTACGGTAAAAGTATGTTCAGAGGTTTTTAAATTTATGTTTTGTGTTGTTCACTTTGTAGCCAGTTGAGAAAAATTCGAAGAAATAACAAAAATTGAGATTTCATTATCCAGGTTTATTGATGGGAAGAATCATCTGAATTTTTTAATTATTGGAAATAACATTTACAAGGCGGGGAAAGTACTTCAACAGATGACATTTGATGTTCAAAATTTGTCTATTAAATTTGAAAACGGTTTCTAGTTAGTAGAAATGCCGAACTGATTAGCGTATTGATGGTAAGAAGGTATCTATAATTTTCAAAGCAGTAATGATAAATAACCCATATTTTTTTATAGATTAACACTAAAGTTTCACGCAAAGACGACAGATTTGCTTTTATTTAATGTGCAAAACTAATTTATAGACTGAAGTTATGTATGAACAAAGAAAGAAAAATATTCGTGCAGAATAATATGGATCTATTGCAATCAGTCTGTCGTCGCCTCTCCTCTATGGACAGTCGATAATATTTAATGGAAAAAATTATAATACAATAAACTTAACAAACTTCTGTTTACCAAGAGAAATCAATCCTTCAGTAAAGATTATCGTAAGAATGTCACGGCTAAACAGAAAATAAGACTGGTAAGTTATCTCAAACTATATATATGCCTTAAAAGGGCGAAGTTCCTCATAAAAAAAAACAAATTTGTTGTTAGGGTTGGTAACATACAAAATAAGCTTGATGACTCTGTAACAACGGTGTAACCAGGCCCAACAGAATATAACGAATAGAACTCACAGCATCAAGAAGTCGGAATCTGGCCATTGGACTTCGGTTACTATGGTAACCTCCTCTTTATTAGGTGTTTTTTCAGCTTCCATATTAGACTTAGTTTTTCATTCTTGGAGTTCTGTTTACTGTATTGCACCACCGTCGTTCCATTAAACTTTAAATTCTCGTTCTTATAAAGTTGACTACTCTGTATTTTATTATACCTGGTTGGGCATCTTTAATATTGCCACCCCCAGTAACAAACTTATTCGTCTCCTATTCTCTAAGAGAAGCTCTATTCTTATAAGGGTAACTCTTAACTATAGCGAACCAAGTCATGAACTTGATCAACCTAATCAGGTTGGCCAATGGTGAATACGTGTAATTTGGAAAAGAACTTTTATAGACACCAAATTTAGTGTTATGTGCATCGGTGGCACAGCGGTAGAATGCTCGCCAACCATGCATGCGGTCCGGGGTTCAATTCCCGGCCGACGCACCCCTTTACCTCACCAAGGCTGACGGTATTGATGTTCACGGATAGTACGGAGTATACTGACGCAAGATCTAATACCCACAACTTCTATAGTATTCGTTCCGCGTAGACCAAAGGCACAGCAAAAGAACAGAATTGATCGTCCAAATTACGAGATACATTTCGAGACCAAATCGGAGTGCGGGATGCTTGCTTAGCTGGCTAGTGATCGTGCACGAACGTGACACGACGGAGTACTAAATGGTGTGGATTCTTGACCGGAAGCCTTCAGCTAAACAAGTCGACTTTAACAGTGAGGGTCAGCACCCAATGTTCAGTGATGATTGCTGTGGTCAATAATTTTGGGGAATTATTTACCGCTACACCAGTAATAAGACCGATAAAGAGGGAAGGTTAGGCATGAGGCTAGCAATCCCATCCCGTGAAAATAAATATCACTAATACAGAAACTTCAAGCCTCTAACTTGGAGCCCTATGTTCCACTGGGAACATAAAGGATTAAAAAAGTTAGTGTTAAAAAACAGTTGTGCGGGATAAATTTCTCGTATGTCTCCCAAGCAAATCTCCTAATTTCTTACTACAGTCTTCAGTGATGTTCTAAACCTATTTCTATACATAAATTCATCTAAATAACTATATATCAGGCTGTTTCGTGATCCCTCTACTGCTCTACAGAACCCATCAACCTAAAACAGGAACGACATTTCTTCCCGGAAAGATATTCTATAACCACAGCCTGGACATCTGTACACATATCCATCAGCAGTGGCTACATACCTGTGTAAAGACATTACTCCTCCGCATCTACAAGCTTCCTTTAAGCCTATTATCCTGACAATACTCAAATACTACCTCTTGATCGAATTTGCAGTGTAATTCGTGTACAGCATCTATGTTTCCGCGTACTATGGGCTCACCTGGTTGGTTGATCAAGGTCACTATCACGTCCGTCCACTTGGGTTAGCGTATTTCAGAGTTGTTACTAGTATAAGGTGTATGCATATATATTGTAATACTTTATTATGTCTTATCATCCTTATGTTTCACTTAACTGTGACATTCTTACAACAATAATTACTGGAGGACTGATTCCCATTGATGGACAAAAGTATGTTAAAATTATCGTATTATAACTTTTCAGTAAGTTTTACAGATAGTATGCAGCTAAAGAGCACCTACGGAGTACATTGGATCATATCATTCTGTACTAATGTTTGTTCATCGTGTATTTACATTTATAAAACGGGGATTTGTGTTTGAAGTTTCTAAGTTACGTCGTTACTGAAAAACTACATAACATAAATAGTCTCAATCTTTATAGTACTCATTGTCAAAAGTGTGTGTGTGTACTGACAGTAAGTGATACTTTATCTGTTCTGCCAGTTGCCACGAGGTCATTTTGATTAAAATTTGTGGAAGTTATTTTGTTCTGACATAAATGTTAACTACTGTAGAAGCTTTTGTAGGGAAGCAGGTCCGCATAAGACCCACAGCCTATAGATGTAATAGTATTTGGCAGTGATCTTCATTTTATTTTAGTGAATTTGTCAAGCTAAAGGCACTCAGTCAAAAATTCTCACCGACTGGCGCACTGCCATGCTACATTCTTCTGATTATTCACCGTTTCTAGTTTTTAAGCACACATCTCAATTTTTTGGTATTAATTCGAAAATATACATTCTGTTTCGGATGACCAGGTTGTCATTCTCGCTTTCTCATTGATGAATGCTTTTCCTCTGAGGTCACATCAATTCAGTTAGGTTGAAGCATACCAGCCAGATATTATAAGCACTCCCATAGCATCCTACCACATCGAAATGGTGAGCGCTTTGAAATAATTAACTTTTCCTGCTTTGTGTTATTCATATCTAGTTTGTGGTAATGCTTTTCAACACAATTATTGTATATATCTAGACGCCGAAGCATTAGATCACTCAAGGCTTTAAGAATAAAGCCCGTTCCATTTTGTTCCGAAATTCCAGAAACATGGTTGCCGTCTGCTAAATCAGGTATCCACAGTCATAATATCGATGACACACATTCCTATCAATACATATTTTCAACCATCTTAAGCCGAGCGTTCTGAATGAAAGCTTCAATGTAACAGCAACTTAAAATGTCTACACACATGCATCAACTCATAGGTAAAAGATGATTCAACGAAAGCCTCCTCAGGTAACGTTTTCTTCAAGTCGTCACACCTAGTGCAAACTGCCGCTACAAGAGACTTGGTTATTTCTATTAACAGAACAGATACCTAGGAAATATGCTTCGTGAATATGGATAACAGATGCAAAGTCAAGAGGATCTCAGTTTGAATTAAGGGAGTTCAATAGATCCATTAAGCAAATTCCCGGAGCCAAAAACCTTAGTATCAAGTCTACGTATCATCGCAACTATTCTCAGTTACAGCTCTCTTGGACGTACAAAGTCGAAAGCTATACAAGGCTAAGGATCATGACATGTGTTGTTAACATAATATATGTGGACAGGATACAAAAATCACAGTAAACCTCGCAGCATCAAGAAACTACTCTATATTCTTACATTATTTAACTGAAGTGTTCACAAAGGCTCGCTATCCCGTCGAAACTACCGCGGAAAATAGTATTTTTGCGATTGAATTTAATGACAGTTGTAATGATTTAGTACTGTGCCGACCAGCAGCTGACAGGAAATCAGGTGCAACTTTTGGACAATACTCTTATCTGCATGTTGATTATTGCGAACTTATTAAGTTTCTTTTCTCAGTCTTACATCATGGTGCTCGTCGCAGCTACTGATTTACTGAACCACTACAACTCATTCATGCATACTTCTCGACTAAAAGCAGCAAACTTTATATTCGGGGAACAATCTGCATGCGTTAGCGCCTAGCTCAAATTATAACTAGAAAAGTAGCCAGAAATTCCAACCGATCTTGAAAACGTGAGTGGAAATATACTTCTAATTGGGTGGTTCGCTCAACATCAAACTTCAGCCAGATGGAAGTCTGTAAGTGAGAAGCAAAAACGACTTTTTTACGATAGTTTGATACTCACCTATTACATTTACTGGCTTGCATAGTTTTGCAGAATATTCAAACACGCACCAATGAGTTGTATTGTGGTCAGCGTATATCTTACAGAAGTAAGAGGTATCCCATTCATTCTACTTTAAAGTAGTACTCGGTTAATGAAAAGGAACTTCTCCAGCCTAAGCATACTTCACTTGCTAATAAAATTATTAAGTTGTACATTAATGTTAAGTAATTAACAACTAATAAGTCGCTGAACACTTAAACAACAAGAAGGTATATATATATATATATGCAAGTAAATATACATATATACGTTACTTATTATTATTATTCAAAAGCTAATACAAAATTTTACTTCTTCAGAATTTTCCCAAAAAACGCTTTTGTGATATTTTATTGTGTATAAAACCATTATTGTTCTCATTTTAAACACTGATTGGTTCATGAAGTCCTTTGAAAGGAATATAATAAATAGGGTCAGAACATTCATTTATATTTTAAAAAATTATCTTTATATTTTCTGTCAATCATCTGTGTCACAAACTGTTTCTGAACCAAACTTTTGACATGACGTTCCAAATCTCTAACAATAACGGAAAGCAAACTGTAAACCCAAATCCATACCAGTAACAACCGATTTTCCAGCTTCTGATGATGAAGTGGGCTGTCAGTATAGTGCCAGAGAAGTGACAAGAAATGGCTGTGGATAGTTAGTGATATTAGTAACTTACATATGATATTTTGTATGTTTTTGAACATCGTAGCACCACTCAAAAACCCACATAGTTCTAACATCACAAATATAACAGAAAGAGAGAAAGAGATTATATATCTGCAATAATTCAATTCATTCACACTTACTCGAAATACTCATCCGCCAATTGGCTATACAACAACCCGTACCGTAGTGACTTTCTACCCTGAGAAAAGTTCAGATTATTATTTAACACTAACATCACTTAAAATGCAACAGAAGCAAAGCATCAGATGTGACAATAGGACTAAAAATCTTGTCGGGACAAGAAAACTGGAATATCCATTCATTTGAGCGTCACTTTTGAAACGTTTGTTTGATTTTGTTACTGTTTCCTACGTAAATAAACAAGTTCAATATGCGAAATCTTAATGGCTGCTTTTCATGATATTTTGGAGATTACCGCTAGTTATTTTAATAAACAACGACATATTGACAACTGCAGGATCTAATAAAAGGTCAGGAGTATCCAATATCCAATATCCTGATTACGAGCTAGTATAAACCAGTGATTTCTTTGAGCTCGCTTCTTGATTGTAAGGTAGAGGTTCCAGATCTTCGGTGAACTTATGCGTAGTAAATCCCGCCACTCGACTGCTTTAGCTCTGGTAGACTCCAGGAGGAGTGATGCGAGGATTGGTCAAGATTGTGGTTTGTAGTGTGCAGTATGTTAGGACTCAGCTGCTGCCGTGAATGGAGTTTGACCTAACACCCGTCGGTCATTCGGTATAGTCATAAAAGTAGAGTAATAATAATAATAATGATAATGATAATAATAGGTTGTAGTGTAGATAATATAGGTTGAGATAAGTGAAATATTAAAGAAAGAAAGATAGAGTAGTCGGTACAGTGGGAGAAGACAGGACGGGTCGTGAAGATTTAGCTTGTATGCTTATCCATTGACAATGTGGTTTCAAATTTTAAGAGGGTAAGCCATTGAGACACAAACCATGCATTTCTGCATGATTGTCCAGCTTCCGCTTAAAAATCTCCACAGATGGAGCTGTAGTTACGGCCGCCGGTAAAGCGTTCCAGAGACGGCAAACTCGAAGCGAGAAGAAATGTGAACGCACTCGAGTCCTTGGCCTCTGGTGTGCTATCCTTAGCGGGTTACCTCGTGGAAGCCTATAATCACTTAATCGCAGGATGCTCTTGTTAGGATGGGCCCGGTCATTTAGGATCTTATAGACGGTGATGAGGTCTCCCCTGTGACTACGGTAACTAAGTGTGAAAAGACTTAATTTCTTCAGTCTCTCCTCATATGATTTGTTGCGGAGGCCGATCACCCATTTTGTCGCTCGTCTCTGGACACTTTCTAGCATGTTAGCATCCCTTTTGAGTAGCGGAGGATCAATGATATTATGCACCTCAAGGAGTGGCCTCACGTATGTCGTATACAACGTTAGGAATAGTTCAGGAGTAAGAGCTCCCAGTTGCCTATGCATAAAGTGTAAAGTGCCGTAAGCTTTGGCGACGTCCCTCGTGTAATTTACACTGGTGTCTAGCTTTTCTGTTAAAATAAGGCCTAGATCGCGTTCTGATGGCACACAACTCAAGTTCTGGCCACCAAGGGTGTAATTTGCACTCTGTGACCTGCCGGAATGAAGTTGCACTACTTTGCACTTCTTTAAGTTGAAAGGCATTCCGTTAGCCAGAGCCCAGTCCCCCAGCGTTTGCAGGTCAGCCTGCAATCTGTCGGAGTCTTCCGATGAGTTTATTGCTCTCCAAATCTTTACGTCGTCAGCGTAAAGAAGCGCAGAGCAATTCAGTTGACAGGGCAGGTCATTGATAAAAATCAAAAACATCAACGGCGCTAAGATAGAACCCTGAGGAACCCCTGATGCCGAGGTGTGCCAGGATGATCGGATGCGGTTGACTTTGGTGCAGAATTCTCTCTCGCCTAAATAATCTTCTAGCCATGCGAGAAGTGCTCCAGAAACACCCGCTTTGCTTATTTTGTGAAGGAGCAGACCATGGTGAACTGTGTCGAATGCTTTCGCAAAGTCGAGAAAGATCACATGGACTGGTACCTTTACATCCCAGGATAGTGTCCAATCGTTCCAAGCTAGTAGAAGATTCGTCACACAGGATCTTCCCTTCCTGAAACCATGCTGTGCTTCATGGAGTAGGTTAGTCCCGTCGAAGTATTTTCTCATGTGGTCGTCAATGAGACTTTCCAATATCTTCGATATCACTGGGAGTAGCGCAACTGGTCTGTAACTGGTCGCGTTCTGCCGGTCACCACCCTTGAAGATAGGGGATAGGATGGCTCGTTTCCATTCACATGGAAGTTTCCCTACATCAAAGGAGTGTTGAAACAGATCACTTAGGGGTTGGCAGAGACTTTCTGAACACTGCTTCAGGACGGATGGTCTTATGTCGTCGCAACCTGCAGACTTTCCCGAAGCCAACTTTCCCAATTTTATGAGTACCATAGCCGGGGTAATTTGAAATGTACCCAGCAGGTTTTCGCACGTTGGTCTTGCATTGTAATCTTGATGTTTTGTGAGGGTAAAATCCTCGTTACTGTTCAGTTGCCTGTGAAAGGCTAGACTGAATGTCTCTGCCATTTCAAGACTAGTAAGAGATTTCCCATCAGAACCCACTATATTGCAAGCCCCCTGGTTGGTCGGTTTTCTTTCAGACATAAACCTGTATAGGCTTTTGGGGTTCACGAGAAGCTTATTGGCGAGGTTTCTCTGAAATGTCCTTCTATCACTCCGGACTCATATGTTACACCGATTCCTGAGTTCGAGGTACACTTCATGTTCGGGTTGACTCTGCGATACTCGCCACGCAAACCAGGCTTTTCGCTTCGCCTGTAGAAGGCGTTGTGTCCCCCTTTTTAGCCATGAACGTTGCTTTCTAGCTTTAGGTGTGACCAAAGGAACAGTGTCTGAGATCGCCTGGTGAATGATCTCCTTTACCAATCTCCAGTGTTCTTCTACTGTTAGCTCTGTCCAATTTTTTGGCCAATTTGCTTCAGACAAAAGTCTTCGCATTTCGGTGTAATTGGCTTTGTTATAACACAGATAGGGCTGTGTATTGTCCCACTGTAAACGCTCGCGGAGGACTATGTCGAATGTTATGACCGCATGGTCACTACTACCTATGGGAGTCGTGATCTGAACGTTTTCCACTAGTAGCTGGTCACTAGTGAGCACGTAATCCAGTCTAGAAGACTTCCCATCTGGGCCCCATCTAGTATCCATTCTGACATTTTCGGTGAATCCGGCCTCCGTGATGGTATGCAGCAGATTTCGATCAAATCTGTCCTGGGCACATCCCGTCATCAAGTTAAGAGATGGGGCATTGAAGTCTCCAGCTATGACAATTTGATCATAACCCAGGTCATGTGTCGCTGAAATTGCATTCAGCAGTACCTGGTTGTGGTCTGCTCCACATGAAGGTGATCTGTAAATGCTGCCCACTAGATACTTACAGTACCCAACGGTGAAATGGCACCATATGGAGTCAGGGAGCTCAATGAGGGGAGGGTCGATTGCATGGACACATCTGAGCTGTTTGTCGACGTATATGGCGACTCCACCTCCTTCTTTCAGATCCCTATCTCGCCTGACAAGGACCATATCATTTATACTGACTTCGCTGTCTGCCACCGTAGGGGTTAGCCAGGTTTCCGTCAGTATTATGATTTTGGAGTTCAGCTGTGATTGTAGGTATCTAAGTTCAGCTATTTTGCCTCTTAGACCTCTCACATTACTGTACAGGCAACTGGTAGTCAGTCTCACCACGTCCCCGTATTGGGGGGTGGTTGACGTGATGTGGGCTGTCGGTTGAGGAGTTATCCTACGAACTAGTTGGCCGATTCCCCGGGAACCGGCCTGTTGGAGTTTTTTTCTTCTGATTCAATCGGAGCACTTGGATGGCACTGGCTATCATCGTCCGTGCTGCACCGCTGTATTGTGACTAGGGGTTGGGGATGTTCTATGACAACGTTTTGCTCTCTCCTTTGGGTACGAGGCCGGCTCTCGCAGCAGCGAATGTGTCTGCTGACCTTGTCTTTGGTCTCGTACCATCTCTGGAGAGCAGTAGTCAAGTGGTCTCGGGAGCTAAACTTAACAGCTAACAGATGTGGGGTGTTAATTGACATTAGGTGAGTGGGTCGAGGCAGTCTAAAAATAGAGACAGCCCCTGAACTTCCCAGACCCTTCTTTGGTAGTTTCACGAGGTAACCTTTCCTCCAGTCAGTAGGCACCTTTCCCTCCTTCCAGACCTTTTGCGATAATGGAGTCAGCATATCTGCTGTCGTCTCTGGGTCCGCTTTCAGTGCTTCAAGGGGTTTTCCATCTGGTCCAGCTGCTTTACCAGCTTTCAGAAGCTTGATTGCATTCAAGACTTCAGCTTTCGTTGGAGGATCGGTGTCAACTTGCAGTTGTGTACGTGCTGTTGTTGGTATTTCTGGACGGGTTGCAGATGGTGGTCGGTTCAAGAGTCTTTTGAAGTGGTCCGCCTATTGTTTAATCTGTCTTTCTTCCTTGGAATTGGGTTTCCTTGGCTGTCTATTATAGGCTTCACTTGTGTTGATCTCTTCCCGGAAAGAGACTTGGTTATCTGACATAATGTCCTCAGGGCTCTTTTGCCCACTGCCTTCTCAGCTTCAGTGGCCAGACTGTCGTAGAATTGTCTTTTGTCCTTCCTAGCAATCTTCTTCAATTCTTTGTCCAGTGCTGTGTAAGTTGAACTCAGCGTCTCTCTCTCTCTTGTCCGTCTTTGCATTGAATCATTTTCTCTTTCACCATTCTTCTCTCCTCCATTAGCTTCCAAGTGTCCGTTGAGAGCCATTCCTTGTCTTGTCTCTTCCTTCTTCCTAAGACCGTTGAACACGTTTCGTTGAAAATCACCTTCAGAGAGTTCCAACGGTCTTCCACGGATGATTCCTCAGTGATGCCACGTGGTGTTTCCTGCTTTGCTCTGACAGTTGCAGTGCAAGTGTCCTTTGTGGTTGTGTCCTTCAGTTTTCGAGTATTGAACTTGCATTGTGGTTTATCTCCAGCTATCCTCGAGGCTTTTAGCTTCACCTTGAAAGTCCCTTGTATTAGATAGTGGTCTAAACCCACATCTGCGCCTCTCCTCGATCTTTTGTCCAGTAGGCTCCGTCTCCACTTCCTTGAGAATGAAATGAAGTCTATCTGGATTTTGGTGTGTCCATCTGGTGAAATCCATGTCGTCACCGATCACCGAATCATTGAAGGCGCAGATATCTGAGAAGAGTTCACCATTGTCGTTCATTTCACCGAGGGCTTCACGACTCATAGTGAGTTCTCTTCCTGTATTGTCTCCTCCCAGTTTCGCATTCATATCACCCACCAGGATTCTGATATCGCCATTTGGGACGTTGTCCATTACTGTTTGTAGTTGTCTGTAGAAGGCCTCCTTCTTCTCTTGTTCTGAGACGTTTGTAGGCGCACAGCATTGAATGATTGTAACCTTCCTTCCTTTTGAGTTGAGCTTAGCTGTCATTATCCTGAAGGAGATTGGTTCCCACTGCATGAGAGCTTTGGCTGCTGTTGGTGACATCATGATGGCCAGTCTCTCGGTGTGCTTGTAGTTATCCTCTGGGTGACCGGAATAGATTACTGTCTCTCCAGTTGATAGTTGGCACCTTCCGCATCCGTTCCATCTGCTCTCGCAGATTCCCAACACTTCTATTCCATATCTTCTCATTTCTGCGGCTACCTGGGCTGCCTTTCCAGCTTCGTACATTGTACGAACATTCCACGTCCCCATCCTTATTTTTGCTTTCATCGAAAGGAGGCGCATCGCTGACTGGCTTCCCGAAGGCTTTCACCAGCCTGCGTCATTTCACTTCCCCCATTCAAGCGAAAGATAAGGTTATTGTTTATATTTTTAGTATTTTTAATATATTTGTGCGTTGAAGTTTCTGTAGCAATGCGGTTCACTTTTAGGGGTGGAGTTGCTGGTACCACGTCCCAACCCTCCCTCTTTATGCGGGCTTGGGACCGGCTAGAAAATTAGGGGCTAATAATCTAGGCGAGGTTAGACCTCGAGTGTCGTTTAAACCTATTATAAGAATGCAGAACTTGTTTCACTCTCATTCAGCTAAATGTCTGATAGCTAGTCTAAAACCTTGACATGAACATTTTTGTAAAATATATTGTGAAACTGTGCATAATGGTAACAATAATATATTCTCAATTTTACATGAGGGACACCAGTTTACAGGCATCATCAATATGATAAATTACATATACGATTAGTAATCATTTTTAATAATAATAATTTAATAAAATACATGAGGTGACAAATAGAATTAAATATGTGAATATCAACGACAAAACCATGATGTTTTTGAATGTGACAAATCTATTTACAAAAGTATATCCATTAGAAACTGTTCATTACACCTTTAAACAGATAAAAAACTGGTCAGTAAATATTAGGATCCCATTAGAAATGTTACTAGAGTGTACTACGAATGTGAGTTTCAAATTCCACGGTGCCTTGGGTGGCGATGGTCTCTCCACTGGGTCCCATGCTGGCAGATTTCTTTTTGAGTAAAATGGAAAATGGTCCTTTAAACAACCTTGTCAGAAAAGTCTCATTTTATTGCAGGTAACAGTTATGGCCAATCGACAAACAACATATATTTGTGTGAGTACTATGACCTCACGTGCTTGAACGCTATTTCAGGAAGGGAAGAAAATCTGGCGCAGCTGCAAAATGGTATAGAATGCAATTATGTATGATACATTATTGGAAGTATATTTACAAGATAAATACAAGAAGAAGCTATGTAGTACTTGGAATGATAATACACCTTTGCAATGTATTATGCTAACCATATTGGTCTTACCATGGGAAACTATGACGTTTACTATGAAAATATAGTTTTTCTCAAACATGAGTGTTGTTATGTTTTTTTATCATCAGAGCAACGGAACTTTCTGCGAGAGAAGAGTGTAAATGAGAAAAAAGAAAAAAGTAAATTTCAGCTTTATTAAAGTTCTAGGAAGTTGAGATAAAACAGAGTATAATAGTAATTAGATAGAGGGATTATCGTGAAGTATATAAGTGACATATCAGAGATAAGTGGCTTGAAGGATTCGAACCTGTTGGATATGGTGACCTGTAGGATGTCTGGCGAACTTGTGTATGGTCCATGGAGTAGCATCTTGACGAGAAACTTCACGGGCTTGTAGATGTTAGGAGTGAAAGCATGAAAGTTTTATAAGTTAAATCTGTAAAGTCATTATTGTTTTATTTATTTTAAATTATTTTTTAAAGTCTAATCTTTTTATTTTTTTCATACGTTCAGTATCTAAACTCATGTTTAATTCTGGAGCTGCCAAAACTTACTGGCGGTACGTTCGAAATTGGTGACATTTTTGCACGTGTTTGCTCTTAAATTCATTTACTGCTTACAGTCATATAATCCTTGAAATTATGGTCCAAATTTCTAGAAAACGTGTTCGTAGAAACACAATTGTTTTAGATAGTGCTTCAACCTCGGTTATAACTGCATTACCACCCTGTAATACAGCATTAACTACTAGCTCACAAAATGGCTTGAGTGCAATTCTCACTCCTGTGATACAGATGAAAGATGTTCTGCTAGAGAACTCTGAGATCTGTAAATTAGACCTCCTTGTGAAAGATATCCCAAGGCAAGTAAATAAACTTCAGGAAAAATTAGGTCAGTTTGATAGAATGTCACTGCCAACGTCAAATATCACGGAGAGCAATTCTGATATTGGCCAGGTCAAGTCTTTACTGGATGTAACTCAAAGCAAGCTTTCGGATTTAGACCCAATAGCCTGTCTGTTAAGAAAGCATCCTAAAATGTCTCCAGACACCCTAAATAAGGCTGAAAATCTGACTGACTGCTTGGCTGCGGAGGTGATGAAGCGTATAACCTCTTCTCACCAGGCTATAGTTTACAATGTCCCAGATTCTCTTCCTCTGAAGACTGTAAAACACAAAATCATGATTTGTTGCGGCATGGCTAGTGTTCCATGTGAATGCGAAAGACTTCGTAAAAAGTCTAACCAGGCTAACTGTCCCATTATTTTTAAGTTCAGTAATTCCCTTGATTCTAGTAAGTTTACTAAATGTCAGGATCACCTAAGACTGAACAGCAGTTATAAGTCTATAACCACAGCTCAGGATAAAACACCGTGTCAGCGCAGAATAGTGCGTAGTAATAACCTGGTCACCTCCTCTAGCTTAGAGTTACCCACAGCAACAGTCACCTAATGCTGACGTTAGCATTCAGCAAACCACACAACAACCACGCATGGCAATGGAACTAGGAACTGATTTAGATACCAGTACCCCTGTAAATAACGTCTCACCGAAAGATGTTAAAATAGGTAGAACTGCTGCAAGCTGTTCTGAGAAATTCTTACCCAAACGTGGTGACCTCACCACGATGAACAAATTTCGCCGGGTTGAGACTAATGATGGGGAGGAATACTTTGTATTCAGTAAGCTTGCTGAGAGTGAGACTGTCAAAAAACCCTCACCTCTTACGAAAAGCTCCTTTCGAAACAAAAGCATATCTGGAGGTTTTCAGTATGCTCCAACTTATAGAAAGTCAGGCCCCCAAACCCCCAAAGTCTTGCAACCAAAGCACCTTCCCTCTCAATTTCCTTTAAGTTATAGAACCAACACGAAAGTGTGTACCGGTATGACGAATAGCACATGGATGGGTAGACCATTTGATGCTATGCTTTTTAACCGTCAACCCAGGCCCAACCTCTACTATCCTTATATCCAGGAACACATGGTAAATTTTCCAAGTGTCCCGAATCACTGGTACGACCCATGGCACCTAGGACCACCTCACTGCACTCTAACCCCGATGTACAGACACCCAGTCCGACCCCCGTATCATTCATAAACTCTTGCGTTGTTGACGCACAAACAGAGTTAGATTATGGTGATATCTTAAGCCAGTTTGTAGTATCCCGTGACTTATTCACGATATTGCTAATTAATGCACGTTCCTTAATCAATAAGATATCTGAACTAGGGGCATTATTATTTATCGCCAAGCCTACTGTAGCTCTGATTACTGAATCATGGTGCTCATATTCTGTACTTGATGTGCATATAGGCATAGATGATTACACTGTACACCGTGCAAATAGAGATTGCAAGCGTGGTGGAGGATGTCTCATATATATACACAACTCATTCGTAGCCAGTAAGGTGGAAGATAAAATACTTAACGAGGTACCTGGTTCACTCTGGGTTGTCTTACAAGGAGATAAGTACAAGCTTCTCACAGGCTGTGTTTATCGAGCACCAAGCTCAACCGAAGAAACTGATGCGTTATTAGCTAAATCATTCGCGCACAGCTCATTGTATAGGACTAACTACAAAATAATTGCAGGGGACTTCAATCTTCCAGAAGTCAATTGGTTAAGTAGTTCCGGCCTCCAACGCTTCGACGAATTACTTGCCACTATCGATTGTTATGGATGGCAGCAACACGTCCAGACACCTACTCGTGGTGACAACATGTTGGACCTTGTGTTTTCTCATGACACAATCCCAGTCTCCACCTATGTTGGTAACAGATTTTCCAGTAGTGACCATAGAATGGTACTCTGCTCTCTGCCTTTCTCACCACTAAATACAGGAAACAAACAGGATTCATGGAGCTTGATATGTCGTAGTTACAAACATACAGACTGGGGATTAGTCCAAGAACTCATTCGACTCTGTCACTGGGATGAATATTTTACCACTGACCCCCTGGAGGCTGTAGTGTCCCTATTTTACAGGAATGTTATCCTTTGTCTAGATACTGCTGCTCCTAAGAAGGTAGTGAAATTAAGTAGCCACCAAGCTGAATACATTCCGAGGGCATGCCGCAATAAGTTAAGGAAGTTGAAGAAACAGTACTATTCCACCAAGGATATATCACTACTGCACTCAATCCATGAGTCTCTTAAATCTATCAAGCGCCAACGCTCTCAAAAGGACCTCGACGAAGAATTAAGGGCACTTGAAAGCACCTCCAAAGTTCATAACTTAACAACGCTTCTTAAAAAACGAATGCGTTCGGCGAGGGACATCCCCTATTTACTTCATGACAAAGTTATCTACAATTTGCCTGCCACCATCTGTGAAATATTCAGTGAGTGGTTTGCAAACTTCAGTTTAGAAACGCGCATTCCTGGTGAAACCGGCCCCCTTACTAGCTCTTTCCTCGGAAGCATAGTGTTCACCAACCAACTAATAGAACAAGCAGTTAAAAGTCTGAAGCCTTCCACTAGCACAGGACCAGATGGCCTTGCTTCTATAATTTTCAAAAACAGTGGGTGTGATATACCCCTACTACTTCTTAAGTTCTTCTCAATATCTATGGACACAGGCACTTACCCTAATGAGTGGAAAACTACCTTCATAATTCCACACTATAAATCCGGTGATAAGGCAAACGTCCGCAATTACAGACCTATAAATATAACCCCAGTTGTCTCGCGAATCATGGAGAAAGTTGGCAAAGATCAATTGTCAGACTACCTACTTAAGGAAGATCTTGTTACAAGGTCTCAACACGGATTTCTCAAAAATAGGTCTTGCGTTACTTGCCACTTTGACTTTTTCAACTGCATCACTAGTAGTCGCGAAGCGCGCAAGCTAGTTGTTGTTCTCTACTTCGATATATCTAGGGCATTTGACATGGTATCTCACAGCATTCTCTTTGAGAATAATAATAATAATTTACTTTATTCCAAAAACAGTACTTATGATACAGAATAGAATTCTCAGCATTTGTCAAAATATTGCATCTGATTTACTCAAAGTGTATATAAAATTAAAAATTTAAAACAAAAATTAATCGGAGAAATTTGTCCACATTAACGACATAATTATTAGATATAGTAATAATAATAGTAATAATAATAATAAATACTAATAACAGTGAGTTTGTTTCAAACGGTATTGTCGATTCAGTATTCATATGGGATTCGCAATCCACTACTGAGCTGGTTAAAATCGTTTCTAAGCAATAGGGTACAAATAACCAAGGTTGGCTCTGTATTGTCTCATCCTAGGCAGATCACAAGTGGGGTTGTGCAAGGTAGTGTCCTAGGTCCACTTTTATTTACAGTATACATTTACAGCATTTGCAACTGCTTCACCTTAGGTATATGCTGACGACCTCAAAGTCGTTTACTCCTGCTACGCTCATGAACTAAGCTGTATGGTAAATAAAATACATCTTGAACTAAGTAGTCTCGCAACATGGTGTACTGAATCCTGTCTAAAGTTCAACATTGATAAATGCGGCTGGATTTGTATCGGAAACAGTAACCTTGACCTGAATCTTGAAATAAATGGGCGTAAACTAGCCAAGCTCAACTCAGTCGTAGATCTTGGTATCAGATACTCTAGTAACTTAACGTTCTCTGAACAAACTGATTATGCCAGACGTAAAACACGAAGGCTCCTAGGATGCATAACTCGCAATTTCTTTTGTTATGAAACTAGGGTTTTATTATATAAAGTATGTGTCCGACCTATTTTAGAATACTGCCCGTCTATTCTTAGCGGACTCAGACAAAATGACAAGCTTAAGTTAGAAGGAGTGCAACGGCAATTCATCTTAAGAATTCTTGGTTTAGAAAGTGGTCTCCAATACTATGAACGTTGCGACAGACTAAGCTTAGAAGCACTCTGGAAAAGACGTCTTAAGCTAAACCTGATTTTTTACTACAAGCTAACTAATCTGCTCGTGCACTTCTCCGAGCCAATAATTAAACCTACCGCTGTCATCAGTTACAATCTTAGAAATCATCACAACCTAGCTGCTGTAGAGCATTGTCAGACTTACATGCGGTATAATTTCTTCTTAAATAAGTTTTCAGTCATTTGGAATAGACTACCAGCTGATGTGCGCGATGCAAACACACTCGCAGTGTTCATCTCCTCAGTCACCAGACTGCTCAAAGATGACAGTGCACTTCTGCGTCTGAATGCATATACATACATATACATATTAATCACTCCCTAAGTATTCCACTTGCTTTCTTTTGCGTTGTTGTTGTTTGTCTTCTTTTGTCTCTCACCATTTCAGCTTCCATTTAACTTTTTGAATGAGAATGAAGAATGTGGATATTTGACCATTTACAATGACAAATGATCTGCAAACATTATTGGTCCCGTATCTTACAATTCCCTCGTGAATTACGCATTACGCAACCTGGATTACAGTTGTGAAATATACCCTTATACCAATAAAAATGTATTGATTTATAATACTTCATGATTGTAACTTACAAGATAACTGATCTTGTCTGCAAAAATAGCTTGCATCTCTTGAAAACACCCGTTTATAAACTGTCATTATTATTAGTCTACATTGAGTACTATTAACTTGTGATGTTATGATGAAAATGCTGACAAAAGTATACAAGTGTATTACTTATTTTAAATTATTATCAAATTCGGATATAAATCAAGAATAAGACTCGATGCCGTACACACCAAAGTTATATGGAGGAATTACTTCAAGCTTTATTTTTTTCCCAAGTATTTGTAATCCATCCGAAACATACTTGGGTTTTTTGTTAATGCGAAGACAATATTTCTATATTTCTTGATGTGTTCCATTGAATGACTAATTATGATTTCGTTCCCATAGACAAAATGACTGCAACCTTATAATTTTACCATGAACCAAATTTATGTAATTTAAATAATACTTATCCATGCCTGTACAATTGGTGTGTCCTACACAGGTAGAAAAAAATGTATTTTATTAAATTACTATTATTAAATATGCTTATTAATCGTATATGTAATTTATCATATTGATGATGCCTGTAAACTAGCGTCCCTCATGTAAAAAATGAGAATATGCTATTATTATGATTATTAAAATAATGCATGTTGCTGTCCTACAGATCGGAGCGATTCACATTTGTGACCACTACCAAATGTGCTGATCAGCATGCGCCACCCTCCCTCCTTTTTTGACATTAAGCTCTGAGACCTTTTACAATGACTACAGTTGTAATATTGGATTGCTTTGACTCTGTCCCAGTTATACAGTATGCTGCACATTAACAGCTTTCATGATAAGTGCTTCCCATTAGTTCACAGAGCACTATAAAACCAGAAGACATTGTTAGCAGTATTATCATCATACTAGTGAACAAGTGGGTTACTACAAAAGACTAAGAAATTAAGTTTCCCTTAAGAGTTATGAAGTATAAAAATAACTAGTATTAGAGCAATTAAGTTATATTCTCTTTGTCAGAGTGATATGAGTAGTGGAACAATTAGTGATAAAGTTATGTAAAGTGGTCCTGATTAAGGCGACTGGTTAGCAAAATTTTTATGCTAAATTTTCATGACCGATTTTATATGGTGTGCGTTACATATTGCAAAGTGGCTCATCAATTATATAATGGAAAAAACTGCATGGCTTTAACATTATAAATTTTAGAAAATTATATGAAAATGAATAACTGTTGACGGAAGATGGTCTTTTCAACTCAAAAATAGTACATTGCATTATGCTAATAATATAAGTATATATGTAAAATATTAAAAGATATGGTTGCTCATGTAATTGTTTTTGGAAATAATTATACTGACGAACTTATTGAAGATTACAGTGAAGATAAAATCAGTGAGTTGGTTAAACGGTTACTGCGCAGTTAGTGGTTTAAAAAGTCATAATCTGCGGAGTAGAGTGTAGTGAATAATGGTACGATTAGGGATAAGGGCAGGTTAAATGAACTTGAGGAAAATGGTTGGTTGGCTGAGCTTATTATGGCTAGGTTTTCATGACCACTTTTCATATCGCATGCTTTAGATATTACGAAGTACCAGTTTGCTTATATTATGAAAAAACCATCACAACTAATTTGGGACTATACGTCAGGATAAATATAGATAGTCTCATGCGTTTATAAACCCGATTGATGATTTATTAATAGGATCTCTAATAAGCTGAATAACCGAACCTTAGGTCAAGCCACGTGGGAAACACTGAGCTGATTTTATCAAGTTTAAGATGAGGTACAGTGGCTGGGGCAAATGAGTTTCCTCAAATTGGGGGTATTGCACTGGGGGTCTGTAGTACCAAAGTTAGATGAACAGCCCATATGGGTAAAGTCTGGATGAGTAGACCGAAGCCCTTTTGTTGACAAGAACGTTTTAAGGAGACGCTGGAATTCAGTAGAAGATCGGCAACTACGTACAGTAAGGGGAAGTTCGTTCAATAATGCACTGTACTGCATTTTGAAGAAACGTGATCGCAGTTTTGTCCGGTACCGGGTTATGGATAAAGTATTTTCATGATTCCTAAGAGTATATATGGTTAAATTGTTGAAAGCTATTGGATTAGTGCTTTTGATGTAGCCGTGTAAAAGGCGAAAGAGGAATGTAAGGTTGAGTTTCAGGCGCCTTAACCGAAGTGGCTGAAGTCCATATATTTTGCAATTATCCGCGTAAGTCAGTCCTTCATGTTTGTGTAATAGGCGTCGTGTAAAACTTCGCTGAATATTTTCAGTACGAACCCTGTCATACCCATTCATGAAACCGAAGGCAATTGTGCAGTATTCAAATACTAGACGAACCATGACTTTGTATGAAAGGACTTTAGCCTCAGTTGTGTACATTTTTCGATGTAAAAAGCCTGTGAGTCTTCGATATTTAGACACAAGTGCTTTTGCGTACTGACTGAATGTTAAGTTCTGTGAGTAGGTAACTCCCAGGTCCTTCATGGAATCGAGAGTTTGAAGAGAAGAGTCACCCTGGTGTAACCTGAAATTCAGATGGGAGTTATTGAAGTATAGGACACCACATTTATCAGAATTGAATGACAGTTGCCAGTCATTGCTCCAGTAATGTAACCTATCCAAATCACCTTGAATATGGGTGAATTCCTCGTTCACAGTAGAATAGGGGAAGCTGTATACAATCTTCAGGTCGTCGGCAAAGAGGTATGGGGTACCATGCTTGATTACGCTGCAGATGTCGTTAATGTAGATTACGAAAGGCAGTGGACCTAGTACACTACCTTGAATCACTCCACTTCGTATAGGTCTGGGTGACGAGTAATTATTTGCAAATTTCACAACTTGGGAACGGTCTTCTAAGAAAGAATTGAGCCAGGATAACAAGGGGTCCTAGAAGCTATACGACTTTAGCTTAATAATTAGTCTCTTGTGTGGGACTTTATCAAAGGCTTTTTTGAAGTCAAAGAAGAGGGTTGTGACAAGCAAACCACGATCTCGCTTAGCAGTTACATCATCAAAGTAGTCAAGTAGACAGGTGGGGCATGATCAACTTTTCAAGAAGCCGTGTTGTGCTGAAGTAAACAATTTGTGAAGGTGGAGGTGTGAAGCAATATCTTGCCCTATAACTTTTTCCATAACCCTGGAAACTACTGATGTGATATTGATGGGTCTGTAGTTTTCGATATTAGAAGTTGGTCCTAGTTTGTGCCCAGGAGTTATAAACGACAGCTTCCAGCACTCTGGGTAACTGCCATTATTTAAGGACAGATTGAAAAACTTTGGGAGGATAATGGATATGTCCTCACCACCTCTTTTCAACAAGATAGACGGAATTCCATCAGGTCCGGCATTATATGATGTCCGAAGGGATGCTATAGAGGAGGAAATCTTTTGTGGGGTGAATGTTATATCACACAAAATGTGATTTGGTGGTGTCGGAACGTCAATACTACCTACTGTTTCTTCGTTAGTGAAGTAGCTAGAAAAGTGGGAGCTGAATAACTCGCAAGTCTCCTGCGGCTCTTCGTTTAGTTTTTCTCCATCTAGTAATAAGTTAGGGATACTTATTCTGTTGTTGTTAATTCGTGACTTAATTAGTTTTACCAATGCCTCTGTATTATTGGGCCGTGAGTGTAGGATGCGTTTAGGTTTGATGGACTCAGATAACTGATTAGATTTGTGTGAATCATAAGTTTGCTTGATTGTAATGAGTGATGAAAAGTCACTACATCTGTAGAATAGCTTAGCATGCCTACACAGTCGGCTTCGAATCTTTACGGGGATGAAGTCGGGCTGTTTAGGCTTCGTTTTCAAAAGTCTTACTGGAGAGATGAAATCATGAGCAAATCCTAGGTTCTCATAGATTAATTTGTTTGTATCTATAGCCGAGCTGCATGTTAAGTATAGCTCCCAGCCTAAGGTGCATAGGTATGGTTTCAGGTCATCACACTGAGCATGTCTGTAACCCCTGAGTAATACTTTGTTGGCGCTTATTGTCGAACTCATGCTAGTGCAAATATTGAATGTACCAAATATACTCTGTGGTCTCTACCAGGAAACTCTTTACCTACTTCAAGGGCAGTGGGGATGATACCATTAGTGAAAACTATATCTAAAATCTTAGATAGCCTGGTAGTATGCTTTACATGTTGTTGCCGGTCTTTTGTTTCGATTATGTTAAAAAATTCATCATACCGTTTTGGTGAGCCAAGTGGTTGCCAGACTACATCAGGCATATTAAAGTCCCCACATATAATTTTATCCGTGTGAGGTAGTGAAGTGGCGTAAGCGAACGTGCTAGCAAGCTTCATATCATCTTCAACAGTTGAGCATGGCGGATGATAGATGCAACCTATAAGATAGGAATTGGAGTGAGACAGCCTTAGAATAGCCCAGACTGAGGCATAATCTGTGATGAGCTCTTGGTAGAAGCACTGTGTGGCCTTAATATCAGACCTGATTTACATAGCACATCATCCTCCTCTGCCAAGGTTTCTGCCACCTCTGAATACGTAATGGTTATCAATAGAAATATCTTTATCGCAAATCTAAGGAGTGTACCATGTTTCAGTAATCATTATGACAGACGGGTTGCAAATTAAGGATAATGTCGTGAAGTCAAACATCTTGTTAAGTAAGGAGCGAGCATTGATGAGACAGAATGAGAGAGAGTTAGGGGTGACGGTGAAATCACATATATCTTTAGAAAGGTTTTCCCCTAGGTTTATAGCGTCTAGAGCAGATTGTTTGATAGGTGCTAACTCAAATGGTGGCAACCTACTGGCAGGGCAGGAAAAGTGCCCTACACCAGTATCAGCACAGAGAGATCTACGATCGTTGGTTACCCCGGCGGCTTTGAGGTGTTCATAATACTGTGGCTCCAATGCATCACCATCCCCCCGGTGATAAGTGGCTTGACAGTATGTGTGCCATTTGCGTCAATATTGAGGTTGAAGTTTCGTGTCGGCTGAGAAAATTTAGATTGGATGAAGGGGAGGTAGGTATTTCTTGTGGATAGTATGCTGGAGTAAAGTTACGTGCATCGCAGTTATGACTGATATTTTGTGTGTTTAAGTTATTTTCGTAGATATTAGTCCACCGGTGATCTTGGGTGTTCTGTATCAGGTGGTTGTCGGGGATGTGGTGAGTCAGAAGGCCACCTTTGGGAAGCAAGCCTAACCCACTTGTTCCTTGTTGTAGGGGTCCCTGGATCAAACTTTTGTCTATATTAGCCATAGATTGGAGAGTTGTGTCGGGATAGGTGTATGCCTGCCCGCAGGGTTTCAACTTATTTTTAGGGTGCCCAGACATATAGTGTCTGTTGTGTCTATCGGATGAAGATTTGTTCGATGTTGGATTAATTGGCGGGTTACCTCTCTTTTCATTGACGTTATATTTATGGTGGTATGAAGACTTATTCAGCTTCCCCGGGTTAATGGTAGGATTGGAGTCGCTTAAGTTAGTGTTATTTGGTTAGCTGCTGAGAAACATATCAGTGACGGGTTTGAGTGCAGGTATTCTGGATCGCAGGGTTATGTTACTTCGTTTTGTATGCTCACTAGTCTTAGTGCTACTCGAGGAGGTAATATTTAATGCTACATTCTCGAGCTTAGCCTTTTTGCGTAACACTGGTAGTGGTATTAGCAGCTGATGGTGATGTGCCTAGAGAGCGTAACTCTAAAGATGCATCTAAGTCTATGACCATAGTTGCTTCACTGTTGGGTTTACTAGGAAAAGCTCTATTATTTAAGGGTATTTTATTTTCATGCGGGTCTGTATTATTAGGTTTACTTAAATTTAAGGCGATAGAATCTTTTGTAGGAAGTTGTGCGGTTAGGTAGGTATTTGCGATACTTGATACACTTGCATGGCTACGTCTTTGATATGGTGCTAGATCATGAGCAAGTTTAACGTTACGATAAGGTGTAAATGAATTAATCAACTTGTTAGACGACTGGAATTTCCTAACATCATTAGGACTACTGAATTTAAACAGTACAGGACAAGTATACTTTCCTGATTTTTTCCTGAGTCTGATTAGATGGCAATTCGCTGGTGGCATGCCACACGCTTGGAGACATGTCAATTTAACTTTGTCCAGAGGCGTCCGATCAGGCAGGTTGTAAGCGAGAACGTTGTACGAAGACATGATTCGTTTAGTCATTTCAATGGCCATAAAGTTCAACATACGCTCAGACTTCAGCAGACTTTCCGGATTAGTATAATGAGTTGGGTTACAAAGAAGCAGTAACGTCTTAATGGTGTTTGTATTCTCATTTAATTCCTTCACAGAGTTTCCAAGAGAAATAAGGTTCAACTTGTTTTGTTTAGCAGTTGCATATACCTCTGATAACAAATCAGGCACAATGACTTCGGGGACGTTGTTGAGGCTACATGATGTATGTATCTTCTTCGCTGAGTGACCTAAGCTATTCTTACGTATGAAAAGTCCCCGTTTATTACGTTGTATCATTGTTGAACACAGATTAGTATGGTTTCAAGTAGAAGCTGAGCTGTAACGAAAACAGGTATATGCACAAATGGTATGTCGAGTGGATATACAGAATAAGAACTAATATGGGCATGGTATGGAATTTTATTGCTTATAAATAAACAATAAATAGACAAAAGTATTAAACCGTGAAATACAGACTATATAGAAACCAATTCTCCTGCAAATTGATCCTAATTTATAAACCACAAAATAATGAGCTTCTCTATGGTTTCCTTTTGCGTGAAGTTGTTCTTAAATTGCAAAAAGGAGGATGAGCCCTGCGAAAGAGAGGATCCAAATTTGATAATCGGCGGTGATGTACCTGGATAATTGGAAGCTGAGGTAGCAGCCAATATAAGTTAAAGTTGAGGAGTGGTATAGTATCCACTACAATATTCCAGGAATCAGTAAAAATATATCCACGATATGGAGAGAGATTGTGACGTCCAATAAGAATCTTATTGTTATTCTTATTGCCACCTGCATAAAACTTATTGTCAATATTTTGTTATCAATATAACCATCGTTATTAACTACGTTCAAAACATTTACCACACTGTTATTATTTGTTCCACAAAATCGCCGTCATTGGTTAAAACTTATATATAAATCTACGTAAATTAGAGTAAAGCCTGAAGAAGATCTAATTGAAAACATTATTGTTCGCTTATATGTCTTGTTCTTATGTAAAAATGGTAATATTTAAAGATTTGAAATGCACTATTTCCATTTACCCTCCAAGTCAGGGTTTACGTAACCGGCATGCCCTGATATCAAAATAAGAATAAAACTCCATTATCTTGAAATGTACTCTGAAACGCAATAAATTTTAACGGAGTAGACATTAGGATTGATCAGGAGAAAAATTTGGAGGACTCTTTCCGAAAGTATGACGGGACATGCATTTTCATGTAAATTTATGTTTATATGAAAATTTTTATTATTTTTACAAACTTCGAGTGTGTTTGAGTTGTGACCACAATGGAGACGTGAAAATATCATCCGAGCATGGTAGTATGTGTAATCGTTAACACAGAAATTGAAACATCCAAAACAACCACACGCAAGCTAGAATCATATATGGTTGATACCCAGTTGGTTCATCTGGGCCGATTTATTTAAACTCTAGGTTCATATTTTACAGCGGAGGGTGCAAAGCTAGTTCGTGAAGCATTCGTTTCTGACATCTGAATATCAGGAAAGTTTCAGAATATTCTTTTTACTTTTGTGTCTTACGTGAAGTAAAGCCTCTTCATTCTATATGTGTTTGTGTTCCCATAATACCAGTCATATACATCGAAAGGTTCAAATCAACTGAGGTTACGTGAACTGACTTACACCAATATCACTCACTGGAGGCTAGCACAACTTCTAGAGGTTGGACGTGATTGAAAGCATCATCAGGCAGCAGTTTTTATATTATTACCAGATTTTAATTACTCACTTTATGAGTACCATACGGGAGGGGACCATGTTTAGAAACCTCGCCAGTAAGCTTCTGGTGAACCCCAAAAGCCTATACAGGTTTATGTCTGAGAGAAAACCGACCATCCAGGGAGCTTGCAATCTAGTGGGTTCTGATGGGAAATCTCTTACTAGTCTTGAAATGGCAGAGACATTCAGTCTAGCCTTTCACAGGCAACTGAACAGTAATGAGGATTTTACCCCCACAAAACATCAAGATTACAATGCAAGACCAACGTGCGAAAACCTGCTGGGTACATTTCAAATTACCCCGGCTACGGTACTCGTAAAATTGGGAAAATTGGCTTCGGTAAAGTCAGCAGGTTGCGATGACATAAGACCATCCGTCCTGAAGCAGTGTTCAGAAAGTCTCTGCCAACCCCTAAGTGATCTGTTTCAACACTCCTTTGATGTAGGGAAACTTCCATGTGAATGGAAACGAGCCATCCTATCCCCTATCTTCAAGGGTGGTGGCCGGCAGAACGCGACCAGTTACAGACCAGTTGCGCTACTCCCAGTGATATCGAAGATATTGGAAAGTCTCATTGACGACCACATGAGAAAATACTTAGACGGGACTAACCTACTCCATGAAGCACAGCACGGTTTCAGGAGGGGAAGATCCTGTGTGACGAATCTTCTACTAGCTTGGAACGATTGGACACTATCCTGGGTTGTAAAGGTACCAGTCCATGTGATCTTTCTCGACTTTGCGAAAGCATTCGACACAGTTCACCATGGTCTGCTCCTTCACAAAATAAGCAAAGCGGGTGTTTCTGGAGCACTTCTCGCATGGCTAGAAGATTATTTAGGCGAGAGAGAATTCTGCACCAAAGTCAACCGCATCCGATCATCCTGGCACACCTCGGCATCAGGGGTTCCTCAGGGTTCTATCTTAGCGCCGTTGATGTTTTTGATTTTTATCAACGACCTGCCCTGTCAACTGAATTGCCCTGCGCTTCTTTACGCTGACGACGTAAAGATTTGGAGAGCAATAAACTCATCGGGAGACTCCGACAGATTGCAGGCTGACCTGCAAACGCTGGGAGACTGGGCTCTGGCTAACGGAATGCCTTTCAACCTAAAGAGGTGCAAAGTAGTGCAACTTCATTCCGGTAGGTCACAGAGTGTAAATTGCACCCTTGGTGGCCAGAACTTGGGTTGTGTACCACCAGAACGCGATCTAGGTCTTATTTTAACAGAAAAGCTAGACACCAGTGTAAATTACACGAGGGACGTCGCCAAAGTTTACGCAACTTTACACTTTATGCATAGACAGCTGGGAGCTCTTACTCCCGAACTATTCCTAACGTTGTATACGACATACGTGAGGCCACTCCTTGAGGTGCATAATATCATTGCTCCTCCGCTACTCAATAGGGATGCTAACATTCTAGAAAGTGTCCAGAGACGAGCGACAAAATGGGTGATCGGCCTCCGCAACAAATCATATGAGGAAAGACTGAAGAAATTAGGTCTTTTCACACTTAGTTACCGTAGTCACAGGGGAGACCTCATCACCGTCTATAAGATCTTAAATGACCGGGCCCATCCTAATAAAAGCATCCTGCCACTAAGTGATTATAGGCTTCCACGAGGTAACCCGCTAAGGATAGCACACCAGAGACCAAAGACTCGAGTGCGTTCACATTTCTTCTCGCTTCGAGTTTGCTGTCTCTGGAACGCTTTACCGGCGGCCGTGACTACAGCACCATCTGTGGAGACTTTTAAGCGGAAGCTGGACAATTATGCAGAAATGCAAGGTTTGTGTCTCAATGGCTTATCCTCTTAAAATTTGAAACCATATTGTCAATGGATAAGCATACAAGCTAAATCCCACGACCCATTCTGTCTTCTCTCACTGTACCGACTACTCTATCTTTTCTTTGGTCACCTTTATTATTTCACTTATCTCAACCTATATTATCTACACTACAACCTATTATTATTACTATTCTACTTTTATGACTACACCGAATGACCAACGGGTGTTAGGTCAAACTCCATTCACGGCAGCAGCTGAGTCCTAACATACTGCACACTACAAACCACAATCTTGACCAATCCTCGCACCACTCCTCTTGGAGTCTACCAGAGCTAAAGCAGTCGAGTGGCGGGATTTACTACGCATAAGTTCACCGAAGATCTGGAACCTCTACCTTACAATCAAGAAGCGAGCTCAAAGAAATCACTGGTTTATACTAGCTTGTAATCAGGATATTGCATATTGGATATTGGATGATGAATTTTACTTATTGTTGCGAGTGGCATAGTATTCTAGCTCATTGTCACTTATTACATTAATCAGGATCTTAGACATATTCTATAAAGAGAGTAAAATATACTTCGAAATTCTATTTTCTGGAGCGCAAGAGCAGAATTTGAATATTGAAGTAATGGAGTTTCAACTGCTTCAAAGTATGACCTAGTCACAAGGTTACAGCACTGCAACAACTTGAGTCCACGGTCATTGAACAGGTCAAACGGGAATCCACATTTAATGTGTGGTCTAGAGACTTTAGAAGAATTAATAAAGCTAGCGGAAGATGATTCGAAGTATTGTATACTGCTACAGGTAGTTTTTACGCAAAATTACCAGCCTTCATTTTTAGGATGTAACCACTCTTCAAGGTCTTGTGCTGCTTCTGTCGAACAAGAAGGCATCCGTTGTCTCACTAGCATTACAAGTAAAATTTGCACAATTAATTTTCAGCCTTAGGTATTACGATTATTGGTTAATCGACCTGGAGGGAAAGATGTTCTACATAGCTTGGTTGGATTAAATGAACAGTTAAAGGGGCTGGCTAAGCCAACAGCCTGCAGTGATAGTGAAGGATTTAAGTCTGTCGTCGCAGATGCTAAAGAACTCTTGTCTATAATCAGTCGTCACGGCACAGAAACCTCCCAAACTCGTGCTGCCAAATGTAATCTGGAGAAGTCTCAGTCAGGTCTTAGACCTAAAAACGTAGTCCTACAACTCAAAGGATTAACAAGCGAGGTAATCTAATTCGGGGAAATTCCCATTACTGCTTTTCTGTGGTATAATTTAACGGCACTTGTGCTTCGTGATTTTATAGCGCATTTATATACTTCTACAATATACATTTAACAATCGTTTCTGGGGATGAATATTTCCAAATTTGACTGTTTGATGTATGTTGTGAGTGTCCATCTTTGTAGACCTTAGTTTACATGTATAGATGAGGAACCTAGTAGCCAGAAGTGTTAACACTGTAAATATGCGAATAACTTTCTGTATTGAGTAGTGAGTTTTTCAAGTGCAGTTTGTGATATCTATATCTACAGTTTTTCCTGTGATGCATTTGCATTTGTGATGTATTCGATGGCAAGGTAGTATTTGCAAGCAAATCGTAGTTTCTAACTACTTCCAAACCTATCGAAACTCCGATAAATCTGTCGAAACACTACTAAGTGATTGTGTAGCGCGGTCAATTTACACGCGTTTTCTTCATGCGCTCAGTTTTGAAACACTTGAGGTGGAAGGGTTTAAAGCAGTATTCAGTCGCTCAGGCCAGAGTAAATGAAATGAAGTTTAAATTTGCAACCCATTTGTTAAAAGGTGAAAACGAGTCACAATACTGTTATATTTACTGATGAATCCAAATAACTTCTTTTACATGATTCCGGGATTTGTTTTGGAATTTACAGTTTGCCTTCTAGTAGGTTGGACAGTTCAGTCACTTTCGCTACGATTCACAGTTGCCGCAAAGTACGTTTGTAGTGTTTTTTTGCTACAAATATATAGTGATAAGTCTTACTTCATCAAAAACTCATTTTTTGAGCTGTGGTAGTTTTAATTCTTATGAACATGACGCTTAACTCCGGTTTCAATCTTTTCAGTACATTTTATTAAGTTTGGTTTCCTGAATACTATAAAGTTGATTACTTACAACTGTTTCTTTATGATATCCATGTTACCGCCCCTAGTTATTACATAACCTCAGGTTGAACAGTTGACTAAGCTTTCGTCTTTACTGTGGTAATTTTTTGCCCTTCTATGCTTATCGACTGAGTTCTGTTAAATTAAAGTCTGTTAACAATTTTCCTATGATATAGTGCAATGAAAATGGGTTTTGAAAAGCTGAAGAGGACTAAATAAAACAAATCCGTAGTGTGCCGATCTAGTGTTCAGCATTGTTTTTGTCAACTTTGGGAAGGGGGAAGGTGTGTACTATCTTCTTTGAAGACCGATACAGGAGATGAGCTTAAAGCAATTAATATTTCTTGCACGTATCGAGTTTTGTCGTTTGTAGTGCAAATAGGAAGTAATTTCTAATATTTTTAAAAATTTTTAAATATCAAATTTGTACCCTTAAAATACCTTTCAAAATGACTGCCTTTTATATGCTAGTACTTTGTCATGTTTTTCAAACATTTTCTTTGATATATGTTGTATTATTTTTCCTGGTCTTTAATTACGTTTAATTTTTTACAAATTAGGATGACGTAGAAATTGTATGCTCAAAGCTGTTGAAGGTTCGTGGTGTAGTCAGTATTACATTTCAGCTACATAAACATCGTGTCCTCGTTTGTACCATACCTTCGTTAGATCCTGAATGTCTTGTTCGTGCGGTATCCTCGGCGAATTATTCAGGTCAGTCTGATGATGTCTGTAAAACAGACTCAACACATCCTACTATCACAGCTCAGATTGTGAAGAAAAAACGTAGAGTGTAAGTGAAATTTTTTCTTTTGTTAGTAATTTTACATATGCACCCTATATGAGAAAAGATCATTCGAGTCTATTTAATTACGTAACGTGTTTTTCGTACCAAGAGTTACTATGACCCGATCAAATAAAATTATTTTGTATAGGGCTGTTGTAAGTCCAATAATTAAACTACAATGCATTATATCTCAGTCATTACAAAAGCACTGTGAATTGCAGTGCCTGATTATCTAGGTTAAGGAACTGGTAAAAAGCTCAATAGTACTGATAGCAATTTATTCGATTACATTGTTCATGGCTTGCATTCAAGCATAGTTACAGTCTTTAAATATTCGCTCCAATTTTATATCTGACGATCGGGTACAGAATTCAGTGTAAACTTATGTCATGAATTTCAACAGATGCGTCTCTGATGCATTCGTTTTATGTTTGATAATAACTCGAAATTTAAACTTGATTATCAATGAAAAGTAATTCCCTCCAAAATATCCCTAATAACAACTGCTGCTTTCGTCAGTATACGCATAACCAAGACTCCTTAAGACCTTGGATTCCATAATTCTCTGAAATTGAGCTTATTAAAGGTAAATATGCGATAACGAGATCTATTCGACAGCTTTTAGTAATACCTACCATCACTCGACATTTCCCCCAGAATTAAGTTACCCTATACTGCTTTTTCATGTACCAGATTAACAGCTACACTTATCGTTTGGGGGTTGATGATACTACTTTGGCTGAAGTAGGTTAAGTGAAACTCGAATCCGCGACCTAATGCTGAGCCACATTTCTACTTGTGTGACATATAGATTGTAAAGCTTCTATCGGTGATGCCTTCATCTACATTTTAAAAAAATTCCCACAATGTGTTTGGAAGGCCTTTATGACACCATCTTAATTCATAAGATTTGTTCCCTATGTGGCAGATTTTTCATATTATTCAGAAGACAAAATAACTACCCAATTTACGGAATTACTGCTGATATCTTTATGTTCGCCGGAGAAAGATTTGCTTCTTTTCTTTTAAATCATTAACCTAAGCATTCGACTTTCAACCAATGGGTCTTGAGTTTTAATCTTACGTAGCCTACTTCAGCCCGATAACTAGGTAGTATCATTAGCTAATGGCATGTGGCTCATATGCTGGTACAACAGAAATATGTCCAAGGTAACTGACCCGTAATTAATGTCCATATACGGTGTTCAAGGCAAAAGTTCTTGCACTACTTATTTTTATACATTTCGTCACATGATTATACAATTTTATAGTGATCTCATATGCATTTATTTGTGTTTCTCATCTAGACATTCACTGTGCAGACATAGTTCATTCAATGGTGTAAAGTATAAACAAAATCTGCTAAATACCGAAATGCCACCATACCTAGAAGATGATGCTGATCTTTTTGAAGTTGATGAAACAAGAGCAGCACCTAAATTACGTAACAACAATCCAGGTGAATCAGAATCTAAAGGACCATTAGAGTGGTTATCAGATTTCCTTGAAAAGTCTCTATTTTGGTAAATATACAAAACAGTGTTATTTCATTAGTTAAAATAATTATTATCAATCTTGTATCTTTCCATTGCATTTATGTAAAATAAGAAAATTGAACGTTTTACAACATACTTTTTATAACTTATCTTTTTTTACAATTTACATTTACCACGTAATGCTATTCTTGCATGTGTGTGTACATTCAGTTTGTCAAACGTAGCCCCAGAACAAAAGCTAGTTTTGAGTGTTTTACATCATCAGAGTGTTTCGAAACAGTAATAAGTAATTAAATTGTAACGGAGGGAGGGGGCTTGATATGATTATGAGCAATAAATGGTGCTCGAAACGTCATCAGTAAATATTGCTGTATCAAACTGTGAGACTTTATCAAAATAAATTTTACTCATAATGGAATTATACTCTACCACAGTGCACAATTTCTATTCTTATATCAATGATACATATGGTCTTCCACTAGGAAGCTTATGTTCAAACTCACACAACTTTGTCAAAAAGAAGCAATATTCACAATCCATCGGATTTTAAACAGTTGATGTTTAAAAAATCATATAATTCCCAAATATTTACGTCTACGTACTCCAACTACTTCAAGAAAAACAACATCAGCAGCCGAACATGTCAGCAGATTATGTCTAAGAGAAGGACTACATCGAATTATTGTGAAACTAAACAATTTACGAAGTGAAATTGAAACACTCAAACACAAATGTATGGTTAATGACAAAGATTATGAAATTGTTGTTGGAACATCCAAAAAAGCTAGAGAATCAGCATTAGGAAAATCAAAAACCACACAAATTAAAAAATTCAACAAATTAATAGAAGTAAACAACACAATAAATGAGAAATTTGACGGCAACAAAATGGGTGATCAATCTCTCATCAAGAGAAATAAGCTCTAGTGAGATAAAAGTACTTGAAAAAGGACGTAGCAGTCGGTAAATTAAAACCAGAGGATATCATTCCTAACATAGAAGTAGCACTAAGTTCAATAAATATGACAACAGCAGAAGAGGTTTGAGCACAATGTGCGTTGACCCTGAAAAATCAAAAGAAAGCGAAATCAAACTTAACGAAATTGGAAATACTAGCTCTAATTAGTCTAAAACAGGACGACAACATCGTCGTCACAAAAGCTGATAAAGGGAACTCTACAGTAGTTTTGGATAAATCTGACTATATCAAGAAAGTCATTGAATATATTGAGACGGGTCCATATATGGAAAGTAAGAAGCCTGTAGATACAATGAAGAATGAGGCAAAGAAAGCCTACAGCGGATTTAATACGTTGAATGAAGCCATCACTTGGTGGATCTAAATGGTTTAATTTGATGCCTGAAACTAATAACGCTAGTAGAATATATGGTACTATTAAAGTACTTAAACCAGTTTACCCCATATGACCAGTAGTAGATTTCAGGAATACCCCTACTTATGAATTATCAAAACATTTAGCTCTAATAGTATGCCCCATTAGAAATCGTTCAAACTCTAGACTAACTAATTCATATGAGATGAAAAATAAACTAAGTGACATTTAACTAGAGAATAATGAAAAAATTGTTAGTTTTGATATAACTAGTCTCTCTTTATTCATATACCAATCAATATTGCCTTAAAAGCAATTAAAAAAGAACTAACTGCAGATTTTGAACTTGCTCATAGGACAAAGTTGCCCATTGAGGAGATTATTTTACTAATTTAGTTATGCCTCATATCTACCATCTTTAAATTCCAAGGCAAAATCTATAGACAAACAGAAGGCGTAGCAATGAGATCACCAATATCCCCTATAGTAGCAGACATATTTATGGACAGTTGGGAAAATATTGCTCTAAATACATTTAGTCCTACTCCAAAAATATGGTGGAGATATGTGGATGACACTTTCACAGTGTTAAAAACAGAACATGTCTCTAGCTTCTTGATACACATAAACTCACTAGTGGAGGGAATAAAATTCACATTTGAATCGGAAGATGAACAAGGAAAATTAGCTATGTTAGATTGTAAAATAAAACGAACAGAAGAAGGCAAACTGCACACTAGAGTTTATAAAAAGCCAACGCATTCTAATAGATATTTAGACTAGTTGATCTCATCCGTTGTCTCTAAAGGCTGGCTTAGTTAAGTGTCTAACAGACCGAGCAATACCACAAAAAAGACCTAAACGATGAAATGAAACAGACAGAAGAGGCGTTGGTGGTAAATAACTATCCTATAAAATTCATTAGGAAGATCAGTAAAGGCCAAAAGCAAAACAAAAATAATTGTGAAACTAATAATGATAACATAAATGAGAGAATATACGTCGTCTACAGTTTCACCATATGAGGAGGGGACATCTGAGACCCCACATAGGATTCTTAATAAAGCAGGGCTTAGGGTGGCATTCAGACCTACAAACTCACTCAGAGACAAGCTCTATAGGCTAAAAGACCCGGTGGACCCAACTAAGCAAAATAATATAATTTACAAAATACCTTGCGTCGGTGGCACAGCGGTTAGGACGCTCGCCGACCATGTACATGGTCCGGGGTTCGAATCCCTGCCGATGAACTCCTTTACCTCGCTAAGCCAGAAATAAAGGTGGTAAAGAGGAAAGGTTGGGCATGAGGCTAGCAACCCCATCCTGTAAAAACAAACACTGCTACATAAACTTCAAGCTTGAAGCCCTATGTTCCACTGGAAACGTGAAGGAATACCAAAAAACAAAACAAAATACCTTCTAATGACTGTGAGGTAGGTTAAATACATACGTCAAACTAGTAGGTCGGGGGTAGTCAGATTGTCGGAACATAAGAATTTAGTGGCTAAGGTAAGAATGGTTGACCCCGCGAAGAAAAGTAATTTACAAAAAGCTCAGCGATTGCACTGCAAGCATTAAGACACAACCACACAATATGGTGGGGGAGGGTTAAAATTCTAAGAAGTAATATAGGTAGGTGGAGAGAGAGGTTGATTACTGAACCCTGGATCATCGATTCTACACCCAACACGTGTAATAGGAATGACTCATCACTCATACCGGAAGTATGGAAAGTACTACTACCAATCAAGTCAAGCGATGAAAAATAATGGAATTATATAAACGAAGCCAGAAAGTTGTGTGAGTGACTTCATATGATTATGAGCAATAAATTGTGCTCGAAACGTCATCAGTAAATATTGCTGTATAACACTGTGAGACTTTATCAAAATAAATTCTACTCATAATGGAATTATACTCTACCACAATGCAGAATTTCCATCATATAAATAGGGCATTTGTTCCCTCTAGACATAGGCTTATTGGTACATGTTTAGAAAATCGTAGGTATGCCCTTCTTTCTGTTCTTCCAATGTAACTATTACCAGCCAATAAGAACAACCCATTCCCACTGCTATGAACAAACTGTATTATGGTAAATAAAATGTATCAATACGATGTGTTGTCCCTAAAATATACAATATCTTACAGTTACAGGCCATCCTTTCTCTTTATATATTTGCCTGGCTCAGTAAATCAGAAGGTACAACGGACGAATAGGCATATTAGTGTACCAGTCGAGTTCATTACCGTTATAACAATTAGAAGGCACAGATATAAATTGGCGACGGGTTTATTCAGTTTCGTGCAGTTATAACAGTTACAGATACTAGAGTAGAGCCATAGATGAGGATCTAATTGAAAAGTAAGTATTTCTTTCCTCTATCCTTTTGTCCTCTTAATGTCTAAATCGGAGTTCTCGCCATTATGACATAACAAAGTGTGAGGGTTGATAACCAATCAGCTGTGATAAATAATCATTTTGAAATAACTGATAAGAAACGAGCAAACAAACATTTGAAAATGGGTTACAAAAATTTTAAAAAATAGCACTATATTGAGTTTATTATGGAAAAATTCAGGAAAATAAAATTGACGCGAGGCTGGACAAAACACTTGAAAACCATGCTGATAAGTGTCCATAGGTAAATCTCTGTCGTCTATTAGCGTTGTATGAATAAACGCCTAACTAAATAACAGCACAGTTTTGAAGTAAATTTACGAAAAGAGATCCCTTTGCTGACTTATGCGTCCCTTTGAAACTCTAAAAATGAACTATAGACGACATTTATAAATAGTATCTGCATTTCTTGAGTTTAGTTATTCGGCTTATCCTTCTTTTATGTATTTAAAATACAGGTTTATTTTAAGCCAAAAATATTCGAGGATAGAATCAAACGAGCATTTATTAACAACATCGGTATTCAATATCCACAAACTGAACTTGATACATAAATGTCTTTAAATTTCTTAACAGAAATTGTTAACTAGCTTCGCTGACGATATCACAAAGTCAAGTGATAAGCGCTGATTATAATTTACAATGATGTACTCACTCAGGTGCCGAGATCCAGCTGTCACGACTTCTTGCTTGCAATCTAACAACTGGATCTATACAACTCAAAGTGTACGTATCGTTTTATAATGAGATTAGCAGAGAATCTGAGATAACATTTATTCCTTACATAGTTTCACACCAAAACGAACATCGAATTTTAAAATGTACTATTTCACGTCTTTGTCATTACGTACAAATAGGCTAATGAGAGTGTACAAGTCTGAGTTTTTGCTTAAATCAAGAAAATAGGAATCAAATAGGTTTATTATTAAATGAGAACAAAAAGACACTTCACTAAGTACGCTTTATAGTATATATGTGTATGTGTCTGTATTGGTACATTCAAGGGAAAATATTGACTAAAGTTGAGCTGTTATAAATCCGAACGAACTTTGAATCCAGGACCTTTAGGATCTGTTGTCAGTGAGGTTAAACCACCTTTTGGTTCTGATGCAAAACGTCCACCTTGTCCACTTCTAAAATTTAAACAAAAAAGTGAAAAAGATATTGTAATAGAAAATTAAGCTCGTATTATTATTCCCTTGGGTTCAAGTCAAACACAGGGCTTCAACAACACATCTCCACTTTGTTCTATTTGGTGCTGTCTTCTTCAATTGGATCCACGATTGCCCATAATTTCTCATCTCCTCGCATTGCACGACCTCCTTGATGTCACCCTCGATTGACCCACTCATCACTTCCCATTTCGACTCCACTAGAAGACCTGACGGTGTGGTGTCATCCGACGACGTGCACCCGATCCATCTTCATTTTTTCCCTACATATTTGTTGAGCAATCGGCTATTGGTTGGTGTGTTCCACTGCAGAGTTTCTTGTTGCTAATTCGAAGGCAGCTGTTGATAAATGTTTGTAACTTGTTGGAAATCCTTTTTGTGACAGGCAGGCCAAGTTTCTGACCCGTATAGAAGGACCGACTTGACATTGGTGTTGAAAATGTGAATCTTGTTCTTGATGCTGAGCACAGATTTACAAAGTGGTTTCAGGTTGATGAAGGCGTATCTTGCCTTTTCAATTCTGTCTTTGATATCTTCATCCGTTCCGCCTGTATTATATTATTAGGCCGTATTATTATTGGCTTCCAAATAGAAATGTATTTGGCTTTCATGCGTAAAAGGGATAAACACTATTTTATTACATTCTTTGGTTCAGTATGTGAAAATTAAGTTTATTTAACTTATCCTAGAACAAATGTTTCATGTACGAGGCTAAGAACCGCCCTTATTACCTTATGAGAAGTGGTGATACAAACCAGTAGTCTAGGCTAAAGTAGGTTTACTTAACATGGACATGATATGAACACCAAATGATTTATGCTATCATTATTGATTCATCCTTTGGGTTCTTCGTGGAACATTGGGCACAACAATATTTCATTCTATTCTCTGCAGTTTTCTTGCTGTCTCCTTGATTACCCGTAAGCCTACACTTCTTCCTCATATGATCTCCTCCGTATCACCATCGAACCAACTTATCGTTACTTCTTGGGATTCCAATCTAGGATCTGGCGCGTGATTTCAATTGGCGGTCTTCTTACAGTATGTTCGATCCATTCACACTTTCTTCTGCATACTTTTGTGAACTCATCGCCAAAGTTCTTTCTTGCTTATCATTTGCAGCCGGCCATCCGACCCTCAGTATCGAGAGAAGTGGGGTGCAACTGTCGATGAAAATCTATAGCCTGTTAACCAAATGATTACAGGTTATTGAGTTCCCGTTTATCAGTACACAAATTGAATATACCAACTTTTATGAAGATGTAAATATGAGTATGTTAGAAGATGCTCTTTTGTTGGGTTTGCTTTGCTAATTCTAGTTCACCAAAATGTATTTTTACTGGTCCTTAATCGAAAGACTGCTTCCACCTCAGTGAGTTATCTGATTGTAAGCTGATATCATAGCAAAACATTCACTTTTATTACGAAAATTAATTCGTTAAATGCTAACAGTAATGAGATAATAACCTGTGACCTTTGTTGTCGGTCGTCATAGCAAATAAAAGCCAAGAACTTTCAAGGAATCTCTTCTTTGACTTATGTGTTCACAGTTACACTGCATTTCCTTTATTCGTATGTGTACCCCCTTATTACAACTCATTTATTAGATTATTTATCTCAATACGTAACTTTAACAGTCTTACTCAACTTACTTTATGTATTGATAAATATTAGCAAGTATGATTATGACAATTCATAACTTTTGTTATTATCCTCTTTTGTGAAAACAAATGGTATATAAATCTGATTATTGTACAACTAAATTCACCAAAAAGATCCAATTCACAGAATTACTCGTTTTTTCCCCATACACTTAATCTGTTGATGTCTGAATTCTGGAAACGAAGTTCATCTACAATAATTCAATAATCAAGCTCTTAAGATCAGTGGAACGAAAAGAGATTTCTTGGAAAGAAGTATATTCAATGAGGACAAAAGAAAGCAGAAAAACTTACTGTGGTCCAGGTTTTGGCTTTTTTCCAGCTTTTAGTTCTTCGAGAATACGAACTGTATCTTCAACTGTTAAATCCTCCTATTGAAAAAGTAAAATGAGAATATTGGACGATCTTTAAAACGTGTCTTACAAATAATTCGAGCATATTACCTCTTGCGGATATATTCTCACATTGGGCCTGTCATCTTATGTCTGATAACAAAAACCTTGCTGACTAAACAAAAATGACACTGGTTACTCCTTAGTGGCCAATCACTGTATCCATTATAGGGATATGGGAGATAAATCGTGGGCCTGAACCACTCAGTAGTAGCATTTCTGTGACGGCATTATGCTGGGAGGTGTATGTTAAAATCTCAAAGGTGGACATCAGTTTCCTTACGTATTGCATATACACATTGCTGACTGGTGCCATATATATATATATATATATGCTGTGAGTGAGAATTCTTCGGTGAATAAAACCCAATGCTTTTTTATCAACAGTGGGGCTGCGGCTCATTAGTCTGGGATCTCTACCTCTAACTAGTGGGCCACGAGTTCGACCTCTTCTCATCTTACCGTTTTGCTTGAAACCTGAACTTATCTTTAAACAAAGCTTACCAGAATACTTATTTCATACATTTCTATATTCATATCACATCACTAAGTGAGTTGTAGCCTTTTTAAAACAAGCAAAGATTCGGGTTGTCCCTTGTCAATTTTAATATTAATAGGCTGGCTTTATGGAATCAAATCAACTGTTCAAAAACTTACATAGTAGTCATCATTGATCTGCATCATTGGTGCGTTAACACAAGCTCCAAGACATTCAACTTCTGACAGAGTGAACATTTTATCTTTTGTTGTTTGACCTGGTTCAATACCTATAAGGGGGGAGGGGAGTAGAAGCAGAACACACCTAGAATATCTCATCCTTGTAATACAGATTAAGAAGCTTTCTTATTGTAGAGATTTTAAAAAAAACAACTCCAGATCTCAGTAGCCAGAATAGTGTGTCTTTGACCCAACTAACTAACCAACTAATTGACATTGTTGTTAATAGGCACTTTAATTCTTGCAAGCAATTGCTTCAATTCATCTTGTCGGCTACTGAATATCCTCTTTATTCGCAACTTTCTCTTTGTATCTTTTAGAGCGAAACCAGAAGAAATTTCATAGGAATTCAAATTCATGCGGTCAAATATAAGAATTCAACTATACCATATTTAGCACGGGCTTTGTGTGAAGACACAGATGTCAGTGAAGAGCTTACAAACCTACTATCTATAATCTGTACATAAACAGAAACTTATTACTAGCATTATTATTACTGCTGCTGCTGCTGGATTCAACATAGAACTTGGCACCGAAGTGCAGCAGTTCGAGTTGCCACGTTCCAAATAGCACACAAAGGTAGCATTATTATTACACATACATTCTTCTTCTACTAAGTTCAATGGCTGGATTCTTATTATTTTTACTATTTCGTTTATTTTTCTGTAAAACGTGACAGACTGTTGCAGTACGTATATAGCTGAAAATTCCATTCCGTATAAGAATTATTGTTTGCAATAAAGTAATTACTACTATGACATTTTTGTCACTTCATTTTGATCGTGAGATGTTTCACAGTTGAATCTAATGGTATAAAAATTATTTCTCAGAGACCAATCATTATTATCATGAAAATATAGTTACAATTAATATAAAACTACAAGATGTGATTTTTGCTTGAGTTTTGAGACCATTCGATGGACACCTTAGATTTCAGGTACAAAGCTTCAATAGAAGAATATCACACACCATGGGAGGGGGCATCACATCGATTCTAAGTCTTTAAAAGTGCTGCTCAAAACATCTAATAAAATTTAGAGTTACTAACGGTAAAAATAATAAGTTAAATATTACGCTTCGAATTCCAAGCAGTTGGTAATAAGCCACACCTATTATTTGTGAGGACTAGTCATACTACCTGACCATCCAGACCTTGGTAAATGGGGTCGGGGCCCGAACTTGCTACCCAATGGTTTTCAAGTTGACCACCTACATAGAAAAATGAGTCACAGCTCCACTAAACTAGTTCTGAGGTTAGGAAGAAAGAATCCTCCGAATGACCTGGAAAGCTAATGCAATAAAAATGATCAACATATGTTAGTAGTAGAAACAAAATAAATAACCAATACGGTTAACACAACATGGAAAACAGTCTAAAGCAGTGACATACCGAGATTTTTCTTCAGGGCATCCAAAATAACATCTGAGCCTGCACCGCCCAACATGCACGGGGTAGTAGTACAGATCTGAATATGATATTTTCCCACGGGTTCTCTAGAAATAGACGGGCAATCAGTAAATCACTATTGTTGCTATGATTATTATTGTTAAAAGTCACCAATAAATATGATATAATTAGTGTCATATTTAGTAGCACAGAAAACTGAATGGTTTTGTAAAGATATTTGTCCAACCAAACTGTAAAAAGAAAAATACTGACTTGAATATTCCCAAAGAGTTATCAAGTCTCTTTCAGATGTTATCGATGGATCTTAGATTTCAAAATACGAAATTAATGATACATGTGGGGTAGTGTAACATATTTGAGATTCGAAGTAAATCATGCTTTGTTAACCGCGAAGCAAGTGACAAAGGATAACGTTCTAGTTGTTTCCGTAAACCTAGGAGTGAAAACCAATGTGACTTAATTTCAGGTAGATAGGGTGTTTAGTCTAACATACCTCCTTAAGCAAGCCAGTTGATGCACCTGATAACTTAACTTCTATGTTTAAACAAAGTCGTAATAATTTATTTGGTTGTGATACTACTACTACTTCTTCTTGCCTGAATATATTTTTAGGTAGCAGTTCATTTGGATATGAGTATCTTGAAACGACACACTATATATGTGTACACAATAGTAAATCATCTTTTACTCCTCACGTTCCACGTGCAACATGGGATATAAAGTGTTTTTGATGATTCAGTAGCAGTGGTGTTGTTTTTACAGTGCAAGGTTGCCAGCCTCACGCTGTACTATCTCTTTTCCTGGCTTACTACCGTCCATTAAACTAGGTGAGCTTCAGGAATGAGTCGGCTGAGAATATAACCTTAACCATGTGCGTGGTTGTTGGGTATTAAACCAGTGAATCACTGACGCCCTAAGCTATGAATGAATGTAAGTATAAGTGTGGTATTTGCGCATTGGTAAGTTAGAATAGTAGTTAGCATCATATGTAATTATTCCAGACTGCCAACTATGTATTTATCAACGCCTGAAAACTTATCTGACGAATATTTCACTGAAGTTCGGATAAAAATGAAAGGAAGCGACAGTAAAATCTGTACTAACTTCGCTTCTGGGTGAACAGGCCTGGGTCACGTAGCTCATAGGTATGCACGATTTGTTTGGTAACTTTAGGAACCTTTTGTATTCAAGTTGAATTCAGTAAGTTTTGTAATCAATATACCTTAAAGACTTCCAAGACGCCAATCGTGATGAATAAAGCCACGCCAAAGCGCAGCGTGTCTAGTGTACGAATGGCTTCTAGTTGCGGCGAAAACAATGTGGAAGAAACCGACTCCATTTGGTTGGTGCCGACAAGTAAGAAGCGAAATAAACGTAGGAAAGAAACAATAACCGGGTTTACTAACAAGGTCTCAGTGACTGTTAATACCAGACAAACTCCGAAACCCACGGACTCTAGTTACAGTGTCATCATCTGGAACTTGGAGGAATCTAAAAACACAGGTCCAGCTGGCCGACATGCTCCATTATCCGGGAAATACTTCCTGAAAAAACAATTAGAGTCCACACAAGAAAGGTCATCAGGATCGCAAAACGAAACCCTAATGCTACGGAAACTTCTCTACGACTACTTAAGATAGTTTTAGGGAACGAAACAGAGAGGAGCACCATCCTCAACAACGCATTCAAAATCAATGATGAAAGTTTAAAAATAGGGCCTGATTGGCCTTTAGAAGATGGAATCAAGAGAAGAGAAGCCGTAGCTGAACTAAAGGCCAGGCCAGAGAAGGGCGAAAAAGACCTCAAGCTATAGTATTTTCGGGTGGTGAGGTCTCGGAAACGGATGCTGCCGAGACCTCTCTTCATAAGCCGGATGAACACGTAGGTGTCTCGGTGTGCTATACGAACGCATGTAGTCTTAGGAATAAGCTCGCCGAATTAGAAGAATTATCTGAAAGGCTACAACCTGATGTGATTGCTATCACTGAGGCATGGTTGTTAGTGGGTGTAGACTTAACTCTATTCATACCTGGGTACATCTGCATTCGAGCAGACAGAGTATGTAGTCGGAAAGGTGGGGGGTTGCTCTATACATCCGGGATGACATAGGAATTAGATCAACGTTGTCAAAAGCTCATGACAGCTGCACCAGTGAAGCCCCAAGTTGCGTCATTAACTTGAACAAAGGCACTTTAGCGATCGGAGTTATTCACAGAAGTCCTGCTAGCCAACCTGATGACTTTGTTCTAAATCACTTGAAGGCGTGGAGTAGTAGAAATAGGTGTCTGGTTGTTGGCGACTTTAACGCTCCACATATTAATTGGGGGGAATTAAACTTCACTAGTTTGTATACCTGTTTCAATAGGGAGCTCACACTAACAGTGCTTGAATGTGCACTCGTGCAACATATGCATACACCAACACGGTATCACCCTGAATATAATCCGTCTGCTCTAGACTTGGTATTAACACACCAGAAGGAGGACACTGGTAACATTAGGTCCCTTCCACCGCTTGGCAGCAGTGACCACGTAGTCATTACTTTTACATTTAAGATTCATTCTCTCAAAATCTGCTCGTCCAAGCATTTGGAAAGCGGATATATCGGGAATCCGGAACGCAGCAACTGCAGCTGACTGGTCAGTTGATACAAGTCGGACTGTCGAAGAAGCTTGGGTGGGATTTAGGAATGCCTTGGTACATTCCGCGAAAGCTATCGCATAAGCCACCTTGGATTACTAGTGAAATAAGGAGGCTATTAAGACGAAGGAAGAACTTATGGGACCAATTTATTATGACAGGAAGGGAAAATTTCCAGAAAGACTACTGCAAAATTCGAAATCTCTCTAAGTATGTGATTAACAAGAATCGTATAGAGTACGAGAGACGGCTAGTACTGAATTGTGTTCATTACCCAAAAAGGCTGTACTCGTATATTAAACGTAGGACTAAAACTAGCAGTGGTATACCGTCACTCATTAGCATTTGTGGAGAAGCGGCTAAGTCAGATGAAGGAAAGGCTGAAAACCTCTCTGAATACTTTTGTGACGTATTCTCGTCTGATCGTACCACCCAGGGTCACTGCCATCGCCAATCAGATGCCCTTAATTGTGGTAGAGCACACAAAGGTCCTCTAAATACTGTCTAAACTGAAGCCAGGTAAATCACCTGGGCCCGATGGACTTCACCCTAAACTGTTAATTTCCTTGGCGGATATAATATATATTCCGCTTGCGGAGATTTTCCAAATGTCGCTGACCCAGGCTAAGCTAACCAGGGACTGGAAGGATGCCATTATAAGCCCTATCTTCAAAGAGGGGGACAGGCAATTGGTATCTAACTACAGGCCGGTAAGTCTGACATGCGTTATAGCAAAGGTAATGGAAACTATTATAAGGGATCAGCTATTAGCTTATGTTGAAACACATGGCTTACTGGCAGTTGAACAGCATGGATTCCGACCAGGACGATCCTGCTTGACAAACTTAATGTTAGCTAGGGAAGATTGGGTTGAGGCCAGAGATAAAACCTTCTGTTGGACGTGGCTTTTATTGATCTTAGCAAGGCATTCGACAAAGTATCCCACTTAGGTCTCCTTAGTAAAGTTAAAGGTTTCGGACTAGACCAATGCCTATGTGAGTGGTTTAGGGATTACCTAATGGATAGAAGGCAGACGGTTAGAGTTAACGGTGTACTATCAGGGTGGAAAGCAGTATCCAGTGGAGTGCCTCAGGGAACTGTATTAGGCCCCTTGCTATTCCTATGAACTATAGGGAATTCTTACTTCATCTTCATTATTATTTGCGGACGACATTAAGATCTGGAAAACTGTCAATAATAACCAGGATAGGTCGGCCCTACAAACTGATCTAGATAAATTAGCTGAGTGGTCGAACCTGTGGAGTTTGGAAATTAATCCTAGGAAAAGCGCGGTAATGCACTTAGGTCAAAAGTCTTCTACGTCGTACTCCCTAGAGGACACAGAACTACCTGATATTAACGGACAGAGGGACCTAAGAATCATTGTCCGTAATGATTTGAAAACAACTGCAAATTGCAACGCAGCCACAGCTAAGACTTTTCGGATGCTATGGGCACTTCGAAGGGCTTTCAAACAACTAGACGAGGGTAAGTTCCAAATGCTATACGCAACATGTCAGGCCTCATTTAGAATACTGCGTGCAAGCGGCGAGTTCATGCTTCAAAAAGGAGGCACATATCCTGGAAAGAGTACAGAGGGTAGGAACGAAATTAGTTAGTGGTATCTCACACCTTCCTTATTATAAGAGGATGGAGCATTTAAATCTTTTCCCGTTATCATACCGAAGGAAGAGAGGCGACTTAATTCTAACATACCGTATACTTAAGGGGGATTTAGGAACTGACCTTTCTAACCTTTTCTCCCCTTCTAGGATACATTTGCAGGGTCATCACATAAAGGTGCTCGAACTGAAGACGATTAAAATACGTGCTGAATTTAGATCCTCTCACAGAGTGGTCAACGACTAGAACTGCTTACCTGACTCAGTAGTATCAGCTCCATCGGTGGACGCTTTCAAAGAGAAGTTAGGTCTCTGCAGAGATATATTTTGCAAGGATTCGCACAGGTAAAAGAGCCTTCTATCCCTATCATCTGAACTTTCACAAGACGGGGTTTTCTCAAAAGATATGAGCAGTTATCAGACTTGGGATTCTCTCTCTCCACATATATATATATGTTTACATTGAGCACAAACTTCAATTCACTGAAAAAAGGTACTTTTTAAAGTGCTTTGAAAATGCACTACAATATATATTTTGGTAGTTCGTATATTATGTAGGAAATTCAAGGAAAATTTTAACAACGAAATTTGTGCTGTACTTAAAGTCTTCAGTCAATACTGTATTTTTAGAGTGAAAAAAAATGCAGAAATGATTAAATCTATTACCATACATACATCTTGGTCGGTTGAAATATAATTTCATGGAAATATATTTGGAATCAAAGAATAATTTATTCCCCACTTACCTGTTAAACATAGTATAGAAGGTAGCCACTTCATATACCCTCATTGCTGGGACGTTAAGAATTTCAGCAACTTTGTTCATTGCAGATATCGGCAACCAACCTAAATAATAGTGACTTACGAGTACATAAAATTAACCATGTTGTCGCTGAGCTAAATCTAAGGCAGGAATTATTGCAGCAGCCTTATGTGCGGGTGGGTAGTTTCCTATGATTACATCCAACCTTTTTTTGTTTTCATCTGTGAATTCGAAAGGAGTCTGGGAGTTATTTTCAGGGGTTTCTCGGTGCTGTATATTGGTATGTCTTATAGCGCGTACAACAACTTACAACAAACAGATGTGAAGACTGGCGTCCTGAGCAACGAAGTAGACTTTTGTTTGATACGCGCAATAACTAAAAGACGATTAAGTTGCATTGCAATATATAACCACCTTCACTGGAAATATACAAGAGACGCGGAAGGCCATCTTTCAACCTTGAATATTTGCGCCATCACCTTGAGAAACCTAATTAGATAGCCGCAACAAAAGTCTGATTTATGCTACGAATTTCAGCTGAAATTTAAAATCTTTCACTTTGTATTTAACATCTTGACAACAGTAAAGAATAAACATCAGAGTCAAATGGCCTTCCAATATCCAATATAATGATTACAAGCTAGTATAAACCAGTGATTTCTTTGAGCTCGCTTCTTGATTGTAAGGTAGAGGTTCCAGATCTTCGGTGAACTTATGCGTAGTAAATCCCGCCACTCGACTGCTTTAGCTCTGGTAGACTCCAAGAGGAGTGGTGCGAGGATTGGTCAAGATTGTGGTTTGTAGTGTGCAGTATGTTAGGACTCAGCTGCTGCCGTGAATGGAGTTTGACCTAACACCCGTTGGTCATTCGGTGTAGTCATAAAAGTAGAATAGTAATAATAATAGGTTGTAGTGTAGATAATATAGGTTGAGATAAGTGAAATAATAAAGGTGACCAAAGAAAAGATAGAGTAGTCGGTACAGTGAGAGAAGACAGAATGGGTCGTGGGATTTAGCTTGTATGCTTATCCATTGACAATGTGGTTTCAAATTTTAAGAGGATAAGCCATTGAGACACAAACCTTGCATTTCTGCATAATTGTCCAGCTTCCGCTTAGAAAGTCTCCACAGATGGTGCTGTAGTCACGGCCGCCGGTAAAGCGTTCCAGAAGACGGCAAACTCGAAGCGAGAAGAAATGTGAACGCACTCGAGTCTTTGGTCTCTGGTGTGCTATCCCTAGCGGGTTACCTCGTGGAAGCCTATAATCACTTAATCGCAGGATGCTTTTATTAGGATGGGCCCGGTCATTTAAGATCTTATAGACGGTGATGAGGTCTCCCCTGTGACTACGGTAACCAAGTGTGAAAAGACCTAATTTCTTCAGTCTTTCCTCATATGACTTGTTGCGAAGGCCGATCACCCATTTTGTTGCTCGTCTCTGGGCACTTTCTAGAATGTTAGCATCCTTTTTGAGTAGCGGAGGAGCAATGATATTATGCACCTCAAGGAGTGGCCTCACGTATGTCGTATACAACCTTAAGAATAGTTCGGGAGTAAGAGCTCCCAGCTGTCTATGCATAAAGTGTAAAGTTGCGTAAACTTTGGCGACGTCCCTCGTGTAATTTACACTGGTGTCTAGCTTTTCTGTTAAAATAAGGCCTAGGTCGCGTTCTGGTGGTACACAACCCAAGTTCTGGCCACCAAGGGTGCAATTTACACTCTGTGACCTACCGGAATGAAGTTGCACTACTTTGCACTTCTTTAGGTTGAAAGGCATTCCGTTAGCCAGAGCCCAGTCTCCCAGAGTTTGCAGGTCAGCCTGCAACCTGTCTGAGTCTTCCGGTGAGTTTATTGCTCTCCAATTCTTTACGTCGTCAGCGTAAAGAAGCGCAGAGCAGTTCAGTTGACAGGGCAGATCGTTGATAATAATCAAAAACATCAACGGCCATAAGATGGAACCCTGAGGAACTTCTGATGCCGACGTGTGCCAGGATGATCGGATGCGGTTGACTTTGGTGCAGAATTCTCTCTCGTCTAAGTAATCTTTCAGCCATGTGAGAAGTGCTCCAGAAACACCCGCCTTGCTTATTTTGTGAAGGAGCAGACTATGGTGAACTGTGCCGGATGCTTTCGCAAAGTCGAGAAAGATCACATGGACTGGTACCTTTACATCCCAGGATAGTGTCCAATCGTTCCAAGCTAGTAGAAGATTCGTCACACAGGATCTTCCCCTCCTGAAACCGTGCTGTGCTTCATGGAGTAGGTTAGTCCCGTCGAAGTATTTTCTCATGTGGTCGTCAATGAGACTTTCCAATATCTTCGATATCACTGGGAGTAGCGCAACTGGTCTGTAACTGGTCGCGTTCTGCCGGTCACCACCCTTGAAGATAGGGGATAGGATGGCTCGTTTCCATTCACACGGAAGTTTCCCTACATCAAAGGAGTGTTGAAACAGATCACTTAGGGGTTGGCAGAGACTTTCTGAACACTGCTTCAGGACGGATGGTCTTATGTCATCGCAACCTGCTGACTTTCCCGAGGCCAACTTTCCCAATTTTACGAGTACCGTAGCCGGGGTAATTTGAAATGTACCCAGCAGGTTTTCGCACGTTGGTTTTGCATTGTACTCTTGATGTTTTGTGGGGGTAAAATCCTCGTTACTGTTCAGTTGCCTGTGAAAGGCTAGACTGAATGTCTCTGCCATTTCATGACTAGTAAGAGATTTTCCATCAGAACCCACTAGATTGCAAGCTCCCTGGTTGGTCGGTTTTCTTTCAGACATAAACCTGTATAGGCTTTTGGGGTTCACGAGAAGCTTATTGGCGAGGTTTCTCTGAAATGTCCTTCTATCACTCCGGACTCGTATGTTACATCGATTCCTGAGTTCGAGGTACACTTCATGTTCGGGTTGACTCTTCGATACTCGCCATGCAAACCAGGCTTTTCGCTTCGCCTGTAGAAGGCGTTGTGTCCCCCTTTTTCGCCATGAGCGTTGCTTTCTAGCTTTTGGTGTGACTAAAGGAACAGTGTCTGAGACCGTCTGGTGAATGATCTCCTTTACCACTCCCCAGTGTTCTTCTACTGTTAGCTCTGTCCAATTTTTTGGCCAATTTGCTTCAGACAAAAGTCTTCGCATTTCGGTGTAATTGGCTTTGTTATAACACAGATAGGGCTGTGTATTGTCCCGCTGTAAACGCTCGCGGAGGACTATGTCGAATGTTGTGACAGCGTGGTCACTACCACCTATGGGAGTCGTGATCTGAACGTCTTCCACTAGTAGCTGGTCAATAGTGAGCACATAATCCAGTCTAGAAGACTTCCCATCTGGGCCCCATCTAGTATCCATTCTGACATTTTCAGTGAATCTGGCCTCCCTGATGGTATGCAGCAGATTTCGATCAAATCTATCATGGGCATATCTCGTCATCAAGTTAAGAGATGGGCATTGAAGTCACCAGCTATGACAATTTGATCATAACCCACGTCTTTTGTCGCTGAAATTGTATCCAGCAGTACCTGGTTGTGGTCTGCTCTACATAAATAAATAAATAATAGTATATTCTCATTTTTTACATGAGGGACGCCAGTTTACAGGCATCATCAATATGATAAATTACATATACGATTAGTAAACGTATTTAATAATAGTAATTTAATAAAATACATTTTTCCTACCTGTGTAGGACACACCAAATGAAGGTGATCTATAAATGCTGCCCACTAGATGTTTACAGTACCCAACGGTGAAATGGCACCATATGGAGTCAGGGAGCTCATTGAGGGGAGAGCCCATTGCATGGACACATCTGAGCTGTTTGTCGACGTATATGGCGACTCCACCTCCTTCTTTCAGATCCCTATCTCGCCTGACTAGGACCATATCATTTATACTGACTTCGCTGTCTGCCACCGTAGGGGTTAGTCAGGTTTCCGTCAGTATTATGATTTTGGAGTTCAGCTGTGATTGTTCCCGATTCCCCGGGAACCGGCCCTTGGCGTTTTTTCTTCTGGTTCAATCGGAGCACTTGGATGACACTGGCTATCGTCGTCCGTGCTGCACCGCTGTATTGAATCAACCAATTAGATTGCTCGACGTTACACATGGATGTTGTTCATAATCTTCGTTGCAAGTTTCACTCAGATGTTTTAGTACCAATAATGCAACGACTAGTCCTCCTAGGAATAGCCATTCACACACTCGAATGGAAAGGTTATTCGCAACTATCACTATTAACTATGTTCATCATAAAGTCAATCATACTTCTGAATTAGTAAATCCTTTAAGTGGAACTCACACATATTCTGTTGGAAAATTCTGGGTCCATCTAAAAACGTTTTATCATAGTAAATGGCTCCCTATATGATGATATACAACTGCTTGGATGAATTTTTGTATCGACATTGGTTTAATATGTCTACAGACACAACTATGATAAACTGAGACCAGTTTTTACAGCATCTCAGAGATACATACACTGTATAATCCAGTTTCACCACATATATGTATTATTAATATACTTTTTTAAAACGTAAACGTCACTTTTCAACTGGAAGATTATAATTGGTGGATTCAAGGTCATTTGATATTGGTGTCTATTCTTTACTGTTACCGACTTCTTTATGATAGGCATTTTCGGTTTTTCATTTTACTCCATAGGGATCAATAAGAGTCATAGACGCACAAGAAAATGTCAAATATCTTTAAAGTAAAATTGCATCAAGATTTTGGTTCCTTAGGTATCACTTGGTGTTATCCTCAAAGCGGCTATAAACATTTGGCGAGCCTCATTATAGATTCCATCCTAAAAATCTCTGCATATTTGCTAAACACAGAAGAGGTAAAGTATGCTATTTTGAAAGGAACGCACATTTTGTTACATGGGGCCTCGCATTGCCAAAACGTGCTAGTTCTTTCTCGCCACACTAACCTCCAGGTCAGTCGGGGTCAACACAAAACAACAAGGTGAGTTAACTAAAAAGTAAGACGTTTAAAATACTCGCATAGCTCTTAATGAAAAGTGTTTACGTAGTAAATTCAACGAAACCCCTCGTTTTGGCACATTAGCCTAACCTATTGAGGCTGTCAATTAATGGAATGGTAGCAACATCAACCAACTGTGAATTTCAAAAATGACAAACTCGGTGGGAAAAAGTTAGACTGTAACCGTCGTTACCTTTTTACAGTGAACAGCTCTGCCGTAATCACTTCACAGGATATTGAAGTGTAATGACAGAAGATAAGGGCCAGGAAAGAGATTACTTATTGAAAAAAATCAAAAGTTGTTTACAGATTTTTATCTTCATTATTGTCAGCAGAGAAACAGCGTCTTCCGATCGGTTGTTTTCTTCCTGAAGGTTGTTCTGTTATTTACTTGTGGCCGTTTCTCAGAAAATCAAGCCATATATCATTGAATCACATTTCCACACGTTAGTACCTCTTTTGTTGGATGGTGTTTTTCTCAAGGTCAAGGTTCGTTACTGTTACCTCCTGAACCTAACTCGGGACGCGTACAGCGACGTTAATTGTCATCGACAGTTCTAGCTGGCAGCCAGCTCTCACCACAGTAGTTCCCTCCTGGTAGTATGTCTCTATTTAGAAGCTATGAGTTGTGCCCTATCTTGCATGCCAGTATGTTGCTCCTAGTTCTGATGTTGCTGAGATTATACAAATACAGCTTTCAAAGTGGACGTCACAAAATTATCATCCCAATCTAATGACAGCTCTGAGAACCCTTCTCTGTACGATTTTCAGAAGATTTATAACAATAATATATATACTTCTTATAAGCGTATAAGTTTACATGAAATGCATGCCATTTTTACAGGCACGATCAATTATGTTACGAATTACAATTGTGAATTGCATACATTATCACTTTCCCAAAAGTTCAAATTTTTGAATTATAGTACAAGCAATCGGAAGAGATTCTTATAATTGTTAATTTGTAAATCTTTCACGAAGGTCACCATCGAAGTTGAGCGACAACCCAAACTTCGTTCCATTTCCTGATGACAGTTATGGCCAATCGATAAACAACATATATCTGGGTGAGTACTATGACCCCACGTGCTTGAACGCTATTTCAGGAAGGGAAGAAAATCTGGCGCAGCTGCAAAATGGTATAGAATGCAATTATGTATGATACATTATTGGAAGTATATTTACAAGATAAATACAAGAAGAAGCTATGTAGTACTTGGAATGATAATACACCTTTGCAATGTATTATGCTAACCATATTGGTCTTACCATGGAAAACTATGACGTTTACTATGAAAATATAGTTATTCTCAAACATGAGTGTTGTTACGTTTTTTTATCACCAGAGCAACGGAACTTTCTGCGAGAGAAGAGTGTAAATGAGAAAAAAGAAAAAGAGTAAATTTCAGCTTTATTAAAGTTCTAGGAAGTTGAGATAAAATAGAGTATAATAGTAATTAGATAGAGGGATTATCGTGAAGTACATAAGTGACATATCAGAGATAAGTGGCTTGAAGGATTCGAACCTGTTGGATATGGTGACCTGTAGGATGTCTGGTGAACTTGTGTATGGTCCATGGAGTAGCATCTTGACAAGAAACTGAGCAGGCTTGTAGATGATAGGACTTATTCGGCAAGCTCTTAGAAATGTCACCCAGTTAATATTTGTGTGAATAATTTTTAATAAAACTGTTATACGTGGATGGAAACTCTGGGTTTTCGACATAGCATGTTGGTGTCCGTGTAATGTGATCCAACTGCGACACACTAATAGCATATTGGTTGCGAAGGTTTGTGTTTCATGTGAAGTGTGTTGAAATAATGTCATGATGGGCAGGATGGAATAGTTGGAGGATAATATCATCTCCACAAATAGTCTACTGTAAGTAGAAGCTGCACTTTTCGGAATAGTATCATCCATCGAAGACTTTACATATCTCAGTATATCCAAACAGCCTACTCTTGTGTTAAGCAGAACATTACCTGATAATTGAAAGCTATCGGTTCATGGAAATTACTTAAAAATTGTAAGAGAAGCTTCCATGGCCACGCGAGTTACAACGCAGATGCGATTTTTTCCGCATTTGTGTATGGGCATCGTCTTTAGCTGAATAGTCATCTGTAGGTAGATTTAATGTAAAACTGCACTGGATGGGTTATGTGGACTCATTGTACAGAATTTACTCTGTATAAAATGTTAGAGTTATACCAGAATTTGCGAAACTTAATTCAGCGTCATAAAAAGCTTGGGTGCTGCCTGTTACACTGATCTCACTGACACTTTGTGCTTGATGCTCCAATATTTTTGATCACCAGTAGTGAATATGAATTCCCCCACAAATTTCCATTAACATGAGGCAGTGCTGATGCAGTGTCACGATTGAATGTCTAGGTTGCATTATATGGCATTGTTATCCTCATCAACACAACAGGTCTGTATATCTTGCAATATTTTAAGTATCTCTCTATTCTGATAGCACTCTGCATAACTGTTTAGAGTTGAGACCTACGTACTTTATATTTGATGGCTATAGTTTACTAAATATGAGAATGTAATTTCTGTAGGACTCACAAAAGTGTGTTCACTAGACATTGCTGAGATTGTTGATTCATTTCTAAGTTACATATTTGCAATAATTCCTTTAATGTAAACGTATTTAGTGTGAAGTTGATCTGCAAGTAAGCTTGATGAGAGAATGACGCCTCAACAGTATGGATGTTTCAGAGATTATTTTCACATTTGTGTATAGTGCTCTGAGAATTCCATTCTGTATTATAAGTACTGTTTTTGGAATGAAGTAAATTATCATTATTAATACTGGAAAACATATGAGGTCTATTCATGCATACTGCGTCAATATAAAAACCTACTGTGGACTACAAATACATTTATTTGCATCAGATATTACTTAGTATCAACGAAATCAGTGTATTCATAGTGTCCTCCGAAACCTTCACACCTTTTCTTAGGATCTGCAACCTTCCGATGCAGGCCCAAAGACAAATAGTGACATCAATAGAAGAAGCCCATGAATGCTGGGCACAACAGCTACACTCATCGGCGGATGGTTACGGTTTGACTGAGTCAACAAAATGCCCTGAATCTCACAAATGGCTTCTCAACCCCGAAATGGTCTTGCCCAAACTCTATGTACGAGCCGTTCAACTGCGTGGAGGCCTCTTGGGCACAAAAACGAGAAGTACGCGTGGACGTCCTAGAACGGACATCAACTGCAGAGGCGGGTGTGGTCAACCGGAAAATCTTCAACATATTCTTCAGCATTGCGCTCTAACTCATGACGTCAGATGCAACAGACACAACTACGTCCTCAAGCTGATCGCTAACAAATTGCGCAAAATGAATACCAGATTTTACGTCGAGCCATGTGTTTCAACGCCCACGTCTTTCTGTAAACCTGATCTGATTATCTTGTTAGGCGGAGTAGCATACATTCTCGACGTAACAATCTGCAGCGACGCCTTCATTTATATCAGCCATGCGTCGAAGATGTCAAAATACGGAACTCCAACGATGGTTGCTGCATGCCAACGGTTCCTGTCTGCAATGGGACATACAGTTCAAAGAATCTTGCAAATTCCTGTTGTAATCTCTTATCGAGGGATGATCAGTCAACTCTCTGCAAAATACCTTCGCAGACTGTTTTTCACCTCCTTCGACATTTCGAACCTCTGCATCTCAACCATCAAGGGCTCTTTGAAAATCTATGATACTTATATGCGTGGAACGTATAGACTCAGACGTGGAAGACAATTGAACCAATGATGTTGTAAATTTATTGTCATATCAAACTACTCTGCGAACGTTTACTGTACTACCATCTGTTGTAATACACTGCGAGACAAATTGTAACACTCATACACATATATATACTCATTGAACCTATAGTACTGTTATGAACTTCCTAAAATACGTGACAATTTTGTTTATTCTATATCTTCTAATTGCTCCACACTATGTACACGCAAAGAGCATATTGTCCTTATAAAACTCTCCGATGTTAAAGACTATTGCTACACACAACTGTCGCTGATATCCCATGATTCACATATGTGAGCAACATCCAAATGCTCAAAATTGAGAAGATTCTTGTAATGCATTTAATGATTTTATAGATATTAGATATTAAAATCACACTTCTGCACCACACATGAATGTCTCACATGGACACATGACATGAACAATCACACATAAAAATACATAAAACTGATAGTCTTGCAGTAAAAGTACATATTATTGGAAATAACATGGGCTGCTGTGCAAATTTTCTTCTATTTTTCTTTCTTTCTTTTTTACAATTATGTAATATTAAAGAAATTTTCCATGTATTTTTGTGCGTGTACTCAACTTGAATATTGTAAAAATAGTCCATTCGTTTCCGCGAATGGACAATTTTTATTTAATATTCGAAAATAAATATGTTATATAAGTGACAACACTAGGAGCTCAGCCACCAGGCACTCAGGGTCTACAAAGTACGACACACAAACTTTGGCAGATTATACGGAACAAGTCTTCTGGGAAACAAACCACAGTGCAGCTATGCATATAACGACACCCATGTAAGGTCTCTTAGAATGTTCTCACACAATAGGCAGATTAAAAGTCATGGGCGTCACAAGGTACCAATGATTTTTATCTAACGCATCCCTGTCAGCGCTAACCAAACAACTGGTGGGGATGTTAACCCTTCTGAACTCGTACCACTAATGTCGGCCCACTATCAGGAAGAAAACAGACATGGGCTAGTATACACGGAACTATTAATCACACCCAATGGCTGTACAAGCATAGGCCAAACAAAAACTCCAACCCAAGTCTCCAGCCTACCGAAGCCTAGAACTACGTCATCGTATAGTTTACTTAATAATAAAACCCATTACTCACTAAAAAATAGATAGTAACTCGACATACATAGGTGAACATGGTACCCAAACTAGTTGCAATACAGGGATGTTATGCCACGCGGAAACAGTGGATGCCGATCCGCACTTAAACCTTATTGACGAGCTTAAACACCTCAAATACTACTTCAAATCTCAACTCTACTTAATACTTATTAATGCTAGATCTATCCTTAACAAACTACCGATGCTCAGGGCACACACGCTGGTATACAAACCCCCAGTAATTATTATTACCGAATCTTGGTGTCACTCCAATATACCAGATGAAGAGATAAGCGTCGATGGGTACACAAACTTTCGCTGTGACAGGAATAGTGGTAAGGGAGGAGGCTGCCTAATGTACTTCCTGAACACACTCACTGTGTTACAGCTAGAAAATAGGGAACTCAATGACATGCACGACACCCTATGGGTCAACGTACACTTCAAAACTGCTACACTACTAATAGGATGTATCTATAGAGCACCTGGCACCTTTAGTGATTAGGCGACACAACTTATAAATGTACTGGGGCAAGTATCCACCCTTCCATACGAGCATAAGATCATATGTGGACACTTAAAGCTACCCGAAGTCAACTGGGACTTATTAACTGGGCCAACTAAATATGACAAGCTCTTAGGCACACTGGACATCTTCGGCTGGAAACAAACTGTCACTATCCCTACAAGAGGTGACAGTGTACTAGACTTATTCTGCCACGATATAAGCCCCCTCTCAATCTTAGTGGGTTCTTAGTTCTCAGGTAGTGACCACAAAACAACGTTGTGTGCTCTGCCACTTCCACTTAGTAGCAATGCAGCTCATATCCTCACTCCACAACAAGTAATATATAGGAATTATAGTAAGGCAAACTGGACCTTAGTAGAATCAGTGCTAAGATCCTCCGAATGGGGCGAATACTTCACTACTGATGACCTCTCGAGAGCTCTGAGCATCTTCTACCATAAATCGAACACGTGCTTAGGTGCTGTCATTGCACTCCAAACACTTAAGCTTTCAACACATAGAAAATCATTCATAAAACCATAGGGTCGTACGAAACTGAAGAGACTCTCAGCAAGCTACTTCAAACACCACGACTTCAGCACACTAGGTTTAATACCTAACACCCTTAGCTCCATCTCACAAGCGCGAGATTTCCGTATGAGAAACGAAGAACGCATCGCAGTAGCCAGTCCTGCTAAAGTGTATGCACTCACGGTACGTTCAATGTTTGCGTTACATTTTTGCGTGATTCGTTACATGAAATTTATCTTGTTGTAATCCTTGCTCAAGTACTCTACTTCCTCCATACCTATAACCATTAACTCTTACAGCAAATAGTTATGGTTAATCAAAGTAAAAAAGCACAGAAATCTTAAAGAAGCGAATGGACTGCACAAATCACAGCATTTCCCTCCTCATAGACAAAGGTAGGCTATGCACTAATGCTGCAGACATGTGTGAATTATTTAACAAAACTTTTGCAAGTAAGTATCTTAAGCCCTCAGACCAATTACTCGATATACACCCTACTATTAATATGGCACAACTTCCATCTCTACTCACACCAAAACAAATAAGTACTGTTGAATTCACTTATGCAAACATTAACCAAACTATAAGAACCCTCAAAAGTTCAAAAGGTTTTGGGACTGACGGCATATCATCCTACTTTTATAAATATGGTGGCTCTAACATTCCTTCACTACTGCCTAAAGTATACACAATGCCCCTAGAAACCCAAACTTACCCTGATGTGTGGAAAACAACATTAATTATGCCTAGGCACAAATCTGGCTCGAAAAGAGAAGTCAGTAACTACAAGCCAATCAATATCCCACCTATTGCATCTGGAATTATGGAGAGACTAATTAAAGATAAGTACGCGCGCTCCTTGAATACGACGTGACTTTTCCTCTCTAACCGGAAAATACCTACTTTGTGAATTATCCGCTCGGGAAACCTGATCTTCCTAGCCGGTGAATTAAATTCAACCATTACTTACATATCGAATCTCTGTGTGGTAAGTCCAGCTGTCTCGAACTACTGCCAAAGCTTCAGGTGCTATTTTTGTAGCAGCATCTTCCCCACTCGTTCAGATAAACAAGACTTGTTGGTCTACCACGTGATTGCTGTGAAGCCGATCATCCAGAAAGTACTAGGTAAAGTCGAAAACCTTTTCTTTTCCTTGTCTTGTACTTTTTCAGTCTTAATCTTTTTCTTGTGGGTAGATACTGTTGCACTTTTATTCTTATACAGCATAAGTTTTAGCGATAGTTAATATGGCTGTAGAAAGTAACCTTAGAAATGGCACCAAAACACCTTACTCTGTAGTCACAAGGGCTTCAGCCAGAGAAGGCAAAAACGCAGGGACACCAACCCCAAATCGCATACCCATCCTAAAGACCCGTGTAGGACTCGTCTGTCCGGATACTATGCCTGCAGTGCCACAGTCTAGTACTGAAACGGCTCAGGCAATACTAGTAGGACAGGATACTACTACACCTGCACCAACTGAAAGCCAATGTGCGAAGTACAACAAACCTAAAAGGAAACGCTCAAGACGTCATAAGACCTCGAAGGCGTCACCAAGTAAGGGAGACGAGTGCCAGGCGTGCAATATCATTGTTTCTAAAGCTGACTCAGCTTTCGAATGCAATTTTTGCAAACGGTGGGTGCACTGCCGTTGCGACAAAGAGGTACCGAAATCATACTACGAGTTTATGAGAAATAACCCATGCCCGTGGTTTTGGTACATCTGTCCACTCTGTCGCCCTGGTGTAGTCACACAGAGCGTGTCTGCGGTTAGCAGAAACAACACGCCGCCCTTGTGTCCCAACACGGTCTTATGTAGCTCCCCACCTGCTAACGTCACATTGCCAAAACTTGGCACAGACAGTAAGAAGGACACTCCTGTCCTACTGACCGAAAATGCCAATTTTCACAAGGTGAAGATTCATAAGGTTGGACCTAAAAAATCAAGGAAAGATAGAGTTAGAGAAAAAAAAAAAAAAAAAAAAAAAAAAAAAAGCAACACAATAAAGGCTGGTCAGAACTCGATGAAGCCTAAAGTTGCTGATGCTGCAAAGGAATATGAGAAGCCAAAGGCCAAACCTAAGTCTGAGGTTAATCGGTCTAATTCGCTCATATTCTTTAACGTACCTGTGAGCAAGGACAGCTTGCTTGAACAGCGGGCCCTGTTTGATCAGGAACAGTGGTCCAACCTGTGCAATAAACTAGGTCTGAATATTAGTTCAGTGAAATTGTGCAGGCTGTACAGGGGTGTCCACACACCTCAAGGTAAGCCACCCCCATTACGGGTTACACTGGACTCTGCCGAAGAGGCCGAAAAGGTACTATTGATGGCCCAGGTACTAGCTATCGACAGAAGCTCTAACATAAGGGTGAGACAAGACAGACCATGGGCTGTCAGACAAATGGCAAGGGAGTCACCGGAACTTTTGCCTTCCACCTCTATGGTAGTGCACGGTGTCCCGGAGCTGGAAACGGGCACTGCCTGTGAAAAACACATGCATGACGTACAGCAGTGGAGATGGCTGTCGTCTCAGATGGCCCTTGGCGCTTCTGGAGCCATCTCCGTTTACCGACTACCTCGCCCCGCTCATCTCACACTGATTAGCTCCCCAAGGCTGCTTAGTGTCACATTCAACTCCCCAGAGCAGTTGGCCATAACACTTCAACGGTGGTATGAGATCAAGGGGAAATTGGGAGGAAACATCCGATGTTGCGAAAGCAGACCTCGAACCATAAGGAGGCAGCAAACTGAGGCTTTAATACGTCCCCAAGCTTCAGTGACACTCGAGCGATGCAGTTCTGAGAATAACAGTCTGTGCCACCCAAGTGTCCTGCCTAAATCCAAGGGAAAAAACCACAATGGGCCGGTTCCATCGGAACTGGCCAATTAGTCCCAACACTAAGTTCCCTACCAGCAGATAGCTTCACGTCAACTACCCCACAACACGCTGAGGTTGTAAGACTCACTGTCAGCTGCCTGTATAGCAATGTGAGGGGGCTGAGAGTAAAAATAGGTGAACTCCGAAATCTCCAAGCACACCTACAACTGAAAATAATCATTCTCACCGAAACATGGCTAACCCCCACTATCGCCGATAATGAAATCAGTATAGGTGATATGGTTTTGGTCAGGAGAGACAGGGACAATAAGGAAGGAGGGGGAGTTGCCATATACTTTGACAGGCAACTTAAATGTGTTCGCGCAACGGACCCACCACTTATTGAACTCCCAGACTCCATATGGTGTCATTTCACCGTAGGCCACACCAAGCATTTACTTGGTGGCATCTACCGATCTCCCACCTGTGGGGCAGAGCACAATCAGCTACTGCTCAGCACTATCACAGGGATACGAGACTTGGGCTATGACCAAATCACCATTGCTGGAGATTTCAATGCCCCATCACTGAACCTTGGCTCGGGGTATGCTAAGGGAAAATTCGGCCGAAATCTACTGCAAGCTATTCGGAACACGGGACTGACTGAGAATGTTGGAGACGACACTAGGTGGGGCCCTAGTGGAAAGTCATCAAAACTAGACTACATTCTAACTAGTGACCAACTACTCGTCGAAAAGGTCCAGGTCATGACTCCTCTAGGAAGTAGTGACCATGCAGTCATAGGTTTCGACCTCGTTCTCCGTGAGCACTTGCAGTGGGACGCTACGCAACCATGTCTGTGTTACAGCAAGGCTGACTACGCTGAAATGCGGAGGCTCTTGTTCGATGCAGACTGGCCCTTAGCATGGGATGAGCTGTCTGTGGATGAACACTGGGAAGCGGTAAAAAAGATTATTCATACAGCGATCTCGGATACCGTCCCTTTAGTCACAGCACAGCCAAAAAGAAAATCATCATGGTTAAAGAGAGGCACGCAGCGTATTCTGCAAGCAAAGAGGAAGGCTTGGTTTACGTGGCGCGTATCTAGAAGCCAGATCGACCATGATGCATACCTGGAACTCAGGAACCGGTGCAATGCAAGAGTCAGGAGGGACAGAAGGTCATTCCAGGCTAACCTTGCTAAAAAACTCCTGGCAAACCCGAAGAATTTGTACCGATTCATGTCGGAAAGGAAACCAACCAACTAAGGGGCTTGCGCCTTAGTAGGCCAAAACGGTCAATATCTCACTAGTCTGGAGATGGCTGAAACATTCAGTTTAGCCTTCGCCAAACAGCTAAACAGCAATGTGGGTATTACCGTTACGAACCAAAATGGTGGCATGACTATTTCACAGGAGGAAGACCAAATAGCCACCCCTCAAATAAACCCTGCAATAGTACTGAGAAAGCTGCAGCGACTTATACCTGGGAAGTCCCCAGGTTGTGATGACATCAGGCCATCTGTTCTGAAACAGTGCGCCGAAGCTCTCTGTAGGCCTTTATGCGACTTGTTCCAACACTCCATGGAATCGGGGAAACTGCCAAAGGAATGGAAAAGAAGCATCCTTTCTCCGATCTTCAAGGGTGGGGATAGGCAAAATCCCACCAGTTATAGACCAGTAGCTCTACTCCCAGTGGTATCGAAAGTACTGGAAAGTATTATTGATGATCACATCAGGGAATATCTGGATAGGTCTAAAATACTCCATGAAGCCCAACACGGTTTCAGGAAAGGAAGATCCTGCGTCACTAACTTATTATCAGCTTGGGACGATTGGACATCATGCTGGGATATGAATGTTCCTGTCCATGTGATCTTTCTAGACTTTGAGAAGGCATTTGACACTGTTCACCATGACCTTCTCCTACACAAAATAAGCCAGGTAGGTCTAGGTAAACCACTTCTGTCATGGTTGAAGGACTACCTAACTGAAAGGCAATTTTGCACCAAGGTCAACCGAGTCCGATCATCTTGGCACAGCTCGTCATCAGGAGTGTCGCAGGGTTCTATCCTGGGACCACTGATGTTCTTGATTTTTATCAATGATTTACCATGCCGTCTAAACTGCCCGACTCTTCTATACGCTGATGACGTAAAGATATGGAGGGCGGTAAAGTGTCCGGAGGACTCAGATAGGCTGCAGGCAGATCTAAGGCTTCTGGAAGACTGGGCGGTAACCAGTGGAATGACTTTCAACCTGAAAAAGTGCAAAGTAGTGAAGTTACGCACCTGTAGACTGCAGAATGCAAGTTACACCCTGTGCAATGAAAGCTTGTCCTGCTCAACGTCGGAACGTGACTTAGGTCTAGTTCTAACGGAGAAAATGGACACAAGCGTGAATTACACGGGGGATGTAGCGAGGGCATATGCGGTCATACACTTTACACATAGACAATTAGGTGCACTCACTCCTGAGCTCTTTCTAAGGTTGTATAAAACATACGTCAGACCGCATCTTGAAGTGCATAATATCATTGCACCCCCACTGCTTAAAAGAGACGCCAACCTCTTGGAAAGAGCCCAACGACGGGCAACAAAAGGAGTGGTTGGTCTCCGAAATAAACCATATGACGAAAGGCTGAAGAAATTAGGCCTATTCACACTCAGTTACCGTCGCCTGAGGGGGGATTTAATCACTGCCTACAAAATAACAAATGATCAGAATCACCCGAACAAAGGTGTTCTGCCATTGAGTAGGTATAGGCTCCCTCGTGGAAATCCCAGAAGGATAGCTCATCAGAGGGCAAGGACCCGGGTGCGCTCCCACTTCTTTTCCCTGCGGGTTTGCCGTCCCTGGAATTCCTTACCGGCAGATGTAGCTATGGCACCATCTGTGGACACCTTTAAGCGAAGGCTGGACAACCTTGCAGTGACACAAGGACTGTATCCAAATGGCCTATCCCCTTAAAATCGCATATACCATTCAAAGATAGACAATTAAACTGGTCGTTTTACTTCTTCACATTCCCTTCAGTCTTACTCTCCTGACAGCTTTAACTACACTTATTATTATTATTGTTATTATTATTATTATCATTATTACTGGTATACATTATATATATATATATGTATACCGGTTGACTGACTGTTGTTACGTTTTCTTATTTTTTCTCTGTCTGTTAGTCTGAATACCTTTACTAATTATATCTATTATTATTATTATCTCTTTTCCACTGACGACGATACCGAAAGACTAACTGGTGAAAGGATCAACTCCATTCACAGTAGTAACAGTCTTAACACACTTCATACTACAGACGCCATATAATTAATCCCAGCACTACTCCTGTTGGAGTCAACCAAAGCTACGACAGTCGAGTGGCGGGACGAGCTACACAGACGTTTACCAAAGATCAGGAACCTCTACCTTACAATCAAGAGGCGAGCGCAAAGAAATCAAATTGGTTTATACTAGCTCGTAAAAAGATATTGGATATTGGATATTGGATAATCAAGCATATGCTTAGCTGTAACATTATAAGTACGAACCAACATGGATTCCTGAAATCCAGATCTTGTTTAACATGCCACTTATACTTCTTTAATTTTGTGATCAGCAGTTGTAACAGACGACAACTAGTACTTGTCATCTACTTTGACATCTCAAAGGCATTTGACCGTGTCGACCATTTACTACTAATACATAAGCTGAAATCCTTAGGAATACGTGGCCCACTATTAGGATGGCTCAAATCATTCCTTAGCAATAGGTCCCAAATAGTTAATCTCGGATCTATAACTTCGAAACCTAGCCCAATCACCTCTGGTGTAGTAAAGGGTAGTGTCTTTGGAACCCTCCTATTTACTCCATATATTAACGACGTATGCGCTTGCTTCTCTCATGGGAAATCAATCAACTTTGCAGAAGACCTAAAAGTAGCTTATACATTCCAATGTGATGACTTAGGGTGTTTTGAGAACGTAATGCAGAAAGAATTAGATCAAGTGACTGCTTGGTCATATTTATGGAATCTAGAATTTAACCTAAAAAATGTGGCTGGATCTGCTTCAGTGCACCCTCGGTCGACATGAAGGTAACGCTTCAATCGGCTAACCTAACCAAACTCCAAAGTGTCGTTGACCTAGGAATGAGGTACCGGAGTAACCTAACATTCTCTGAGCAAGTGGCATCACAGACTCAAAAGTCGAGGATGCTCTTAGGATGCATACTCAGGAACTTTCACGACAATGAAGCCAAGCTACTCGTGTGCAAAACATGTGTAAGGCCTATACTAGAGTACTGTCCATTTATTATTAGCAGCACTCACGCACGTGACAAGCTTAGAATAGAAAGTATCCAACTATATTTTACCTCAAAACTACTTGGCTACGAATGTAAGAAAGACTACATCTCACGGTGCATGATTCTAAAACTTGACCCACTCTGGACAAGCCGACTAATTATAAACCTAGTATTCTTCTATAAGGTCCTACACAAAATATCATTCTCAGACAGTAAGGACATACAATTCGCACAAGAAGGCTCTTACGATCTGCGTAACCAAACTTGCACAGTGACAATAAAAGCCTTTAAGTCAGCACTCCGCGAAAACTTCTTCACAGTCATGTATTCAAATATATGGAACAGCCTGCCCCTAGAAGTCAGGAACTGCAATACGGTTATAAGTTTCAAGCGCTCTCTGTACATACTGCTTCACTCCATTGATTATATAAGTAAACTATTTATTCCTAGAACGAATCAACTATTAGTCTACTACAGTACCTAAACGCGCTTAAATACATTTACTAATCTAAAAACTATAAATAAACTAGACGCATAGATGCATAAAAAGACTTAGTAGGAATAAATATTTGTTCACCAAGTTACAATGTACAACGAATACAAACATATATGTCCTACTCCACATACTTTCTCTCTGCCCTCTGATACTTTTCTGCCCTCCTCTTCTGTTGTATTTGCCTTGTAGTAGAAGTTGCATTGATCTACATCCAAACTGAAGTTGAGAAACAATTGAAATCACTTACTCATATATCATCCCTCAAGGTTTGGCTAGTAATCGCTCAGCATCCTTGATGAAATCCACTGTCACCATAACAAGACGCTGTACAGCATCTTATAAAAGCACTGTCAGTGATCTTAAATGGCTTACATATAGCTTTCTACGTGTTAACCAACTTAATCGTACGGAATAACTATGTAGTGACAAATGGTGGGCTCTAGGTGACTTGGGTGCAGTAAAACAAGTCTGCTTGTCAATGACCAATATTAATCTGCATTCAGTTGAATTCACATCTGGTACTACTTAAGATAAAAATGATGTCAAAATCGTGCAAATAAATCACTCATTTTAAATTAATACCCAATTTGGACATAAAACAAGAACAAGATACGATGCCGCACACAACAAAGTTATATGGAGGAATAGACTTCAAGCTGCATTTTTTCCCAAATATTTGTAATTTATCCGACACATACTTGGGTTTGTTTTTGTTAATGTGAAGACAATGTTTTTATATTTCTTTATGTGCTCCATTGAACGACTAGCTATCAGACTGTACTCACTAACTAACGTCAGAGAGGACAACAACCATGTAATTTCACTATAAATCAAATTCATGTAATGTAAATAATACTTATCCATGCCTGCACAACTGGTGTTCTACATGGATGGGAAATATATATATTATTATCTCTGATAGCAAGTCGGGCACAATGATTTCCGAAGCATTGTTGGGGCTACGTGGGACCTGTAGCGATGTATGCATCTACTTAGCTGAGTGACCCAAGCTATTCTTACGTATGAAAATTGCCCGTTTATTACGTTGTGCCGTTGTTGCACACTGATCAGTATGGTTTCAAGTAGAAGCTGAGCTGAAACGAAAACACGTATATGCACAAATAGTATGTCGAGTGGATATGCAGACCAAGGACTACTATGGGCACGGTATGGGATTTTGTTGCTGATAGATAAATAATAAATAGACAAAAATATTAAACCGTGAAATACAGACTATATAGAAACCAATTATCCCACAAACTGATCCTGATTTATAAACCGCAAAATAACGAACTTCTCTATAGTTTGCTTCTGTGATACGTTGTTCTTTGGATGTAAAAAGCAGGATGAGCCCTGCGAAAGAGTAAGTCCAAACTTGATAACTGGCGGTGATGTACCTGGATAATTGGTAGCCGGGGTAGCAGCCAATATGAAATATAGTTGACGGGTGGTATAATATCCACTACAATACTCCGGAATCGATAAGAGTATATCTACGTTAAGGAGAGAGATTGTAACGTCCGATCGGAGTGGCGCGCGTTCTTTAACTGTAGTAACTTGGGGTTGTAACTACTTTATTAATCTGCTAATATGCAGTGAGATCATCAAATAGACCATTTACTTGACAATGGGCTAAGAAACAATTTTCATTTATTTCTAATATGCCATTAAGTCATATGATGTTATCCTTTATCCATCGTTTTTATGATCAACAACTGCAGTATTTGCATATCGACTTTACGGATATTAAACAACTTACGCCTTTGTGAGCCTAATTACCTCCAGTATTACAACGGTATTCCCTATTCAGTTGATGTGTGCACATTAAAGAAGTCTTTCATACATTCTTCCACAAATGCCAAGGTTTCTAGGGTCACAAGTATTAATAAAAGTTGCTCACTGTTTTCAATACAAATGGCGTTCTAAACTATCTCCAGCTGCTGAACCCTTCTTGTAGCCTAGGACCAGATGGTCTGCCCAACCTTATTCTTAAAAAATGTGCAGATATCCTGTGAAATCCTCTCATGGACATATTTAACCAATCTTTGTCGAGAAATGTCATGCAAGCCGTTTGGAAGGACATTAAAATTGTACCTTTACTTAATTCCTCTACTGAAACATGCATTAAATTTAGACCTATTGCTATTATCTCTCCTTTCCTAAAAACTATGGAAAAGTTACTCTTACTTCACTTAAAGCCTTTAACGATCCCAAACAATTCTCCTACAAACATAGTAGAAATGCTTTAGGTGCAGCTGCAGTCTTGCAAAACAACATTTTCTCCAGTATAGAGAAGGGGGCTAAATTTATTCGCTGCGCCTTCCTAGACTACACATCTTCTTTCGATTCAGTACCTAGGGATATTTTGTTAAATAAGCTTGCCGAAACTCAAACTGAGTGTTGGGTTGTCAAACTGCCTCATTCCTATTTCTCAGCGAGAAAGCAGGGTACTGCATACCGCCTGCAGGCATGATGTTCATAAGCTAGGTATGCAAATCAAAGTAAACGCTTGCACAGTACATTCATTATTTATAAGACTAACTCATATGCGAGAGCTACGATTGACCAGTTATAAAACGTTTAATGTATTTAGACACAGTCAACGTACGCTTGTTAGTTCCATGACGCACTACCTAGAGCTACTTAGCTAATTCAAAATAGTTTCCGCTGAAGTTAATCTCTTGTAGCTACTAACATAGTGAGCAACTTAACGTTATCTTTGAATTACAAAGTAAAAGTGGAAATCCTAGGAACTTTCTTGTTAAAAGGATCGCCTGTTAGTCGGAAAAAGTTAATATATCCTAATCTCCATGAAAGCGTTTAGGGGTGTTCAACCTATCACCTCAAATGACTCACTATTTTCAGTCACTTAAGAAGTAAAAACAAATTTACCGAAGACAGTGTGCTTATGATTTCTTGATGTTATAATGCACCATGAATAGAAAGCTGTATAACAGTTAGACTCGCGATATTATCCCAAAACATAACGGCTACGATTCCCGATAACAGAGAATTCTACTTTGCTACCTAATGGTCTAATCACATCAACACACGCCAAGAAAAAGAAGACCTATAGTTCGAGGAAAAATTATTTGAAGTTTTCTTAAAAATCATGGATGTCTGTATTTATAGCCACGGAGAAATTATAAACATCCAAAACCTTAACTGGGATAGTTCGTCCACTAACCAGATCATCGTATGTTATCCGTTCTTGAAATCGTTTTGCAACAAATTGAATGGCTGTTAACATTGGCTCTACTACAGACGGTCTTAGTTCATGTACTTGGATCTATTAATCATAATTAAAATACTAATATATTCTCGTTTTTGTACATGAGGGATGCAAGTTTACAGGCATCGTCAATATGATAAATTACATATACAATCAATAAGCATATTTAATAATAATAATTTAATAAAATACATATTTATTCCTACCTATGTAGGACACACCAATTGTACAGGCATGGATAAGTACTATTTAAAATACACAAATTTGATTTATGGTCAAATTTCTTGGTTGCTGTCCTTTTTGACCTTAGTTTGTGGGTACAATATGCTAACTAGTCATTCAATGGAGCACATCAAGAAATATAGAAATATTGTCTTCGCATTAATGAAAAACCCAAGTATGTTTTGGATGGATTAAAAATACTTGGGAAAAAATAAAGCTTTGTTATGTACGGCATCGAGTCTTATTCTTGAGTTACATCCAAGATGGGTATTAATTTAAAACAAGTGATACACTTGTATAGATTTGTCAGCATTCTCATCGTAACATCACAAATGAATTGTACTCAATGTAGAGTAATAATAATGATAGTTTATATTTTCTTATAAACGGGTGTCTACAAGAAATGCAAGCTATTTATACATGCAAGATCAGTTATGTTATAAATTACAATCGTGAAGTATTATAAATTAATACTTTTCCATTTGTATAAGGGTATATTCCACAACTGTAATCAAGGTTGCGTCGTGGAGGAAGGTAATGCGTAATTCACGAGGCAACTGAAAGATGTGGGACCAATAATGTTTGCAGATCATTTGTCATTGTGAATAGTTAAATATCTATATTCTTTATCCACATTCAGAAAGTCACATAAAAACTTTAATGGTGAGAGAAAGAAGAAGACAAACAACAGCAACACAAAAGAAAGCAGTTGCAGTCCTCAAGGAGTGATTATTAATTATATACATATATATTCTGTGTAGTACAAAAATACTGTATTCCTTTATTTCCTATTATGACCCATTGAATGTCTTGGTAACAGTCTGTTCACACAATCTGGAGCCCAAAGTGATAGCAACCTTGTAAATTCACCATAAACCAAATCTGTATAATTTAAGTAATACTTATCCGCGACTCTACAGTTGGTGTGTTCCTACCTAGCCAAGAATAAACATATATAAATGCATCAGGAAATTACAAATATGAGGAAAATAATAATCTGATTATTGGAACTGAAATAAACAATGTGTATTCAGTTAGAGTTTTCGTACCCAATAGTCATCACCACTTAGCTTGTCACAGCTTCCGTGAAACCAACTATTTCAAACCATAATCTGAAAGGTTACTTCTGCTAATTAATGTGTTACTATCAACCGAAGCTGTTCGTCTACTCAGTGGATCAGTTTCTTTAAGTGTTTCCTTTACTACTGGTGATTTTAATATATGTATTTAGAGCTAGCACATTAAGCATCAACAACCACAGATGACAATTAGCCTTTAAGACGCTTCCAACTACCCTCATATTTCTTTTTGTTTCCAAAAGTACATACAAACACCACATGTTAATACCTCAAATGTGATTCATCCTTATTTAATTCAGACTTACTAACAGCAAGTCAGGTGCTTTTAATCTGATGATAGGTACAATAATATTATGCCCGTCTTACAGAAAAAATCAGATTATGCAGTTTCAGTTCGCGTTCGAATTTCTCCAAGTCTTGTTTGTACTTCTAAAACCGTCCTAATATCAACCCTGACTGTTTTCCTTTGTGTTTGGACAACGCTTCCTTATTAGTTTGATAAACGTCATATTGCACAGTCACTGCTACAAATAGGGTTTGCTGTGTGGGTCTTTTATAAGATGGTGACTGTCAATGTGTAGATGATCTAGCCCGGATAGTTCCTTGTCCACAGCGCATGTATCATCCCGGGTGGTTTCGTGGAGACTAGCATTCGTGAGAACATTCATCAAGCCATATATCGACATTTTCTCCGTCTAATTTCCCAAAAGTGTTGAGTGACGGTCTGTCGAAGTCACTAGCGATAAAGAAGTGAATGACTTTCACAGTGCTAATCTTACAGATTATTACAGTTACTTGTTGTTTGCATTTTACCACTCACTTCGTGCATCGGTGTTCTTCTGGAAGCAGTAGCCCTCTATTGTTTGCAGTCATGAAACACTTGAGTGACTCTGGGAGTTCCATCGGCTTTACATTGGTACGTTAACCTGATTGGATCCCGCTATTCATGTACGGTGGAACTCCTCCACTGTTATTCCATCCCCAATCCCTTCTACAAAACTCATTTCCTCCACAACCATTTCATATATCAAAATAAACTTTACCCATTATGCTTTATTATTGCTTCACATCTTATCATTCAGCCCGCTGCTTCACCAAGGTTATGTAGATGAATTGCGTTTTTCTCTCCAGCCATAAAATAAATATTTTGTGAGTTGTCCGCTTGGGAAACCTGATCTTTCTAGCCGGTGCATTAAATTCAACCATTGCTTACATATTAAATCTGTGTAGTAAGTCCAGCTGTCTCGAAATTTTGCAAAAGTTTCAGGTGTAATTTCTGTATATGTATTTCCTATCTATCTAGAACACCAGTTGTGCAGGCATGGATAAGTATTATTTACATTACATGAATTTGATTTATAGTGAAATTACATGGTTGTTGTCCTCTCTGACGTTAGTTAGTGAGTACAGTCTGATAGCTAGTCGTTCAATGGAGCACATAAAGAAATATAAAAACATTGTCTTCACATTAACAAAAACAAACCCAAGTATGTGTCGGATAAATTACAAATATTTGGGAAAAAATGCAGCTTGAAGTCTATTCCTCCATATAACTTTGTTGTGTGCGGCATCGTATCTTGTTCTTGTTTTATGTCCAAATTGGGTATTAATTTAAAATGAGTGATTTATTTGCACGATTTTGACATCATTTTTATCTTAAGTAGTACCAGATGTGAATTCAACTGAATGCAGATTAATATTGGTCATTGACAAGCAGACTTGTTTTACTGCACCCAAGTCACCTAGAGCCCACCATTTGTCACTACATAGTTATTCCGTACGATTAAGTTGGTTAACACGTAGAAAGCTATATGTAAGCCATTTAAGATCACTGACAGTGCTTTTATAAGATGCTGTACAGCGTCTTGTTATGGTGACAGTGGATTTCATCAAGGATGCTGAGCGATTACTAGCCAAACCTTGAGGGATGATATATGAGTAAGTGATTTCAATTGTTTCTCAACTTCAGTTTGGATGTAGATCAATGCAACTTCTACTACAAGGCAAATACAACAGAAGAGGAGGGCAGAAAAGTATCAGAGGGCAGAGAGAAAGTATGTGGAGTAGGACATATATGTTTGTATTCGTTGTACATTGTAACTTGGTGAACAAATATTTATTCCTACTAAGTCTTTTTATGCATCTATGCGTCTAGTTTATTTATAGTTTTTAGATTAGTAAATGTATTTAAGCGCGTTTAGGTACTGTAGTAGACTAATAGTTGATTCGTTCTAGGAATAAATAGTTTACTTATATAATCAATGGAGTGAAGCAGTATGTACAGAGAGCGCTTGAAACTTATAACCGTATTGCAGTTCCTGACTTCTAGGGGCAGGCTGTTCCATATATTTGAATACATGACTGTGAAGAAGTTTTCGCGGAGTGCTGACTTAAAGGCTTTTATTGTCACTGTGCAAGTTTGGTTACGCAGATCGTAAGAGCCTTCTTGTGCGAATTGTATGTCCTTACTGTCTGAGAATGATATTTTGTGTAGGACCTTATAGAAGAATACTAGGTTTATAATTAGTCGGCTTGTCCAGAGTGGGTCAAGTTTTAGAATCATGCACCGTGAGATGTAGTCTTTCTTACATTCGTAGCCAAGTAGTTTTGAGGTAAAATATAGTTGGATACTTTCTATTCTAAGCTTGTCACGTGCGTGAGTGCTGCTAATAATAAATGGACAGTACTCTGGTTGTGGCCTAACGGTTTTTATACTTAAGAATGGCTTAGGTCTCTTAGCTAAGTTGATGCGTACTTCACTGCACGTACCACGTAGTGCCATCAATTTTTCGGAAGTCCTTGTGCCTTTCTTCTACCAGAGATATACTGAACTGCTGATCGAAATAAATTGAACCTTATTCCTCTGGGAAACTCCGTGAAGGAATTCAATGAGTATATAAAAACCATTAAGCTGCTACTGATTCTTTGTACCCCAACTCACGATACTTGTACCACAGACTTGACGTTTAACAGTATGAAGACTTGCAGCTGGTTAGATGAAGTAACTTGAGCGGATCAAACATTACAGAATTACTATTCAACTTTCTCAGTCCTACTCAGTCTTTAGAATGTGTTATTGCATAAAACAGAGGCGAAATCTTATGAATGACTAAAGTAACAGTCTCATAATACTGTAGTAAATCTCCATCCCACTGACTAAGCTTAACATTCATTGATCTGGATTCGCGTATTACAAAAGCTCATAGTATAGCGACGCACTGAGGAAGTCCAGAAGAAGCGGAAATCAAGAGTATTTTAAACATTTTATTTATTTATAAAAGGAAATTTTTATGAGGGGTATTAGCGTTAGTTTGACTAGCCGACATTTTCGCACATGTAAGGACTAGCACAACATGAAGCTATAAAAGATAAGTCTACATATTAGCATACACTATGAATACACTGATTTCGTTGATACTAAGTAATATCTGATGCAAATAAATGTATTTGTAGTCCACAGTAGGTTTTTATATTGACGCAGTATGCATGAATAGACCTCATATGTTTTCCAGTATTAATAATGATAATTTACTTCATTCCAAAAACAGTACTTATAATACAGAATGGAATTCTCAGAGCACTATACACAAATGTGAAAATAATCTCTGAAACATCCATACTGTTGAGGCGTCATTCTCTCATCAAGCTTACTTGCAGATCAACTTCACACTAAATACGTTTACATTAAAGGAATTATTGCAAATATGTAACTTAGAAATGAATCAACAATCTCAGCAATGTCTAGTGAACACACTTTTGTGAGTCCTACAGAAATTACATTCTCATATTTAGTAAACTATAGCCATCAAATATAAAGTACGTAGGTCTCAACTCTAAACAGTTATGCAGAGTGCTATCAGAATAGAGAGATACTTAAAATATTGCAAGATATACAGACCTGTTGTGTTGATGAGGATAACAATGCCATATAATGCAACCTAGACATTCAATCGTGACACTGCATCAGCACTGCCTCATGTTAATGGAAATTTGTGGGGGAATTCATATTCACTACTGGTGATCAAAAACATTGCAGCATTAACCCAGTCGGGGAATTCATCTAGGCAATATGGCCAAGGCGTGGCTTTATTGGGTAATTTTAATCGGTAAAGAGGTGGGCAAAGATGATGTTAATGCTGCATAATTTACCCAATTTACCCATATTGCCCTCTTTTTCCGCGTTTGCTGATATCTCGAAAGTTTTTTTGCACGACTTTTTCTCAGTTTACCCACCCTTTCAACGAATATTTTGCCCACATTTTTCCACTTTGCCCAAATTTGAACGGGACGTTTTTACCCACATATCCTATGTTTGAAAATGATTCACTGATTGGGTGGGAAGTTTACAGTGTCAGTGAGAATGGTATAACAGACAATAGATTGATATTTGTAGAGCTGACTAGATTCAATTCTCATAATTAACACAACCCATGTGTACAATAATACTTTGCACTGAATTAATCAACTAAGGGAAACAGTGACGAAAACTGAACGAGTGACTGCCTTCTCCAGTGCACTGCACTTGCAATAATCACGAGAACAACCCGCATTTGTTAGCCTAGCAGTCAGCTAAGCAGGCAAGAGCACAATATTAATGAGGTTGATTTTTTTACACATTGAATCCACATAACCCATATTACACAGCACCAATTAGTGTAAATATATATTAAATCCACTTAGAGATAACCTTTCAACTTACGATAGTCCCTGTTCAAACACAGATAATGTGAAAGACACATCTACATGATAACTTAGAATTCCCACAGATTGTTTTGTTAGCATTTATAGGTGATTTCCATGTACTGATAGCATTCTTTCGTCAATTAGTACTGTTCTTCGCACGATAATTGGCTGCATTAATATCCTGAGACGCGGAGTCTACATTGAATGATTCTGTGCCAAAAGGTGAAGCTTCTAAATGGAGTAAACGATTTGTGTAGATGACATTACCCTCCAACTATCTTATCTTGCTCACTACAGCGCTATTTTGACACAGTCCGCCTGAAACACTGATCATTGCGACCAATATGTTAAGAGTGTGTCACAGTCAGATCACCCCACGGTTAGTGGATAAGCATACAAACTAAATCCCACGACCCATTCTGTCTTCTCTCACTGTACCGACTACTCTATCTTTTCTTTGGTCACCTTTATTATTTCACTTATCTCAACCTATATTATCTACACTACAACCTATTATTATTATTACTATTCTACTTTTATGACTACACCGAATGACCAACGGGTGTTAGGTCAAACTCCATTCACGGCAGCAGCTGAGTCTTAACATACTGCACACTACAAACCACAATCTTGACCAATCCTCGCACCACTCCTCTTGGAGTCTACCAGAGCTAAAGCAGTCGAGTGGCGGGATTTACTACGCATAAGTTCACCGAAGATCTGGAACCTCTACCTTACAATCAAGAAGCGAGCTCAAAGAAATCACTGGTTTATACTAGCTCGTAATCATTATATTGGATATTGGATGACGCGGACACCAACATAACTAGCCAGGGAATGAGGATTCCCATCAATCCAGATAACATATAACACAATTTTATTAAAACTTACTGACAAAAAATTTTTTAAGTGAAGTTTCAACACAAGGTGACATATAAGTTCAGCCCAAATTGGTTTACACTAGCTCGTAAAACAATATTGGATATTGTTTTCAAGGTTCCCGCATTTTTGAAGGTCCATATTTTGCTATCGCGGCTAATTTTGTGACGCGCTAGTTCATAAACTATTTGCTAAGTTTTAAACGTCAGACCACAAAACAGACAAGACTGTCGTGATGTAACTTCACATTTGACTTGAATTACATGCGCGTGCCTATAGTGTATGTTCTAATTAATGTGATAATGTATGAAAATATATTTCACAACGGAATTTTAATAACAGATCAAATTGTTGGTTTATCGACGCAGGATCTGCTGTTTTCAATTTTACAGAAATGCCATTTTACTGGCTAATGCATTTATTTCTATTGGTTTACAGTTTTTATTGTGGTAAGAGTAATCTGGTTAATTTACATATTAAAGACTATGCAAATGTCAGAGCAGTATTGCTGTATCAGATTATCACATCAGCGATATACTGTCAGCAGCTTGAAAACTCTGTTATAACAGAATTAGCGACTGCTGAAGTAGCGTCAAGTTTACAAATAGTTGATGGCATTTCAAGTAAGTACCTTATACGTATAATAATAATTATTATCACAAATTTTGGTCTTAAGCCTCTGAAGCCTAAGTTTATGCTATGTTTAGTACATAAAATTACTTATAAAGGAAGTTGAAGTTTTGAAACTCCTCAGCTGAGGAGTTAAACTAGTTTAAACTCAACTAGCATTTTCTTCGGGCACACTGCAAAAATTTCGGGGCCAAACACTTTAGGCTCATTGCAGGAAGTGAGACAGTTAGCTGCAGTCTGCCTGAAAGCTTTTGCACTGCGTCCGAAGTCAATGTTAGCTGGGAAGTGAATAAATCATGGTGTTTTAATCAGGGAATATTTTTTCAGATATGGGATATGTGGATAAAAATGTGGACAGTTTTCCATCCGATAGTGGGCAAAGCGAGAAAGGCGGGTGACATGGGCAAAGTGCGTGAATTATGTTGCATTCTTCTCGTTTTTCGCCCGCGTCTTTGCCTATAAAAACTCTCCTTTTGTCCCACATTTCGCTCACTTTGCCCTTATGCATTTCCGACTGGGTTATTATTATTTAGTGGGTTGCTTTCTGAATTTCTTTCAGCAGGTTACGTTCACTTTACAGACAGGTGTTTAGTTATTGTGTGAGAATTTCGAAGCTAGTACAAATCACAGCTGCACAGTCGGTGAACCAGCTGACTTATAGAATTTTGAATTTTTGCGGCATGACCAAGCGACAAATGTTGTGGTGCCTAAGTTATGGCGAAGTTTGACAACAGGTTGTTACAGATGGTGATGCTGGACATTATGGCTTATTTTAGCCATATTCGCTGAGCGCACATATAACCTGTGAAAGTATTCCTATATATACCCATGTTATCTTGAAAAAGGTCTTTGGCTATCATATCAGCTGTTTTCAGTATCAGGGGGATTTCTTGAAACCAAACTCATAAGGAATGTTATTGAGCTTCAAAGCTGATCCTACTTTAAGCAAGTGTATTAATCATAGCTCGTTATAGCAGCACAAATGTTACGACACCTTTGACTGATGGATTAACACAAGACTTCACCCTGAAGTGCGTCAGTTCGAGTTTTGAAATTTCGAAAATGAACACAAAGTAGTGGAGTAGAAATGGAACGACAGTGCTAATAATAGCCATATTTGCGACAAGCAGAATATTCGGATGAGGAGTGATAAAGCTTTTCAGAATGTAGAAAATCCTAAGAGGTAGACGCATTTGCCCAACTGATAACAATCTGAACGTCCCATTTGGAGATGTTCAAAGCCTACAGATGCCACGAAGTGAATTAATCTACACCTCTGTGAACGACGTTCAGTAATTTTTATAATGTAATCCAATCACTGTTATTTTAGTATCCTAAGGATATTGGTGAGAGGAGTTTCTCATACCTATGTGGCTAAAGACAATGTTTAATTAACACATATATGATCATTATTGTCAACGACAAGAAATGAAGAAACCTTGTATGCTTTATACTCTTGTAAGTTATTGAAAGTGCTACTGACAAGTTATACTATACCAGCCCTACCAAACGTAGCCTGCTTAGTTACACAATAAATCACTACTCTAACTAACTTGTAATTACTGACAACCAAATACAAATCAGAAACCCACTTAAATAATGTGATCTGATGAGTGGTATATTTATATAACACAAAATATTAATATAATTCAGAAAAAGGGGTTCGGAACTTATCTACTTGGCACGGCTGAGCTTCAGACTCAGATAATATGCTTGTTTGTGGCAAAAGAAAGGGGCAAAAAGTGGTGTTCGGGCTTATCTTGACGTATATCAATTAGAACAAAAACTTAAATCATTGTCACACTATACTCTTAATTTTACTTGCAGTAACATCTTAAGGCTTATAGGTTTAAAATTTTTGCAATGCATTTATTATCAGGTGTACTACTTATCTAATTTACTTTCACAGTTTGCAAAACAATAACAAGATGTTCCACTTTTACTATGCTCAAAATCCCATATATTCCATTATTCGACTAGTTTCATCCTTGAGTCAAAGTTCTGAATCACTTCCTTTCAGAATTGTATAAGAACCTTTTAACCTTCTGTTCTGGCTTTTAGACTATTCTTCCAGTTTTACATACCGTAATAACTGCTGGTGACATAAAGCCAAACGGCAACAGTCTCTTTAACGTAGACGATGGCAACAGTTTAGTTGCTACTACTAATGGTTCAAGCGGTTTTGAGGTGCTTAATAAAGCATGTTTGGTTTACGTGAGAGGAGACATTCTTTTGGTTGTATCATTTAGCAGTCTTGAAATACAGGAAAATACTATGATTATTGCTCCCTTGAGTTCCAAGTAGAACATAGGGCTTCAACAACACATCTCCACTTCGTTCTATTTTCTGCTCCCCTCTTCAGCTGTGTCAATGATTGCCCAATATCTCTCATCTTCTCCTTGCACTATCTGCTCCATATAACCCTAAGAGGACTCACTCGTCGTTTTCCATTCAGGTTTCACTCGAACGATGGCCTGATGAGCTAAGTCATTTGACAATCTCCATTTTGTTCTGCGTATTTGTTGAGAAGTCACCTCCTGTTTAGTTTGTTGCCAGAGTTCCTTGTTGCTAATTCTCTTTCGCCATTTGATCTTCATGTGTGACTACATTAACTATATGTTGTTCCCGTAGCAAGTTAAGTTACTCCGAAGGTAAACATCATCGCTTATTTGCTTAGAGGTTCAACTGGTTCCACATGATGTTATCAACCTCTCACAGAACCTTAAGGCAAATATTATTGTCAGTTATGGGCTATGCTTGGCGATTCTTACTTAAATGAGTGACAGTAAAATATAAGGTCTTTTTGCAGTGTAAACACTAGCTTCTTTTAGTTTAGATGAACTCGTCATCGCCTTTGAAAATCACTTGTTATGGAGAGGAAATGTATGTATGGCTACAGCTGACTGTTGCCTTTATGGAGAGTCATGTCTTTGAGATGGCAACAGACTAAGTTCGTTTGCTCAGAATGTTACAGAGGTACAACTGTGACTCAGAATAGTTGTTAACCACATGAATGATGTAATTCAAGACAGTGACGCTGCTAGAAATATTACCAAAATTAATACACATTCTGAACAAATAACTTTCTGGACAATTTTACTCAATCCATAGTGCTAAAGGTTTTCACAGTTTTAGTGAGTTTCTTTTATTTTGGTGAATGACGTGCTAATGCAAATTAGATAGTGATAAGGTTTCTTAAAAGACTAAATGATAAAAATGAAAAATTACGGAGGTGGCGTAAACATACTTATGCCCGATAGTTGTATACTTCATAGGAAAATTATTGAACTGAATGCACTTATAAAGGATCTTATGTTATGCATTTTTTGTCAGGCTTAAAGGTATTCACTATACTTTAAAACAAAATTACCTATTAGTTGGTCACCCACACTGTGACGCGGACTTGGATCTCATATATATGTTATTATATATATATATATATATATATATGAATTAAAACAGACAACAGCAATCAGTTTGCTTGTGTGTGTGTGTGTTCGTTAAAGTTTGAGGGTGAGTGGAAATACTAAAGTGCTATAATAATATTGGTGTATAGGATTATGAATCACGATTGATTAGATAGATGGATGAATAACTAAATGAATAGATGATGATAATAGTGTGTTATAATATTCGAATTTTGTGGCAGCAACACATTTACCTGATGTAGAATGGTTTAAGAAAAAGAAATGATCCATTTCAAAAAAATGATTTCTGGCACACCGCCGCTAAATTTCTGTGATAAATGGAAAGGCATAGATTCAGTTTCATTCGAAGGGTTGCAAGGTATTATTTATGAAGGCTGAACATCAGCATATTTAGTTTTGTACCTACTGACGTTATTAAAAGCAAAGTTTTAGTCTTTGATTATGATGACAGAAGGCAACATCGGGTGAAGATGAGGTATAACAGCCACCAAATGACCTTGAGCGAGCAGTCATATCACTAGTCGTATATGCAGTGTAAGTTTTACTTCAAGAGTCTTCTGCTGATTTGACTTATCTGCTCCTTGTGCCCAGGGTTAAAATTAACGGTTAGATTAGCATTAAAGTGAGACTAGATTTAAGCGTTAAGGTTAAAATTTACATTAGACTTCAGGCTTATATTAAGTTTAGAAGTTAGGGTAACTCAAAATCGTTCTACTATGCAGCCTAAACATTTAGATGTACAATTTGTCAGCAAAATCAAGGGCTTTTACAGTACCCCATTGGAACTGTCTGTTCAAGATTATTTGGTGGTTGCTTTAGTTTATCTTCACGCAATATCATTTTCACATTAATTTTGCTAAAATAAACAATTTTTATAAATTCATGGAAAATTCCCATTGTAACATATACAAAATCAAAACAAGTTATTCAACAAAGAGACTATTTTCAACGAATTTATTACCAAGCTGTACAATCGTATGTATATATGTTTTTTAAGAAATTATGGTTGCCATCCAGCGATAAAATTGACACTCGAAATGGGGAACGAGTCTAGTATTAATTTCTTCAATGTGAACTTACCAAGGAGGGCCAATGGAACTCTGAAGAGATCGATTTATCGAAAGCTGTCATGGGATGGTCAACCGACAAATTTCTACAGCTCGGTACCCATTGGTCGAAAACGAAACCTGATTCGGTCACTTGCCACTCGCATTCAGCGCATATGTAGTCCTGATACTGTGGAGAAAGAAATTTAATCCTCTAAGAAAAATCCTAACAAAAAACGGATTTCCACCACATTTCATAGACAAGAATATACAGTCATATCCCATGAAATGTGACATCATCCGTAACCAAGAAAATACTGTCTATGAGTTTGAAATTCAAAAGTGACTTAGCTTCCGATATCATGAAAAGAAGGATATCACAGTCTCTGAAAAAAACATTCCCTACTGCATCTTTGAGAATAGCCTTTACCAGTCGACCAGTACTGTTCAATGACCTGAAGGACAAGATCCTGCTGTTGACCAACTCTACGCGCGTTTATCAATTCACCTGCTCATGT